>OZ004585.1:2292555-3492555 GCA_963924555.1 Crambe crambe
CTGTGTGTACTTGATTCCTACCTGGTGAGTTCCCTTCTTGAAGGAACACCCTTATGATCGATGCTCCTGCAGCTAGCTATATGGATCTTGCTGTTCTCAATCATATTTGAAGCCTCCAGCTAGCTGGAATATGCACGCATGTATGTAAATGCCTTTTGAATCATGGATAACAAAAATGATGTACCTTTTGGTATGAATTGTGCTATCATAACACAAAGAGAAGTCTAATTGCAGTGAGCGAGCTGACTCTCAGGTCATGACTCATTGAAATTGTTAAATATATGACTTATGACACGAGTCAGCGTGAGATATGGGGAGATATTTCACGAGCGGAAGGCGAGTGAAATATCTCACAGCTGACGAGTGTAATAAGTGATTTATTCTTACAGTGCACTACATATGTCACAACTAAAGAGTGTTTATAGCCATCATATAAACATACGTCTGTAGGAAGCTGTTATGAGAACCTGTAATACTAGCGATGTCAGGTCAAAAATCAAATCTTAATTATAGGATTCTAATTTTTGATATCTTTTTCTGCCAACTTAGAGAAACCAGGAGAATTTTGAAGCGCTGAAATCGGAGATACAGTTGTCACTATTCGATCTAATTATACGGAATTTGAAATAATTCTTAACGTAGTGGGCGGGACCTCTATTTAAATGAAAATTGTGTGTCATCGATGCTTTTGTGTATATCTCTGGATTGAAGCTACCAATTCTCTTCAAATTTGAAATACAAATAGGAAATGGTGCACACTACAATATATTTGAATCTGATAGACAGAGAATGATTATTACCTAAAAATGCCTGATTTTAGCAGCCTGGGTAGATCATTAAAATAGTTCTTTAAAGCCTCTTCACTCATGTTTATACTTACGCCAGCATCACCACAGATTGCTCCAAGACACAACACTTCGCTCAGCAGTAGTTAAAATTGTTGCCCTGCCCACTTTTTCACGATCATTAATTTTCTCAGGTCAATCCGCGAAAAAGTAAGCTGGTAAGAGCGATTTTGTGCACCTAACTACTCATAGATAGAGGTAAAGAATATGTATGTTCGAGTTTTCATCTATTCACAATTTTGATCATGCAATTATGACATTATTTTTGTAAGAAATGTGCATAGTGCAATGAAATCATAAAATATAGTGCTGATATTCAAATTCTACGCTATTTTTTACCCCTGGGAGCAACTTCTTCTCTAACAGCTTATCAAGAACTTGCGGATCTCCATTCTTGCACACACACCAGCTGTTTACATAGAAAACTCCGTACACGTATCCGCCCACGCACGACTTCCGGTTTAACATCGCTAGTAATACTCACCACGAAGCAATTTAGATAAGCCTAGCAGCCTACCGGACCCTACAAACAACTAATGCACTTCGACAAACCGCTGTAAGATTCAATTAAGCTTGCCTATCATCTTCAGAAATGTCGGCCAAAAAGGTTACTAGGCTAGTATGCACATGCGCAGTAGACCGTTGAATATAACCGTTGAATATGAGGATTTATTCAACGGCTCGTCTATGGGGAAAATGTACTAGTGGGCGTGGTCTATAAGAATAAATACATATATCTATGTCTACACTCCAAAATGCCCCAGGCGTACGTACGTAGTACGTACATACGTACATGTCCCGAAATAGTTGTTTTTTTTCATTAATAATAATGTGTACCCTCTCCTCCTCATGGCTATCATCTACCTACTTGTAAACCTGTATGACAAGAACTATAGATTCATTATTGCTGTATGGAAGCCATTTCGAGCATTATTTTCTCTTTTCAAGAAAAACTTTGATGTTCGAACATCCATGATTGACTCATGTGCTACTTTCTTTTATTTATCAAGTATCAAAATTCTCAGCATGATATTTGACTTGCTTGTCCCAACACAAGTATATGAACTCCACCAGGATGGCTACAACTACACTTTTCGACTGTACTATTCAGGGGACATTGAATACTTTGGCAAAGAACATCTCCCCTATGCTATCTTGGCCATAATTGTGTCAATAGTCTTTGTTGTATTACCACTCACTGTTCTTGTTCTTTATCCTTTTGCTTTCTTCCAGAAATTCCTGGATTGCATTCCTGTTCGCTGGCACATCTTGCACACCTTTATGGATGCCTTTCAAGGTGTCTATAAAGATGGGACAGAACCAGATACTAGAGATTGTTGATGGTTTGCAGCTGTCTTCTTCTTGGTACGAGTGATTGGTTTTGTTGTTTATGCTTTTGCTCACAATATCATCTTCTATCTTGCTGCTGTCATTCTTTTACTTCTAGTTTTGCTGATAGTTAACATACAACCTTTCAAAGCTCCAGTTGCTCATTACTCAAAGATCAATGCCACTTTTTTCTCACTCCTTATCTTTATGTACATTGTTGTATGTGGTAAGAGTGTAGCAAGTATCAAAGTTCAACAATTTTTTCATTTTTTCTATATATGTACTTTCGATTTTTTCTGCTATCATTCCTCTTGTCTACACATCGCTAATGTTTCTTTATTGGATCTACTCACACAGCGGATTAAAATTGAGGCTTGCTACTATGATCAGATTCAGGAGAAGAGGCTACAACTTGATAAATAGAAGTGGAGAGGAATTGTGTGACTCTATAGCACATGTACGTACTTGAATATCATAGCTAATTTGGCCACATTTACGTAATTATAGTGTGTACAAGGCTTTCTTCAGTAGATAATAATTATGTTGCTAGCCAATAATTATTCTGCCTATCATGTGCATTGACTATTATGGTGATGTGACTGCAAAATATACTGTTTTACGTATGTCAAGGGCCTGCGTTCTGTGGGCTAGAATAATACTAACATTTTTTATTAAATGTGCTTTGATGAAGCAATTTTATATCTCCCAAGATAAACATACATACCTGGGACTTTCACAGTCATAATTAATACTACTACGTACATACGTATGTAACACATTGTGGTCCTTTCCCTTATGATTCCTGGCATCCTGCTGCTCCTGCATCTATAAGGATCTTGCTGTCCATCAATGCTTGAGTATTGATTGGGCCACCTTACAATCTATCTTGGCATATGTGAAGCCTAGCTGCTTGCAGCAACCATGGACCTATATATGGACTAAGAATAAGTGGCCTTAATGCAGGTGTGATCTCATTTGGGAGGTTGTAATAGCTGGAATACACGTAGCTAGCTACATACATAGACATGCACTGTTTGGAATGGATAACAAAATAATGTACCTTTTGGAGATCTAGCAAATAATAGTAAATATAGCAACTCAAGTGAATCATGTGCTCTCACAACACAAAGAGAAGTCTAATAACCATTTGATACACATAAAGCTTGTACTTATTTAGAGAAGCTATAGAAAATTGTAGTCAAGAAACGATTAAATTTTATAAATAGTGTGATATCATAACATGAAGAGAAATCTATAGTCAACATAGTTATAGCAATTTTGAAAATAAGCTTTGTTAAACGTGCACTGCAGCATTATATGCACACTGAATTTTCCCAGTGTATGCACTAATTATCCCTAACTAGCTACTGCACAGTAGCTATTCTGTGATAGGGAGGTCCCAGGCGAGGGGATCTTCTCTGAGGATAATATACCTAGCTGGAATACATGTATGTATGTAAATGCCTTTTGGATCATGAATAATAAAAATGACGTACCTTTTGGTATGAATTGTGCTATCATAACACAAAGAGAAGTCTAATAACCATTTGATATACAGTAGCTTTATCAAGAGGATCAAAATTGTCAACATTGTTAATTGAGAGAGAATTTCATGAATAATATGCTGTCATAACATGAAGAGGAGTCTATGAAGCTCACTTTCTAAAAATATATAGTCAACATTATACTATAGTCAAGATGTAATTTAGTACTGTTAGAGAAGTTTGAAGGAAGAATCATTACTAGCTGCTTGTATCACGATTAACTAGCTATCTGTCATGTACGTGGTACTATTGTTACTTGGTTATATGGTTGCAACTGCATGCACATATGGTGACTACAGTCAGAGTTGTTCCGATAAATCAGAATTCAATATTCGACAGAATGCTTATGGCAATGGCTTCTTGCCCAATGACTGTCCTCCAGGACTCTTTTGTAGCAACAGGACATGTAAGTGTGCTCACTATCATTATCCTTATGACAGCATCAAGTGTGATGAAGAAAAGGGCACTTCTGCTATTTTGGATTGCTACTGTGCCACATTTGATGACAGCAAGAATATAACTGAAATTGGTGCATGCATGTACAACTGTAATAGGAATATGAGTGGTGTTGATAAAGTGTATAACTCCCTTACACGAAATGACTCGATGATAACATGCTTGTCATTTAACAGAGCTGGAGCACTATGTGGAAGATGTCTGCCTGAACACTATCCCTTGGCTTACTCTTTCAATTTGACTTGTATCAAATGTCCACATGTTGGCTGGAACTGGGGTAGGTACATCATGGCAGCTTATCTCCCACTAACACTGTTCTGCTTCTTTGTTTTATTCTTCCAAATCAATGCTGTTACTAGTCATTTGCATCCAGTCATCTGGTGCAGTCAGTCTCTCTCAACGTCAATTTTGCTTCGAACGCTGTTCTTAGATAAAGGTTTGCATAAACATATTATGATGATTGCAAAGATAATATTTTCACTTTATGGAGTATGGAACTTTGATTTCTTTAGGGCATTTTACTCAGATATCTGTCTTAGAATAGGTTTTCTCCCAACCCTAGCTTTGGACTATGTCATTGCTGTGTACCCTCTCCTCCTCATGGCTATCACCTACCTACTTGTAAACCTGTATGACAAGAACTGTAAATTCATTATTGCTGTATGGAAGCCATTTCGAGCATTATTTTCCCTTTTCAAGAAAAACTTTGATGTTCGAACATCCATGATTGACTCATGTGCTACTTTCTTTTATTTATCAAGTGTCAAAATTCTCAGTGTGACATTTGATTTGCTTGTCCCAACACCAGTATACGAACTCCACCAGGATGGCTACAACTACACTTTTGGACTGTACTATTCAGGGGACATTGAATACTTTGGCAAAGAACATCTCCCCTATGCCATCCTGGCCATAATCACATCGACAGTCTTCGTTATCATACCAATCGCTGTTCTTGCTCTCTATCCTTTTGCTTTCTTCCAAAAGTTCCTGAATTGCATTCCTGTTCGCTGGCACATCTTGCACACCTTTATGGATGCCTTTCAAGGTGTCTATAAAGATGGGACAGAACCAGGTACTAGAGATTGTCGATGGTTTACAGCTGTCTTCTTCCTACTACGAGTCATGGGTTTTGTGGTTTATGCTTTTGCTCCTAATATCATCCTCTTGTATATTGCTGCTGTCGTTCTCTTACTCCTAGTTTTACTGATAGTTAATGTGCAACCTTTCAAAGCTCCAGTTGCTCATTACTCAAAGATCAATGCCACTTTTTTCTCACTCCTTATCTTTATGTACATTGTTGTATGTGGTAAGGATGTAGCAAGTATCAAAGTTGGACAATTTTTTCATTTTTTTTATGTACTTATGATTTTTTCTGCTATCATTCCTCTTGTCTACACATTGCTAGTGTTTCTTTACTGGATCTACTCACACAGTGGATTAAAATTGAGGCTTGCTACTATGATCAGATTCAGGAGAAGAAGCTACAACTTGATAAATAGAAGTGGAGAGGAATTGTGTGACTCCACAGCTCATGTACGTACTTGAATATCATAGCTAATTTGGCCACATTTACGTAATTATAGTGTGTACGAGGCTTTCTTCAGTAGATGATAATTATGTTGCTAGCCAGTAATTTTTTTTATATTCTGCCTATTGTGTGCATTGAATATTGTCACTATTAATAATTATGGTGATGTGACTGCAAAATATACTGTTTTACATAATATGTCAAGGGCCTGAGGGGGGATATTCTCTCTGAGTTCTGTGGGCTAGAATAATACTGACATTTTTTATTAAAATGTGCTTTGATGAAGCTATTTTATATCTCCCAAGATAAATATACATACCTGGGACTTTCATAGTCATAATTAATACTATACTGTGTAACACATCGTGGTTCTTTCCCTTATGATTCCTGGCATCCTGCTGCTCCTGCATCTATATGGATCTTGCTGTCCATCAATGTTTGAGTATTGATTGGGCCACCTTATAGCTAATCTATCTTGGCATATGTGAAGCCTAGCTGCTTGCAGCAACCATGGACCTATATATGGACTAAGAATAAGTGGCCTTAATGCAGGTGTGATCTCATTTGGGAGGTTGTAATAGCTGGAATACACGTAGCTAGCTACATACATAGACATGCACTGTTTGGAATGGATAACGAAATAATGTACCTTTTGGAGATCTAGCAAATAATAGTAAATATAGCAACTCAAGTGAATCATGTGCTCTCACAACACAAAGAGAAGTCTAATAACCATTTGATATATACGTTCAGTAACTAAAGTTTGTACTTAATGAGAGAATCTATAGAAAATTGTAATCAAGAGATGATTAAATTTTGTGAATAGTGTGATATCATAACATGAAGAATCTACGTATAGAGCTCTCTAGACCTGTCATAGCTTAATTATCCATCTTAAACATCACAACCATCATAACATGGTTGAGATATTTAATCCGGATCAATATGGATGAACGGCCCCACTCTTTAATCGCATTCTTTTTTAATTTCGCGCATTCTTATAGTAAACATTGGCGCCTTCAAGTGGCGGGAAAAATATATACGGATCTGAGCTATAAACTTCACAGTTCAGTAATGAACTCTTTTCTTCACTTGGGGTGCTATCTTTTTGAGGGGGAGCAGGTTATTATCTCCTTTCTCCGGAGTAAGCGTTTGCTGGCCAGATCCAAGAATTGTCAGCGATGTGGGATTCCCATGCATGAGGCAAGCAGGTCAGACATCAGAGATGGAGTTAGGTGGAGGTGCCGTCAATGCAAGACAAGCAGAAGTATTCGGGATGGGAGCTTCTTTTCAAAGTCCCGGATTTCCCTGCAGAAGTGGCTTCTTCTGATGTACCTGTGGGCTCGGAATTACCCAGCAAGGAATGTAGCACAGGAGGCTGAGATTGACAAGAACACTGCATGTGATATTTTGCAGTGGTTCAGGGAAGTATGTTCAGCCAAGCTCATCGAGACCGGAATTACCCTTGGTGGACCAGGGAAAGTAGTCCAAATAGATGAAAGTCTGTTTCGGCACAAGCCAAAGGTAAAGTCAATCACCCTAGATATGAAAATAACCATCTACTTTTACTGAAAGATGTCTTGGCCTCAATAGCTCTGTCAAATACAAGTGTAGTTGTCGCCATTATGAGTTGGGGCTAGGGTCAGTTAATCATAGCATCACTCTATCTCTTATAGAATCACCGAGGTAGGCCACCATCAAGTGAGATTTGGGTGTTTGGGATGGTAGACGTCTCACATGAGCCAGCTTTGGGGTACATGGAGATTGTCCAGAGGAGAAATGCTGCAACCCTTTTGCCCATTATTCAGGCCCACGTCCATCCAGGAACAACCGTCTACTCTGATGAATGGGCAGCGTACAACAGTGTGCAGTCTCTTCCTTCTGTTGCTACCCATGAGACAGTCAACCATAGCCTTCATTTTGTTGACCCAGTAACTGGTGTGCACACACAAAATATTGAGAGTTACTGGAACCGGGTCAAGATCAAACTGAAAAGAATGAAGGGTTGCCATGCAGACAAGATACCAGAGTATCTGGATGAATTTATGTGGCGGGAGCGATATGGCAAATTTACTGGTGAGGCTTTTGAAAATATATAGCTGACCTTTATCCAGTTTGAATATTCCTATGTTACCAGTCATCTTCACATCTGATAACTTCTCTTATCCAGTTTGAATATTCCGTTACCAGTCATCATTCACATCTGATTCAATCATGACCCCATAACTTATCTTCAGCTACACATCATCGATCAGTCATCATTCACAATCTTCATCGAGTCAATAATCACATGGGACTGCACGTGCATTGGCCACGATCACGTGCTAAAAATAGTATAAGAATGCGCGAAATTAAAAAAGAATGCGATTAAAGAGCGGGGCCGTTCATCCATATTGATCCTCTAATCCAACACACTGTTCCCTATACTAAGCCCCAGGTGGTTACTCTATTACATAGCCAGTCTAAAAGCTACATAGTTACCATACTCAAAGTACCAAGTGAACAAATATGGTACGTCCTTTAAGCTGATCTTGCTGTCCATAGGAAGAAAGTTACTGAACTCCAGCAGTGGTTTGCTTTATCATCCTATAATCTACATCTCAGCATATGTGAAGCCTAGCTGCTAAGAAGCCTTTGCTAATTCATGCACGTACACATGATGGTGACGATCCTTACCTTAATTCGCTACAGCATGCACTATACTCAATTTTTCCCTTGACATAGGCGTAGGAGAGGGGGGCTGAGGGGCTGGAGCCCCCCAATGTTTTGCAAAGGGGGGCGAGCCCCCCTATGTTTTGACAACAATTCTTTAATCATTGTGTCAATGAAGCTAGATTAAAGGTCACTCATGTTATGTGTTAAAACACTCAACCACATTCATGTTAACTGAATAACATAAAAACACAAAATCTATACGGATGTGTCATGTATACATAGACTATTTTCCGAGCGACATCTTTGCATGAAGTACATGACATACAATAATAATGAAACCTCCTATGGAGTGCATACAGTGTAAACATGAAAGCTTATACTGCACACTAAATTGTCCCAATCACACTAAAAACAAAACAGTGTGTGCATTGGGACAAAACAGTATGCAGTAAACACTTTCATTATAGCTACAATACATGAACTTTAACTTGGATAGGAGGATCACAGCATCCAGTTGCCTATAAATAATAATTAAGTATCTCTTCCATAACATTACATCGAAAAAAGTGATGAACAAGTAAGAAAAATAATTCTGAATAAAAATAGGCAAGTATGGATGGCTGTGTGTAAAGCTCAATCATGAACAAGAGAGTCTACCCCTCCTAATTCCAATAACTACACCCATGTTACCCAACTACTCGATCTATCCCTACATCACTCCCCATTAAGAGAACTCATGGGGAGTGAAGTATAGGGATAGAGTAGTTGGCTAATATGGGTGTGGTTATGGAAATTAGGAGGAGTAGGCTCTCTTGTTCATGAGCTTTACACACATCCATCCCTACTTGCCTATTTTTATTTAGAATAAAATAACTGTACAGATAATTATGCTCTGCAAGATGGCTCTATACACTCACTGAAAAATAGGATCATTATCATTGTTTATGATTGGGACTGATCTAGAAATATATCGGCATAATGTTAGATCATCATAGAGAGAAACTGTATTAATTTGAAACTGTATGCTGTGTTAACTGGCATAGTGAGCCACTAGGGAGCCACTAGGGGAGTCAAATAAGGGGCGCTATATTATGTACGTATGTTGTTCCGGTTCCATATGGTGATGCCATCAGATAGCTAAAGCTTTGCTCACTACAATGTTTGCATTAAATCTTTTTATTGATTCAATGTCCCAACTACAACACTCTAATAACTATAACACTATTATAAATTTGGTATACATTAGTTAGCTACGTACATGAATGAAGGAATGAAGTGATGATAGTTCAATCTTTGCTGCACTTTGCAAACCATTTCTCTTTCATCAAAGGATATATCTTGGGCACAAACAAGAAACCCATCAACTCGTAAACTCCCAAAATGTGTCCAATATGAAGTACTACGTGATCCAATACTGTATCGTTCAGTTTTATAGCACGTAACACCAACCAATAGGATAGTGTGATAGAAATAGTCAAGATAAGCACGAAGATCAGAGCATTAACTTTTTTGGTGTCTTTAAAATTTATGTATCGTATTTTCCTTGTTTTCACAGCAATGACCATTAAAAATGCCATTAATGTTGCCCCATAGAGTAGACACAGAATTGTCCACAGTACTAGGTGGTCACTGTCGCATATTTCAAGTACAACAGTCTTTCCTGAATCTGTGATACGAGAGTAACGCCTGAACCTAAAAGCATCTGTTGCTGACCATATCGTCAATATGACCAAATTAGGCATCAGTATTAAAATTATCTGTAGAAATAAGACGGAATTTGACTGGCATTTTTTATTGATGGTGGAAACTTTAAAGATCCGATACACTCGTATCATTTTAACTATCACCACAGCTATTGCTAGGTATGCTGGAATGGCCAAACCGTTTAACCAGTGACGAATGACACATACAAATCTCTTGAAATCGTCTGATAGGTATCTATACTGTGGCAAGGAGATGGTATTCGAAACTGACATATAGAAGAAGGTGAGATAGCAGCTGAAGAAGATCGTCATGCTGAGTAGTGTGCTAGTTGCTTTAATGGCTTCTTTATCTCTGAAGTACAAGTATAAAATGAGAACCAGTGTGGTGAAAATAGTGCACAGTGTCACACTGCAGTATGAAATGATGACATAAAGTATCGATGTGCTATGAATGAAACCTATCTTGATCTCCTTGAAATTATTAATACGGTTAGCAATAGTGAGATTATCATTGATGAAGTAGCCAAGGCTTGTGATGATTGTATCTCTTATCTGGAGAATCTTGACACTCAATCCTTCTCTTTCATTATTCACAAACTTTACAGGACCACTTGCTCCGGTGAAGTCTATATCATTCAGTGTGGCACTTATGTCAGTATCATTACTTTCATTCAAACCCAGTGCTACAGTCCATATTGCATCATGTAGTACATAAGCATAAGGGTTGACCTTTGGTGCGAGTGAACGGTGTTGTAGCAGTTGTGATAAGTTATTGTATGTTAGTCCAGATATCAACTTCAAGTCATGATCCTGTACTGTAAGATGCTGATGTATGAATATGACTCCTTCTACTATCCGTGAAGCAATGCAGTTAGTGTTATTCTCCAAGGCTGTAACATGTAGAATGAAGTCATTGATACTGTGGCTTAAAACTATCCAAGCATATTTTGGCCAAGCAAGATCTTTTGAATGAGCAATGCAAATTAACTTGACTGCATTTTGAACATTCATGGAGAGTATTATGACATTGGATTTGAATATTTTATTTCCAATAGTCTCAAAATTATAGTCTTCAAAGTGAATTTTATTTTTAATGGCTACATTCAAGTACTTCTTAGAAGTAGCATAAAGCTCTGCAGCAATTTGTAAATAGAGTGGATCAGAGCCAGAAGTGATGACGGATGGTCCAGTCCAGTTATAGAATTCCATTAGACTGAATAGAGCTCTTACTAGGACAGATGTAGACTGCACCATGTGAAATAGCTGTGGAAATCTTTCTCTATCAAATGCTTTTGGGGACATTGATGTCGATAGTTGCAAACTGATATTGAATTTATTGGCCAGAGGTGAAAAAATCTCAGTTTCTTTATCAAAGAACATTCCAATTATTGCAATAATTTTATTATTCTCTGAAACTCTCATGAAATCCACTAAACTGTCGAATGAATCTTCTGCATTGCTATTGATGGCGATCAATTTCAAGAAGGTGTCTTGGAGGATAGTGGAGTCATTGTTTATCATATCAACAGCTAGGTTTGCACCAGGGATCATTTCCCATCCTCTTCTCCAATTCTCTACTGGCAGAATTATCTCATTTCCTTGAACCATCGGCACAAATGCCAATATGTGTCGAATCGATTTCTCTCTAGCATGAATAGAAACTGCTAGAAAGACAATCTGAAGGAAAGTATTCATAATGTACTTAGTATGACAGATTAACTCTCTTGCCTCGCCCAATTGCTGCCTATCTGTGTCTTGTACGGATAATGCAAGTTTTATAGTAGCTCAATAATTTCCTCCCAAATTTCCACTTCACATGGTCCCAAAGACCAATTACAGTTATCAGTACTTAACATGATGCTCATACTAGTTAGCTACGTATGAGTAATTACATCATGCTCATTATGTCACTTTATTATATAGTACTGTCAGGGACCTCCCACTTGAAAGAGCCCCCTAACAATCCCTAACTAGAGCTTGCAAGAACAGGCACAGAATCATCACACATAGGAAAATGCATGCACACATATTTGTAACCACAATCACACAGATTTGTAACCACAATTGCCATGCTGTCATGCTAGCTAGCTCAGTCTGTTTTTGAGAGTCAGATGTATCGAGAGAACTGTAATAACAAGTCCCAAGTGAACAACAAAGCTACACTCTATTCAGGCTAATAACATTCAATCATTATGCAAATATTAATTTTCATTTGGGGAAATAATTATGTTTGACAGCATAAGCTGATAATCTCTGTTGACAGCCTATCCATTAAAAAGGTGAGTTTTGGTATAAAGGTTATCATTAGCACAAGCAATGATCAAAATATGGTAAAGGTCATCAAGTTATTATGTACACAAGCTATGGTAAAGGTTACCATGCACATAAAGGTTGCCACTAATATTATCCTGTTTTGATAATACTATTATGTGAGGCAGTAAAATTTTCAGGTATGATTTTCAGTGTGATTTTAGTTCATGGTGTTATTCTTCAAATAAGGTGTGCAGCTACTTTCCAGCTTTTTTTATAATCATATCATGCTTATACTTGTTTGCTTTTTTTTGTGGAATAAGATCGTAGTTGCCATGGAAACTGATAAAAAATAAAAATAAAAGCCTCCCCCTCTCCTGTTTTTTTTTGAAGAAATTAGGATGATAAACAAGACTAATTGATTTGATGTGGCCTAAGCATTGAAAAAAAAATGCAAAGTATATAATACATACCAAAAAGAAGGGCATAATACTTATGTTGAAATGTTCACCACACACTTACTAGTATAATTATGAGAATATGATAATTGAATTGTAATGTCAGCAATGTTGACAGTTGATCATAGCTTAATCCTTGTGGCCTGGACTGCACTTTGTAAACCACTTTTCTTTGATCAGGGGATATAATTATCTTAGGCACGAACAAGAAACCCAATAACTCATAAATGGGTGCTGAATTTCCAATTTGTAAAACAGCATGTTTAGATACAGGGTTTGAGTCTTGAATAGAGCGTATGATGAACCAGTAGGAAAGTGTAAGAACGAAGGTTGGAACGAACATAAAGATCAAAGCGTTGACTTTTTTGGTGTCTTTGAAGTTCTTGTATCATATTTTCCTAGTTTTGACAGCAACTACCACCAGAGAGACCATCAGTATGACTAGATACAGGAGGAGAAGAATCGGCCATACTAGTAAATAGTCACTATCACACTGTTTTACTGCAAGGTCTTCTCCTGATACAGCATCATGATAGTATCTTATTTTCATAAGTGCCCACAGTATCAAGATGATCAAACTAGGTATCATAAACAGAAGGATTTGTAGGAACAGCAACAAATTGTAGTGACATTTACAACCCCTAATAGTTGGGGACTTTTTGAAGATTCTCATTTCAGTGAAGATTCTATGTACTAGTATCATTTTTACAATCAGTGCTGATATGGCTAAATTGGGTGGGATGGCCAAACCATTTAGCCAGATACGAATTATGCAAGTAAATGCATTGTAATTCTGATAATGAGGTAGGGAAACTACATTTAGGATCAACATGTAGAAGAGTGTAAGGTAACAGCTAAGAAATATCATCATGCTTATTAACGTACTCATTGCTTTAATGGCAGGTCTCTCTCTGAAGTGCAGATAAAAACCGAGAATTAATGTTGTGAAAATAGTGCACAATATTACGTTACAGTATGAAATCGCTACATAAGCTGTTGATGCACTTTGAGTGCTCCTGATCTGAATTCTAATTGGATGGAAATCTCCAATATGATTCATGATAGTCAGTGGCGTATCTAGCGAGGTGCTCAGGGTGCTCGAGCACCCCCCTCAGCTGCTAGCTAGCTTTTTCAGTAGGCTCGCTTGTATAGTTATCTATCCAATTATTTAAAGCTGATCATCTAACAAAGAAAGAGCAGCATTGGGTCAGAGTTCAATAATCACATCGCGTGACATCGGCGAGGCGCATGCGCCCGGCACGTTTTTACCCTAAATAATCCACATCTCGATCTAAAATCTCTATGCTTCTTTATAGTCAGGTCAATTTTATATTTTATTGTTACGAAGTGGACCAAAATATGAAACTTCATAACATCATTTATGAATCCATACTAAAGAAAATTATAAGGGGTGCCATCAGTTTGAGTAGTTTGGAGAGTTTTTATGACATTTTGTTTAGATTTTTTTTTTGTTTTGCGGTAAGCACGAAAAATTAAATTTTCGCTACCCATAGAGATAACATAGCAAAATAAAAAAGCACGAAATATAAATTGATCATGAATTACAATTTCCACTGCAATTGCACAAAGCAGTGCAAGAGAGCCCTGCATCTTTACACTTGCACTTTCTTGAGCATAAGGGGTGTGCTTGACAGCCACATTTCAAAAGTTCTTGACAGGCTTTTGCTATCTCTGGAAGATTTGTCCACACTGGCTTCCATACATTATTATACAGTAAGCAAGTCCAATTCCAAAATACGGTTATAGCTAACACTGATTCCCATTCTATACAAACCATTTACTTCTTTCTTAGTCCTGGTAGCTATGTGTGTGGATACTTAAACCAATATAAAGAGGAAGTGGAGGTTCATGATACTTCAAGAGATGAAGCTTTTTTGTAGGTCTATTAACTTTTACATTAGCTAAAGTATATTAGCTGTGAAATTGTTAGTGTAGTCTGTGACTCAGCTAAATTTTCATACTACATCACAAATTCACAAAAAGCTTCAGCAATTTAGGCACTGACTTACTCTGGCAGTCTGATGGAAAGCTGCCTGCAAACTGTGGAGGCTTCCATTCTAACATCTCTTTTCTTAATCTTTTTGCAACCTTAGCCATAGCTAACATTTCTGATTGTCTATCAGCAACAGCTTCCTTCAACAATTTCTGTAAGCCTTGAAATAATGTAGCCTTGCCATCTGACTGCTACTGACATCTATCACCAAAATGATCAAGCAGCTACTGCTTTAACTTTATTTGTTTCTCAACTTGAAGGGTTTTAAAATGATTTTCATATAAACCATGCAACTCAGGCAGCTTAAAAATGAATTTGCCAGCTTCAACACTATCCTCAATATGGGATACCAATTCAACAAATACTTGAGCATCAACTATACTATTATCTTCACTGATAGTAGAGTCTTGCTTAGCTTCTTGTGCATTTCGATACCTATTTTTATGCTTTGAAAGACAGTTATAATGGTATTTGGCTTCTATAGCTATTAAGTCATCCCCACAAATCCTAGCAAGCAAAGCTGTATCTTGTAACTCTGTAGCCATTCTTCTCAATTCAGTATCGAGATTCATTGTGGAACAATTATGAAGTTTATCACCTACCTCAGAGCAAAATACACCACACTGGGAGTTCTAACTCTTTTTCGTTTCGATTTTCTTTGCTCCTCCTCATTTTCAACTTCAACTGATCGTTTAGCTAGTACTCTTACTTTCTCGAGCTTCAAAGGGGCAAACTTCAGGTGACATGCCTTGTGCCACTTAGCTCTATTTGTCATGAATGATTCAGCATCTTCATTCTCACTGAACTTCACTACAGCTGGTAAACATTGAAGATCATGATAGTTTGGAGAAAGCTGCTGTAAATTTCAAGCCATTACCTTGATAACTATCTGCTGGGCATTTAAGATCCTCTTCCCCTCCACAAATAACACAGCACTTCCAATCTGCACACCCAAAATGGTTGCAGGCCAAAAAAGTAAATTTAATTTTCGCGAAATTAAAATTCGCGTCATTTTTACTATTGTAGCTGTGCAATGAGCGAAATTAATATATTTCGCGCATAGCGCAACTTCAAGGTAAAAAGTTTGAAGCTTCATACTTTTGCTTCCATAGTGAAAATTCAATGGCACCCCTTCTGAATAGCTTTAATATGGTATGATAAATCACATTACAAAAAATTATGCTTTGGTCCAGTTGGTAACGATTTCATGAAAAATTCTGCGAAATTGACCTGACTATTATTCAGTCTGCACCAGTGTCTTCTCACTTCTGATCCTGTACGCTGGTAAAGTAGGGTAACTAATACTTAGGCCATCATCTGGGTATAATAAAGAGGGTGTGGTTAATCAAAAGTGGGCGTGGTTCGCAAAAATTTCGCGCGCGCTTACGCGCGCATTATCTAGCACCCTCCTAGTTCAAATTCTAGATACGCCACTGATAGTGAGATTGTTGTTGACATAATTATCAAGCTGTGTTATGGTCTCACTTCGTACCTGCACAATGTCAACTGCTAATCCCACCCTTTCATTGTTCACAATCTTTACAGGACCACTTGCTCCAGTGAAGTCTATATCATTCAGTGTGGCACTTATGTCAGTATCATTACTTTCATTCAGAGCCAATGCTACAGCCCATATTGCATCATGTAGTACATAAGCATAAGGGTTGACCTTTAGTGTGAATGAACAATGTTGTAGCAGTCGTGATATGTTATTGTATGTTAGTCCAGTAAGATGCTGATGTATGAATATGACTCCTATCATCTGTGAAGCAATGCAGTTAGTGTCATTCTCAAAGGCTGTAGCATGTAAAATGAAGTCATTGACACTGTGGCTTAAAACTATCCAAGCATTATTTAGGCCAAGCAAGATCTTTTGAGTGAGCAGTGCAAATTAACTTGACTGCATTTCGAACATTCATGGAGAGTATTATGACATTGGATTTGAATGCATTATTTCCAATTATCTCAAAATTATAATCTTCAAAGTGAATTGTGTTTTTAATGGCTACATTCAAGTACTTCTTAGAAGTAGCATAAAGCTCTTCAGCAATTTGTAAATAGAGTGGATCAGAGCCAGAAGTGACGATGGATGGTCCAGTCCAGTTATAGAACTCCATTAGACTGAATAAAGCTCTTTCTAGGACAGATGTAGACTGCACCATGTGAAATAGCTGTGGAAATCTTTCTCTATCAAATGCTTTCAGGGACATCGATGTCGATAGTTGCAAACTGATATTGAATTTACGGCCAGAGGTGAAAAAATCTCAGTTTCTTTATCAAAGAACATTCCAATAATTGCAATACTCTCTCTGTTAGTAGAAACTCTCACGAAATCTACCAAGCTGGCAAATGAATCATCAGCATTGCTATTGATGGTGCTCAATTTTAAGAAAGTGTCTTGGAGGATCGTGGAGTCATTGTTTATCATATCAACAGCTAGGTTTGCACCCCATCCTCTTCTCCAATTCTCAACCGGCAGAGTTGTCTCATTTCCCTGAACCATCGGCACCAGTGCCAATATGTGTAGAGTTGATTTCTCTCTTGCATGAATAGAACTTCTAGAAAGACAATCTAAAGGAGGAAAGTATTCATAATGTACTGTAGTATGACAGCTTAACTCTCTTGTCTTGCCCAATTGATAGTTATATTCCTATCTGTGTCTGCACCTATTTCATGGATAATGCAAGTTTTATAGTAACTCAATAATTTCCTCCCAAATCTCCAATTCATGTGGTACCAGAGACAAATTATAGTTATCTTTATGTATCATGATGCTCATACTAGTTACCTAACATCATACTATCATGTCACTATATATAATACATGTACTGTATGTATCGAGAGAACTGTAATAACAAGTTCCAGGTGAACAACAAAGCTACACTCTATTCAGGCTAATAACCTTTAAAAAGTTTCAATCATTATGCAAGCATTAATTTTCATTTGGGGAAAATAATTATGTTTGACAGCATAAGCTGATAATCTCTGATGACAGCCTATTCATTAAAAATGTTTGTTCATCATGACTGTCCATTGACCATACTTATCAACACCCCCTCTGGATCTGGGATATTTTTTCCCTGGATGAAATTAATTTAATGTTATGTAGGTTGATCATAGGTTTCGAGGCATAATCTGGTAATGTAACCATTGTCTAACCTATCAAAGAGCACCTAGACATAATAATGATATTTTTTTTTAAATATTCCCTGGATTTTCTATTGTTTCCTGGATGTCTGGATTTGACACCCAATCCCTGCTGATAATCCAGGGAAATCTGGATGGTTGGTATGTATGATTGACTATTGATGTTTACTGTAGCGAATTCCTCAATTATTTAGGTAGTATATTGGCAAGACTATAGAGCTGATGTATGATGTAACATTGTATTGTTGCTTGCTCTATGTACTGTCCATTCAGTGAAAATTTGCATCATTAATAATTATTATTAATGGTGTAATGAAGAAGTAATCCTTACATCTTGCCTTATACTTTGCTACAACTATTTCTGTACAACAATGATGGCGGCATGGTGGCAACCTTCTGCACTTCATCATTAACTGCTTTATATATCTTACTGACAGTCACTGCAGAATTCTCCTCATCAGATGCACAAATATCAACAAGGATTTGGTCTTCCAGATGAGGAGTGCTATTAGAGAACCTTACCATACCATGTTTTGGTGGTATATACTGAGCAAGCATTGTAATCACCAAGGAGTTATTATTAGTCTACCATAAAAATTGGCATAAAATATAGTTAAGACATCAAAATAAAATTTGAACTGCTGACCTCTTGTATTTGATTAAAGGCTTTAGTGAAGGAATCCATCATTTTATTAAAGGGGGTGTAAATTCTTATAGCATAAGTACCATTGCTAAAGTATTGATTCCTCCTAATGCGCTCTTCATCTGAAATTGAAGGTTCAAAAGTAATAATTATGCCATAGCTAAATAGTTACAGCTTACCTTGAGTTGTGATAGCACTACAAGATATCAACACCAATAGAATCACTATCACTGGGGTTTCCTTGTTGCAAAACATTTTGATGACAATAGTTAGCTACCTATAATGCTTGAAATGCAGTTGACTGTAATGCTTCCTTCCTTTTTGAAGCTTGTGTAGGAATTAAATAAGGCAACAGTGCACACATGACTGCACAATCAAGATTGTAGCTTTTTATAGTAAGCTACCTATTATGGAAACCTTATCACACTACTGATAGACATTGAGTTATTGTTATTGCTGTCGTTGTTGTTGTTGTTGTTGTTGTTGTTGTTGTTGTTGTCACTGTTGCTAATTCCATAAATTGCTGTTCAACACCATAATAATAGCTAGCTAATCATCTACAATAATAATGAAGCAATAACTATCATAATTATTATGTTTATTATTGTTTCTTTATCTCAACTAGCTATCTACAGAGAACTAGGATTTTTAAAATTAATCTTCATAATGAGCTGCTAAGGCAAATAACTAATTAGCTATACTGGTGGATGACGATGATTTTGTTAGAGCAACATTGTACTTCTGTGTGAGTGAGACCAGCCATTCAGGTATTTCTCCTCCTCCATCACTCGATTTCCTCTTCTGCCTGCTAGCTCGTGTGGCACTGGATCCTCCTGGCACCATGAGCTTCTCTGGTTCCACTGGAGATATCAAGTTATTGGGACACTCTGATGGAGCTTCCTCTACTGCAATCTATCCAATGGCAAGTAATCAGAGGCTGCATGCAATGACATCCTTCTTCATTAGCTACAGGTGCAGTGCAGGCCTGTAGCCAGGATTTTTGAAAAGGGATGGCTCAGGAGGATCTCAAAGATTGATTTATAAGAGTATTTTCAAAATGCTAATACATCGTAAGTTAGCAATTAATGTAAGTGATAAAACCTGGCTCAGGGTGGTGGGGCTCAAGCTCATTGAGCCACCTGCTGGCTACAGGCCTATAGTGCATGTATGGTCTGGAACCTCTCAATGTGGACACTTCTAATCGGGACCAGAAGAATAAACGTCCTGATTGTGTAAAAGAGGTGTCCTTAAACTAGGGTTGACTATAATTATTATACATCTACGTAGCTATGATGAAGTGAAAATAATGGCCTAACATGAAAGGTGTCTTGATATGAGAGGTATCCTAATTAGAGGTGTCCTGATATGAGAGGTGTCCTAATTAGAGGTGTCCTGACTAGAGATTTCTTATTATGACAAGTCTCCTGTTGGTTATAATAATCAATTAGATGTCCTGTTTTTCATGAGTGAACTATAATAAAAATTATTGCATATTATTATCTACAATGAATGAGTGTCTGAATAATGAGTGAAATTTTTTTTTTTTTTTTTTTTTTTTTTTTTTTTTTTGCAATTCAGGGAGTCTACTTTGAACTGAATCTCACATATCATTAGCACCTATGTAAGCTAACATGAGCTACGTATCATTATGTGAGAGGCAACATAAAGTGGTAATGCCCTCCCACCCCCTCTCAGTTCCTGCCTGAGCAATTGCAACATACGTACCAATGGAGCATTCAAGGAGTTCTTTCCAGGTCGTGGGACAGGTCTACTAGATGCATCACTCTCAGGTGACGTGATGAAAATATCATCCCTCTTTTCTGATGTTAGGGACTCATAAGAACTCCATCGAGATCCCATATCTTCTGCATAGTGAAATTGATTCATTCAGTATTCACAGAATGCATAAGATGGAGGCCAGTGCATAATTATGTGAAAGTCTTTGGGATTCCACATAATGGAGTTTTTGTTGTTGTTTTCTTTTGTTTGTTTTTTGTTTGTTGTTTTTTGCCACATAGTCGTGTTGTTTTTTTCAAGAGTCAACCACATACCAAGTAGAAAAAAATAGGCAATAAAAGAAGCTGATTATATATGACCTTGGTAAAGATCGTCAACATGGAGAAGACATTAGTACAATTTCTGATCTGGTGCGCAGTCCAAAATGAAGTAGAGTTAGGGGCTCTAAGTTAATAACATGAAGAAGGATGAAGTTGCTTTAGAGATCCGTGAAGCACTGAGGTACTCAGAGAAGAAATGCACTTTGATTATTTAGATTACGTATTTTCTTTTTTTTCTACTGGTATGTAGCTAATATTGTTTTTTTTTGTATTTACTGTAATACTGTAATTTCAAAAAGACATGAAAATGGGGTTATTTTGAATGGTACAGCAATTCCAGATGCTTCAAATATTTTCTGAGCTCAAAGTTGGATGGTATAATCACTATGATAATGTACGTAGCTATGATAGCTTTCTAAAAAAGTAAATCTCAACAATTTTGAAAATTGGTTAACAGTGGAGTAGGAATTTATTGGGGGGGGGGGGGGGGGGGGGGGGGAACAATAGAATCTTGAGCATATGCAGTCAGCAAGCAGCAGTGAAATTGCTGACATCACACTGCAATGACAGCATTCATATTGCTTGGTGCCTGGTCCTTGGTGCTATATTTTTACTTTCAATATAGCTACTCAAGGTAGCTGCTCATAATTATTATTATTGGGGGGGGGGGGGGGGGGGCAGTGCCCCCCCCCCCCCATTCCTACTCCACTGTTAAAGTACCTGATATCTGGAATTAGGTACCCTGCAATAACTAACTGGTTTTGACAGAGATCAATCAGATCTTATTATTATGCTATGCTACTGAATTGTGTATGCAGCAAAATTACCATGGAGAGATTCACCAGCAGCTGAGGACTGACTGCCTTGTCTACCAAAGTAGTTCACAGACCCAAATGAACTCCTCCTTGAATCTGTTGTCGAATTTCTAGGCAGATTCTGCTATGGTATGATACATTGCAATTAATAATAGCTTGTAGGCAAAAAATTGACTAAATAAAGTGATATTCCCTGTAAAAGTGATAGTCCCATGTAAAAGTCCCTTAATTGTTTTGATGAATTCATTCCAAAATTCTGTCATGTCTTCTATAATGGTTAGACTATCTCTACACCAAATTTCCCTGTAAAGGCAAGAGTGTGTACTTTATACATACCAAAGGAATGTTCTCTTTAATTAACCCTTTGCCTACCAAAAGCGTGCAATTTTGCACATTAGTCATTTAAATGGGAAAACTCGCTTAAATAGATGTAAAATTGGAATTGGCGGCATTTGGCGGCCTTATCTATCTCAAAAAATCTCTGAGAACAATAGAGCGGTCAAATCGGAACTTTGCATATCAAGCTTTGATCTTTGCTTTCAACACTTTTTTTTTTAAGAAGAAGATACAGTAGGGCATGGTGGGTATCTTGGGTGAGGAGCGGATCCAGCTCGATCTCTGTCTGCTGAGAAGGGAGGCTGCAAGGAGCTAGACCACGGAGGCTGGAATTTTGTGGGCGTGGCCCATCGGTTGTCACGTCAACGACTTTTAAGCGTGACGACCCCTGCCCATTCGATTTTGATTTCAAAATCTTAGCTGCTATTGCAGGCTAAGGGGTAAACAGTATATATAGGTATGTAGTTACTGTTTACACCAATACACTTTCATTTTTAGGGTGTATAGCCACTAGTAATCCTGAGTTATGGTGAGCCAAAGCTTTAAATGTGGCCAAAAAATAATGTAATATCATGTGGTTCTACTTGGGACTGTCACTGTTAGATTTTTGTAAGGTGAATGGAACTTCTATGATGGGACCAGCAATAATACTTTATGCATTGTATGGTGGTTATCCTTTCTTCCAGAGCAGTAAATGTTGCTGTAGCTACTTGCCTTGCGTTTTGGGTTTAACTTATTGGCATTGAGCTGCTTCCTCAGTTCTGATATCTGCAAAAGCAATGTGACAGTATTAGCTATGTACCTTTCCATGGTAAAAAAGTGAGGGGGACTCATGCAAGTCCTAACTTTATTCACTATCGTTTATCAGTGTACATTAACAGTAGTGGGTGCTCTAATTATTAATCTCACCACATTGAGAGTTTGATACCTTGGCCATCAGCTATGTTCAATTTATCACTAGCTATGACTAAAATGAATACTGACTTGCTCTATATTTTTATTTGTCATACCTCTTCCTTATTAATGATGGTTATTTCCTGGAGCTCAGATCCCCAGTTCTTTGTATTGTGACCCTTACGGAATTTCTAATAGTATTATGTAACACATTATTATCATTTCTATGATTGCATTATGGAAACTTACTGATCCAGGGCTATAGAAACAGATCCACATTCACATTGTCATTCAACATGCAATAATAAAAATAACATAATATCAATTATACTGAAGTTGTCAAACATGGCTGCAACAATAGCAGTGGGGCTGCAGGCTGCAGTCAATGCAGAGTAGGGTTGGCCAGAAACTGAGCTCCCTGGATCTGAGGGTGTATTAGCTAGCTAGTATACTTAGTGGATTCTATAGCTAATGATATCTGCAAAGCTATATCGGTGATGTATTGGTCATTTTCCAACCAAAATGTTTTGGCAGATCAATTGTGACAGTCCAAGGTAGCTAACTAGCTACAATCATTTTTATATATACATCATGGTTGGCACATCCCTACGTACATCAACTTTCCTAATAGCTATCATAAAACACTCAAAGGGGAGTGAAGTAGGGATCACTTGCTACGTAGTAACTAGCTATAACACAGCTAATAGTTACATATGTACTTATTAAAGGAGCTCCTTCTCCTTGTTTTTTCATAAACTTCATCAACGTCAAACTGTATAGGGTGAAATACCTACTTACGTAAGTATAGCTATAGCATCTGTTATTTCAGAATCATAAGGACATCCATGTAAACTCTAGTATAGCTATGTTGCTATAGTTATTAAATCACCTGATCTGATTCTTCATCTGAATTCCCTACTGATAGCCTGCCTGTAGGTGGTGCCAAAGTTGCCCCGAGCAATGATGCCCTACCTGTAAGTGCCAATGCTGTCCCTAGTGATGATGGCCTGCTAGTAGGTGTCAACAGCAATCCCTTGCTTGCAGTTGATGCTGCCCCAGGTGACACCCTACCTGCAGGTACTACAGCTCCCAGAGATGATGCCCTGGTTTTAGGTACCACGGCTCCCAGAGATGATGCCCTGCTTGTAGGTGTCACTGCTGACAGTGATCCTTTGCTTGTAGTTGATGCTGCCCCAGGTGATACCGCCCTGCTTGTAGATGCCACAGCTCCCAGAGGTGACACCCTTCCTGTAGGTACCATAGCTCCCAGAGGTGATGCCCTGCCTGTAGGTGCCATTGTCTTCCCTCTAGGTGCTACTGTGATGGCTATTAGTAGAAAGAAAATAGTAAGTTTTCGTGTCACCTTGCCACAATCTTCAGTCCATTATAATTGATACATACCTTCTAGTACAATTTCCTGAGGGCTGATGGGATTAGAATTGATGTCCTGAAGTACAAAGTAATTTGCTAATATTTCACGTAAAGATAGTGCATTTTTAATGGGAATAGTAATATTTCATATTCTTCTAATTGAGGTTCTCAGATTACTGCAAGTTCTCAGATTACTGCAAGTTCTCAGATTACTGCAAGTTCTCAGATTACTGGGGTTTACTGACTGGGGTTTGGATTAGTGAGGTAGCTAATGCCAAGCTGCACATTGTGTGTGCAGCAAGGTAGAAATAAAACTTACATTACTGATTTCAGCAACCGGAGACAGTTTAACCTTGATTTCTTTTTTTGAGGTGGAAGGAGCTGTGTGAGCGAGCGTGGTAGATACCACAGTGTCATGAGATTGCTTGTGCGCAATTTTATTTCGCTGCCTCTCTTTGATTTTCTTTCGTAACTAGTAAAAAAGAGAAAATAGCCAATTACCATAAATCCAGAAATTTTTGCTGTTAAATTTTAGCCTCGTTCCCAGACCTTCCTCTCTCAATTGTAGTCTCTCCTGTGCAGTACTTCACTTTTTCTTCAGTGAGAGACTACAAGTGAGAGAGAAAGGCCTGGGAACGAAGCTAGTTAATATTCACCTTCCACTCTGATTACATCGTAAATAATTATAGTGCACCTTTCTTAATCATAATCATGTCAGCAAGTAAAGGATTGTTTATTATAGCTACGTACGTATACTAAAATCTGAATCCTACAAAAAAATCCCAGAAAAAAATTCACTTCTTCCCCTCACTCTGTACGTACCATTCCTTGTTGGGAAGTGAATGCAGACTCTATGGCTTCACTCTCTGAGTTATCAGCAGCAGTCACATGACCTGGGCTCGTATTGGCACTTCTTTCCGCTGACTCAGGTGATAGTGATTGCTTCCTGTTGGAGGGTGGGGTCTGGGTTTTGAGGGGCGGGAATGCCCCATGTAATGGTGGGGAAGATTCGGGGACTACTATTATCTCGGGCTCCAGTAGTTCACCTGATGAATGTCTTTTAGCAAACTACAAAAAATACAATCAAGCCGTGAAGAAGTGAATAAAATAAGATCTAATGGAAGAAAGGTGCATGGTGCTGAAGGAAGGAAAATGATGATGCACAGAGAAAAATTATGATGTAATTAATGTTTAGCTAAATGCACATGTGGTCCTTTCATCAGCTGCTAATCTTTGCTGAGCCACATGTGCACACATCTGTGAATGCTACAATCATATGTGGAATAGTTACATGTACATTGATTTTTATGGTTCACACTTCACATTATTTTTCAAAACCAGGAAATGTTTGTTCTAATTAGAGGCTACTAATAATTTACTAACTTTCACTTGTGAAATCTGTGCAGTGTTCCTACCGAGCTTTCTGGCAGGTGCACTAACCACATTTCTTCTTCTCTGCTGCTCACTAGTTTCCTCCTTCTCTTCCTGATCATCAGCCTTGGCACTGTCAACTACACCAAGCTCATTGGTCTGAAACATATGAAGAAGAAGTGTGCATACATGTACAAGTGTAGCCATGAAGCTAGAACACTATAGCTAATTACCATAATTATATGAGACATAATTTTCATATTCAAATGTAATAATTCACTTAGCTATAGCTAGTAGCTAAATATAATTCTTGTCCATCAATATTTTAATAACCATAATCATCTCAGCAGACCTCCGGAGAAACCTCCCTTAAACCTCTCTTCTTGTCCATTAAACATATCTCAGCAGCATCTATTCTAACCTCTGAAGAAACCTCCCTCCTCCCTACTCATTCTTGGCCAATTATACTTAACTGGGAGGTCACAGCATAATAAGCAGGTTTCATTGAATAATGTTACCAGGAGGAAAAAAACTACTACCACTAGATACTGAGATGAGAGGACTATTATGGTCTAACTCACACTGGAAGAGCTGAAAGCATCTATCAATCCAGAGACCATACCCTTGAGGATGAGTCTTCCAGTAATTTTTTCCTTCACCCTCATTTGCTGATTAGCCTCTTCCTCTTCTGCCATCTCTTGAATCGATTCGAGGGAAAATTTATTGAGGGCCTCGATTCCAATGGCAATCAGAAGACTACATATATTCAAATTACATACAAACAAAATAGATAAGTGTTCGCTAGCAAGGGGTTCGCATGTTATTGTTGTTGTTGTTGTTGTTGTTGTTGTTGTTTGTTAATTGTGTTGTTGATTTCAACCATATACTTTGTATATTTTGGTATTCTGTAGCAGTAGTAGTAGTAGTAGTTTTTGTTGTTGTTGTAGTTGTTGTTATTGTTATTGTTGTTTGTTGCCATCCTCAAAATCAATTGAGTAGCTATTGGTGCTCACTTCATGATGATTAGGTTGATGACAATGTAGAAGGTTATGAAATAAATCAAAGGGGCTTGAGATTTCGTACTTAGAATAATCTACAAGAATAACGTGAACATAATTAATCTAATTATAGACACACATCATAATGTTTATGACACCTTGTCCATGGAGTACCATTAATTTTTATGAAATCCTGTTTGATGAATAGCACTGAAGTGCTAACCTGCAATTGTCAGTTGATGCTTTCATCACATCAGATCATAAAAGTACACTGTCTACATTTTCATTATGAAATTCCGCACTTATTATTGACAAGGTGGTAGTGATCGACAAACATTTGGTAGCACATTGTATGGACCACTGTGTAGACTATAGTTATGTAGAAGAAGCTATATAGCTACATTCTTGCCTTCTTTCTGGAGTAAAGCAAGCAATTAAAAAACTGGAAAGTATTGTATAGACCTGATTAAGGTGAAGTTGAAGCTACTGGCTGTGTTGTGGCTGTAACAGATACACAGACAGTCAGGTGCACATGACTGAGTACAGTGTACTATAAACCTTGTGCATATGCTAAGGATTATTTTTTGGCCATGTGACAGTGTTAGAGGATGACACCCTCTAACAGTGGACCCAGTGCTACTAGAACTTCAAATTTACATACACAATTAAAACTCTATCAGCACCTTATTGACACACTTTAATCTTAACATACTTGATTCTGAGATCATTAGGCTAGGTAAAAGACTTTGAGACAGTTGATCCTTTTAGTCTGGACTATTTTTTGATTCTGATTAAAGTGATTCTTTTCTGATTCTCTTGTTTGGCGCCAGGCATCTGGGTAGAACCTATTCGTCAGGGTTATATTGTGCGGAGATAACCTAACAGACAGTCCCATGTAGAGAGTGATATGCTTTGATGAATTAGTGTGGTTCTATACACCAAATTTCCTGACTATGGCCACTAGTAGTCATGAAAGCCAAAAATTAAAAAAGTGGCCAAAAATGAATACGTCTGATAATTTGATTTCTGTCATTATCTATGTTAACTTACTGGTACCATCATGATAAGATCAAAACTCACAGAATTCATTATCTCATGCCAGTTGCTGGTGATGAGGAGTTGGAACACAATTATGAGAGAACATGGGAAGTTCATGAAACCCAATCCACAGTTATACTGGAAATAATCTGAGGAAGGCGTGTCTGTACTGATTTCGAATCTACTGAATGCCTCCATCCCTATCACGGCATAGAAGTACCTGCAGAGGTAAAGTGGAAACTTGTGAATTTAAAGAGTACTTTGATTTGGACCAAAAAAAATTAACTGTTATGCTATGCATATCCAGAAAATACATCTACAAATTAATTTTATTCCCCCTTTTGGATAGCATGCATAGAAGATGGGAGGGGGGTGGACTGAAGTTGAAAAGCTACGTACAGCTGCTAGCATACTTACATAACAACAGCGAATAGAACTATCAGGTCCCACATGATAGGAAAGAGTCTGAAGAAGATATTCATGACTGTACGACTCTGAAGAAAGAGGGGTAAAAGTAAAAACATGGCTCTCCTGACTTCACAACAATAATTATTTAACTGTAAGAGGCTTACTCATGTGATAATGTTAGAATTATCTAGACTGAAATACTTCAAATTTTTCAGCGGTTCAATGGTGTATATACTATCTCATTTTATGCCAAGTGAATGGAAATAGACTTTAGTTGAGTAGCTATCTGTTTGGCTATACTACATAGCTAGTACTTTGGTGGAATTAAAGAATATTCTGAAGAAGATAGCCATTGAAGAGATGACGACAGTAGAACCTCTCCAAAGTTCCACATTGATATCCACGTTCTCTGAAAGACTCACATACCATATCAAGTTGGAGATGAATCCAATAACAACCTTCACAGACACACACACACACACACACACACACACACACACACACACACACACACACACACACACACACAATTTGCTCATATCTGGGTAAGCTACGTAGCTATACTGTAGTAAATTCCATGATTATTTGCTAATATACAGCATGAGATCTTTGAAGGGTAAAATGAAATTATATGGGTAGCTATAACAAACAAGGGGGTAATATAGGGGTCTTAATCAAAAGATTACAAATAAGGGGTAACACTTTAATTTTCCCCCTCCCTCCCCCCAACAAATATAGGGGTCTTAATTAAAAGCTTATGGGTAAGACTTCAATTTCCCCCACAAATTTATATAGGGTCAAGCTTACAAACAAGGGAGCTTATATGGGAATTTTACCCTACAAGAATTCTTATACTCATTATAGCTATCAGCTAAGCTATCATTACAAGCTGTTAGTAAATACCACACCAGAATTAGATCCATGAAGTTATAACTCTTGAAGAAGAAGTTTCCAAAAGCAACAATCTTGAGAAGAATCTGTAACTGCATGGTTAAATAATGCTCATAATTATAATACACACAAGACATATTTAAATACGAAAGACTACATGCAAATTCTAGCCCTCGTCCCAGGAATTATTGTTGTTGCTGTTGCTGTTGTTGTTATTGTTACTATTGTTGTTGTTAGTTATTTTTTTTAGAAGAGTTCACGTGTTAGTATGCTTTTTACATACCACAAATATAGACACGACTGCTGTTCGTAAACCTGAAAAAAATGAACAAAAAAAGTTATAATAATGTATGCTACCATTACTATAGTGTGAATTTTGTGGGGTAGTTATTATATGAACCATTACAAATTCCCTTGTCTTGTACATTAATTTTTCAAAACGCATTCCCCAGGAAGAATTCCTCAATAAATTATCAGTATTAAGTAAGAGATATGTATTTTAAATATACTAGCTTAAAAAATTCTTTTCACATCCAACGTTTCGGCCTGGTCCTCAAACGTCGGATGTGAAAAGAATTTTTTTAAGCTAGTACGTATATGCAGCTACGTAGCTGAGAGTGGTAACAACTAGCTAGAATGGAGACTTCTTCTAATTAGGTCCGGACCCCCTACTTATATTATGCATGTACATTACCATGAATAGTGATTTCAGCAATGAAAGGCATCCCACGCCATCTCAATGCAAATAAAATGCTAAAATGAGATACATAGGAAATGATGAATGAGGATTGCAGAAATTGTGCTATGGCTTTAAGTGACAGTTCCAAGTACAAATCAAATAATTATTAGACACATTAATTCTTTGGCCACTTTTTAAAACTTTGGCTGACCATAACTCATGACTACTAGTGGCCATGGTCTGGAAATTTGGTGTAGAGATAGTCTAGGTTACCATTATAGAACACATGACAAAAATTTGGAACTAATTCATCAAAGCATATTAACTTTTACATAATTAATTTAGCTAGCTACTAACCTGTGACAAATTATCATCAAGGTGACTGCTATTTCCAAGGCTTTATACTGGATGAAGAAGAAGAGGAAGAAGTACAAAAATTAGCTACAATGATTATTGCCCAACTATGGCACATCATAAGTGTATGAACTGGGAGGCATTATGGGTGCGAAGAATAATGCCACTAGCACACTTTGTGGGTTCTATAAAATCTGAGGGGCCCTTGCTCCGATCATGCTTCCTACGCTGAGAGTGGGAAACTGGATTGTATGATAATGCCACTTGGCTGTGAAGAATAATGCCACATGGCTATGAATAATGCCACATGGCTTAGCTACATGGCTGTGAAGAATAATGCCACTAGCACAATTTGTGGGTTCTACAGCCCTTCCCTACACCTATGCTAAGGCTACGTAGATCTAGATCTGGATATAATCACCTCAATAGTTCTGTTAGTAGCTATAGCTGGCCGATTTACTTGTGTCTAATTTTCTTTGACTAGATACCACCATCAGGGTTAGCTTCCCCCGAATGTCCCCCCTCCCCACCCCTAGATAGAACCCTGACCATATAAGGGAACTAAGAGTACTAATGATTTACACCAATAATCCTCCTGATAGCAAGTACAAGACAAACAAGCCACTGTTGAGCAAAGCAATTTCCAGGGTAAGGCTTGTGAACTGTTGTCTTCTCGAGATCAAGAATCTGAGTAACAGTGCAAGGTTAAATTAGATAAATGAGGGGAAGAAGTTTAAAATGAGGAGGGAGGAGGAGGAGGAGGAGGAGGAAGAAGAGGAGGAGGAGGAGGAAGAAGAGGAGGAGGAGGAGGAAGAAGAGGAGGAGGAGGAGGAAGAAGAAGAGGAGGAGGAGGAGGAAGAAGAGGAGGAGGAGGAGGAGGAGGAGGAAGAAGAAGAGGAGGAGGAGGAGGAGGAAGAAGAAGAGGAGGAGGAAGGGAGGAGGAGGAGGAGGAGGAAGAAGAAGAGGAGGAGGAGGAGGAGGAGGAAGGGAGGAGGAGGAGGAGGAAGAAGAAGGGAGGAGGAGGAGGAGGAGGAAGAAGAAGAGGAGGAGGAGGAGGAGGAAGAAGAAGAAGAGGAGGAGGAGGAGGAAGAAAAGGAGGAGGAGGAAGAGGAGGAAGAAGAAGAGGAGCAGTGGTGTATCTAGAATTTGAGGGTGCTAAGGTAATAGCTAGCAATACTGCACTGTGCGCGTAAGCGCGCGCGAAATTTTCTCGAACCACGCCCACTTTTGATTAACCATACCCTCTTTATTAATGGCCTAAGTACTAGCTACCCTACTTTATCAACGTACAGGATCAGAAGTGAGAAGGCATTCAGTTTGAGACACTGGTGCAGACAGCACAGATTTTAGATCAAGATATGCATTATTTAGGGTAAAAAACGTGCCGGGGTGCATGCGCCTCGCCGATGTGATTATTGAACTCTGACCCAATGCTGCACTCAGGCTCTCTTTCTGTAAGTGTAATAACTGCCTAGATGATCAGCTTAATTGGATAGATAACTATAGAAGCGAGCCAGCAGCTGAGGGGGGTGCTCGAGCGCCCTGAGCACCTCGCTAGATACGCCACTGAGGAGGAGGAGGAGGAGGAGGAAGAAGAAGAGGAGGAGGAGGAGGAGAAGGAGAGGAGGAGGAAGGAGGAGGGGGGAGGAGAGGAGGAGGAGGAGGAGGAGGAGGAGGGGAGGGGGGAGGAGAGAAGGAGGAGGAGGAGGAGGAGGAGCATTATATTTTGCATGATAACTACAGTATGTACACTATTCCGAATTTTTGATGACTCACATTAAGAATCTGGGTGACCCATTCTATCCAATCCACGTAGCCGGTCTCATATGGATCCAGTTCTTCAATCAGTTCTTTGTTCTCTTCATCAGTGTTCTGAATTTCAGTATAACAAGTATAGAAAAAAGTATTTGTTCTATAAATAAAAAGAAAAGTAGGGATGGCTGTGTGCGGTTCAAAAAAGTTCAGCAACAAGAGAGTTAACTTCAGTCAAGTAGTCCCTTACCCATCACCAATATTACCAAACTACGAGCTAACTATTCCTATTTCACTCCCATGACAGGCCATATGAAGAAGTATACCTTTGGTTTTAGTATATGAAAGAGCTTCAAGAGTTGTGGATCATCTACACAAATTCTTTCTATGGGTACAAATAATACAAAAAATATTAATTTTAATACAGCAATAAATCAAAGGAATTTATATAGCTAAGTCCATACATGTAATTCAAATTTAAAAATTTCCTGCTAGGGTCTCATGTTTATGTACCTACGTATGTACCTTCATTTGATGTGTCCAGCAATTTCCAAGCTTTCACCAGTTCAGCTCTTTGCTTTGTACGTTCTTTCTTGACAAATTTTTTATTGTATTGCCTGGGGGGGGGGGGAAGGGAATGGAGGTGGGTATCATCCAATTATTTATGCTGATGATGAGCATCTTACCAATATATGTTGGCAATAATTGCTAGGAGAACTGCTGTCAATAGAAACACGCCAATGAAGATGAAGGAACCTGTGATCATGATTGATTTATCAAAAGAGATTAATGGACATTTATGACTGAAGTACTAATCAACAGTGAATTTACTAACCAAAGTATGCAAAGAACCAGGGTGATTCTTTATATGCTGGAAACATAAAGACCTGCAAGTATGTATTGTGAATCCTATAGCTACACTTCCAAAGTTTTAAAAAATGTAGCTATAATTATTGTGTGATATAATTTTACTGGATAATTTTCTGTAGTCAGCAATATGAAGAGCTGAAGAGCACCCAATCCTATATGATTGAACGTCCTGTATGAAGAAGAAGTAAAGTTACTCTATTTTGAGATACAATCATATGTACACTGTATGTTGCTAAAGCAAAATTAACTATTATAATCAACAAAGCATAAGTTAGCGACTTGCTTCTTTTTTTTTTGGTGACATTTCTCCACTATTTGAAGACAATGAATAAGGTAGCTATAAAAATTGTGTCCACTGGCTACACTTTTTCATTCCTGTTTGTAAAAAGAAAGCTAGTATAGCTAGTAGCTATATCTGTTAACAAATTTAATGTAAACTCTGCTTATTTTTCTCAGCTAACATGATAAAAATTCAATAGAGTATTCTGGTCGAAACGTTGGTGGTTTGTTTCATAAGCTAATTTTATGAGAACTAATTCTATTGAAAATTAATGTAGTTGTGGCAATTAATTTAAATACATTCAGAGACTGAGTTACTGTGGTGTTTAAGCTATATTAAAACAATGGCTGACCCTTCATAGATGTTACTTTCATTGAAGACGGTCCTAGAATTCTCTGTGCAAGTTGTTGCTATTTCAGAAATTTCATCACTGGTGAGTTTATTAGACACATCAGATAACACATTCGATACATCTGCCATTCGCTCTGGACGCAATGCACTAGAATAATAAGATGGATTACATTTGTGTTACATTTGGATTACATTGGATTGCATTGTGTTACATTTAGGATTACATTCTGTCATTGTTACATTTACATGCTGTGATGAAATTACAGTGAATTTCTGATAATGTACGCTGACTCTGTGACAAGGACAATGACTACAAATACACCAAAGATTATGCTTTACTGGATGCAAGGCTTTCGTCCCATTATAGCCTTATTAAAGATTCTTCTATAGCTCATAGTAGCCTAAAGTTCATGTTTTTCACACGTGGCAAAAGTTGGTGTGAAATGCAACCTTATCAGCTATTAACAACTTACAGTGTGCTAAAAAACCTCAAGAATGCAGCCACATGACTGCATAATTAACACACAAAGTACTGACCATCAATAATGAGTATACTTTTCACACCAAGCAAGATAGCTAGGTGTTGCAGAGCATGTGACTTCTACAATAGCCATAAGGGAATGAAAGTCCTCTATAAATCTGGACTTATTATCTGGACTCCTTTAATTATCCCTTCATAATAATTATTATGAATGAATGGACTCCAGAAATAATAAGGATGCCTCATCTATTAGGTGCCTGTATTTACGAGGATGGCTGTGTGCGGTTCAAAAAAGTTCAGCAACAAGAGAGTCAAGTAACCCCTTACCCATCACCAATATTACCAAACTACATACGAGCTTACTATTCCTACTTCGCTCCCTTTATATCATCTTGGCCTGTCATGGGAGTGAAGAGCTCATAGCTTGGTAATATTGGTGATGGGTAAGGGATGAAGTGGTCATATTATTTTATATACAAGTTATTGATCACATAATAATTCTATTGACCTTATATTGACTTCAACAATAACTTCAAATGGTTCCATGACGAGATGGATGCCAATGCAGCCATAGATGAAAATGAAGATCAAGATGACCAGGACTATGCCTCCCAGTTTGAACACTATGGACTGCACGACCTTTATCATGATAAAAATTAAAATCCTATAACTAGAAATACTATTAATAAAGCATGCAGCGATGTGTTCCCTTCAGACTCCTGGCAGGAGAGGAAAAGATCATTGTTTATTTGTTTTAGTTATAGTTTGGTGTTGTTGTTATTGTTGTAGCTGTTGTTATTTTGTTTTAATAACAGAAAACTGAATTGTTTTTTTTGTGACCATGTGATACTTACATTGTAGATGTGCCCAACATTCTTTGCCTTGCACATAACCATTACTAGTCGGAGCATTCTAAAAGGCTGGACAATCTGCATCATGAAGTAAGTAAGGTTACCATTATAAACTGTAATGATTATTATGTCCGTGCAAAAAGTAGTGACCCTTCCTAAAAATCCTGTGGTCCAAACTTGGGCCGTCACTGGCTGAGTGCATGGCATGATAGGACTTATCCTCTCATTCATCAATATTGTGCGCAGTCTCACTTGGAGTACTTACCAGTCTGATTCTAGTGATGAACTGGATAACAAGAAGAATCCAATCAACAGTAAACCCACAAAATAGCACAAACTCCACTCTGAATTTTGTTATTTAAAATAAAAAATAAAAACTTGTTAAATGGGTGAAATCATTTTACAATGAAAAGGTGTGAATTTGAAGTTAATTGGCTTGCTGTATGAAAATAATTGAACATGACTTTGGTACTTATTTTTTGATGGCAGCACTGATACAGGAGGAGGGAGGAGTTTCTAATTATGAACATATTAAGTGTCGTATTATTATGTATAGCTACATATGAGATTGTTTTTGTTTTTGTTGTGATTTGTTGAAAAAAAAAACACTGACGTTTTTACAAAAGGGAGGAGGGGGGGAGAGAGGGAGAGGGGAGAGAGGGAGAGGTGAGAGAGGGAGAGGGGAGAGAGGGAGAAGTAGGGAGAGAACTGTCATTTGATCCCAATATTTCAGTAGCTAGATACCTGTTCCAAAAGAATTCTTCTCTGGTCCAAAATGTCTTCCATGTCAGGAATTTGAGTTGCAGAATGATGTCAATCAGGTACAGCAGGAGGCATAAGAAATTCAGAAGTGCAGATGGAATGGTGAATCGCAGTTGTCCCCTGAGAGGAAAGGAAAGTAATGCATGGTAATCCCTTGATCAAGGTTTTTTTTCCTTGATGAAATTTCTGTCATATGTTATATAGGCAAGTTCAGTGGCACAGCCAGGCAGGGTGCTCTGGGTACTCGAGCACCCCCTCTGTTAGAACCTTTATTACATGTATCTAACCTGTCAGTCACAAGCTAGCGGGGCCTGTGAGACTAAGCTAGATTGAGATCACTAACCTCACAACTTGTAGTGCAATGCAACTGTCATTATAGTAGGTCTAAGGTCAATGCTAGTGGGTGTGGCCACATAGCTGTACAGTTTTCTATGCTTAGTCATACTCACGTGACCTTAATTGGGGGGCGTGATACCCCCAAAAATTTCCGGGCGCTTTGCACCCAGAGCACCTCCTTATCTTAAATCCTGGCTACGCCCCTAAAGTTGACCAGTAATAATAATGTATAGAAAGCTAATTTCATGTATATAAGTTCCTGAGTTTCAGTAAGGCTGCACATTATTAATGCCATAAAGACTCTACTCACGGTGGAATACTGGGAGGTTCTAGAAAGGTCAAAGCACTGTGGACTATTGTCGTCAAATAGATGAGACGTAGGAACCAGGGGTTGGTGAAAATTTTGAACGCTCTGAATGTATAATTATAATCGTCAGATTTAGCTATTATTTCATTGAGACTTACATTTGGGCGTGACGTGGCTTGAAGTAGTATTGGGCCTTCCCAAACTCTCCTCTATAAAAAAGGGGGATTATGACATAGCTATAGCTGAATTGAAGCAGGAGGATAGTTACTGAGCTAGCCAACAGTAAGCCCTACATAGCTTGCTATAGCTACCTTCCGGTCTGTGCATCTTCAATGTGGGCAGCTGCTAGCACAAGACTTCTGTCTTCTCCTGGCAGTCCTCGAAATTCTTGATTAGACGTGTCTTCAACCTGAAATGAGCCCTCTATAGTTAGCTATGACTGCTACATCACAGTAAGATAGCTGCATGTCTAGCCACTCCCACGATTTAAAAATCTGCCTGATATTATTAAGCTGGCTAAAACGACTCTGCATCTGCCTTTACGTCTGGCTGTTAGTCTAAACTTACTCCACTATTAATTGTTGGTACTACCGCTACAGCAGGAACCAAGAGACCAATGTGGGAGAGATGTTTTGCTGTCCTTTTCTTTCCTCTCTTTGACTTGCGATTCTTGAAGCGTGGTACTGGTTGTTTCAAGCTCAGATCGCTATTAACCGGACTCACGTGCATGAGAATCGGAAATCTCTTTCCCCGTCGTGAATGTTTGAAGCTTTTCTTCCCGCTAAAGTAACTGACCATTTTAATGAAGGCTTCTCCTTATGCACCTAGCTAACTAGAAGATAAATTTTTAACGCCTTCCGGTGGTCGATAGGTAGATATACGCGAGCAGGAACCCATGCGCATGCGTAGCCATGCGGGTGGCTCAAGCTTTGTAACAGCGCACTGGAGAAAGGATGGACCCATGCCCAATGTGGATCTAGTTGGAAATGTAAGTGTGTACAGAATGTGGAAACTCTTTTATTCCTCCTCGTTGTATTCATGCTCCATATGATTCAATTTTTTTGACTTCGACTTTGCATGTGAAGTAGCTAACTGAGATCAGCCCCATTGCTAACTAGCTACATCAGAAACTCTTCACTGAGTAAGAAGTACCCAAACTTCAGAAGACCTTGACCTTACTTTTGTACCCATTCTGGATAGCCATGTGTTCTCCTTTTTTTTTTGTTGGTTATGCCCCTTGAATAAAAAACAAAACAAACAACAATAACAATAAACTAGTCAAACTAGTAATAAACTGGCTGGATAAATTTAATGTTAAGAACTGTCCAGGAAAAGTTATACTGTTAGAGTAGCTAACTAATTGTTTCATCATCTGAGCGATCCATTACATTGATATATTGCTCTATATTTCTATCTGGACTCTCTTCAATCCTCTTGTTTCTACTTCTCCAAGCCATTATCCTGTTTCTTAGCTTCAATCTGCACCTTCCACGTGAGTAGACCCAGTAGAAAATCATCATCAGTATGTAAAGTAGAGGAATAACTGAAAAAATGCTTGCCATAATGTTGCAAAATGTGCTCAGCTGGTGTATTTTAATAGATGTAATATCTATGCCACATATCAAAATATAGTCCATAGCAAGAAAGGTGAAAAATATCGAATAGGTTTTTGAATAATGGCTGACTGAAGATTTAAATGGTTGGATAGTCACAATGAGCAAGACCAGAAATAAAAGAATTATAGCACTGATAAAGAAGTACGCTGTTGTCGTAGTTAAGGCATATATTAAAATGAAAATAAAACGGAATGAAAATAAGACAGCAGTAAACCATCGACAATCTCTAGTATCTGGTTCCATACCATCTTTAAAGACACCTTGAAAGGAGTCCATAAAGGTGTGCAAGATGTGCCAGCGAACAGGAATGTAATTCAGGAATTTCTGAAAGAAAATAAAAGGATAGAGAGCAAGAAGTGCAACTGGTAGGATGACGAATACCGTTGAAACGATTATGGCAAGAATTCCATATGGAAGATGCTCCTTGCCAAAATACTTAATATTTCCAGCATAGAATAGTACGACATTGTGATTATAGCCATCTTGATGTAGTTGATAAATTCGAGTTGGGCCAAGTAAGTCGCATGTCACGGAAAGAAATTTTGCATTTGATAAAAAGAAGACTGTAGCATAAGAGTCAATGATAGAACTCCTGATATTCCAATTCCTGTTGAAAAAAGAGAACAGCAATTGAAATGGTTTCCACATGATAACAATGACTCTGTATTTTTTATCATACAGGTTTAAAAGTAGGTAAGTGACAGCCAAGAAGAAGAGAGGGTACACAGCAATGGCATAGTCCAAAGCTAGGGTGGGGAGAAGATCTATTCCAAGACAGATGTCAGAGTAAAATGGCCTGAAGAAATCAAAGTTCCATATACCATAGAGTGAAATGACTATCTTTGATGGTAGTAGATAGTTTGGTCTAAGACTTATACCTAAAAATAATATACGTGACATGGCTGGCATCGAAATGAACTGGCTGTACCATATGACTGGATGCAAGTGGCTAGTAAGAGCATTCATTTGGAAGAAGATGATAAAGAAACAGAATGCTGTTAGTGGGAGATAGGCAGCCATGACGTACCTACCCCAGTTCCACCTAACATTTGGACATTTGATGCAAGTTAGGTTGAAAGAGTAGGCAAGGGGGTAATGATGAGACAGACACCTTCCACATAATTGCCCGGCTCTGTTGAATGATGAACAGATAGAATTGTTTCGCTTTTTGCGTGAAAGCAAGTGGTATATGACATCCACAGAAGAAAATTTTTTCATATTCTCGCAATTATAAATACAAGCCCCTACTTTAGTTAAATTCACTCCTTCATCGAATGTGGCACAGTAGCAATCTAAGACAGCAGAAGTACCCTTCTCTTCATCACACTTGATGATTTCGTGAGGGTAGTGACCACACTTACACTGTCCTTGCTTACAAAAGAGAGCAGGAGGACACATTTCTTCACTGTCATAGTTATAGCAAGATGATGAGTGATTGCTGATCGATGTGTTAGTAATTTTTGGAGTCGCTTGAGAATCAGTTAGAAATTGAATTTGTTCATTTTGACTGTTAAAGTTTTTATTTTTGAATAGGCTGCTTGAACTCTGGAGAAGTTCAGCAGACAAGATCACCACCATAAAAGCTATGAACATTTCGATATCTGCCTGAATCAACAATGGAGCAACTAGTTACTGTTTGTAGCATCAATATTTCCCAAATTTAAAGGGTCAGCTATCATTTACTCTATCTTGAAAATGATGACATTATGAAGGTGAACAATAGTAAGAGCAAAAAAAAAAAAAAAAAAAAACCCAACAAATTTCCTTTTAGCTATTGCAGCTGTCTGACCTATCCAGGTCACCATGGTGAGATCAGTTATAGAGAAATTGTTCTCTATAGAAAAAAATTAATGTCCTAGCTAAAGTTATAAAGTTGCTTCAAGTTAACTAGTAGCTATTTTCATACTGAATGCTCAGCTTTAAATGTAAACTTATGAATTTTTTTCAGCGTTTACTTCATAAAGGAACTGTTTCCTTATTGTTTTTAGGAACTCTAGTAGACACATCTGCATATTTTCCAGTGTTTACTCCATAGGATCTCTTTCCTTGTAAACTGTCTTCAATTTCCTTGCTTTTTTAATTTATAGACTTCTAGGTACCTATTTACGTAGCTGTAGGCTACACTATAAAATAACACTGGTATTTTTAGCAGAATTTTAGCGATTTCAAATCCAAAGGATTTGCAGCGAGGTACCATTTTTCCAGAAAACAAACATTATTGCAACATACATTAATTTTATTACATAGTAGATTTTACATCTTGTCATTCTTATCACAGCTTATAATAATTCAATTAGCTAACAGCAAAGTCACAGATCTATAGGTCTAGAAAGTTATATGTAAGTCGTGCATGTTGTGAGTAATTGGTGTACATGTAAATCACAATATCTCAAATTTAATTTTGGTGGTACAAAGCATTGAAGTGTGGAGCATAATATCTAAATCCCCTTTTTAGTTTTCAAAACCACGAAATTTTGTCCCAAAAAAAATGCTGTTAGCTATTCAGTGAATTATTCTTTGACTGTTACACTTGTAGTTCCAGAATTGCTATTACTTGGAACCCACCCTGTTCTCTTTTGGAGGTTATTTTTGTATCGAGTGTATGTATATGCAAAGATTGTAGGGATGGTGATCTTCTTTTCCCCTTGCTATGGTTGGAGCCGGCTGCACAGGATTGTCCTCTTCATAGGGGAAAAGGGAATGAAAAGGACTATTAAATTTTATTGAAGTCCGATATGATGCCACCACATGCAGAGCTGAATGAAAATGAATGTTCACAACAACTGAGAATTTTAGATTCTGTCTCTATGGTTACCTTTTATAGGGACAGACTATCTATTAAAATAAACAATGACTGTGATCTAATGGTTACAACCAATAAGAATGATGATTTTGCACAGTGCTTCAGGTGAATGAATGTTTATAAGATATGTAGCTACTTACAGTTAGTTAGTCTCTGCTTATTTTTCTCAGCTAACATTGTAGAGATTAATTGTATTTGTGTGGTCATGTTATCTTGTTTGTGGTATATTGTATTTCCTGTACGCATGTGCACAGTAATGCTTTTTAATCACCAAGTTATCACTTTTCTGTCAGTTGTTGAATATAGTCCAATAAAAGTTTTCACTCTTGTAGTTGGCTAGTAGCAAAAACACTACAAACATGATAAAAACTCAATAGAATTAGTTCTCATAAAATTTATTGAAGTATGAAAAGGACTATTAAATTTTATTAAAGTTGAACTAGTTAGTCTTTTCACACTAGCTAGTGAATTACCATAGCTCTAGCTTAGTATGAACTATTTTTTTGCATATCTATGTACTTATGGAATTTTTACCACATAGCTACATAGGTACCAATATGATACTATAGCACATACATAGGTACCAATATGATACAATAGCACATACATAGGTACCAATATGATACAATACCACATACATAGGTACCAATAATTATGATACAATACACATACATAGGTACGTACCAATATGATACAAGTAATAGTTATATCCCGAGCACGAGGGATATAAGTATTTTGTGTCTGCCCAGTCCAAAGATCAAAGAAGGCGGCACGCAAAATACCAGCTCGCTGTTAACCAGCTAGAATGTTCTGTCTTTTATACTAGCCACTCTCAGAAAAACTTGTTGGGTTTGAAACGTGGAATTTTAATGTTATTCATTGACCACGGTGCACGTTTATAATGATATTCATTGACCACATTCCACGTTCAAACCCAACAAGCTTTTAAGATTGTAGCCAGCATAAAAGGCAGAACTTCCAAGCTGTCTCACAGCGCAGGCTGGCGTTTCGCATGCCAGTTTGCTCTAGTTGCCTTGCTAGATCACCGCCCAACTACGGCACTGTGCCCTTGCCCGCTTGGTCGAGTTAACCCTTTGGCTTCCAAAACCGTGCATTTTTGCACATCCAGTTATCCGGGAGAAAAACGGGAAATATCCTGCTGATGAATATTCATTGTCGGCACGTCGGCACTATCAGTAAATAGAGATCTCAGTGAACAATAGAAAGATCGATAAGCGCTTTGATTCAAGTGCTTTTGCTTTGAAGAAGCTTTGATGTTTGTTTTCATCACTTTTTTTTTTAAGGAATGACTAGACATGCATGCCTCTACTTGCCTACGTAGCCTATAGTTGTTTGGAGGTGTTAGCAGGAGAAGAAGCGGTGGAAAGGAGTGGCTTGTGCAGCTCGAGCTGCAAGTCAGGTTGCCATGGGGAGCATCGATGACGTAAGATCGGCCGTCCAATTTGCCACTGGTGTGTCGATCCTTTCTCGAGAGAAGAAGACAGCACTACTGAAGGTAAAGGGTTAAAGATGGAGCTGTGCGAGGCTGACAGGCAGGAGCTGGGTCACCCAAGTGACGAGTGGAGCCCGTACAACGGTAAGGAAGTCTTGTCCACCAAAGTTTGAACTGTAGCTAACTATTACAGTGCTCACAATAACAGTCAGTCACAGGACATTTTCCAGTCAATTTATTCATGTTATACTCTTAAATTGCTATTAGATAATCATGTCCGGACAATACTAGAGTGTTACTGCGAGCCCTGTAACTAGCCCTGTAACTAGAACTGTGACCTCTGTAAGGGGTGCATGGGAGCGTATTTGAGGGGTGTGGCCTTTATATTGAGCTGTGGGGATGGGTGTGGCTGCTTTTAATGTCCTCAGTGAAGCCGTAGGATGGGTGCGGCCATTCAATTGCCCTTGATAAAGCTACAGGACTGTCTGATTGCTCCTACGAAGTTGTAGGATGGGTGTGGCTGTTTAATGAAGTGGGTGTGGTTGTCTATTTGCTCTTAATGAAGCCATAGAGTGGGTGTGGCTGTTTAATCGCCCTTAATCAAGCTGCACGACTTTAATTGCCCTTAAACAGACACACCCACTCAATTAAGGAGCAATTAAACAGTCATGTGGCTTCATTAAGGGCGATTAAACAGCCACACCCACCCTGTGGCTTCATTAAGGGCAATTAAATGGCCACACCCACCCTGTGGCTTCATTTGTGGCTTAATTAAGGAGCAATTAAACAGTCATTCAGCTTCAGGGCGATTAAACAGCCACACCCACCCTGTGGCTTCATTAAGGGCGATTAAACGGCCACACCCACCCTGTGGCTTCATTAAGGGCAATTAAACGGCCACACCCACCCTGTGGCTTCATTTTTGTGGCTTAATTAAGGAGCAATTAAACAGTCATTCAGCTTCATTAAACAGCCACACCCACCCTGTGGCTTCATTAAGGGCGATTAAACGGCCTCACCCACCCTGTGGCTTAATTAAGGAGCAATTAAACAGTCATGCGGCTTCATTAAGGGCAATTAAACAACCACACCCAGTCTGTGGCTTCACTAAGGACGATTAAACAGCCACACCCACCCTGTGGCTTCATTAAGGGCAATTAAACGGCCGCACCCACCCTGTGGCTTAATTAAGGAGCAATTAAACAGTCATGCGGCTTCATTAAGGGCAATTAAATAACCACACCCAGTCTGTGGCTTCATTAAGGACGATTAAACAGCCACACCCACCCTGTGGCTTCATTAAGGGCAATTAAACGGCCACACCCACCCTGTGGCTTAATTAAGGAGCAATTAAACAGTCATGCAGCTTCATTAAGGGACGTAAATGGCCACCACACCCACCCTGTGGCTTCATTAATGAAGCTGCATGACTGTTTAATTGGTTTAATTGCCCTTAATGATGCCAGAGAGTGGGTGTGACTGCTTAATGAACCCACAGGGTGGGTGTGGCTATTTACGTCCCTTAATGAAGCCGCATGACTGCTGTGGCTTTGGCCCTTAATGAAGCCGCAAGGTGGGTATTTCTGTTTAATTGCCCTTAATTACCCTTAATGAAGTCATAGAACTGTTTATGCCCTTAATTACCCTTAATGAAGTCATAGAACTGTTTAAATTCAGCCATAAGATGGGTGTGGCTGTTTGCTGATTTTGGCCTTAATTAAGCTGGGAAAGGGGTGTGGCTTTCTGCAGTACAAAGGGTTGTCCTTCATTAAGGGGTGTGGCTGTCTTATGAAACCATACAGCTATAGGGGAGGGGCATAGAGGGGTGTGGTATTATCATGTGATATTTTTTTGTAGAACTTTCTAGTGATGATGACAACAGTTTGGAAGATGAAGAAGAAGAAGAAGAAGAAGAAGATGATGATGATGATAAAGAAGAAGAAGAAGAAGAAGACCTAGATGGTGTACTACCTACCCCCAAGCGTCGGCGGTTAGCTAGTATCATTGGACTTGGCCTGTCTCTCACCTCTGGTCGTTATCCTAAGTATAGGTATTGTGGTGTTATTGGCCCTTATCAGCATCTGGACCCTGCAGAGCATACCCCATTAGATTATTCGAGTTTATTGTGGCCAGATTCCTTGAATGATTTGATTGTGACAGAGAGCAATAGGTATGCCGGGAGGAAGAATCGGTCAGGATGGGTTGATATTACTAAGAGTGAATTCTTGGCTTTCCTTGGGGTTCAACTAGTGATGGGGATACACCGCCTGCCCAGAATTAATGATGCATGGAGTAAGGATAAGTTATTGGGAGTAGAGGGAATCCAGAGGTGTATATCTAGGACTAGATTCTGGGATATTAGGTCCAATTTGCATTTGGTGGATGATGTGGCCCTTCCTCCTGGTGGTAGCAGCCTGACCCATAAAATTAAGCCACTGTTAGATACACTTGGTGATAAATTTTTCTTGAATTATAGTCCTGGCCAAGAGCTGGCGGTTGATGAAGCCATGATTAAGTATAAGGGTCGTGCGAAGGGTAAAGTGGTGATGCCCAAGAAGCCAATAAAGAAGGGATTTAAGATTTGGTGTTGTTGTTGTTCCTGTTGTGGATACCTCTGCACTTTTCAAGTGTATGAGGGAAAACCTATCAACCCGGTAACTGGCGAGCGGGAAGCAGAGAAGGGTATGGTTATGAGAGTGGTCACAGATCTCCTTAGACCCTTTGTAGATATCAATCATGTTGTTTATTGTGATAACTTTTTTTCCAGTGGGCCTCTTGTGGAATCGTTGGCGAAGGATAAGATTTATTATGTTGGCACCATCAAACAGAGAGCATTAGGATTTCCTGCAAATTTGAAGGGTGTTAAGCCTCCTAGGGGAAGCTATGTTGTAGAGAGAGTGGGAGATGTGTGTTACTATGTTTTTAATGATCGTAAGGTGGTGTCCTTTGTGAGTAATGTGTTTCCTGAGCATATGGAGGATGAAGTGCCACGGGTTCAGAGAGGTGGTAGAATAGGGTATCAGTCAGTCCCCCCACTATTGCCGGCCTATAATAAGTACATGGGTGGAGTTGATCGCCTTAGTCAGCTTAGAAAGAGTTATGGTTATGATAAGAAATCTAAGAGGTATTGGTTGCGTGCCTTTTTCCAGTTCCTTGACTATGCAGTAGATAATGCCTTTATTTTGTACAAGCATAATTGTAAGTATTATAGAGTGAAAGCATGTAAGCTGCTGGATTTTAGATTGGATTTGGTTCGCCTTCTGTTAAAGGATAAGAGGTATAGGGAAAGGTCTCCTTCTAGTAGTAGTAGTAGTGGTGGTGCAATGGATGATGTCAGTGTTGAATGTAGTCTGGTTAAGTCCACTGACGCTGGCTTGCCGCGGGGTAGGTGTGAACAGTGCTTAATCAAGAGGGCGAAACGAGTTCGATTTACATCCTACGCCTGTTCCATCTGCAGGAAACGACTGTGTAAAATTCCTTGCTTTAGAGACTTTCATAGATTACAATAATTATCATTATTAGCTGTTTCTGATCACCACCATAATCATAATCACAATAATTATCATGATAATAATCCTTATATGAATGAGATGAAGAGTGACTGTAGGGGAGTGTGATGTCATCTGAGGTGTATGAGGCAGTTCACATGAGGGTATATAGGTTATCTCAGTAGGTAGTCATCTCAGTGAGTATTATAAGAGCAGGTGTGCAGCTAGTGTGACTAGGATGCACAGAACTGATCAGATGAGAATGTGATGGAACAGTGGGTTGGGTGACGTGTTGGGTGTATTAGTGGTATAGTATGAGGGAGTTCACATGTGGATCTAATGAGGGTATTATAGTAGTTATCTCAGTTAGATGAAGGAGCTGGGGATATAGTAGTTATCGAAGGCGCTGAGCTCAAGATCAATAGGTCAACCTTATGTCAGTGGAATGTTAAAGCACAATGCGTGGGTGGGTTGTAGCACACTCGAACCTTATGCGATTTAAAATTCGATCTTCAGGCTGGGCATGACACAATAGCACATACAATATGAATATCACAGAGCTGAAGTCATTAGTAGCTAACATAGCGAACTCTATAATATGGCATAGTGATAACAATTAGTGAGAGTTTCACTCAAGTGTGCATGTTCAAAATGTGTCCAGTCTGTCTCCATTGATTGAGTTATACCCTCTCCTCCGGGATTTAATCTTGCTAGCTAAGCAGATTCCTAATTTACTATGCGAATATATCCAACGAACGATTATCAGTAATGTGTAGAGAAGAGGACTGATACCAGCAAAAAAAATTAGTACAAAGAAAACTGGAACAAACTGCTTTTCTTTAATGATGCTTGCTGCCTCCAAACCGCTTATAGTGATGTATAAAAGAATAGAGAAGGAAAAAAAAGTGGCATTGATTTTCGAGTAATGAGCAACTGGAGCTTTGAAAGGTTGCACATTAACTATCAGCAAAACTAGAAGTAAGAGACCGACAGTGGCAAGAAAGAAGAAGATGATATGATGAGCAAAAGCATACACCATGAAACCAATGACTCGTGCTAAGAAGAAGATTCCTGCAAACCATCGACAATCTCTAGTACCTGGTTCTGTGCCATCTTTATAGATACCTTGAAAGGAGTCCATAAAGGTGTGTAAGATGTGCCAGCGAACAGGAATACAATTCAGGAACTTCTGGAAGAAAGCAAAAGGATAGAGAGTAAGAACAGTGACTGGTAAGATAACGAAGACTGTCGATGTGATCATGGCCAGTATAGCATAGGGGAGATGTTCTTTGCCGAAGTATTTGATGTCCCCCGAAATATACAGTCCAAAAGTGTAGTTGTAGCCATCCTGATGGAGTTCATACACTGGTATCGGGACAATTAAGTCATATGTCACACTGAGAAATTTTACACTTGATAAATAAAAGAAAGTAACACATGAGTCAATTGTGGAGGTTCGGACATCAAATTTTTTCTTGAAAAGGGAACGGATGAATCGAAATGGCTTCCATATAGCAACGATAACGCTATAATTCTTGTCGTACAGGTTTATCAAAATGTAAGTGATAGCCATGAAGAAGAGAGGGTACACAGCAATGACATAGTCCAAAGCTAGGGTGGGGAGAAAACCTATTCCAAGACAGATATCAGAGTAAAATGGCCTGAAGAAATCAAAGTTCCATATGCCATACATTGAAATGATTATCTTTGCCGTTATTAAATATTGTGGTCCGGAGCTTAAATGCAAAAACACTACACGTGAAATAAGTGGTATTGAAATAGACTGACTGAACCATATGACTGGATGCAAGTGGCTAGTAACAGCATTAATTTGGAAGAAAATGACGAAGAAGCAGAATAACGATAGTGGGAGATAAGCAGCCATGATGTACCTACCCCAGTTCCAGCCAACATGTGGACATTTGATGCAAGTTAGGTTGAAAGAGTAGGCGAGGGGGTAATGCTGAGACAGACACCTTCCACATAGTTGCCCAGCTCTGTTGAATGATAAACAGAAAGAATCATTTCGCTTTTTGCTTGAAAGTAAGTGGTATATACTGTCTGTCGATTCTGTCTTCATTGGATTCTTGCAATTATAAATACAAGCCCCTACTTTAGTCAAGTTCACTCCTTCATCAAAAGTTGCACAGTAGCAATCCAAGACAGCAGAAGTGCCTTCTTTTTCATCACACTTGATGATTTCGTGAGGATAGCGACCACATCTACAGTGTCCTTGTTTACAAAAGAGAGCAGGAGGACACATTTCTTCATAACTATCGTTGTAGCAAAATGATGAGCGATTGTCATTTAGTGATACATAAGGAGTCACTTGGGAACCTGTCAGAAACTGAATCTTTTCATGATAGCTGAAAACTTGAAGGTTACTTGAGAAACACTGAAGGATCAAAGTGGACAAGATCACCAACATAAAGTCTATAACTCTTCCTATACACATTTTAGCCATCAAGCTATTATCTTTCAGCTAGCTGTAATGCTCATAACAATAAATATTTCCATTATATAATTTTTCATGTTGAAAATGAAACATAAGCACTACACTGCAAAAAACGAAATTGTTATTTTAACAAACTTGCTTATAGCTAGCTAGGTGAGATTAAATCTGTCAAAATGACAGAATATTAAAAAAACTGTTGGGTTAGTTCAACAATGATTATAATCTCACCTAACAGTAGCTATGTCATCAATTCTATTTTTGCAGTGTATATAGCTAGCCAAAAACACAACAATTATAATCATTAGTTAAACTATGAACTTTGCTACAGCAACTGTAATAGCTACGTATTTAGCTAAACTCTGAACTTTGCTATGCATACAGATTCATTGCGACTTTTTAGCTGAACTATGAACTTAGAGTTAACTTATAGCTGCTATCTGTACACTAATTATGATGACCTGTTAACCGATAAAGGACATTTCCAATTAGGAGAGAGGATATAACTAACCATCTTCATACAGGATGAAATGGTTGCTTATACAGCTGGCAATTGAAGAAGAAGAAGAAGAAGAAGAAGAAAAGAGAAGTGTGTTCTGAATTTCACCAATAATTATTATTGACCTGCAGATTATATGTATGTACACTGCAAAAACAGAATTGTTATTTTAATAAACATAACAGTTAATTAAGACTAATCATCGTTGAAACAACCAAACAGTTTGTAGTATTCACCAAAAATATAGCGTCATTTTGACAGATTTCAAATGATTAATCTCACCTAACTAAGCAAGTTTGTTAAAATAACAATTTCATTTTTGCAGTTTATAGCTATGTGTATATATCTGTAGCTGCTGTTATCACATACGTACTTTGGCATGCTTATTTTACATCAAATTTTCAATTTCCTTGTAGATTCAAGTCCTCGATTCCTTGTCTAATACGTATTTGCCTTCTTATTCACTCTTATAGGTTGTTTTGTCTATAGCTACAGTAGCTAGCTAATACAATAGCTATATATATTATGATGGTACCACTTTCCATACTTTGGTGTTTTGGGATAATATTATTATACGGAAATACGTAGTTATACCTGAGCATGTATTATTATGCACACTAAAATGTCCCAATACACACACTATACATACAGTATGTGTGTACACAAATTATTGTCCCTATATACACATACTATAAGAACTGTTCTGTGCAGTATATACTTGTTTTTATGGTGTAGGCATAGGAATGCATGTTGCTAGAGTAGAGGCCTCCTAATAATGGACCCTATGTAAATCATGTAGTTGTACAGGTACTGGGTAACTCTACATTCCAATAATTTGTCCTTACGTATGTAGGTAGGGAGGTGTTGGAAGCACTCTCTTATAATTAGCTATTGGGCCAATAGTATATAGGGTAACAGCTCAAGCTTGTCTTTCAGTGGTATCTCATGCCAATTTCATGGTACCTGCATGAGAGTCAGCTCGCTTGCTATGCTCACTCGTGAATAAAGAAATCTTTTTTTTATGTTATCATTTTTTTTGTTATCAAATGAATTTCATATTCTTCCCTCTTCTGTGTAGGTAGAGTAATTCATTCATTGTAACCTTTTGAGAACTTGGGGTAGCTAGGATATTGTGTATTCTTTAAAAAATAGGTACAAGCTATAGGGGAGGGGCTTCTCCGGTATTCATGAGGTATGCAATGCTACACAGATTTGAACTACATACTATCCAAAGGTCCAGTGATAAGACCAACCATGGTGGAGATCATAATTTGTACCCTTGCAGGAATTCCAGCAATCATGGCAAAACTATATGCATGTAACTGGGGCCCACTCACTACTTTAGATCATAGATATACTATCAGACTAAAATCACGTGATGATTACATAACCAAGATAAGGTCAAAGTCCAATGATACAATAATAATAATAATGTCTTAATAGTTAAGTCAGCATTGTTACATGCATATAAATTATCTAAGTTTTGGTGAGAGGAGGTTCATCCTGTTTCCATTCGCATCAGTGATGATGTGGTGTTCGTCAGTCTCTGGGAAGCAAGGGAATGGCATTCAGCGATGATGGAAAACCAGATCAGAGAGGGAAAGGAGAGGGCTCCCTCCAATGTTACTAGTTTTCCTCTCATACCACTCTGTGGACTAATACGATTGATTCGGACTATAAAGAGTAAGTAAAATTATCAACAGATGTGTAAATCACCCCACTGTTTGCTATAATATAGAACCAGAGGACCGAGTATGTTTGAAGCAAGTTCTGATATCCTCGCCTGAATGTGAAAGTTGGTCTGAGACTCTATCAGATAAAAATTAATGTCCATACATTGATTCCTACAGCTAACTGGTTATTTGGGACAATTTAGGCTTAGGTAGCATAATTTTGGGAATAATCATGCAGGACTTCCTGGAATCAAGTATAATGTCAGAATAATGGGGCATATTTTAAGCATAATGAGAGTAATTGAAGCTGCTGCAAGCCTGATAACAAAGACTTCACTCTCTACTGCCTGAGGTGGTTTCTTGCTACACTGTGACAGTGCCTAGCTAAGACCCGAGTCATGAGTGATTTTCTCACATAATATGACATGATATGAACAACAAGCTACATGCAGCTGTAAGCTAGTTTATGGCAATGGCTAAGCTACTTCTAGCTCTGCTACTGGACTGGGCAAGCATAATCACTTAATAATTGGTGTATTTGAGGGAATAACTGGTGCATTTGAGGGTTATAGCTATTAATAATAGGTAGCATTTTGGAGCATCATGGAATAGAATAACTGGAGAAATCTTGAGCATAATCTACCTAAGCCTAGGATAATTAAGCAAATGAAATGCCACACTGAATTTGATAAGAAAAAGCAAAGGAGTCAATCATTGACGTTCTGATATCTAAATTATTATAATGCTTGATCACACATTATGAGGATAATGACCACTGCACTTACAGATTCCAATTCTTGCGAAAGAGACCTGGAGAACATGAGCAACCATTGTATCATGAGGAGTGATTGTTACATTCGAAAAGTGGAAAGATTCATTTTCATCTAAAGCCTGTTGCTAGTGTTTCAGCAATCAGGATCATAAGATAAGTAGCTAACTTTTTACAAACATTTCTCATGGGACTTGACTAAGTTTTACATATCTTAATTTGTAGCTAGAATTGAAATCTGTAGTTTCTAATAGAAAATGATGACGATCATTTACCCCACCCACGTGCTGTAAAGTTCAAAGTTTAATTGGGATTTCGCGCGCATGACAGCATGACGGCATGTGCAAGGGCAATTATTTAATTCCCTAAGGGAGTCTGACTAAGAGAAATCTGACTAAGAGAAGTCATGTTGGTGTGTGAGTATTTATCTCTTATAGTTGCAGTCTGTTTTATTGGATCTACTGGCATTCAGAGCTATGATTACCCTATGTCTTCCACTCTGAATCCCAAAGTTCAGATAGATTCACCAGTGATCAATCGTTCATCATCATCACACTGCTCTGCTGGAAACCCTGAGGGCTTGTGTGCAATTGGTCTCTTTTGTGAGAAAGGACATTGCAAGTGTGGTCGCTATCCTTATGGCATCATCGAATGTGATGAAGACAAAGGCACCTCTGCTGTTTTGGATTGCTACTGTGCTACATTCGATGAGTTGAGAAATGTAACTAAAATAGGTGCATGTATTTATAACTGTGAGAATGTGAGTACTAGTTTTGTTGACAGTGTGTATCATCCTCTTCTTAACAGTACACAAAAACAAGAAGAAAGTGTGTGTGGATTTTTTAAAAGGAATGGTACACTATGTGGGCATTGTCAGCATGGGTTCTATGCCTTGGCCTACTCTTTTAACTTGACTTGTATCCCTTGTTCTCATGTCGGCTGGAACTGGGGTAGGTACATCATGGCAGCCTATCTCCCACTTACACTATTCTGTTTCATAATTCTATTCTTTGAAGTAAATGCTGCCACTAGCCACTTGCATCCAGTCATATGGTACAGTCAATCTATTTCAGTACCAGCAATGGCACGCATATTACTCTTATCTGTGCGTACGAAATCCACCTATCTTATGGTAGTGAGACTACTCTTATCTGTCTATGGCATATGGAACTTGGATTTCTTTAGACCCTTTTACTCAGACCTCTGTCTTGGAATAGGTTTTCTCCCCACCCTAGCTTTGGACTATGTCGTTGCTGTGTACCCTCTCCTCCTCATGGCTCTTACCTACTTACTGGTAAACCTGTATGACCAAAATTACAGAGTTATCGTTATCATATGGAAACCATTTCATATCATTTTTTCATTCTTCAAGAAAAATTGGAACATCAGAAGTTCCCTGATCGACTCCTTTGCTACATTCTTTCTACTAGCAAATGTTAAATTTCTTAGTGTTACTTTTGATGTACTTGCCCCTACAAGAGTATATGAGTTACATAGAGGAAACTATAGCTCAACGTGGGCAGTGTACTATGCTGGAGATGTCAAATATTTTGGCAAAGAGCATCTTCCTTATGCCATCCTGGCCATATTTGTTACATTGGTTTTTGTTATTCTACCGTTCATAATTCTTGCTTTCTACCCTTTCACTTTCTTCCAGAAACTTCTGAATTGTATTCCTGTTCGTCGGCACATCTTGCGCACTTTTGTTGACTCCTTTCAAGGAGTTTATAAAGATGGAACAGAACCAGGCACCAGAGATTGTCGATACTTTGCTGCTCTCTTTTTCATAATGCGCTTTGTATTCTTCCTGGTCTATGTAGTTACTCTTGATTCCTCATTTTTCTCTTTATCTGCAATGATTCTCTTGCTTTTAGTCCTCCTGATCATCAACGTACAACCTTTCAAAGCACCCCTGTCTCATTATTCAAAGATCAACTCTATCTTTTTCACCTTCCTGGCTATGGATTTAATCACTATGAGTGCCCTGGATTTAGCCTCTATCAAGACACGACAACTTATTACATTCCTACGCATTGGTATAGTCTGCTTTGGGTTCGTCCCTCTTATTTACGCATTGATAATGATCATCCACTGGATATATTCCCATAGGAGGTTCGGTCTCAAACTCAACAACAAAATCAGAGCCCGATTTTACGGGTACAGGGAATTGAATGGCAGGGAAACAAGCAATGGAGGAGACTACATTGATTCTATGGAACGCATTCAATGAGATCATTGTTTTACATAACTAACCAATGATATTCAACAGCAGAATGTGAAAGTATAACTCACATTCAGTGTTTTCTATACACTTACTTTGTACTCTGTAGCTATATATTTGTAATAACAACTTGAAGCACTCAGTTACATATCTATGGTTACCATTTGTTCAGTCTGCTCATGTTTAACTTCTCTCTGTGTGTGTTGTTTTTGGAAGACTCTTTAATGGCTTAGTTGCTCCCTTACAAATAACTGTAAACAATAGGCTTATTATTAGAACTGCTATTTATACTAGCTACTGTGAGACTGTCCTGATTGTCATGCAACTTTCTGCAATGTCAGCACAAGTAGCTGGCTAACATTATTTTAGCTATGATGCAACAGTAAACGTTGTATAGTCCCTAGATGGATCACAATTATGGCTCTCCACCAGTGGCCAAGCTTGGTCTTATGACTTGTACATTACATCACCATTGTTTAACAGAATTAGCTATCCGGAGCTTTCCACACCTATATTCCCAGATTTTCTACTAATGCATGTTTAGATTCAGTAGCCATTCATCCATGGTTGCAATCTCCAGCTAGCTAGTTATACTGAAGCTACATAAAAATTACTCTAGACAATCAAGATTTTCCCTAAAAAATATACCAGAAGGATTTCATGTCAAGTTACATAGTTCCAAAACCAAAATATATAAAAGTTACAGCTTGGAATGATACAACAGATAACCAATGGCTATAATTAATGTTAGCTTGTGTGAGACACCAGTGACCACTCGTACCACACCTTCTTCTTGTTGCTGAGACACCACTCGTACCACACCTTCTTCTTGTTGCTCAGTTGCCACATATTAAAGAGCCAGGGCCAGGGTCAAGGTAGACAAAAATCATTCTATAAATATTTATTGAGTTATCAATTTCAATAATTCAACATTGAAACTACCATTTAGACATTCACCTTAAATTAGAATTTGTTTTGCTCATTTTTGGAAATGTTTAGCCTATATGACAGCTTATGGATAAGAAATGGATAAGTGTGTTGACAGGAAAATTATAGTGTTTTAAGTTATCTCTTCCTTTCATGTACATACCAACCACAATAACAACATTTAGCTATGTACTAGCCTATAATACTAAAAGGAAGAGTGTGCAAGTGTGTGCAAGTCAGCTTGCTTACACTTAGCTATGTATTCACTAAATAAAGAAATACAACAAAAATCAATTTTAGAAATCATGTTCTTTTCCTCGTTATCCAAATTAATGAATATGAAGTAATTGTAGAGTAAGGAGAGTAAGGGTAGAATACCAGTGTTCTTAATCTTGATTAGCTATAAGTTTCAAAAAAGCAGGTATACAAGTACCTAATGTGATTCTGGAAAGCATAACAGGCAAAAAGTAGCTAGCTATGAGAGCTCAAGTGCATATTCAATGAATCCAGGCTACTTTGTAGCTAGCTATGTAGACACTAGCTTTGTAGCTAGTGCTTTCTCTATTAAACAGTTATGAAGAGATCAGCAAGCTAGCTATAACTTATACATGAAATTAAGATAGCTTCAGTTCTGAGAAAATAAGCTTGTCCTACAAAAAATACCAGGCTGGCTACTCACTAATTACATAGCTATTTTTGGCAAGTTCAGTCATTTAAGAGTAGCTACATCAAATTGAATCAGTGCTACAGAATTTGTTTCTGAACTGATACCCCTGTAGCTAGCTATCCACTTCTATGATCCAGTTCTTCATCCATAACCCAAATTTTCTATGTGAAAAAAAAAATCCAGTAGAATAGCTATCATCATTAATATCACAGAATAGTAGCAATTGCATGGAAAAAAGTACGTAGATAGTTGATGTAGTTTAATAGTTGCTGTATCTATACACTACATAATATACTCTGCTTATTATTCTCAGCTAACATGATAAAGCCTTAGGGAAATAGTTTTTATGACTTCAGGTATTGGCATGCTATAATATCCATAGGCGTTTGCATGTGCGTTGTCTAGATAACGAGCGTAGCTATATAAGGACGTTTCTGTGTGCATTTTTTGTATCACCCTGATGAAGGCTAGAGTATTCTGGTCGAAACGTTGGTGGTTTGTTTCATAAGCTAATTTTATGAGAACTAATTCTATTGGACTACATAATATAGTTCATAGCTATAGCTAGAAAGGTGGTTAGCTAATTTTCACGAAATGAGACTTGGTCGAATGTCACATGATGAGAAAACAGCACCAATAGCTAGAGAAATACAAAATTGTTGGAGTTATAAGGCAGACTAGAAAAGAACACCATCGGCAATTTGGTTTTGTTCCATCTTTATAGCAAACATCAAGTGAAGGAGTCCATAAATGTGTGCATTGGCATTGTAATGTGAGGAGTGATTACCTATTACATTCGAAGAGTGGAAAGCTTCAATTGATTTTTGTCTTTTTTTTTTTTTCTATTTGAAGCAAGTAGCTATAGTGTTTTAACAATTAGGGTCATAACATAATAGGGCTTGATGCTACTTACTCCTCAGTTTAGGGTTGTAGCTAGATGAACAGTAGCCTCGTCCCCAGGCCCTCTTTTTTAAATTATGACTGCTAACAAGAGGGCCTGGGGGCGATTTTTTAATTTGGGCTCACTTTGGGGTTCAAAGGTCAATCGTCGCACAATTTTTTTTTGCCATAGCGCGCGCGAACGTGACTACAAATCGCCTCTTTTCATCTAGTAAGAAGCATGAAGAAGTCAGGTAAGCTATTAGTAGATATAATATATATATATTCCTATTCAGTATTCAGTATATTGTTCAAGTCTTCTTCCTCTCACTCTGGCTATTAAGTTTTGTACTAAAATTGTGTGGTTGCTTGGGACGTTTGGGTTTAAGTGGTATGTTGTGATTTTGTAACTTCCACTTAGCTGGCCTTCCCTGGGGTGCCATTTTTGTACCTCTTGATAAACCTTTCCTTCTTCTTTGGATCCCTCCTGAGTTGGTTTTTATGTAGGAACCATGCCTACCATTTAACCACACAGCTCCTAAAAAGTAATAGTTTATAAGGCATTGAAAACAATATAGTTTTGTATATTATTACTCACTGTCCGATTTCCCAAAATTATGTAGTGCATAGGATAGAGCACTGTTGGGAGCTTGGGAATTTTCCATCTGTTTGTAGGAATTTATAATTTTGTTTGTTCCTGATAACAAGTTATGATCTCCTTCCATTAATCTCTTGGTAAGGTCCTCCATTATGTCCATTAAGAAGGTTTTGTACAGTAACACCTGTGCTTCCCATTCATTATTGACGTCCTGGCTATCCCTTGCAGTGACAGAGTAATTCTCAGGTATCTCATTGCTATATTCGTTGCCGTCAGTATTTACATCCTGGCTATCCTTTGTAGTGTTAGAGTACTTCTGCACATCACTGCTATTGGTAATGATCGTAATTTTCTCTGAATTGCTCTCTTATAAATCAGCATAAAAATCTATATTCCTGGTGTATTGCACTCCCCTGGCAATTATTGCAAAGGTGTGTCGTGCTTCTTTTGAGTACATAGGAGCTATGTTAAGGCAAGCAATTTGAAATTTCTTGGCTATGGCAGCCTGGTGTTTACAAGCAGCTCCATTGCTTCCAGTAGAGCAAGAGCATATTCCTAGCTCCATATCAACTAGATACTCAAAATCCACCTCTATCCCTCCTCTGAGTGTTATCTTTTCTTTAATCATGTAAATTGCATCTCTGATTATTTCATATCAGTTATGTTATTCTGCATCTTATTTAACTCTCTATACCGAAGAGATAAGCCTGGTCGAAATCTGCTGTGAGCAATATGCATAATTATTGGTGTTGTTTCCCCTTGTGATAGCTGCAATCCTGTGTGAAAGTGCCCATTCTGATTTTCTTTTCCAAAAGATTTCCAGATGCTTACGGAGCTGGGGGTACTGGTTATAAAAGCTATTGGCTATATTAGGATCTGTTAAATTCTTATAACGCTGCTCTAGGTCTTCTTCACTAGTCATATAAACTAGAGCACGAATAACCTGCATGATTGGTTGTCGGTCTTGATCAGCAATACCATGATTAGAGTCCCATAACCATTTCCACCAACTCTGCAGATAATGAAAGATGCAGAGAAGCTGCACTGATTCAGGCCAGACTAATTTAAGGGCATTCCTTTCAGCTTCACAGTCGTCTGTGATAAACATCTGTGGACCCTTACTTCCTCATCCAAAGAAAGCATTATTTGGCATGAGAGTTCTAAGGTAAGAAAAAGCTTGCATGAGTGTGCTTTGACTCTCTCTAGAAGTGATAACAACTCCCAGGGGTATGCCCCCTCCAGAACTTGATGTGCTAAAGATGAAAGTGGGGCAATTGCATCTGTCTAAGCTGGCAGTGCTATCACAATAAACTAGTTCACCAGCCTGTAGTGGCATAGCATGAGCCCTAGCCATCAAGGGTGTGCATACAGCTAGTACAAGAGGAGTGTCAATGCTTTCTCCAGGTTTATCTTCCCACTTCTGTGATTTATTGTCAACGCTCCTTTCAAACTTTTGAAGAAATGCTTTGGCCCCCTCTGATCCATTTTTCTGATTGTATTCCTTTATCATCTCTTCTAGTTTGTTGAACATTGGCTCACCATTTCGTTCACCATGATTTTTAATTCTCCATTTTCTGTATAGGTAAAAAACGTCACCATACTGAGGATACTGAAGGAACGATCTGCTCTGACATACTCCAATTCATCATTGTGCTCTATGGCCAAATTTAGCCAGTGCAAATGTAAAGCTGATGAAGGTGAATGACCTTGATCAAAGTAAGAATGAAATTTTGTTACTGTATCTGGATCAATGGGCCTAAAACTAAGTGCTTTAGCACATTCCAGGCCATCCCACACTAAAGTAATTTCACAGGAGTGTGTTTTGTGGATCATGTTTGTAGAGGTGTCCATATTATGTACCCTCAAGGTAAATCTTGAATTGCACTCAGTTTTTTTGTTTCTGATACTGTCCAGTCGTTTGAGTACTCTCTTCGACTTTTTCCTTTTATGTTGGCAGTGCCTCACTGTTTTGTAGAGGATCCTTTTCCCTTTTGGCTGTACACCTCTAGTGATTCAGTAGGTTGTCTTGGTTTTGTCTTGAAAATCAACAATCCATTGTTCTGCACCATCTCTTGACGAAGTATTGGTGAGTAAAGTAACTGAACATACTAAATTTAAATTGCTAGTGGAAATATCAATTTTTTGAAAGATGTAAGTATATGATTTCGGGAGTATTTCATGTAGGAAGATTATCATGTTTTGTGATATGATGGAGATCTGATATCTCGAAATTTTTATTGAATTGGTTTTGACTAGGAGTAATGACATCTGGAGGATTAGTGGGAGATACTGAATCAGATGGAGATAATGAGTGACATGGGCTGGTTATAGGACTATAAGTGGGTGGAGGAGGTGAACTTTGATTAACGCTGAATTCATGAGATAACGAGTGACATGGGCTGATTATAGGACTGTAAGTGGGTGGAGGAGGTGACACTGAATTCATGAGATAATGAGTGACATGGGCTGATTATAGGACTGTAAGTGGATAGAGGAGGTGAATGTTGATCAATGCTGGATTCATGAGATAACGAGTGACATGGGCTGATTATAGGACTGTAAGTGGGTGAAGGAGGTATATCAATGCTGCATTCACGAGGTAACAAGTGACATGGGCTGGTTATAGGACTGTAAGTGGGTGGAGGACGTGAACTTTGATCAGTGCTGGATTCATGAGGTAACGAGTGACATGGGCTGATTATAGGACTGTAAGTAGTTAGTGGAGGTAAATTATTTCTTTGATCAATGCTGGATTCATGAACTGAATCAGGTAGAGGTAGTGAGTGACATGGGCTGGTTATTGGATTATAAGTGGGTGGAAGAAGTGAATTATTTCTTTTATCAGAGCTGGATTTGCTAACGGGAAATTGAGATTGTTTGGTAACAATGTTACCTTCCAAAAGTGCATACGGAGTTGATTGCTGTTTTTTAATAAGAGAGCATGTATGAGAATTGAGGTGTGTTGATATTGCATTTCTTGGGGGCAGAGAAGTGCTAATGATTTTAACTTCAGAATTTGATTTTTTTTTCTGGGTGGATATCAAGAGTGTTTTATGTAGGTTTTTTGCTTGTAATGGCTCCAGGAATATTTGTGGGTTGTAATAGGTTTCAGGCTGGTCCACTCTCTGACTTAAAATCTTTTCCCTTTCCCTTCTAGTTCTGATTAGTAAGTAGTATTATGTATTGAAAAGCTTACATACACATTTAGTGTCTGGTGAACTTACAATAAGCTTCCACAGAGCACCTCTTCATACATCATCTTTCTCACTAATCCCATATCATCCTAATGAAAATGTCATATGACTGAACCCATAGACTTACATATGAGGCTATGTAACTGATTTAATATTCACCTGACTGAAATCCATGGGATCTTCTCTTACAATGTGCAAAGCATACTGTATTAATAACATCACTATCATATACTATATTAAGCCCACCATTAATTATAATGCAGCTACAGTGCAGTATGTACCTGACATAAATACTCCACAATCGGATCCATTTTTCTGGACAGGCATTTTCTATGAAGAATGCTGGCTAAAATAGCTATATATATTTTTTAATAAATGAAATGGGCTTACTTTGTTGTTCACATAAGTCCATTCCTTCCAATTAAATGAAGATGTAGCCAGCTCATTCAAGTATGATCTGATGAAGATGCAATGGTATTTGGATGTCAGGTATTTTTACTTTAATCCTCTTACGTGACTTTTTAAATGTAGATGGAATTATCATGAAGAAGAGAGTTGTAATAGTTGACCTCTTTCTTTCTCATATCAAGTACCTTTAAAGTATATAACAGTAATTTATATTCTTTAAGTGTTTTTCTCTAACCAAAAGGGTCCATTGGATTCCTTTATCATTGATTATGAACAGTAATAAATCGTTATGCAAAACATCTTTCTATGAAGCATTATGTATATGAATATGTAACATTAAATCATCAATATCTTACTGATCTATGAGATGATGGGAGGCCAGAACAAACCACGTCTTGCATACGTATAAGAAACCTTCCATCAAACACTTTTACTTTCTTCGCTCTCTATTTATAGCAATAAAAATGAAATTCAAAATTGCTCACTGTTGCTCCTTCCAATGCTATTAAGTTGAAGTACCCTTCAATTATCTAAGATTTTTGGTTGTTATTGTTCATGATTAATTGACATAATAATAGTTGCATGTACCTCATCTGTTAACCAAATTTTTCCAAAAAGTGGGATGCTCTGGTGCAATGAAAGTGATGGTTGCTGCTTTCCTGTATTTATTATTGGTTATGACTGTGTAGCAGACAAGTTTAGACTATCTGTACCTTCTTCATAAAACAAAATGAAGGGATGTTGTTGAAGGACAGTTGCTATGCTCACTGGCATAACCTGTATACAGGTTTAATATGTGTCTCTATGAGGGAGGGCTTAACTTACACGATTGTCATCAGCATGAAACCATTGCATTGGATCCTTTAAGGACCTAAAGAAGGCAGTATAGTGTCCTATAGAATTGGTTAACTGCTGATAAACAACAAGCCCACGAAGTTGGTACCAGTGCCCTTCATTGGGAATCTTGAGTATGTAGTTCTATATACACATGTGTAATATAAAAAGGTGTGTATTGAAAGTATAATATTATCACCAATAGAACCTGAATCTGAACACTTGGACCCCTGTAATTCCTGAAATTAAGTGTTCACAATAATTACATACTTAGAACTCAGGTCAGTGATGTGAATGCAAAGTTGCTTGGGTGGTTTTCTCAGTACCACATCTAAAATTAGGGGACTGTAGTTATGACAGAATATGCAGCATATCTGCTTAAGTACCTGCCACATGACCCAATAGTAGTCTCTTCAAGCATCCATTGAGAAAATAGTTCTTGAATATGAACGGGGTTGATGCCCTTTAAATGGAAATGAGAATAATTTCTTTGGGACAGCTCACCTGCAATTCTAAACATGATGTTTTTGTGATGCATCCCTGCTGCAACTTGAAACCACAGTGTGTACATGTAACTGAAAATTATTAATTATTGTCCCTGTACCTAGCACTGATGATAAAAATCATTCTTACGCTGGCTGTGTACATTCATAGAAAAATGGATTCCATGACAGCTTTACCCCTATAGCATAATAATGTATATACTGGTATGTACAACATGGTATCATGTGGTCTTAATTACTTATCATCCAGTCTGTTTTTAATCCTGGTAAGTAATGCCAGATAGAATTCATGGCAATCATATTGGTGGCCAGCTACTATATCTGATGATATATCTGTAATAGTGCACAGTAGCAAATGAATGTGTAGCCAAATAGAAATGATTAATCCACGAGTCCATTCACTTTTATTTTTATTTTTACCAGGCAAAGAAGCAAGTAATGGATGAGGTGTGATGGAGTGTCCCTCTCCCCCATATTTATAATCACTCAACATCAGCTTGAGTGCTCCAAGACTATAAATTGAACCTATTAAGAATATTATTGTCTATCATAATTATTACTCTGTAATTACTCTGTATTCAATATGTACTCTATGTTAATTGTGAATGCCACATACTCTTATCACAGCAAATGTTGTCACAGCCATTAGAGTGAACTCTGGTTATCTCTTTTGCCAAGTCCGTAAAGTGAGGGAGATTGAAAAAAACATTGCAGTATTGCACTTGCATAGCAATTATTGCTGGTATTATAAAAATCCCAGAAGGGTAAACTCTATCTAGGTAAATACCAGGCTCCCTAAAGTTTTGTCACAGTTTTTTCAGGGTCCTTCTTCTGCTCAAACTCAACCTTTTTATTTTGGAAATTTCCCGCCAAATCCGTGGGAAAAGCGCGCTGTTGACGATGCTGTGCACGTGCGTTTGCGCGTACATAAAAATGTTGACGATTGACCTTTGAACCCAAAAGTGAGCCCAAATTAAAAAATCGCGGCCTGGGAAGATACGTAAACAGTAGCCTCGTCCCCCCAGGCCCTCTTTTTAGTTATGAATGTGGAGGGCCTGGTACACGAAGTCACGGGGGATAGAACTGGGGTAGAACCCGTCTTAATTGGGCGTGGGCAGTGCACAAGAGCATTATGACCATGCCCACGCATTTGGGCTACGGACTGGAGCGACTACAGGATCGACCTAAAGGCACCAGGTGTTCAGAAGAACTTCTGCTGTTTCGCTACAACAAAAAGACCAATTCGCTATGGCTATACAACCAAGGACTTACTAAAACTCGTGAAGAATTCTGAGGCCGATCTATTTATAATCCAGCTGAGCCTAAAATCTAGACTACTCGATAGCTTTACTATCTAGACGATAGGCAGCTCCGATACTATCTGCTCGAATTCAGTGGCAGCTCAATGGCTCAACGCCTCTTCTTTCTAAGGCCTGGCCAGGCCATGTGCTAGTGCATGGTCGTAGCACCGATTCGTCATGGTGACGTATGCAATGGGAATGCGTTTCCTTGGACACACCCACGCTATGGGTTTCTATGGTTTTGCGATATTTTCGCGTACCAGGCCCTCCACAATCATAATTAAAAAGGAGGGCCTGGGGACGAGGCTACATAAACAGTAGATCATTATGTGCTGTAAAGTTCAAAGTTCAATTGGGATTTCGCGCGCATGTGCACGAGCAATTCACTATTCCCTTCCGTCGTCCCTAGGGGAGTCTGACGGGGAGAAGTTAGTCATGTTGTTGATGCGTGAGTATTTATCTCTTGTGGTTGCAGTTTGTTTTGTTGGATCTACTAGCATTCAGAGCTATGATTACACCACTCTGAATCCCAAAGTTCAGATAGATTCACCAGCGATCAATCATTCATCATCATCATCACACTGCTCTACTGGAAACCCTGAGGGTTCGTGTGCAATTGGTCTCTTTTGTGAGAAAGGACACTGCAAGTGTGGTCGCTATCCTTATGGCATCATCAAATGTGACGAAGATAAAGGCACCTCTGCTGTTTTGGATTGTTACTGCGCCACATTCGATGAGTTGAGAAATGTAACTAAAATAGGTGCATGTATTTATAACTGCGGGAATGTGAGTACTAGTCTTGCTGACAGTGTGTATCATCCTCTTCCTAACAGTACACAAAAACAAGAAGAAAGTGCATGTGGATTTTTTAAAAGGAATGGAACACTATGTGGGCGTTGTCAGCATGGGTTTTACCCTTTGGCCTACTCTTTTAATTTGACTTGTATCCCTTGTTCTCATGTTGGCTGGAACTGGGGTAGGTACATCATGGCAGCCTATCTCCCACTTACACTATTCTGCTTCATAGTTCTATTCTTTGAAGTAAATGCTGCCACTAGCCACTTGCATCCTGTCATCTGGTACAGTCAAGCTATTTCAGTACCAGCAATATCACGCGTATTACTCTTAGCTGTGCATACAAAATCCACCTATCTTAAGATAGCAAGACTACTCTTGTCTGTCTATGGCATATGGAATTTGGATTTCTTTAGACCCTTTTACTCTGACATCTGTCTTGGAATAGGTTTTCTCCCCACCCTAGCTTTGGACTATGCTGTTGCTGTGTACCCTCTCCTCCTTATGGCTCTTACCTACCTACTGGTAAACCTGTATGACCAAAACTACAGAGTTATTGTTATCATATGGAAACCATTTCATATCATTTTTTCATTCTTCAAGAAAAATTGGAATATCAGAAGTTCCCTGATTGACTCCTTTGCTACATTCTTTCTACTAGCAAATGTTAAATTTCTTAGTGTTACTTTTGATGTACTTGCCCCTACAAGAGTATATGAGTTACATAGAGGAAACTATAGCTCAACGTGGGCAGTGTACTATGCTGGAGATGTCAAATATTTTGGCAGAGAGCATCTTCCTTATGCCATCCTGGCCATACTTGTTACATTGGTTTTTGTTATTCTACCGTTAATAATTCTTGCTCTCTATCCTTTCACTTTCTTCCAGAAATTTTTGAATTGCATTCCTGTTCGTCGGCACATCTTGCGCACTTTTGTTGACTCTTTTCAAGGAGTTTATAAAGATGGAACAGAACCAGGCACCAGAGATTGTCGATACTTTGCTGCTCTCTTTTTCATAATGCGCTTTGTATACTGCCTGGTCTACGGATTTACTCTTAATTCCTCATTTTTCTCTATAACAGCAATCATTCTCTTAGTTTTAGTCCTCCTGATCATCAACGTACAACCTTTCAAATCACCCCTGGCTCATTACTCCAAGATCAACTCTATCTTTTTCACCTTCCTGGCTATGGATTTCATCACCATAAGCGCCCTGGATTTAGCCTCTATCAAGACACGACAACTTATTACATTCCTATATGTTGGTATTGCCTGCTTTGGGTTCGTCCCTCTTATTTACACATTAATGATGATCATCCACTGGATCTATTCCCATAGGAGGTTCGGTTTCAAACTCACCAATAAGATCAGGGCCAGATTTTACGGGTACAGGGAATTGAATGGCAGGGAAACAAGCAATGGAGGAGACTACATTGATTCTATGGAACGCATTCAATGAGATCATTGTTTTACATAACTAACCAATGAATGTAGTTAATATTCAACATCAGAATGTGAAAGTATAACTCACATTCAGTGTTTTCTATACACTTACTTTGTACTCTGTAGCTATATATTTGTAATAACAACTTGAAGCACTCAGTTACGTAATGAAAATTCTCTAATTCATGGCAGCTACAAGTTATACTGAAGCTACACATAAATCACAAAGCCAATAGCTGCTCAAAACTTTCCCTCAAATCATGCCAGAATGATCTCATGTCAAGTTATCCATTTAATTTAGTTCCAAAACCAAAATAAAGGTTACAGCTTGGAATGACAAATGATTAACCAATGATTATACGTAGTATTAGCTTAAAGTTCCAAGCAAGCATGGTATTTATTATAAGTTCAAAGTCCAACCCAGTAAGAGCGGCCACCGGGATTGTGTATCTCTGAGACCTGGGGCTGCATGAGACACCACTCATACCACATCTTCTTCTTGTTGCTCAGTCACCACATAATCAACTTGACTGAAGATCCAGGATAGCTACTACAAAGAAAAAGAAACAAAATAGAAAGTTGTCACTCTAAAAATATTTATTGAGTTATCAATTTCCAATAATTCAACACATTGAAACCACCATTCAGACATTCTCTTAAAACTAGAACTTGTTTTACTCATTTTTGGAAATGTTTAGCCAATGATACCTTATGGATAAGAAATGGATGAGTGTGTTGACAGTTATTTGTTATCTATTCCTTCCATGTTAATTCAAAACATTCCACTTAAATCTATTTGCATGCATTCATCTGGCATCTTGATTGGGGATGCTGATACCATAGGCTGCATGGGGAAGAGTGGAAAAGGTAATTTAATGATAATATCATCATAGTGAAGCTAGCTAGCTATATAAAGAAAAAAACTTTTAAGTTGGAATAGTTCAGATCAACAAAACTCTTTGAACATGGAAACCTTCAAGTTGTATATTTTGCTTCATATGGTGATGCTAAGTGCTTCATTCCAAAGTCTACATTATGTAATGCCGAATTGCCTCCCTTCATTCAACTCTTCATGTCTCACATTTGATCAGTACATCAATGAAAGTGCAAAATACTTCACATCTGGAGCTACATTTATGTTCCTACCTGGAAATCACAGTGCACGACATCCACTGTATATTGAACATGTATCCAACATTACCATTAAAGGTTCAGATAATGCCACCATCTTATGTATGGACAACTTCACTATTCGATGGCACAATGTCAGCTATGCAACCATTGACCGAATGAGGTTTGTGTTCTTGTATGAGCATGATCTAGAGTTAAGGATGCTAGATTACATCAAAAGCAGAAAAATCATAATTTCTAATTCAGTATTTCAAGGGAAAGTTTCTAGAAGAATAAGAGCACGAGCAGTTCATTTAGATCACACAGACATCATAATAATGAAATGTTTCTTCAGAGGAATTTTCAATGATATTGCAGGAGCTATACTTGCTGCAAATCAAAGTTTTTTAACTCTCATTGACAACACTTTCATTGGAAATCTAGCAAGACAATCAGGTGGTGCGATTAATGTTATCAATAGTTATTCAATACTTAACAGAAATATATTCGTCAACAATCATGCAGCTGAAACAGGTGGAGCCATTGTTGCTTATAATAAAACTTACCTCACGCTCATTGAAAATAAATTCTTTCGAAATAATGCAAGCGTTGGAGGAGCCATTTATTTTTTTATTATGAATTGTGTACTCCTTGGAAATAATTTCACTAATAATGTTGCAATGATTACAGGTGGGGCCATTTACATTGAAACTGTAGCAAGACATTCAGGTGGTGTGATTACTGTTAACAATACATATATAACTGATTCAATACTTAACAGAAATATATTCTTCAACAATCATGCAGCTCAAGCAGGTGGAGCCATTGCGGCTGCATATGAAAATCACCTCAAGCTCATTGGAAATAAATTCTTTCGAAATAATGCAAGCGAACTTGGAGGAGCCATTTTTGTTTCAAGTATAAATAGTATGAGACTCCTTGGAAATAATTTCACTAATAATGTTGCAATAATGTCAGGTGGAGCCATCTTTGCTATTAACGGGAACCTAACATTCATTGGAGCTACATCATTCATTAATAATACAGGTGGAGAAGGAGGTGCTTTGTATTCGTTTAATTCTGCTGTAGTGTTCAAAGGAAACACATCATTTCATAACAACAGTGCTACACTAGTTGGAGGTGGAACTAGTTCACAATATGGGAACATATCATTTGCCGGAATCACAACATTTACTGCCAACAGAGCTGGAAGAGATGGTGGTGCATTGAATGCAATAAGTACAGCAGTCACTTTCGAAGGGATGCTGAAATTTTCTTTTAACTCTGCAAGGACTGGTGGTGCAATGTATTTTATTAATGCAGCATCTCTGACTTTAGCATCACACACTACCCTTGAAACTTCTCACAACAGTGCCATTGACTATGGAGGAGCAATATTTCACAAGGACATTGTCACACCCAGTCAATGTGACAATGTGATCCATCAATTATTCCAAGTTTCATCAAAACTTCCTTTTTGCTTTCTGCAATTGAAGGACCTAATGGCATTTAACATTAACTCGTATTATGGCTCTGCAGGAACTGAAGGTAGTTTTTTATATGGTGGATTATTAGATAATTGCCGAATTCCAGAATTAAAAAATAGATACTATAAACCAGAGAGTCTATTTGAAGTAGTATCACCAGATGAGAAGACTAACCAAATAGCATCTGAAGCGTATCTGTTGTGTTTTTGCTATGATGAACACTACAACTATGAATGCAACATAACAGAGACTTATGTAACTATTTTCCGGGGGCAAAATGTTGAATTGAATGTCAAAGCATTAGGCCAAAGAGGAAGCACTGTTTCTACTACAGTCGTGGCAATAACGAGTGAAAACACCAGGATGAGAGTTGGTCAAAATCTTCAAAAGATCTCACAAAATAATTGTTCTAATTTGAGATATACTCTCTATTCCCGAAATAATTCAGCAAGCTTAACGATTTATCCTGATGGTCCATGTCATGATACTGGAAAGGCTTATAAAGTCATTCACATGACATTCCTTTCCTGTCCAGAAGCATTTAGTTTACAAGATGATCAGTGTTTATGTGAGGAACGATTACAACCATATAACACTGAGTGCATTATTGGGAAAGAAAACATCATCCTCAAAAAGAATACATCAAAATTTTGGATGAGCATTTTAAGGGGTGACAATGCTACCTATCAAGGTCTGATTCTCTATCCCTCTTGTCCACCCAATTACTGCAAAACAAGCACTCTTGAAATCTCTACGGATAATCTGGACATTCAGTGTGCCATGAACCGAACGGGAGTCCTTTGTGGACAGTGTGCAACAAACTATAGCCTCTTGCTTGGTACTTCAGATTGTGGGCAATGTTCAAATAAGTATCTAGCCCTACTGCTTCCCTTTGCAGTAGCAGGAATAGCCTTAGTCATGTATTTGTCATCCTTTAAACTAACAGTTGCCACAGGAATGATCAACACCCTGATTCTCTATGCTAACTTTGTACAGGTCAATAGAAGATTGTTCTTCCCCACAGATAGCGTTAGCGTCCTAACAGTATTCATAGCCTGGTTGAACCTTGATCTCGGTTTTCAGACTTGCTTCTTTGATGGACTGGATGCATACATACAAACTTGGCTTCAGTATGCTTTTCCTCTGTATGTCTGGCTGTTAATTGGCTTTATGATAGTGACCAGCAGGTATTCCATGACAGTCTCTGAATTGATAGGACATAACCCTGTTGCAGTCCTTGCTACCCTTATTCTCATGTCGTACACTAAAATCTTGCAGGTAGTTATTGCCGTCTTCTCCTCAGTCAGCTTGGAATATCCCCATGGAAAGAGGGTGAGAGTGTGGTTGAAAGATGCCAATGTGGCATACTTGCATTCAAAACATCTCTTTCTAGCAGTAATTACTTTAGTGGTTGTCATATTCTTCTTCCTTCCTTACACCGTCTTCCTCTTACTGGGAACTCGACTCTATCGTATTTCACCTAGACGGTGTACCCACATGCTTCTAAGGATGAAACCTCTACTGGACTCCTACTTTGCCCCATACAAGAGGAACTCTCGTTATTGGACTGGATTCCTCTTGTTGGTACGCTGTGTTCTTTATATCGTGTTTTCATTCAATTCACTTGGGGACACAAATAAAAGCCTGTTGGCAATTGTCATAACATTTACTGGAGTTGGGGGCATTGCTTGGATTTCTGGAAGAGTGTACAAGAACTTCTATATAGAGATTATGGAGAGTTTGATATATTTAAATCTCATCACTCTATCAGCTGCTACTCTTACTCAAGTCAACAGGACAGCACTAGTCAATGTATTAGTGGGAATAGTGTTTGTCAACATGATCATAATCACCATTTATCAATTGTATCTCCTTTACATTTCCAAGTCGAAAAAATGGCTGAAAATAAAAGAAAAGCTATCCAATATCTTTCCATATTCCAGAGCTAGAGCAGAAAATGGTACATCAACAGATGACGTAGTAGCACCAACAAGGCCACCACAAAAAAACGAAGATAAATTTGTCACGTGCACTGTGATAGAATTACGTGAACCTTTAATAGAAGCTAGGTAGTCATTCAGATTGTATTTTGTATGAATATTTAGTATAAGCAATTATAATATTTTTTCATTAATAAATTATATAAACCCACTATAATACAGTTATTAAATGAATAAACCTGTAAGTTTTCAAAAAATTCTCACTATTTTAGCTGAAATCTAAAGTTATTATTTTAATAGCTACTATGTTTGTAGCATGCGCGAGTTAAGTAACCCCTTACCCATACCCATCACCAAACTCAAGAACCACAGCAATATTACTATTCCTACTCCACTCCTAGGCCTCCTAAATGGGTGTGGTTATTGAAATTGTGAAGTAGGAATAGTAGTTCTGTAGTATTGCTGTGGTTCTTGGGTTTGATGATGAGTACGGACAGGTACGTAAGGGGCTACTTGACTCAATTGTCGCTGAAGGGAGAGTAAAGTTGGGTGATAATAGTCACACGATTGCATCAAAAATTTAATAAACAAATTGAGCTAACTATTCCACTTCACTCCCTTTATCTCATTTTGGCCTGTTATGGGAGTGAAGTAGGAATAGTTAGCTCGTAGTTTGGTGATGGGTAAGGGGTTACTTGACTGAAGTTCACTCTTGTTGCTAAACTTTTTTGAACCGCACACAGCCATCCCTATTTTTATTTTTTTAGCTATTTAGATCTAAATATTTATTCCTTGTGTAATATCACATTATGGTACATGTATTAAACCATTAACAACAATAATTATTGTAAACATAATTATTCTATGACATAATAATGATATCTGTCAAAATAAACTACTGGACGAACTGTACGATAATACACATTAAATCCCCTTATTTGTGCAAGGGTAGCCGAGCTCCAACTTGTATGACTGAGTCAAGAAGCTTAAAGGTCCACTCCATTCCCATTTATCAAGTCATACCCTCACACTAAACAAGAGAATTTACGTATAATCATGATTCATACTTCATAATTATTTGCAAAACTTGAAATTATAAAACAATAATACTTCAGTGGCTACATGTAGTTAATTATTAAACAATTTCTGTTTTGCTAAAGTATTACTTGTAATTATAATAATCACTGACAGTTTCATTGTGCCACCCTATTCAAGAGTACGAGGTCAAACTCTTGTTGTATTCAGGTGCTCGTTCAATTGAATCAAGTCTGTATCATCGTCCAAACCTCTGTATCCATTTCTCCAGCTTCAACCCAACTGTCTCTGAGAGAAAATCAAGTAAGTAACTAGTATCACTGCATAAACCAGAGGAAGGACCAAGAATATGCCAATGATGATATAAAATAGTATACTCAGTTGATATATAATACACTAAGGCAATGTGAAACATTTGACAGCAAGCGAGCATTCTTGTGCTTGCTGAAGGATCAGTCAATACAAAGCTGAAGGTTCTATTTCTGTTGACTCTATAAGATTGATTGTGGATGGTGAATGTAGCCATGGTCATTTCTAGTGCTGTGGTGTGTCATTTGTACGGCATACTTTATTACACTATCCTTCCATGGCAATTGTAGTAGAAGGGCTATAGCAGGTTTGTCGAATGACATGTCATAATTAAGAGCAAACTGGCAGTCAAGGATCAGCCAATGCAGAAGCTGAAGGTACAATAGAACTGCATCATCTTTACCTAAGAAAATTGTTGAGGTAAAGGAGAAATTAAGATGAAAGAAGACTAGGAGATGGACACATTTATTTATCCTGCTACTTGTAAATCATATTTCTCTGAAGGGAGATCAATGGACACACTTCCACCAACCCAAGCTGCTCTTGTGGAGCACATCAAAAGAGCTTAATTCCTACCAAGCTGGTCATGTCTGCAGATGCTTGTTACTGTAGCTAATCCTAACCTACCATCTCCTAGTGAATGGGGGTGGGTGCAAACAATCAATGGAAGCTGGGAAGTGAAGTGGACAGAACTGCCTGAGGCTTCTCAAGCTTGTCGTGAACTGATCAGATGCTCATGCAAGAAAGGCTGTAGAAGTCGATGTAAATGTGTTAAGGCTGCATTACAATGTACTGCTTTGTGCCAATGTGGAGGACAATGTGCTTAACATAGAATTGGACCAATTGGAATGACCATCTTTACCGGGTTTACCTAGGGCAAGTGAATTCTAAGTGCTATAAGGCGTGATTCTAAGTGCCACAAGGCGTGATTCTAAGTGAATAGAATTCACCAAATGGACCAATGAGATTACTTGATTGTGACTAGCTATAGTCTAATATATCAGTTTCATCTGTGTTGCAGAATGTGCAGCACCATTAGGTTATTCAAAGCATTTGACTCATTGTAGTTCTCAGGTGATTAGCTAAGGACAATCCTAGTCTCTGAGTGGCAGGCATCAGCTTTATTATGGGGCTGATCCTTTAAAGAAGAGGGGTAAATAATAAAAATAGTGCCAAAATTTAGAAATCATACCCATTTTGGTTTGCCATATGGCTTTCTTAAATCAGCTAGGCTATAGAATTACAGTACACACTTCATTACTCTAATTAGTGGGTGGATGAACACCACATAACTTACAGCAATGCAATTTCACACTTCAGTACTCTTATTAGTGGGTGGATGTAATAACCAACCTAGTCATGATAATTGCCAACAGCCACGCTGCTGTCATCTTCAGGGCTGAACAAAAAAGATAGAAATAATAAAATAAAGATGCTAATGGGTGATGGTGTTATGATTGTTTATCTAGGTGACTTTAGGTTTAGGCCTCTGAAAAGATACTTAATTGCTACTGATTGTTGTTATGCAGTTGCTAATTATGTACCTGTGCTAATAGTTTATTGTATTTCATTTGTATAGTAAACTACATAGATGATTACAGCTATTTCAATGAAATTCATAGCTAATCTGTAATAGTGGGCTATGTTTTATAATAGTGTGGCCAAGTGCTTGAAATAGTGCTCCACATGCGTGTAATTGGCTAATTGCCTTCACTACATGCAGGAATAACCACTAACTACTAGCTATGAAAACAACAACCAACTAAGTACTATAGTAGCTATTACACAAAGCACTCTCAAAAAAAAATAATTCTCAAACAATTATTGTTAAAATTCATTACAAATACTTGTAGTACATGTATATGGATAAATGAACAGAGGTTACACTGTATTGCTTTTAAGTATGTGGTGTGATCACAAATAATCACATAGGTGGAAGTTGGAATATCAAAAACTTATCTTAATTTATAAAAATGTTGATCGTTCCTGTAAGCAGCATTAAAAGTGCATGCCTTGATTGGCTCCACATCAATTCCCAGACAACACATTACAACCTGTATAGTCTTATGGTAACCAGGGAAATCACCTAAGGCTTGTCTATCAGTGGAATCAGATTATATATACAGTTCAATAATTTGAAACTCTGAACTTCCCCTTATGACATAAATCCTAGATCATAAGGGGGATTATTATTGTAAAGAGTTCTACACGCAATAGTTAGCTAAATTTATAGAGATGTCACTGCATGAATTATAAAAGTAATAACGACTGAGATAAATAGAATGAACATGAATCTATCACTAATTACAAGCTGATCATTAAGTCATGTGAGCTAGCTGAAATAATGATTCTCATTCCATGGAGAAAGAAAGAAAAACAACAACAAAATACACAAACAAACAAACAAACAAACAACAAACAAATAAATACTGTCCTAACATTCAAGGTGAACAGCTTCTTTCAGAAAATAAGATCAAACTCTTTGCATCACTTGGACGTACATGTTCAATTAAGTCATCTGTATCATTGTCTAATCCTCTGTATCCATTTTTCCAAGCCCTTATCCTGTTAGCTAACTTTAGCCCGAACCGTCGATGGGTGAAGATCCAGTAAGTGACTATAATCACTGTATAAGCCAAAGGAACGATCATAAATATGGCAGTGATGACGTAGAAGAAATTTTCAAGTTGATGTACTTTGATATTTGCTAATTCAAAACCACACAGGGTAAGATAAAGCAGTGAAAGTAGGATGAAAAAAGTGGCATTGATCTTTGAGTAGTGGGCCACTGGAGCTTTAAAAGGTTGTACATTAATTATCAGCAAAACAACTACCAAGAGAAGAATCGCACCGAAGGCGAAGTAGATTGATGTATGGACAAAGGCAAAAATTATGAATAAAAACAAGCGTGAATTAAGGAAGACTGATGCAAACCATCGACAATCTCTTGTTCCTGGTTCTGTTCCATCTTTATAGCAGCCATTGAAGGAGTCCATGAAGGTGTGCAAGATGTGCCAGCGAATGGGAATGCAATTCAGTAACCTCTGGAAGAAAGCAAAAGGATACAGAGCAAGAAGAGCAATAGGTAGGATTATGAAGACTATCGAAATAATCATGGCTAAGATACCATAAGGAAGATGCTCTTTACCAAAGTATTCTATATCTCCTGCATAATACAGTCCTAATGTTTGGTTATAACCATCTCTATGCAATTCATAAACTTGTGTTGGAGTAAGTAAATCAAATGTCACACTGAGAAATTTAACATTAGATAAGAAGAAAAATGTAGCATAGCAGTCAATCAGAGATGTTTTTATATTCCAGTTCTTCTTAAAAAGAGAGAAAATAACCTTAAATGGCTTCCACATTACAAGGATGACTCTGCAGTTCTTGTCATAAAGTTTAATCAGTAAATAGGAGACAGCCATGAGGAGGAAAGGGTATACTGCAATGGCATACTCCAAAGCTAGGATGGGGAGAGGACCTAACCCAAGGCAGATATCGGAGTAAAAAGGCTTGAAGATGTCCAAGTTCCATATGCCATAAAATGACAGAAGGATTTTTGCACCTAGCAGATAGCTGGGTTGAGTATGTATGGCTATGAGTACCACACGGGACATAGCTGGCACTGATATGGCCTGACTATACACTATGACAGGAAGCAAATGACTAGTGACAGCATTAATCTTGAGAAAGAAAATGAAGAAGCAGAACAACATTAGCGGGAGATAAGCTGCCATGAGGTACCTACCCCAGTTCCAGCCAACATGTGGACATTTGATACAAGTCAAGTTAAAAGAGTAAGCCAAGGGATAGTGTTCAGGCAGGCATCTTCCACATAGCATTCCAGTTCTGTTCAAAGGGGCACATATGGTGTTATTATTTTCAGTATCATTTGGAAGCGAGTGATACACGAAATTACGCAATGTTTTAGGATAATGGTCACAATTATACACACAAGCACCAGCTACAGTTGCATTTTTACCTTCAACAAAAGTGGCACAGTAGCAATCTAAGACAGCAGAAGTGCCCTTTTCTTCATCGCACTTGATGATGTCATGAGGATAATGACCACACTTACAGTATCCTTCGTCACAAAAGAGAGCAGGAGGACATGACCCCCTGGGAAGATCATTGGAACAAATTGATGAATGATTACTTGAAGAGTTTATGTTCACTATCGGTAGAAGATCAATTCGTGCTTGAAAACTGTTCACTTCTGATGCAATTATATTGGAATCCAATATACTCAATACAGGTTTGACAGAGAAGGTCACAAGCAAGCAAGCTACGTGCAGATAGGCAAGGATCTCATTCATCATAACAATTTTCAATGCAGCAAACCTGCACTAAAATGCAGCTTTAAATACACATATCTTAATAGTAAACATTGCCCTTATTAGGAGCTATCAAATATCCATCATAAAAAACCCCCGAGAATACGTACAGAGGTGTTGGAAGCAAGATTCAGTTGGTCAGGCCCAAAATTGAAAAGTAATCCCACAGACCACTGAAGCTCTACAACTTATAATTATTTGCAGGGGCTGGTCCAGAGTTTTTGGAAAGAGGGGGCCGTGTGCTTGCACAATGGCTGCATGGAGTCTCCGCTACAGCTGGTACCACTTTTCTGGATTTTGATGTTGCACTTATGTTCACTGAAATCCAACAAACTATACTAACACTTAATTAAGATCATAATACTTCAGATACATTTCAGGGGCCGATCCAGGGGAATGAAATGGGTCCCTCTCAAAATTAATGATAATTACACATTGTAAAACCTATCAGATGCATATTGCTTAGGCGGTGGAACAGGTCAGGCCAGTCAGGCCAGTCAGGCCTGACCAATATTTTGGGAAAAACAAGGTTAATTATTAAGTAGCTATCAATCAAAAACAAAAGAAAGATGCTCAAATCAGGGACTGATACAGGTAGGGGCCTAATGGACCAGGGCCCCGGCCCCCTTTTTCATTAACATTAGCCACAGTACTCATTGTATGGTGCAATATTTTAAATGAAAGAGCCACATGGTAAATTAAAGCACCATAATTACAGATGTTTTGCGCCAGAGAAAAGACTAGCTAGACAAGAACAGAATTATGAAGCTAAGCTACAGTTGATCTAGTTATTATTTTGGGTGTGGTGGTTTGGTCAATAGCAAATTTTTTTTCCACATGCACAGGGATGGAGCTAGCTATTTTATAGTGGTATGCACAAAGTGCACCATCTAGACCCAGAAATTTTTTTTAGATTTTAGGGTGTCTCAGTTTCAATCTGGTGCAATCTGGAGGGTATTTTAGCATGGATAATTTGTCAAATGATCTAAGTTAACCTTCTCTCTTATCAACAAATTGATTTATAACTGAACTTGGATAAACTATCAGCTTCATCCGTGTCACAGAATGTGCAGCACCATTAGGTTATTCAAAGCATTTGACTCATTGTAGTTCTCAGGTGATTAAGGAGAATCCATACATTTGAGAATGCTGGTCTCTGAGTGGCAGGCATCTAAGATAACAGCTTTATTATAATATCATCAGGGGCTGATCCTTTAAAGAAGAGGGGTAAATAATAAATAGTGCCAAAATTTAGAAATCATACCCATTTTGGTTTGCCATGGCTTTCTTAAATCAGCTAGGCTATAGAATTACAGTACACACTTCATTACTCTAATTAGTGGGTGGATGAACACCACATAACTTGCAGCAATGCAATTTCAATTTCTCACTTAATTACTCTAATTAGTGGGTGGATGAATACCACATAACTTGCAGTAATGCAATTTCACACTTCAGTACTCTTATTAGTGGGTGGATGTAATAACCAACCTAGTCATGATAATTGCCAACAGCCACGCTGCTGTCATCTTCAGGGCTGAACAAAAAAGATAGAAATAATAAAATAAAGATGCTAATGGGTGATGGTGTTATGATTGTTTATTTAGGTGACTTTAGGCCTCTGAAAAGATACTAGCTACTGATTGTTGTTATGCAGTTGCTAATTATGTACCTGTGCTAATAGTTTATTGTGTAAACTATGTAGCTATTTTAATGTAAATCTGTAATAGTGAGCTATGTTTTGTAATAGTGGGCTAATTAAGTGCTTGAAATAGTGCTCCACATGCTGTGTAATTGGCTAATTGCCTTCATTACATTCAGGAACAACCACTAACTACTAAAACAAGAACCAACTAAGTACTATATAGCTATTACATATACAAAGCACTCTCAAAAAAAAAATTCTCAAACAATTATTATTAAAATCCATTACAAATGCTTGTAGTACATGTATATGGATAATGAACAGATGTTACACTGTATTGCTTTTAAGTATGTGGTGTGATCACAAATAATCACATGGGTGAACACTTGCTAGCACCTAAACCTAAAAACTTGTCTATGGCTCCAAAGGACTGATTTCTATGTTGAATTTCAGACCATGATGTATGTGCATGTTATCCAGGTTCAGGTTGAGGGTCACTGAGTGCACAAGGCTTAATTGTTATTGGTTCGACTGTGTTGTGTAAAAAAGCCTTTAGGAGATCCTAAAGAATTACAGTTCCATCATCAGTGAATTATTTGCACATTGAAGCTCTCTCTATATGTTAGTAATGTACTTTTTCCCGACACTTTTATTTCTGCCCTCTCTGTTATACAGATGTACCTGCATCTAGGTAACTTGTTATGATTGGGCATAGTATTTACGGTTATAGCACACGTAATGATGCATGCCTATCCCCTCATCCTATATAAGCACACTTTGCAAGTGATGTTAGTAATCTATCAGAGCACTTAACGGCTCCACAGGGGACAGGTAGTACCTGCAGCTAGCTACAAGGTTTCAGTTGGATTCAGTCATCTCATTGCGGGTTTAGGAAGTTGGAATATCAAAAACTTCTATATCATTCTCTTAATTAATTTTATAAAATTGTGATCGTTCCTGTAAGCAGCATTAAAAGTGCATACCTTGATTGGCTCCACCTCAATTCCCAGACAACACATTACAACCTGTATAGTCTTATGGAAACCAGCGAAACCACCTAAGGCTTGTCTATCAGTGGAATCAGATTATATATACAGTCCAATAATTTGAAACTCTGAACTTCCTCCTTATGACATAAATCCTAGATCATAAGGGGGATTAATATATTGCGAAGAGTTCTACACGCAGTAGTTAGCTAAAATTTATAGAGATGTCACTGCATGAATTACAAAAGTAATAACGACTGAGATAAGACTGATGATACAACTTATAAATAGAATGAACATGAATCTATTAATAGCAGAGACTAGGACTAGAAGATTCAGCAGGAATACAAGATACAACAACAGGACCACAAACAAGGGTTAAGTTACATGATACAAGTTCTAGAAGGACAAGTGACCTTTTTCAACATAATAATGCAACACAAAGTATCTACCTCACACACAAATGATGTAACAGTCACCCCATTCCCAATCAAATTGCAAAAAAGGGATTTTTTTCATACGAGGCTGCAGTAGCTACATTATACGTACAGCCCCAACTAGATTCCTGGGCCATCCCTACAAATTTTTTGCACTCAAATAGGCCAGAATTTATCCTCAGCAGTACATTATTACATGTTCTAATTCATTACAGCCTAAGTGGTAACCATCAAGTTAGCCAGATGAAATTAACAAAAATAATAATTATTGTAAACAATCCATTAATTCAAAGATCTATTTCTGGGGTATAAATTGATATTCCAATGTTAATGGCATGATAATTAGATGATTCAGTATTCCATAATAAAGATTGAGAGGGGAATTGTATACAACAGTAGGACAGCTAACAAAAGGTATTGGTATAAGTTTTGTGTGACCACTTATAGCTAAGCATTCAGCAGTGTTTGTTATTAATTTCTTTATTTAAATCCTTTCAGAGTAGTTACAAGGAAAAAAGTTAATGAGGTGCTAGTTCCATCGAATCAATCAAGTCGTTAACATCATCATCTGATGCTTTGTATCCATTTCTCCAGGCTCTTATCTTGTACGTAGCTAACTTCAGCCCAAACTTTCTATGAGAGAAGAACCAATAACATACCATCATCACTGTATAAGCAAGGGGGATAGACATGAAGATAGCTAAAATTATGTAAAAAAATGTCACGAGTTTGTGCACCTTGATATTCGCTAAATCGAAGCCAACTAAGGAAATATAGAGCAGAGAAAGGAAGGTAAAAAAGGTGGTATTTATTCTTGAATAATGAGCTTTTCGCAATTTAAAAGGTTGCACATTAACGATCGCTAAAACCAGTAGCAGGAGGCATATGGCTGCAAGAGAAAAGAAGATAACTGTAGGTTCCAAGGCATAAACCATGAACCCTACGAAACGGACCAAGAAGAAGATAGCAGCAAACCATCGACAGTCTCTAGTTCCTGGTTCTGTTCCATCTTTATAGCAGCCATTGAAGGAGTCCATAAAGGTGTGCAAGATGTGCCAGCGAACAGGTAAGCAATTTAGAAACTTCTGGAAGAAAGCAAAAGGATAGAGAGCAAGAATAGCAATTGGTAAGATGATCATGACAACTGAAACGATCATTGCTAGGAAAGCATAGGGAAGATGCCTTTTGCCGAGGTATTCAACATCTCCGGAGTAGTAGAGCCCCCAAGTATAATCATAACTGTTATTGTTCAGTTCATATACTTGTGTCGGGATGAGAAAATCAAATGACACGCTGAGAAATTTAACATTTGATAAGAAAAAGAATGTAGCATAGGAGTCAATCAGTGATGTCCTTATATCCCAATTCTTTTTAAAAAGAGTAAACATTGCTCGAAATGGCTTCCACATGAGAACAATGACTCTATAATTCTTGTCATACAGGTTTACAAGTAGATAGGTGATAGCCATGAGGAGGAGAGGGTACACAGCAACGACATAGTCCAAAGCTAGAGTGGGAAGAGGACCTATTCCAAGACATATGTCAGTATAAAATGGCCTAAAGAAATCCAAGTTCCATATCCCATAAAGTGAAAAAAGAATTCTTGATGCAAGTAGATAGTTGGGTTGATCACGCACAGCTAAGAGTACCACACGAGTCAATGCTGGTATTGAAACGGTTTGACTATACACTATGACTGGAAGCAAGTGACTAGTAACTGCATTAATCTTGAAGAAGAATACAATGAAACAGAATAGCGTTAGTGGGAGATAAGCTGCCATGATGTACCTAGCCCAGTTCCAGCCAACATGTGCACATTTCATACAGTTCAAGTCGAATGAGTAAGCCAAGGGATAGTGCTCAGGCAGACACCTGCCACACAGTTCTCCAGTTCTGTTTAAAAGGGTACATATGGTGTCATTTTTTGTAGCATCATTCAGAAGAGAGTGATATACAAAGTTATTCAATGTCTTAGGATAATGGAAGGCACAGTTATAAACACAACCACCGGCTATAGTTGCATTTTTACCTTCAACAAAAGTGGCGCAGTAGCAATCTAAGACAGCGGAAGTGCCCTTTTCTTCATCACACTTGATGATGTCATGAGGATAGTGACCACACTTACAGTGTCCTTCGTCACAAAAGAGAGCAGGAGGACATGATCCTCTGGGATGATCATTAGAACAAACTAATGAATGGTTACTTGAGGAGTTTACTATGGAAGATAGAGGATCAATTTGTGCTTGAAGATTGTTCTCCTTTGATGTGATTATGTTGGATGATTTTACAGGATTGACGGAGAAGATCACAAGCAAACAAGCTATGTGCAGATAGGCACGAATCTCATTCAGTCGAATCATCATAACGCTTCTTTACCGCAGTCGATATGTATTGTTACTTAATGCAGCTGTTATTAAATACTCTCAGCACACGTACATCTCTACAGTAAAAAGTGCCCTTAATCACAATAACCCCCAAGGGGCTCAAATATGACCAAGGATCACAAATTAAATTCATGAGACTTATTGTGTGAACCTCAAAGCATTCTCCTGTTAGCTATAGCATTACTAGTGCATGCCTTGATTGGCTCCACCTTAATTCCCAGACGACATAGTGCAACCTGACAACCTGTATAGTCTTCGTAGTCAGGGAAAACCACTTGTCTATCGGTGGAAACCATAATTATGAGGGCTGAGTCCACCTGAACCCACTGAATCCAATGACCTGCAACTGAATCCACTCTTGCGTCCTTAGGTCTATAATCATGAAGATAACCTGTGAATCAAAGTCTACATGTCTGCAAGTGACAACCATAAGTCTCTAAGGAACTTCACATCTTGCTTTCTGTAGAGATGAATTATTAATAACAACTTACTGCACTTCAGTGCAGTTACCTACATAGGTAGCTACAACATTCGATCAGTTCAACAGAACATATGGGAGATCATGTGATGAATCATGATCAGCACTTTTAAGCAAGAGAATGCCATTTTTACTTGCTATATTATCTGTGCTGATATAGATAACTACATAACTCATTATGATCAAAACGGAGTGCTAAATGGGCCGTGCACACAGCAGTTGAGAATATTCACACATGAAGGAGAGAGATATACATAATAACTAACGAGAGTCACGATTTTGCATGAAGGAATTCAATTATTATGATTAATAATTGTCCTAAGGGGGATTAGCTAATATTGCATGTCTTGTCCCGGTACCATATAGCATTACCAGCTGCTACCTGACTGGCTTCTGTTTGTTCTGTTTGTTGGACAGAAGAGGGGATTTTTATTCAAAAAATAACTTTTTAAGCACAATGATGGCTAATTAATTATTAATGAGTTGTATACTCGTGGACATTTTAAAAAATCACTTTTTAGGTTAATTAGTTGTGTACTTGTGGACATGCACAGATTAAATCCATTTTTATAGAAGTTGGTCAGCTAGCAGTGAAAGTTATAGTGAAAAGAACGGCACTCTGCTCAGATAATGCAGGACGAAATCTAGAAAGTTAAGGGGAAGGGGCACTGATGGACTACAGGCCTGTACGTAACTATATATGCAGTGTCAGCATATGCAGTGTCAGCATGGGTGTAAAACCAATACTTATTAGGGGACTTACCAGTTTGTGACCACAGAGTGCGTGAAGCACAGGTCTGGCCCCACAGAAGGTTAGTGCTAAGTGCTAAGTGCTAAGAGGTTAGTGCTTAAGTGTGGCATTGAAAGCATCTGTTCGATAATTACGCTGTTGCTACAGCAACAAGTGAGCTAGTTACGTATGTACATAGCAAGGGATTCTGTTTTCATGAAATGAAGTGGTACGAGTGCCATCTTTCAGGATTCACAAGTCTATAGCCAGCTCATAACAATCAATCAATACAATTATGTGACTATAATTATTTCTATAAACATGTGGCGTACACTATGTTACTGGAGTATACGTATGTGAGCTGTCTTAGATAGCTATACTGTGAACATGTGTGAGCTATACAGCATAAATGCATGTCAAGATGAATTTGTTTCTACATTTTGAAGTGATTCTCACCTTTGGTACGAACTTCAAATTTTGGTATAACTTTTAGCATACTCATTGTGCAAAGTTTGGAGGGAATAGCTACACTAAACCTTGTGTTATTAATAGGGATTGTACAATGAGTACCAACAAGTAAACCCTGCCCAAACAGGTATTGAAAAATGGTCAACTTAATTCTACTGCTATTTTCTCAGTGAGACTCCCACCAATGTTTCTTATATTTCTTCCTAGTAATGTACGTAGCTATGTAGGGATACAAATAACCCAAGAATGGAGAAAATGATATCCTTTTAAGGTTTTCTTTCAGTATAGAGTGATTATACGTACCTCAGTATAAGAGTACTTATAACAGTAAGAGTAATATTAAAATCAAAGGATCTGGGAAGTACCTAGAATAACAGCACTTGTAGGGGTGATAGTGAATTTAAAAGGAATTCTGATAGGATAGAATGACTGGATAAATACGTAGAACAGGATAAAATGTCTATAATTTACTGTCACATCTCAAGTTTATTACCTTGCTACAATTCCTGTTTATTTTCATTGTTTACAGCTTAGTTATTAATTTCATAGTAATTGCTGAACATGATCAAAAGAATTATAATTTCCCAACTTAAACAACCCATGGTCCAAGATTCCTGGAGTCATACTCATAACTCTGCATTATGCCATACCCCTTGATCCAGATATATGCACACCTTGCAGCACAGCCTAGCAATACAAACTGTTACCAGGAATTTCTCTATTTTTATTATAGTCTTCCTTCATTCCAATAATCTTGCATGACTTCTGTTATGCTTTCAGTTGGGGATTATACCTCAATGAGTAATTAAATGTATAAAGTGAAAGGATCTGGTAAGTACCTCAGATCTGATCATTACAACATAACACTTAAAGAGGAATTATGTTATTAGTGTAAGTTTATCAAAGTACTTATTAAAGCAGTAATAATGATGATCTTCATGATAGTGGAGCTGGTACAACGTAGATAAAAAAACTGGATAAGATGTCTACTTATCATATAGCTTTCTTGCTATTATTACTATCTATTGTACCTATATGGAGTAAAGGATCATCTAATCAAAATTTCACGTCAAATGAAAGTCAAGCACAAATTGATTCTCTACCAACAGTGAACTCCTCAAGCAATCATTCATTAGTTTGCTCTAATGATCATCCATGTCCTCCAGCTCTCTTTTGTGAAGAAGGAAAATGCAAGTGTGGCCACTATCCTTATGATATCATCAAGTGTGACGAAGATAAGGGGACTTCTGCTGTCCTGGATTGTCACTGTGCTTCAATTATTGAAGGTAAAAAAGTAACTGTAGCTGGTGCTTGTGTATATAACTGTGAGAATTATTGTGCAAATTCAGAAGATTTGGTATATCATCCACTTCTAAAAAATGACACTATATGTTCATCATTCAACAGAACTGGAGCACTATGTGGAATGTGTCTGCCTGAACACTATCCGATGGCTTACTCTTTCAACTTGACTTGTATCCCTTGTTCAAATATTGGCTGGAACTGGGGTAGGTACATCATGGCAGCTTATCTCCCGCTAACAATATTTTGCTTCTTTGTCTTCTTCTTTCAAATAAATATCATTACTAGTCACTTATATCCAGTCATATGGTACAGTCAGACCATATCAGTGCCAGCATTGTCACGTATATTACTGTTAAGTTCACATACTCAACCTAGCTATCTAGGGATAAAGATCATGCTATCATTGTACGGCATATGGAACTTGGACTTCTTCAAGCCTTTTTACTCCGACATTTGCCTTGGATTAGGTCTTCTCCCCACCCTAGCTTTGGAGTATGCCATTGCTATGTACCCTTTCATCCTCATGGCTATCTCCTACTTACTGATAAACCTTTATGACAAAAATTATAGAGTTATTGTTATCATGTGGAAGCCATTTAGAACTATATTCTTTCTTTTCAAGAAGAACTGGAATATGAGGACCTCACTGATAGACTCCTATGCTACATTCTTTCTTCTCTCAAATGTCAAATTTATCAGTGTGACAGTTGATTTACTCATACCAACAAAAGTATATGAACTGCATAATAACAGTTATAATTACACTTGGGGGCTGTACTACTCAGGAGAGATGAAGTATTTTGGCAAAGAGCATCTTCTATATGCCATCATTGCTATGATTGTTTCAGTAGTCTTCATAATCTTACCTATTACTGTTCTTGCTCTCTATCCTTTTGCTTTCTTCCAGAAGTGCCTGAATTGCATACCTGTTCGCTGGCACATCTTGCACACCTTTATGGACTCCTTCACAGGCTGTTATAAAAATGGAACAGAACCAGGCACTAGAGATTATCGATGGTTTATAGCTGTCTTCTTCTCATTACGTTTGTTCCTATTCCTAATTTATGCCTTTGTGCATACAACTGCTTACTTCATCCTTGCAGCCATAAGCATTATGCTTCTCGTTATACTCATTGCTAATGTACAACCTTTTAAACAACCTTTGGCTCACTATTCAAAGATTAATATCACATTTTTCACCCTTCTAGCTCTATTCTCTGTCACAATATGTGGCTTGGATATAACAAGTATCAAAGTACATCAACTGAGTATACTATTTTATATCATCATTGGCATATTCTTGGTCCTTCCTCTGGTTTATGCAGTGATACTAGTTACTTACTGGATTTTCTCTCGGAGACAGTTTGGGTTGAAGTTAGCTAATAAGGTAAGGGCCTGGAGAAATGGATACAGAGGTTTGGATGATGATACAGACAACTTAATTGATTCAATTGAACGAGCACCTGAATACAACACTAAGAGTTTGACCTCGTACTCTTGAATAGAGTGGCACAAAAAAACTGTCAGTGATTCAAGTAATACTTTAGCAACACAGAAATAGTTTAATAATTAACTACATGTAGCCATATAGCCACTAGAGTATAATAATTATATTGTTTTATAATTTCAAATTTGAAAAAAAAATAATTATGAAATGTGAATAAATTCTCTTGTTTAGTGTGAGGGTATGACTTGATAAATGGAAATGGAGTGAACCTTTAAGCTTCTTGACTCAGTCATACAAGTGGGAGCTCGGCTACCCTTGCACAAATAAGGGGATTTAATGTGTATTATCGTACAGTTCGTCCAGTAGTTTATTTTGACAGATATCATTATTATGTCATAGAATAATGATAATTATGGTTTAATACATGTACAATTATGTGATATTACACAAGGAACAAATATTTAGATCTAAAAAAAAGAAAAAAATAGGGATAGCTGTGTGCGGTTCAAAAAAGTTCAGCAACAAGAGAGTGAACTTCAGTCAAGTAACCCCTTACCCATCACCAAACTACGAGCTAACTATTCCTACTTCACTCCCATAACGGGCCAAAATGAGATAAAGGGAGTGAAGTGGAATAGTTAGCTCAATATGTTTATTAAATTATTGATGCAATCGTGTGACTATTATCACCCAACTTTACTCTCCCTTCAGCGACAATTGAGTCAAGTAACCCCTTATGTACCTGTCCGTACTCATTACCAAACCCAAGAACCACAGCAATACTACAGAACTACTATTCCTACTTCACAATTTCAATAACCACACCCATTTAGGAGGCCTAGGAGTGGAGTAGGAATAGTAATATTGCTGTGGTTCTTGAGTTTGGTGATGGGTATGGGTAAGGAGTTACTTAACTCGCGCATGCTACAAATATAGTAGCTATTAAAATAATAACTTTAGATTTTAGCTAAAATAGTGAGAGTTTTTTGAAAACGTATAGGTTTATTCATTGACTTATCTCTGAAATTTAATAACTGTATTATAGTGGGTTTATATAGTCTATATTAATTTATTAATGAAAATATAATTGCTTATACTAAATATTCATACAAAATACAATATGAATGACTACCTAGCTTCTATTAAAGGTTCACGTAATTCTATCACAGTGCATGTGACAAATTTATCTTCGTTTTTTTGTGGTGGCCTTGTTGGTGCTACTACGTCATCTGTTGATGTACCATTTTCTGCTCTAGCTCTGGAATATGGAAAGATATTGGATAGCTTTTCTTTTATTTTCAGCCATTTTTTCGACTTCGAGATGTAAAGGAGATAAAATTGATAAATGGTGATAATGATCATGTTGACAAACACTATTCCCACTAATACATTGACTAGTGCCGTCCTGTTGACTTGAGTAAGAGTAGCAGCTGATAGAGTGATGAGATTTAAATATATCGAACTCTCCATAATCTCTATATAGAAGTTCTTGTACACTCTTCCAGAAATCCAAGCAATGCCCCCGACTCCAGTAAATGTTATGATAATTGCTAACAGGCTTTTATTTGTGTCCCCAAGTGAATTGAATGAAAACACGATATAAAGAACACAGCGTACCAACAAGAGGAATCCAGTCCAATAACGAGAGTTCCTCTTGTATGGGGCAAAGTAGGAGTCCAGTAGAGGTTTTATCCTTAGAAGCATGTGGGTACACCGTCTAGGTGAAATACGATAGAGTCGAGTTCCCAGTAAGAGGAAGACGGTGTAAGGAAGAAAGAAGAATATGACAACCACTAAAGTAATTACTGCTAGAAAGAGATGTTTTGAATGCAAGTATGCCACATTGGCATCTTTCAACCACACTCTCACCCTCTTTCCATGGGGGTATTCCAAGCTGACTGAGGAGAAGACGGCAATAATTACCTGCAAGATTTTAGTGTACGACATGAGAATAAGGGTAGCAAGGACTGCAACAGGGTTATGTCCTATCAATTTAGAGACTGTCATGGAATATCTGCTGGTCACTATCATAAAGCCAATTAACAGCCAGACATACAGAGGAAAAGTATACTGAAGCCAAGTTTGTATGTATGCATCCAGTCCATCAAAGAAGCAAGTCTGAAAACCGAAATCAAGGTTCAACCAGGCTATGAATACTGTTAGGACGTTAACGCTATCTGTGGGGAAGAACAATCTTCTATTGACCTGTACAAAGTTAGCATAGAGAATCAGGCTGTTGATCATTCCTGTGGCAACTGTTAGTTTAAAGAATGATAAGTACATGACTAAGGCTATTCCTGCTACTGCAAAGGGAAGCAGTAGGGCTAGATACTTATTCGAACATTGCCCACAATCTGAAGTACCGAGCAAGAGGCTATAGTTTGTTGTACACTGTCCGCATAAAACTCCTGTTCGATTCACGGCACACTGGATGTCCAGATCATCTGTAGAGATTTCAAGAGTGCTTGTTTTGCAGTAGTCGGGTGGACAAGAGGGATAGAGAATCAGACCTTGATAGGTAGCGTTGTCATCCCTTAAAATGCTCATCCAAAATTTTGATGTATTCTTTTTGAGGATGATGTTTTCTTTCCCAATAATGCACTCAGTGTTATATGGTTGTAATCGTTCCTCACATAAACACTGATCATCTTGTAAACTAAATGCTTCTGGACAGGGAAGGAATGTCACGTGAATGACTTTATAAGCCTTTCCAGTATCATGACATGGACCATCAGGATAAATCGCTAAACTTGCTGAATCATTTCGGGAATAGAGAGTATATCTCAAATTAGAACAATTATTTCGTGAGACATTTTGGTAAATTTGATGAACTCTCATTCTGGTGTTCTCACTTGTTTTTGCCACAACTGTAGTAGAAACAGTGCTTCCTCTTTGACCTAATGCTTTGACATTCAAGTTAATGTTTTGTCCTCTGAAAATAGTTGCATAAGTCTCTGTTATGTTGCATTCATAGTTGTAATGTTCATCATAGCAAAAACACAACAGATATGCTTCAGAGGCTATTGGGTTAGTCTTCTCATCCAGTGATACTACTTCAAGTAAACTATATACATGACTGCCCTTCGTCTGATACATGTATTGAGTGTTCAATTGTTCAATCAGTGCATTTAAAGGTATGTTATTAAATTGGCAATTATCTAATAATCCACCATATAAAAAACTACCATCGATTCCTGCTGAATCAAGATAAGAGTTAATGGTAATACTGCTGTTTTTCTTCAGGTCATCCAATTCCAAAAAGCAATATGGAAGTTTAATACTTTCGATCACATTGTCACATTGACTGGGTGTGACAATGTCCTTGTGAAATATTGCTCCTCCATAGTCAGCGGCAGTGTTGTGAGAAGTTTCAAGAGTAGTGTGCGATGCTAAAGTCAGAGATGCTGCATTAATGAAATACATTGCACCACCAGTCCTTGCAGAGTTAGAAGTAAATTTCAGCATCCCTTCGAAAGTAACTGCTGTACTTATTGCATTCAATGCACCACCACCTCTTCCAGCTCTGTTGGCAGTAAATGCTGTGATTCCTGTAAATGATATGCTCCCATACTGTGAACTAGTCCCACCTCCAGCTAGTGTAGCACTGTTGTTATGAAATGATGTGTTTCCTTTAAACATTACAGCAGTATTTAAGGAATACAAGGCACCTCCTTCATGTGTGGTAGTATTATTAATGAATGATGTAGTTCCAATAAATCTTAGTTTACCTCGAATTGAATATATTGCTCCTCCACTGTTATTGCAGATTAATGTGCTGCCATTGAATATAGTGGATGTATCAATTAGTATAATAGTTGTAATATTCATGATGTTATTCATTATTCTAGTTCTTCCGATGAATGAAATTTCACTTTTGTTCGTCCCAATGATGACTGTACCTCGATTGTTCTCAAAAATAGAATCACCATAGAATAACACAGTACTGTTTACTATTGTAAGTATAGGATAAGCATTGTTATTTTTAAATGTAGATATTCCTTCAAACATTACCGAACTGTACATTATTCGGATTGCATTATTTCTACAATGAGTAATTGTGCTGTTCTTGATTGTGACATTTTGATCTCTTACAAACAAAATTTGAACTGCACTTCCAAATTGTCCATAATTACCAATAAAATTGGGTGCTATGAGTGTGCTGGCTGTGTTTGTTTTAGGATCTCCAAGTATATAAACTCCACCACCTTCTGCAGCTCTATTGCTCACAAAGCTTACATTTGTGCCATTAATTATAACAGAAGAGCGGTATGAATATAGAGCACCACCATTACGTGCTGTATTGTTATAAAAGTATGAACTATCTAATATATGGATTGTGCTATTATTTTCAACATGTACAGCTCCTCCGATTAATGCCATATTTCCTGAAAAATTGTTAGTCGCGGTTCCACTCAGAGCGACAGATGTTAATTCCGTTGCACTAATAGCTCCACCTGGTCCATTGACAGCATTTCTAGAGAAATTATTTCCAATAATTTCCAGATGATTTACACTAACAGCAACGATGGCTCCACCTGATTTTATTGCATAATTTTTAGTGAAATCATTTCCAATGAGTATCATATAATTTATACTTGAAACAAAAATGGCTCCTCCAAAAATTCCTCCATTATTTAGAAATTTATTTCCGATGAGCTTGAGGTGATTTTCATTATAAGCAGCAATGGCTCCACCTGAAATAGCTGCATTATTGTTGCAGAATATATTTCTGTTAAGTAATAAATAAGTTATATTGATAACAGTAATTGCACCATCTCCATATCTTGCTTCATTTCCAATGAAAGTGTTACCAATGAGATTTAAATGACTTTGATTTGCAGCAAATATAGCTCCTGCAACATCATTGATGATTCCTCTGAAGAAACATTCAATTATTGTGATGTTCGAGTGATCTAAATGAACTGCTCGTGCTCTTATTCTTCTAGAAACTTTCCCTTGAAATACTGAATTAGAAATTATGATTTTTCTGCTTTTGAAGTAATCTAGCATCTTTAACTTTAGATCATGCTCATACAAAAACACAAACCTCATTTGGTCGATGCTTGCGTAGGTGACGTTGTGCCATCGAATAGTGAAGTTGTCCATGCATAAGATGGTGGCATTATCTGAACCTTTAATGGTAATGTTGGATACATGTTCAATATACAGTGGATGTCGTGCACTGTGATTTCCAGGTAAGATCACAAATGTAGCTCCAGATGTGAAGTATTTTGCACTTTCATTGATGTACTGATCAAATGTGAGACACGAAGAGTTGAATGAAGGGAGACAATTTGGTGTCACATAGTGCAGAGTTTGGAATGAAGTACTTAACATCACCATATGAAGCAAAATATACAACTTGAAGGTCTCCATGTTCAAAGAGTTTTGTTGATCTGAACTATTCGAACTTAAAAGTTCTTTTCTTTATATAGCTAGCTAGCTTCACTATGATAATATTATTATAAAATAAAACTTTTCTTATTATTCATAACTTTTAGACTTGTTACTGTACATTGCATAAAGTATTTTCAAAAATGCCTTATCTCTAAAATTTGTTATTGAAAGTACATGAGATAAGCCATTAAACTTTCACTGTATACTTTAAACAATGTATGATTAGCTACAAGTCTAAAAGTTATGAATTTATCCCACTAGCTATAATATGTACTTTCAGTTATGAAGTTTCAGAGATAAGTCAATGAATAAACCTGTAAGTTTTCAAAAAACTCTCACTATTGATATAGATTAATTATTGCTCAACAATTGGCCAGCCAACTACATTATAAAGGCCAGCTGCTTAATCCATAGAGATTAGATTTAATAATCTCTCTCTGTGTAGCTAGCTACTTTTGATAACAGATTTTTTGAGATAATCACTGTGTACTTAAATAATGTACAGATACAAGTCTAATCATAATTATGGTTAATATTAATTTTACTAATACATTTTCCCTCATTAGTTCCCGTGCATGCAATTAATCCCTAATTGCACTCGTAGTTTATATTGCACTCCTTCATCTGAGCATGAGCAGACTAGTCTCACTAGGCCAGACCACATAATTATTTCTACCTCCCTGCACAAAAAATGTGGTCTGGCTTAGCAAGACTATGTGCAGACTAACCTATGACATTTCTGAAGATGGTAGGCAAGCTTGATTTATTTCTATAGTGTTTCTTTTTTTCAAGAGTTGACCACATATCAGGTAGAAAGAAACAGGCAATAAGTTTTATTCATATTTAGCTACAATGTATGCTTTTTTACATTACAGATGTGTCACTGAGAGAAACTGTCAAGGCAATAATTATTTTGATCATTAAACATATTATTTTGTAAGGTGAAAGGTCAGGAAGCACAACTCTACTCTCTCACTAGTGTCCTAAGTCACAGATTATTGAAGCTGGAAGGATAAAAGATAGGGAAAGCCATATCCTGAATAATAGTTAGACAACGAGACCTAGGGATCCAAGTTATTTAGAGACCCGAGGGCCCTGGGCTGTAGCGACCCGAGCGCAGCGAGGGCGCTACTAAGGACCCGAGGGTCTCTAAACAACTTGGATCCCGTTGGTCAAGTTGCCTAACTTATTTAGAACATAGCAACATAGTTTTGGAACTTAGACTAAAGTAGAAAGGCTTCAAATGAATCGCTAGTCAACCATGAAAGCTTCGTGCACGGAAAAATCCAACAGTTGAAAATCACCAGAACTAAGGTAGGCTTTCTAGCTTATACGCTTGAAAATATAAACTAACTAAGCTTTCTACGCTATCTTCGATACCTTGTTACTCTTTTCTAGGCTTTAGTTAGTACTCACTAGCGTCAGGAGGCGAGAAACTAGCTTCCACCATAAGGCCACTACAAATTGTAGTTTAGTTTCCTGTCCACCGCCCGCTTGCTAATTTAGTACCCGCCTACTTTTTTAATTGGCGAGCGAAGCGAGCCACTCTCTGGTCATGTCAACGGGAGCTCGAGATATATATTTATAATATACAGTGGTTTTACCCAATCTTGCAAAAATTGGTCGTCAGGCGTCATCCGTATACGCATGCGCACTGCTTGAATTTTGAAATTGTGCTCAGATTTGGAAAGAACTTTAGAGAAGTAAGCTTTGAAGAGCTAGCTAGTGACTGTTCTAGTATAGTTATAACCTACTAGCATGCCACTCACCTTCTCCGGTGAGATTTTCGAGGCTCAAAGTCGAGCATGCGCGAGAATGCACACTCAGCATTTTGCAAGATTGAGTAAAACCACTGTATTTATATTTATTATGTAGTTACTGAGCATGTCCCATAGAGAATAGTAGTATCACAACTAGGGTGATATTTTACCATATCGCGTAGTCATATCGCATAGTCATATTACGTCCCCCTGGGCAATCTTTGCATAATGATTTATTTTATAGCCATGATAATATTATATATATGACTTTACTTCCTTTACAAGAGTTTAAAAAATAAGAAATTAAAAAAAAACAACATTCTGCTGAACTCCTAGGGGAAAAAATCGAGTAGCTAATTAGCTATACTATGGCAACGTGCAATATTTGACAACAAGTAAAGCAAGTAAAAACATTTGACAGCAAGTGAAGCAAGTACAGCTATACCTTTTAGATGTGCCTCAACTCCTTAGCTAGCTGTTGTAGTAAGCGGCAGTTCAGCCTGGCAGCTGCATACAGAGGAAGCTGTAATGCTAGCCACAAAGCACTTAGCGCTTACAATAGACAATTATAAGACTAGTATAGTGTCTACAATTAGAAACGCTGTAGAAATCATTTAGCTACAACTGTAACAAGTTAAGCTTACTCACCGAATAAACAAAACGAATTCAACGGCCTGAAGGCACCACGCATGCTCAGTAGTTACATAATAAATTGATTATTACGTAGATACCGTGAAATATCACTCGTCTGATTGGCTGGTATTCTCACTCGTGCCTGCGGCACTCGTGTGAATACTAGCCAACAGACTCGTGATATTTCACGGTATCAATGTAGTATATATATTTTTATTCTTACAGACCACGCCCACTAGTACATTTTCCCCATAGACGAGCCGTTGAATAAATCCCCATATTCAACGGCTATATTCAACGGTATACTACGCATGCGCAGACTAGCCTAGTAACCTTTTTGGTCGACATTTCTGAAGATGATAGTCAAGCTTAATTGAATCTTACAGCGGTTTGTCAAAGTGTATTAGTCATTTGTAGGACCTGGTAGGCTGCTAGGCTTATCTAAAGTGCTTCGTGGTGATAATACAGGTTCTCATAACAGCTTCCTACAGACGTATGTTTATATGACGGCTATAAACACTCCTTAGACTTGTTAGTTGTGACATATGTAGTGCACTGTAAGAATAAATCACTTATTACACTCGTCAGCTGTGAGATATGGCGGGATATTTCACTCGCCTTCGGCTCGTGAAATATCTCCCCATATCTCACGCTGACTCGTGTAATAAGTCTTATATATACGTACGTCAATAGCTAGCGGGCATAATTAATAATATGCATGCGCACGTTCGTTTGACCTTTGACCCCACAAATGAAACATGCCCATAGCACTTAGAACAAACAGCTTGAGCTTATTGTTTTCTACAGCATTTTGTCATAGAGGTGCTAAGTGGATTGTAGGCGCTTGGCTTTCTAAGTGCTTGTGGTAAGCATTATACAGCCTCCTATGTATGCAGCTGCAATATCTTAGTAAGTCAAAGTACAAATGACTTTCACCAACTGCTTCGCTCGCCGATTGAATATGTTACACGAATATACCCTAGTTATTCAATTAACACTTCAATATTTACCACATGCTAAGATCACGTGACACTTTGCAGCTGTTTTCTAGCTATGGCACTAGTTAGTGTTAGTGTGTATGACTCTGTTGGAAGGAAAACCATCCTTCCTTGGACTATATACCAAGAAGATGATGAAAGAACCACTGTCAAGGAGCTGTACAACAATTTGGCTAGCAGACCGAACAGTGAAGATTTGGCAGGCCACAGTGTGGATGAAATCAGTGTGGATGAAATCCGTGTGGGAAGTTGCAAAAGACTCCAGTAAGCAGTAGGTATAGCTACTTACTTGTAGCTATAGCTAAGCCTTTTTACATATAAACAGGCCTAAGAATCTGGCATACAGGCTACTAAGCCTTTTTTTTTTATAAGACTAGCTTCTAGCTGTGATCTGGACAGTTTTTCTCTTGTGTCCAGTTGATGTGAATACAAGCCCTCAGTGTACACCCACTATAGCTTGCAATTCACATGTAGCTATGAATCTTGAGATTCTGTAACGTCAGTGTCTTTTTTATGTGTAGATGTTAAATTGAGTGCTGTAATTTCTTCCTTTGGGAAATATGTCCGGTTTTATGTGAAGAAGGATGATGAACCTTCCTCCGTATCCTCTTCACCAGTACAGCTTCCTAACACTTTTACAATCATTCAGCAAACCTCCAAGACATCTGCATCCATTGCTCGAAATGCCAGAATCTGAAGAGTCACAGGAATATTATCCTCAGTGTTCTAACTGTTCCAAGCCCAGAATCCCAAGAAAGAACTAGTTGACCTTTTTTTTTTTTTTTTGTATATTTATATACCTTTGGAATGCAATTTTAAAAACTCAGACATCCTGTATCCTGTTTATGTAATGGTAATTGAATAATGGAATAATGGATTTTGCCTCCCGCCCGCCTGTATTTGTGGGGCTTTACAGGACGGGAAACTAAAGTACAATTTGTAGTGGCCTAATGCATAATGGTTTTTTGACAAGTCTTCTAATACACGCCCACCAGGCGGGGTTGGTTGGTTACTATGGATTCATTACAATATTTCTAATTGCTGCCCACCACAGGGTACTAAGTGCCTTTAGCTACGGTAGTAGGTTTACTAAGTGCCATAGGCTCTTAGTAAACCCTGGTAGGTTACTAAAGAAAACAATGAGGTCTACAAAACAAGGTAACTGTGTTCTAAGTAATAGATAAAGCATGTGCGCGAGGTTTCTGGTTGATTTAGTGCACCGTAGCCCGAGGGATGGTGCACTAAATCAACCAGAAACCGAGTGCGCATGCTTTATCTATTTTAGATCCCATTGCGCATGCGCGTAGCTACTGTAGTCCATAGTTACAAACATCAGTACTGTTTGGTTTGCTATAGCTAGCTAATTGTTGTGTCTCCACTTCTTTCTTGAGTTGTGAAATGGCGGCAAGAATAGTCCACGTACCTGCTGATGCTCCTGTTATAGCTATCGATAAATCGGGGGATACTCCCCGAGCACGAAGGATACAAGTATTTTGTGCCTGCCCGGCGCCCAGTCCGAAGACCAAAGAAGGCGGCGTGTGAAACACCAGCTTGCTGTACACCAGCTCGAATGTTCCTAATAATAGCATGAAGAAGAACGAAATTGCTGTACAGATCTGTAATGGCAATGAAGCGCTGAGGTACTCAGGGAAGAAACGCGCTTTGATTGGTATTTTCTTTTTTGGTATGTAATTTCAGGGTGAAATGTAGGCGCTAAGTGGATTGTTGCCTAGTAGGCCATTCTAAGCTTTGAGATTGATGCAGATTTTTATAGGAATCGTTCACTTCACGATAAAAGCATGAAACTTGGTACATAGTAAGAACATGACCTAAGGAATATTTTCAACTATAGGGCCATCGCTTATTTGACCTTTGACCTTGACAGCAGCCTTTTTTCACATATTCACATATTATTTTACTTCTAAATACTTACACCTGAGGTAAGGCCAAACCAATTAAATTTCCTGTTTCTCATCAGCTCCCTCATTGATTTTTGCCAAAATTGAAAAACACAAACAAAACTTTTTCTTTGCTGTGCCATGCAGTCTAATCATAAACAATAGAGACTCATTGTAAGTAATTTGTGACAGCTACTTAAGTTAGGCAACCTCTTTTTAATGGCACACACACTAGCTAGTTAGCAGCTTTATGTAGACCAAGTTAGCTTGGCTGGCTAGCTATTAAAATAATCTAGCTACATAACTCTGTGCAGCTGGAAAGTCCTTGGGTTTTTGTTTTTGTTTTCGCACGCAGCATTGGATTTTTCACATTTTTGTGATGAGAAACAGGAAATTTAATTGGTTTGGCCTAATATTACAAGTATTTGAACTGATGCTAGGTGTTCGTTAATAGAAACATTATTTTTGCAGCTATTTTTCACAATGGCCGACAGAATATACTACAGTTTCCACATTTTAGCCACCTCAAAATGGATTATCGTTAATTAGAGCACAACAACCCTATTTATTACCACATTTATGCACAAGAGAATATATGTCAAGCACATTGTCCTCCACATTGGCACAAAGCAGTACATTGTAATACAGCCTTAACACATTTACGTCGACTTCTACAGCCTTTCTTGCATGAGGATCTGATCAGTTCACGACAAGCTTGAGAAGCCTCAGGCAGTTCTGTCCACTTCACTTCCCAGCTTCCATTGATTGTTTGCACCCACCCCCATTCACTAGGAGATGGTAGGTTAGGATTAGCTACAGTAACATGCAAGCATCTGCAGACATGACCAGCTTGGTAGGAAGCTCTTTTGATGTGCTCCACAAGAGCAGCTTGGGTTGGTGGAAGTGTGTCCATTGATCTCCCTTCAGAGAAATATGATTTACGAGTAGCAGGATAAATAAATGTGTCCATCTCCTAGTCTTCTTTAATCTTAATTTCTCCTTTACATCAACAATTCCTGGAAATGTTCTTAGGTAAAGATGATGCAGTTCTATTGTACCTTCAGCTTCTGCATTGGCTGATCCTTGACTGCCAGTTTGCTCTTAATTATGACTGTCATTCGACAAACTTGCTATAGCCCTTCTACTACAATTGCCATGGAAGGATGGTGTAATAAAGTATGCCGTACAAATGACACACCACAGCACTAGAAATGAATACATTAGCCATGACCATGGCTACATTCACCATGCACAATTGATCTTATAGAGTCAACAGAAATAGAACCTTCAGTTTTGTATTGACTGATCCTTCAGCAAGCACAAGAATGCTCGCTTGCTGTCAAATGTTTCACATTGCCTTAGTGTATTGTATATCAACTGAGTATACTATTTTATATCATCATTGGCATATTCTTGGTCCTTCCTCTGGTTTATGCAGTGATACTAGTTGCTTACTGGATTTTCTCTCAGAGACAGTTTGGGTTGAAGTTAGCTAATAAGGTAAGGGCCTGGAGAAATGGATACAGAGGTTTGGATGATGATACAGACAACTTAATCGATTCAATTGAACGAGCACCTGAATACAACAAGAGTTTAACCTCGTACTCTTGAATAGAGTGGCACAATGACACTGTCAGTGATTATTATAATATTACAAGTAATACTTTAGCAAAACAGAAATAGTCTAATAATTAACTACATGTAGTATTATAATTTCAAGTTTTGCAAATAATTATGAAGTATGAATCATGATTATACGTAAATTCTCTTGTTTAGTGTGAGGGTATGACTTGATAAATGGAAATGGAGTGAACCCTTAAGCTTCTTGACTCAGTCATACAAGTGGGAGCTTGGCTACCCTTGCACAAATAAGGGGATTTAATGTGTATTATCGTACAGTTCGTCCAGTAGTTTATTTTGATAGATATCATTATTATGTCATAGAATAATTATGTTTACAATAATTATTGTTGTTAATGGTTTAATACATGTACCATAATGTGATATTACACAAGGAACAAATATTTAGATCTAAATAGCTAAAAAAAGAAAAAATAGGGATAGCTGTGTGCGGTTCAAAAAAGTTCAGCAACAAGAGAGTGAACTTCAGTCAAGTAACCCCTTACCCATCACCAAACTACGAGCTAACTATTCCTACTTCACTCCCATAACAGGCCAAAATGAGATAAAGGGAGTGAAGTGGAATAGTTAGCTCAATTTGTTTATTAAATTATCGATGCAATCGTGTGACTATCATCACCCAACTTTACTCTCCCTTCAGCGACAATTGAGTCAAGTAACCCCTTACGTACCTGTCCGTACTCATCACCAAACCCAAGAACCACAGCAATACTACAGAACTACTATTCCTACTTCAAAATTTCAATAACCACACCCATTTAGGAGGCCTAGGAGTGGAGTAGGAATAGTAATATTGCTGTGGTTCTTGAGTTTGGTGATGGGCATGGATAAGGGGTTACTTAACTCGCGCATGCTACAAATATAGTAGCTATTAAAATAATAACTTTAGATTATAGCTAAAATAGTGAGAAAACTTACAGGTTTATTCATTGACTTATCTCTGAAATTTAATAACTGTATTATAGTGGGTTTATATAGTTTATATTAATTTATTAATGAAAATATAATTGCTTATACTAAAAATACAATATGAATGACTACCTAGCTTCTATTAAAGGTTCACGTAATTCTATCACACTGCACGTGACAAATTTATCTTCGTTTTTTTGTGGTGGCCTTGTTGGTGCTACTATGTCATCTGTTGATGTACCATTTTCTGCTCTAGCTCTGGAATATGGAAAGATATTGGATAGCTTTTCTTTTATTTTCAGCCATTTTTTTGACTTCGAGATGTAAAGGAGATAAAATTGATAAATGGTTATAATGATCATGTTGACAAACACTACTCCCACTAATACATTGACTAGTGCTGTCCTGTTGACTTGAACAAGAGTAGCAGCTGATAGAGTGATGAGATTTAAATATATCGAACTCTCCATAATCTCTATATAGAAGTTTTTGTACACTCTTCCAGAAATCCAAGCAATGCCCCCGACTCCAGTAAATGTTATGATAATTGCCAACAGGCTTTTATTTGTGTCCCCAAGTGAATTGAATGAAAACACGATATAAAGAACACAGCGTACCAACAAGAGGAATCCAGTCCAATAACGAGAGTTCCTCTTGTATGGGGCAAAGTAGGAGTCCAGTAGAGGTTTTATCCTTAGAAGCATGTGGGTACACCGTCTAGGTGAAATACGATAGAGTCGAGTTCCCAGTAAGAGGAAGACGGTGTAAGGAAGGAAGAAGAATATGACAACCACTAAAGTAATTACTGCTAGAAAGAGATGTTTTGAATGCAAGTATGCCACATTGGCATCTTTCAACCACACTCTCACCCTCTTTCCATGGGGGTATTCCAAGCTGACTGAGGAGAAGACGGCAATAATTACCTGCAAGATTTTAGTGTACGACATGAGAATAAGGGTAGCAAGGACTGCAACAGGGTTATGTCCTATCAATTTAGAGACTGTCATGGAATACCTGCTGGTCACTATCATAAAGCCGATCAACAGCCAGACATACAGAGGAAAAGCATACTGAAGCCAAGTTTGTATGTATGCATCCAGTCCATCAAAGAAGCAAGTCTGAAAACCGAGATCAAGGTTCAACCAGGCTGTGAATACTGTTAGGACGTTAACGCTATCTGTGGGGAAGAACAATCTTCTATTGACCTGTACAAAGTTAGCATAGAGAATCAGGCTGTTGATCATTCCTGTGGCAACTGTTAGTTTAAAGAATGACAAATACATGACTAAGGCTATTCCTGCTACTGCAAAGGGAAGCAGTAGGGCTAGATACTTATTCGAACATTGCCCACAATCTGAAGTACCGAGCAAGAGGCTATAGTTTGTTGCACACTGTCCGCATAAAACTCCTGTTCGATTCATGGCACACTGGATGTCCAGATCATCTGTAGAGATTTCAAGAGTGCTTGTTTTGCAGTAATCGGGTGGACAAGAGGGATAGAGAATCAGACCATTGTAGGTAGCGTTGTCACCCCTTAAAATGCTCATCCAAAATTTCGATGTATTCTTTTTGAGGATGATGTTTTCTTTCCCAATAATGCACTCAGTGTTATATGGTTGTAATCGTTCCTCACATAAACACTGATCATCTTGTAAACTAAATGCTTCTGGACAGGGAAGGAATGTCACGTGAATGACTTTATAAGCCTTTCCAGTATCATGACATGGACCATCAGGATAAATCGTTAAACTTGCTGAATCATTTCGGGAATAGAGAGTATATCTCAAATTAGAACAATTTCGTGAGACCTTTTGGTAAATTTGATGAACTCTCATTCTGGTGTTCTCACTTGTTATTGCCACAACTGTAGTAGAAACAGTGCTTCCTCTTTGACCTAATGCTTTGACATTCAAGTTAATGTTTTGCCCCCTGAAGATAGCATAAGTCTCTGTTATGTTGCATTCATAGTCGTAGTGTTCATCATAGCAAAAACACAACAGATACGCTTCAGATGCTATTGGGTTAGTCTTCTCGTCCAGTGATACCACTTCAAATAAACTGTCTAGGTTATTGTATCTATCTTCTAATTCTGAAGGTTGGCAATTATCTAATAATCCACCATATAAAAAACTACCTTCAGTTCCTGCAGAGTCATAGTACGAGTTAATGTTAAATGTTTTTCTTTTCGTTGGGTCCTTCGATTGCAGAAAGCAATACGGAAGTTTCAAAAATTGAATACTTGAGTGGATCACATTGTCACATTGACTGGGTGTGACAATGTCCTTGTGAAATATTGCTCCTCCATAGTCAATGGCACTGTTGTGAGAAGTTTCAAGAGTAGTGTGCGATGCTAAAGTCAGAGATGCTGCATTAATGAAATACATTGCACCACCAGTCATTGCAGAGTTAAAAGAAAATTTCAGCATCCCTTCGAAAGTGACTGCTGTACTTATTGCATTCAATGCACCACCATCTCTTCCAGCTCTGTTGGCAGTAAATGTTGTGATTCCGGCAAATGATATGTTCCCATAATGTGAACTAGTTCCACCTCCAACTAGTGTAGCACTGTTGTTATGAAATGATGTGTTTCCTTTGAACACTACAGCAGAATTAAACGAATACAAAGCACCTCCTTCTCCACCTGTATTATTAATGAATGATGTAGCTCCAATGAATGTTAGGTTCCCGTTAATAGAACTGATGGCTCCACCTGATATTATTGCAACATTATTAGTGAAATTATTTCCAAGGAGTCTCATACTATTTATACTTGAAACAAAAATGGCTCCTCCAAGTTCGCTTGCATTATTTCGAAAGAATTTATTTCCAATGAGCTTGAGGTGATTTTCATATGCAGCCGCAATGGCTCCACATGCTTGAGCTGCATGATTGTTGAAGAATATATTTCTGTTAAGTATTGAATAAGTTATATATGTATTGTTAACAGTAATCACACCACCTGAATGTCTTGCTACAGTTTCAACGTAAATGGCCCCACCTGTAATCATTGCAACATTATTAGTGAAATTATTTCCAAGGAGTACACAATTCATAATAAAAAAATAAATGGCTCCTCCAAGTCTGCTTGCATTATTTCGAAAGAATTTATTTTCAATGAGCGTGAGATAAGTTTTATTATAAGCAACAATGGCTCCACCTGTTTCAGCTGCATGATTGTTGACGAATATATTTCTGTTAAGTATTGAATAACTATTGATAACACTAATCGCACCACCTGATTGTCTTGCTAGATTTCCAATGAAAGTGTTGTCAATGAGAGTTAAAAAACTTTGATTTGCAGCAAGTATAGCTCCTGCAATATCATTGAAAATTCCTCTGAAGAAACATTTCATTATTATGATGTCTGTGTGATCTAAATGAACTGCTCGTGCTCTTATTCTTCTAGAAACTTTCCCTTGAAATACTGAATTAGAAATTATGATTTTTCTGCTTTTGATGTAATCTAGCATCCTTAACTCTAGATCATGCTCATACAAGAACACAAACCTCATTCGGTCAATGGTTGCATAGCTGACATTGTGCCATCGAATAGTGAAGTTGTCCATACATAAGATGGTGGCATTATCTGAACCTTTAATGGTAATGTTGGATACATGTTCAATATACAGTGGATGTCGTGCACTGTGATTTCCAGGTAGGAACATAAATGTAGCTCCAGATGTGAAGTATTTTGGACTTTCATTGATGTACTGATCAAATGTGAGACATGAAGAGTTGAATGAAGGGAGGCAATTCGGCATTACATAATGTAGGCTTTGGAATGAAGCACTTAGCATCACCATATGAAGCAAAATATACAACTTGAAGGTCTCCATGTTCAAAGAGTTTTGTTGATCTGAACTATTTGAACTTAAAAGTTTTTTTCTTTATATAGCTAGCTAGCTTCACTATGATATTATTATAAAATAAAACTTCTCTTATTATTCATAACTTTTAGACTTGTTACTGTATACATTGATTAAAGTATTTTCAAAAATGCCTTATCTCTAAAATTAAGTACATGAGATGAGCCATAAAAACTTTCACTGTATACTTTAAACAATGTATGATTAGCTACAAGTCTAAAAGTTATGAATTTATCCCACTAGCTATAATATGTACTTTCAGTTATGAAGTCTCAGAGATAAGTCAATGAATAAACCTGTAAGTTTTCAAAAACTCTCACTATTGATATAGATAAAATGTTTAATTATTGCTCAACAATTGGCCAGCCAACTACATTATAAAGGCCAGCTGCTTAATCTATAGAGATTAGATTTAATAATCTCTCTCTGTGTATAGCTAGCTACCAATTTTTGGAGATAAACTTAAATAACGTACAGATACAAGTCTAATCATAATTATGGTTAATATTTACTAATACATTTTCCCTCATTAGTTCCCATGCATGCAATTAATCCCTAATTGCACTCGTAGTTTATATTGCACTCCTTCATCTGAGCATGTGCAGACTAGTCTCAATAGGCCAGACCACATATTTCTACTGCCCCGCAAAAAAAATATGTGGTCTGGCTTAGCAAGACTATGTGCAGACTAGGCAAGCTTGATTGATTTCTACAGAGGGTGAATTGTAGGCGCTAGGCTTATCTAAGTGGATTGTTGCCTAGTTGGCCACTCTCTCTCCATGGCCACTCTCTCTCCTCTCTCTTTATGGTTAATCCAAATGGACATTGACTATCGTTCTTCTAAAACTTAATGATGAATATTGGTACTAGTAGCTAATTAAACCCATCAGTTTTACATAATGAATTATTAAAATCATAAGCTAATTGTTATCTACTACTAATAATAATAGTAACAACAACAACAACAACAACAATTTGAGGGTCCCTAAATCACTATGTTCATCTCCATATCCCTAGTGATTAAGGGCCAATGGGGCCTAGTTATATGGGGACCCCTCAGCCTTACCTATAGTGATATGGGGATGGGGGTTACTAAAACTAGGGGGTCTCCATATCACTCTTACAACGGAACAGGATTGGAAACTGCCCCTACGTCATGTGACGTCATGCCCATTAAGGTGGCGGGTAGGTATTTGCTCATGAATAATTCATGAGTTAATGAGGCGAGTAGTTGCACCGACTATGAGATGCTACAGTTGAAAACTACAGTTGAAAACTACAGTTTAATACTGACTAACACTTCCTACTCTACAACTGAGGGCAGACCAGACACTTAAGATCACTACCGTTGCAGAGAAACTCAACCACTAAGCAGCAATACCTCGATCGATTTTTTGACGTCAATTTTCTCAAACTGCAGCCATGTGCTGACCGTATTTTGTACTTTTTCTTATTATATGAACCAGTGGGCAGGGCCAGACGGAGAGATTTTGAAAAGAAGCCACTGTACGCGAGAGCTATGGCCCATCGATCGTTCGATCGACGGCTAAAAGCGATCAAAGTTCAGGAGTGTTGGCTTTTCTGGCTAAAATCTCTCCGTGCCGCCCTGCATCTTGGTTTATACAACTGGAATAAGCACAAAAGACAGTCATCACAAGCCTGTAGTTCGAGAAAATTGACGTCAAAAAATCGATCGAGGTATGGCTGCTTAGCGGTCGAGTTTCTCTGCAACGGTAAATTCCAATTTACCCCACTGCAACGGTAGTGTTCTCGAGTGTCTGGTTTGCCCTCAGATGTAGAGTAGGAAGTGCTAGTCAGTATGAAACTGTAGTTTTCAACTATACCATCTCATAGTCGGTGCAACTACTCGCCTCATTAACTTATGAATTATTCATGAGCAAACGCATACCCGCCGCCTTAAGCTAATACATTTTTCACATGCTATCCACGTTGTAACCATAGAAAATTCAGCCCTATTGTCAGTGTCTCAATACATTTTCAGAGGAAGAGAGGTACAGACTTAGTGGGACTAGAGCTACGAGTACAAGTGCTTTTGTAGCAATTTTCTCTTATAGAAGTTCGGAAGGTAAAGTTTCTTACTGGATAAAGAGTATAATAAGTGGTGTAGGATAATATGTTGCTAAAGATTTATCAGCCTACCAGAACATGACTCACCTAGAATTAGAAGTCAAGTGTTTGGTATCTGTATAACATTTTGTCTATTGGATGATATATGTTACAAATAAGGAGAAAATATTTCTTGAAATGGAAAAAGATGTAGGGATCACCACTGCTCGAAAAAGTAAGGAAACGAGAAGGATGGAAATGGGATCAATTCTTGTTCTGTATATCCAGCCAACAATCCCTACATATAGCTACGTCGGATTATAGTGCAGTAATGTACGTATATGTAGGGATTGTTGGCTGGATATACAGAACAAAAATTGATCCCATTTCCATCCTTCTTGTTTCCTTACTTTTTCGAGCAGTGGTCATCCCTACATCTTTTTTCATTTCAAGAAATATTTTCCCCTTATTTGTTCCTGGTCTTTTTTTTCCTCCCTTATATGGTTTTAGCTATGTATAGAGTTCATTCTTCTATGTGTATGCAGCAGGGTTCTATCTACTAATACTATTATACATGTTCATTAACACCCCTGGGCATGATGTGGCAATCACACACACCCATGCCATTTGGATTAACCATAAAGAGAGAGTGTTAGCTATATATATTCCAGCTATATGTAGGAGTGTAATCTTAATCTCCTCATATCAAACAGCTAGGTAAAAGTATATATTTTTGCGTGGTTGGCTGGTTTGATATCCAAAAGGGGTGTGGTTAGGCAAATTGGCAAGTGGGCATGGCCAAGGCAAAAATTTTCCCGCGCATATTCTTCCCCCCCTATTAAAAAATCCTAGATAGAACCCTGTGCAGGGACAGATGAAAGAAGAACAGTTCTCCAATAGCATAGCAGCCCAGGTGTTTTGAGCTATACTTGAAGGAGAGTCTACCGGTAGATGGATTGGTGAATCTAAAATCCCCGAGTTGATACAGTAGTCTATGATCAATAGAGCTAGCTAGCCAGATAGCTGAATAATATTAATTCGAATAATTGGATATCAAATACATACGCACGTGATTTGTAGCTTCTAGCTAGATCTATAGTCTCATTAATTTTCTAGAATGGCTCAGACCATGGAGCTATTTGGAATTGTATGAAGAAGGTGAAGTCGAAATTATCAACGGTGTTTGACTGGATTTCCTACTCAAGACAGCTAAATTTATCGCTTTAATTACTTGAAATACAGCCACGCCCATAGGCGTGGTCAATTACTTGTATAAAAATCCACTGCACATGGCACTCGTTGGCCTTTTGAATAGCTCACTGTTGTTGTTGCTTTTTTTCTTTCTTTCTTTTTTTCTTTTTCCTTCACCTTCTCTCTCTCCTTTTTTTTTCAAGAATCAACCGCATACTAAGTAGAAAAAACAGGCAATAAGTCTTATTCATATTTACAATGTATGCTTTTTTTTATATTACAGATGTGTTACTGAGAGAAGCTGTCAAGGCAATGATTATTTTGATCGTTAAAAAATATTATTTTGTAGCAGGTTAACACAGGAAGCACAACTCTACACTCTCACTACTGTCACAAGTCAGATTATTGAAGCTGGAAGGCCACAACCTGATAAAAGATAGGAAACATTTCCATAATACAAGCAGTTGATTATGACCTAACTGCTTTTTGTCTGCTATTAATACAGATGATGGTTAAAGCTGACTAGATACTCACCTGAACCACATAATGTCTGTACAAGAGTCTCATCTCTGTCTGCAATCAAGGCTTGCCGCTACAGGAGAAGATAAAGAACTCTGCTTGCATGTGTTCTTAGATTGCATGGTAAAGATCGTCAACATGGAGACAGTAGTACAATTACCGATGATAGTAAAGCTGACTAAAGTCTATTCGCGTTCACCTCGACCCCGGAAGTAGCTGTGGTGTAGTAAGCTTACGTAAGAACGCGTATTAATCCAATTAGCCACATAGTTATGGCTAGAAGTATGCGCGGGTAATTGGAGCCAAGCCACGTGTTATCAGTTTAGATCAAGTTATTTTCTCGTTTCTTTTCTCGTTTTTGCGTGACTTTCTCTCATGCCTGCCATGACTCTCCCTGGACTTCTGCCTTGTTCTTCTACTGGACAATCCCCAGAGAGGTAGGGTGGTTCAGCTGACATCTCAAGCCTGCTCCTTCCTTTCCTGATCCCAGCAACTCCTGGAGGGTTTAGCAATGAATGTTCTGTATAAGCTAACTGCCGGGAAGATTAGCAGTGATTCGAATATTGTAGTTAAACTTGAAAATGTGACTTCTCATTGATTCTATCGATCTAGTTAGCTAAAAGATTCTGTGATTCAGTTTTCTAGTTAGCTGAACTATTCTATAATTCATATTTTAACCAGCAGTTACTTGCGTAAGCTAGCTAACTTACTCGAGATTCAGTAGCACCTGGCAGCCATTGTTGTTGCTCTATCGCGCGCACTACATTCCTTGTGGTGAATGGCAGCTCCATACTTTGCTTATGGGACATACAGCTAACTTCTTACTGGTAAGGATTAAGTCTTTATAAAAAGTATCATCATAAATCTCGGATAATTAGCTAGCTGCTGGTGTTTGAAATTTTGAAATTGGTCAAGAATTGAGCAAGTTATCGTGGATATAAAAAGGTCGAGGTGAACGCGAATAGACTTTAGATACTCACCTGAACCACCATCTCTGTCTGCAATCAAGGCTTGCCGCTACTAGTCTACAGGAGAAAACTCTGCTTGCACGTGTACTTAGATTGTATGGTAAAGATCGTCAACATGGAGACGGTAGTACAATTTCCGACCTAATGCGCAGTCCAAAACGAAGTAGAGTTAGTTAATAGCATGGGGAAGGACGAAGTTGCTTTAGAGATCCGTGATGGCAGCGAAGCGCTGAGGTACTCAGGGAAGGATCACGCTTTGACTATTTTTATTTATTTATTTATTAAATTTTATTTATTTATCAGAGAGTGCTCTATGTAGGGTTAGCACGGAATGGGCGTGGCTTCTCTCATTAGAACAATACAAACTAGACTCTCTGTATCTCTTCTATTCTTGGTACAGGCTCAACTAAACTTCTTACATCTGGAAAACAATGCAGAAGATGATGATATGACCGCTCAAACTCCAGCGTCAACGAGTCGGCACCAGCCGCCGCCTAAATCTAAAATTTTTATGATTAGTTCATCATCAGATGATGATAAATATTCTTTGACGGCTGTAACTCCATGATCCTTTCACAATGACATACGACAATGAAATTCATATCAACTTGTGCACTTATAACCACACAGCACTTATAACCACACAATGTGCTTTTACCATCGTTATATCCACAGTTTCCCTTCAAAATGATCACTCAATGAGTCGCTTTTTATTATAACTATGTCAGCCATTTTAAAATGAAATCATTTGTCACGCGCGCGTCTGTAACTATCACGTGCGCGTACGCGCGTGCCAACCAGCTATTAATTAATTTTTACTTGACAATAATCAAAGGTACATATAACAATCAAGTGAAAGGAAAAAAAATTATGCAAGGCCATGTATGGTTAGCCTGTACTTTAACAGTTTATGTCAACAAAAATCAAAATAATGCTGCCTTCAATAATAATCCCTACATCACTGCCTAAACCAAGCAGAACACTTTTATATTGACAAGAAGAATTAAAGCAGCTTGGTGGGAGGCAGTGATGTAGTTGAAGGCAGCATTATTTTGATTTTTGTTGACATAAACTGTTAAAGTACAGGCTAACCCTACATGGCCTTTTTATTTAGCATAAATTTTTTTCCTTTCATTGTAATTAGATTACATTACGTATTTTTTTTTTTTTTTTTTCCTACTTAGTAATTTTAACTTTTTGAGGGTATTCTCATTACCGATTACTTCTTTTCAATATTGGTTCACTTCCTTCTGGAAGGATATAATAGCTACATATAAATATCAGAGAGTACGATAGTACTGGATGGCACGGATGCTCCATTGGAGTAGTACTTGATATTTTCTTTCATAACTCCAGAATACTTACCTCCTGCAGTCAGCAACTCCTAACTTGAAGACAAAACACCTTCAACATGCTAGGACTCAAGTATGAAGAGCAGAGAACAAAGCAGTATCATTTTATAGCGACTTCAAAAATCGCCGTTTTCATATGGTATTCATCATCATCATCATCATCATCATCATCATCATCATCATCAAACAACGTATTTCAGAAATGGTTCATTCAAATGCTATAATTCTTATACCAATCTACTCAGAAATGACTGCGCTACACACAGCCATCCCTACTTCTCTTTTTTATTTAGAATAAATATTTTTTCCTTTATATTTTTTAAACTGATCCCTCTCCTTCTGGGAGGGTTGGGTCAGACCGTTGATAGCTATGTTCGACTTCACCTTCTTCATACAATTCCGAATAGCTTGCAACCACTCCATGGTCTGAGCCATTCTAGAATTATATTTCAGAAGGCTCAGTCTCACATATCAAGAACCTCTGATTGACTGAGCAGCTTGAAATCTTTGTGAGAGGACTCTGCCTATCAGGCACCATTGGGGGGGAGGATTCGCGAACCCTCTCTGATGTGACCAGTCCTGGAGGAATGCATCTGTTGCTGCTGCCAATGGATCTGGCCGCCAGCTGAAATAAACAGGGCACTGTTTTGGATGCAAATAGGTCCACTTCTATTGGGCCCAATAACTGGTCTATTCTCCTGAAAATTGCCGGGTTCAGTTTCCAGTCCATACGATCCCTCATCGTACGAGATTCCTGGTCTGCTATCTGATTCTGTGTCCCTGGCAGGTGTTGGGCTTTGATATGTATGTCCCTCTCTAGACTCCAAAGCCAGATTTTTTTGGGCTAGATTCACTAGTTCTGGGGAAATTGTACCTCCCAGGTTGTTGATGTATGAAACTGCTGAAGTGTTGTTTATCAACAGCAGTACCATAAGTCCAGTTCTCCCTCTCACAGGGGTCTGAGTTGCAAATGTTGCTGCCAGAAGTTTCAGACAGTTTATGTGCATCTGGGTTTCTTCTTCTGTCCAGGGACCTCCGGTCCGTAGGTTCTGACATGCTGCACCCCAGCCTGTCATGGAAGCATCTGATTTTAGTGACTATATCACCCACTCTCCCTTCAGCGACAATTGAGTCAAGTAACCCCTTCCCTGTCCGTACTCATCACCAAACCCAACCACAGCAATAATATTACAAAACCACTATTCCTACTTCACAATTTCAATAGCCACACCCATTTAGGAGGCCTAGAAGTGGAGTAGGAATAGTAACATTGCTGTGGTTCTTGAGTTTGGTGATGGGTATGGGTAAGGGGTTATTTAACTCGCACTAGCTACAAACATAGTAGCTATTAAAATAATAACTTCAGATTTTAGCTAAAAATAGTGAGTTTTTTGAAAACTTACAGGTTTATTCATTGACTTATCTCTGAAATTTCATAACTGAAAGTATTATAGTGGGTTTATATAATTTATCAATGAAAATATAATTGCTAATACTAAAATTCATACAAAATACAATCTGAATGACTACCTAGCTTCTATTAAAGGTTCACATAATTCTATCACAGTGTACAGTGCCACAGGCTTAAAGAGTAGAACTTTTGCAATTTTCATGTTTCTGTGTTCCAGAGTTTGTATTTCCTAAGTTACAGGTCAGAAGGGTCTGAAACTCAGCAAGAATATAAATCAGCTATCACTTTCACTACAGTACAAATTTCAATGTTGAAAATGAAATCATATTGTTTATCAACAACTGCACGCGAAGGTACCTAAAACGGGTGTGGGATTCACTTTCTTTAGCTCATAATTTCCATAATTCATTTAGTTAAGGTCTCCAATCTTGATAATGTCTTCCACCAGCATCAGTATCACCTCTACAGTTCTCTTTGCCATCCTAGCACAAGGTAAATTTCCACAATATTCAGTAAAAGCTGTTTTTTCTTCATATTTTTAGGTCCTAATGTGTTTAGATCATATTTTGTCCAAATATTGTAGTTAAGATTCATTATTTGAAAAGCATGTCCAGCTAGTGTACAGTTTACATCGCTCCAAAAATCGAGTTCCATCCTTCAACGGTTTCTGCGTTACAGCTGTGTTTATCGCTAGACTGGAGATCGAGCAACGAATATGTGACGTCACAAGCACCACGTGGCCATGTTAGTTTGCCGCCATTTTCCCACTGTAGCCTTATATGCAGCTAGAGATCTGTAAAACGATGGCAGTCGACATGTTAGCAAGTTTTTTTTAGCTAAGACAGGGGTCTGCAACTTGTATTTTCTTTCTACAGGTCTGCAAACATATAGCGGGAAAATGGCGCTAAACTAGCGAGGCCGCACGTGGTGCTTGTGACGTCACAACTTGTTGCTGAATCCGAGCTTTTACTCCAGTCGAGCGACAAACACAGCTGTAACGCAGAAACCGTTGAAGGATGGAACTCGATTTTTGGAGCGATGTAAACTGGACACTAGCTGGACATGCTTTTCAAATAATGAATCTTAACTACAATATTTGGACAAAATATGATCTAAACACATTAGGACCTAAAAATATGAAGAAAAAACGGCTTCTACTGAATATTGTGAAAATTTACCTTGTGCTAGGATGGCAAAGAGAACTGTAGAGGTGATACTAATGCTAGTGGAAGAAATGTTCAAGATTGTAGGCCTTGACTAAATGAATTATAGAAATTATGAGCTAAAGAAAGTGAATCCCAGACCCGTTTTAGGTACCTTCACGTGCATTTGTTTATAAACAATACGGTTTCATTTTCAATATTGATATTTATAATGTAGTGAGAGTGATAGCTGATTTATATCCTTGCTGAGTTTCATACCCCTCTGACCTGTAGCTTAGAAAATACAAACTTTGGAACACAGAAACATGAAAAATACAAAAGTTCTACTCTTTAAGCCTGTGGCACTGTACGTGACAAATTTATCTTCGTTTTTTTGTGGTGGCCTTGTTGGTGCTACTACGTCATCTGTTGATGTACCATTTTCTGCTCTAGCTCTGGAATATGGAAAGATATTGGATAGCTTTTCTTTTATTTTCAGCCATTTTTTTGACTTCGAGATGTAAAGGAGATAAAATTGATAAACGGTGATAATGATCATGTTGACAAACACTATTCCCACTAATACATTGACTAGTGCCGTCCTGTTGACTTGAGTAAGAGTAGCAGCTGATAGAGTGATGAGATTTAAATATATCGAACTCTCCATAATCTCTATATAGAAGTTTTTGTACACTCTTCCAGAAATCCAAGCAATGCCCCCAACTCCAGTAAATGTTATGATAATTGCTAACAGGCTTTTATTTGTGTCCCCAAGTGAATTGAATGAAAACACGATATAAAGAACACAGCGTACCAACAAGAGGAATCCAGTCCAATAACGAGAGTTCCTCTTGTATGGGGCAAAGTAGGAGTCCAGTAGAGGTTTCATCCTTAGAAGCATGTGGGTACACCGTCTAGGTGAAATATGATAGAGTCGAGTTCCCAGTAAGAGGAAGACGGTGTAAGGAAGGAAGAAGAATATGACAACCACTAAAGTAATTACTGCTAGAAAGAGATGTTTTGAATGCAAGTATGCCACATTGGCATCTTTCAACCACACTCTCACCTTCTTTCCATGGGGGTATTCTAAGCTGACTGAGGAGAAGACGGCAATAATTACCTGCAAGATTTTAGTGTACGACATGAGAATAAGGGTAGCAAGGACTGCAACAGGGTTATGTCCTATCAATTTAGAGACTGTCATGGAATATCTGCTGGTCACTATCATAAAGCCAATTAACAGCCAGACATACAGAGGAAAAGCATACTGAAGCCAAGTTTGTATGTATGCATCCAGTCCATCAAAGAAGCAAGTCTGAAAACCGAGATCAAGGTTCAACCAGGCTATGAATACTGTTAGGATGTTAACGCTATCTGTGGGGAAGAACAATCTTCTATTGACCTGTACAAAGTTAGCATAGAGAATCAGGCTGTTGATCATTCCTGTGGCAACTGTTAGTTTAAAGAATGACAAATACATGACTAAGGCTATTCCTGCTACTGCAAAGGGAAGCAGTAGGGCTAGATACTTATTCGAACATTGCCCACAATCTGAAGTACCAAGCAAGAGGCTATAGTTTGTTGTACACTGTCCGCATAAAACTCCTGTTCGATTCACGGCACACTGGATGTCCAGATCATCTGTAGAGATTTCAAGAGTGCTTATTTTGCAGTAGTCGGGTGGACAAGAGGGATAGAGAATCAGACCTTGATAGGTAGCGTTGTCATCCCTTAAAATGCTCATCCAAAATTTTGATGTATTCTTTTTGAGGATGATGTTTTCTTTCCCAATAATGCACTCAGCGTTATATGGTTGTAATCGTTCCTCACATAAACACTGATCATCTTGTAGACTAAATGCTTCTGGACAGGGAAGGAATGTCACGTGAATGACTTTATAAGCCTTTCCAGTATCATGACATGGACCATCAGGATAAATCATTAAGCTTGCTGAATTATTTCGGGAATAGAGAGTATATCTCAAATTAGAACAATTATTTCGTGAGATCTTTTGAAGATTTTGACCAACTCTCATCCTGGTGTTTTCACTCGTTATTGCCACGACTGTAGTAGAAACAGTGCTTCCTCTTTGGCCTAATGCTTTGACATTCAATTCAACATTTTGCCCCCGGAAAATAGTTGCATAAGTCTCTGTTATGTTGCATTCATAGTTGTAGTGTTCATCATAGCAAAAACACAACAGATACGGTTCAGATGCTATTTGGTTAGCCTTCTCATCTGGTGATACTACTTCAAATAGACTCTCTGGTTTATAGTATCTATCTTCTAATTCTGAAATTCGGCAATTATCTAATAATCCACCATATAAAAAACTACCTTCAGTTCCTGCAGAGTCATAATACGAGTTAATGTTAAATGTCATTAGGTCCTTCAATTGCAGAAAGCAAAAAGGAAGAAGTTTTGATGGAACTTGGAATAATTGACGGATCACATTGTTACATTGACTGGGTGTGACAATGTCCTTGTGAAATATTGCTCCTCCATAGTCAATGGCACTGTTGTGAGAAGTTTCAAGGGTAGTGTGCGATGCTAAAGTCAGAGATGCTGCATTAATAAAATACATTGCACCACCAGTCCTTGCAGAGTTAGAAGAAAATTTCAGCATCCCTTCGAAAGTAACTGCTGTATTTATTGAATTCAATCCACCACCTTCTCTTCCAGCTCTGTTGGCAGTAAATGCTGTGATTCCGGCAAATGATATGCTCCCATATTGTGAAATAGTTCCACCTCCAGCTAGTGTAGCACTGTTATTGTGAAATGATGTGTTTCCTTTGAACACTACAGCAGAATTCAACGAATACAAAGCACCTCCTTCTCCAGCTGTATTATTAATGAATGATGTAGCTCCAGTGAATGTTAGTTTCCCGCTAATAGCAACGATGGCTCCACCTGATATTATTGCAACATTATTAGTGAAATGATTTCCAATGAGTATCATACTATTTATATTTGCATGAGTGTGAAAAAAAATGGCTCCTCCAAACATTCCTGCATTATTTTGAAAGAATTTATTTCCGATGAGCTTGAGGTGATTTTCATATAAAGCAGCAATGGCTCCACCTGAATTAACTGCACTATTGTTGCAGAATATATTTCTGTTAAGTATTGAATAAGTTATATTGAAAACAGTAATAACACCACCTCCATATCTTGCTATATTTCCAATGAAAGTGCTACCAATGAGATTTAAATGACTTTGATTTGCAGCAACTATAGCTCCTGCAACATCATTGATGATCCCTCTGAAGAAACATTTGAGTATCGTGATGTTTGAGTGATCTAAATGAACTGCTCGTGCTCTTATTCTTCTAGAAACTTTCCCTTGAAATACTGAATTAGAAATTATGATTTTTCTGCTTTTGAAGTAATCTAGCATCTTTAACTTTAGATCATGCTCATACAAAAACACAAACCTCATTCGGTCAATGCTTGCATAGGTGACGTTATGCCATCGAATAGTGAAGTTGTCCATGCATAAGATGGTGGCATTATCTGAACCTTTAATGGTAATGTTGGATACATGTTCAATATACAGTGGATGTCGTGCACTGTGATTTCCAGGTAGGAACATAAATGTAGCTCCAGATGTGAAGTATTTTGCATTTTCATTGATGTAATGATCAAATGTGAGACATGAAGAGTTGAATGAAGGGAGACAATTTGGTGTCACATAGTGCAGAGTTTGGAATGAAGTACTTAATATTACCATATGAAGCAAAATATACAACTTGAAGGTCTCCATATTCAGTTGATCTGAACTATTCGTTCTTTTCTTTATATAGCTAGCCTATGATAATATTATTATAAAATAAAACTTCTCTTATTATTCATAACTTTTAGACTTGTTACTGTACATTGCTTAAAGTATTTTCAAAAATGCCTTATCTCTAAAATTTGTTATTGAAAGTACATGAGATAAGCCATTAAAACTTTCTCTGTATACTTTAAACAATGTATGATTAGCTACAAGTCTAAAAGTTATGAATTTATCCCACTAGCTATAATATGTACTTTCAGTTATGAAGTCTCAGAGATAAGTCAATGAATAAACCTGTAAGTTTTCAAAAAACTCACTATTGATATAGATAAAATGTTTAATTATTGCTCAACAATTGGCCAGTCAACTACATTATAAAGGCCAATCTATAGAGATTAGATTTAATAATCTCTCTCTGTGTAGCTAGCTACTTTTGATAACAAATTTTTTGAGATAATCACTGTGTACTTAAATAACGTACAGATACAAGTCTAATCATAATTATGGTTAATATTTACTAATACATTTTCCCTCATTAGTTCCCATGCATGCAATTAATCCCTAATTGCACTCGTAGTTTATATTGCACTCCTTCATCTGAGCATGTGCAGACTAGTCTCAATAGGCCAGACCACATATTTCTACAGCCCCGTGAAAAAAAAAATGGTCTGGCCTAGCGAGACTATATGCAGACTAACCTATGACATTTCTGAAGATGGTAGGCAAGCTTGATTGATTCTACAGTATTTTTTTTTCCAGGGTGAATTGTAGGCACTAGGTGGACTAGTAGGCCACTCTACATAGGTATGTACATGTTTGTGGCAAGAATTACAGGCTCACATAAACTGCTTCCTACATGCAGCTACGTACCTGGCTGATACAGTAATCAACCATATGGCAAGTAAAGGAATGACTTCTGGAATCTATTTAGAGCTAGGGCACAGACAAAGAAGCAAAGCGTAATTTACTAAAAATTTTACCATGGTCACTGGATGCTGGTCATCTTCATTATACGTAATTATCAAAAGAAAGAAACCAAGGCTAGTGGTCCAGAATGAAGATGAAATTAATTAAGGAAATCCATAAAAAAAATACAATGCAGATAATTGTGATCAGAGTATAGACAAATAACAGTGAAGATGAAGCTCTTCTGCAAATGTAAAATGCCAGAGTGGAGTGACCAAGAAGATATGGAATTTGGCCATGAATGATATCACAATAGTTGTGAAGCTACACTTGATTTGGACATTTGACTATCGTTCTTCTAAACTTAATGATGAATATTGGTACTAGTAATTACATAATGAAAATCATAAGCTAATTGTTGTCTACTACTAATAATAATAGTAACAACAACAACAACAACAACAATTTGAGGGTCCCTAAATCACTATGTTCATCTCCATATCCCTAGTGATTAAGGGCCAATGGGGCCTAGTTATATGGGGACCCCTCAGCCCTATATACCTATAGTGATATGGGGATGGGGGTTACTAAAACTAGGGGGTCCCCATGTCACTCTTACGATGGAACAGGATTGGAAACTGCCTACGTCATGTGATGTCATGCCCATTAAGCTAATACATTTTGCACATGCTATCCACGTTGTAACCACAGAAAATTTACCCCTATTGTCCCAATACATTTTTTGAGGAAGAGAGGTACAGACTTGGTGGGACTAGAGCTACGAGTGCAAGTGCTTTTGTAGCAATTTTCTCCTATAGAAATTTGGAAGGTAAAGTTTCTTACTGGAATAAACTGAAATAAAAACTATAATAAGTGGTGTAGGATATGTTGCTAATTATCGGCTTACCAGAACATTACTCACATAGATTTAGAAGTCAAGTGTTTGGTATCTTTCAGAAAAAACTCTCTCTATGGTACTACGTAGCTATTGTGTAATTATGTTCGATATAGCTATACATTTTAGCTTCCTATGCATGAATCAAGTATTTAATAAGAGTCTATTCTTCCTAACAACTTATCTTGATGATGCAAGTCTTTCATATAATTATGAGTGTATACACAGAAATTTATGTGATTGCATCATTAATTTGAGAAATACAGTTTATGTCTTACCAATGCTGTTTTAAATTATTGGTTTCATTTTCAGAAAATAATGCTACTTAGGGTTTTCTCAAAACAAGACATCTTCCGCATAGTGCTCCAGCTCTTTAGAATGATGTACATATGAGCATAATAATTATTATCATCGAATCATTTCATGTAAGCGAGTTATGTATACAACAGTATACATATACAGTACATGTAACCAAGTATGTAACAATGCTACCGAGTTACGTATGAACCGCACACAGCCATCCCTACTTCTCTTTTTATTTAGAATTAATAATTTTTCCTTTATCAGAGAGTGCGCTAGCACTCTCTAAGTAGGGATGGCGGGTCAAAGGTCATAAGACTGTATAAACTAAAAACTCTTCTTTCTCTTCTACCCTTGCTCTACAGGTTCTCAGAAGGCTACAGTGAGATACTACTTCTACAAAGAAGAGAGGAGAGTGTTCAAAAACCAAAAATTCATTCGCTAACATAAGAAAAAAACGAGTTCTAAATTTGACTTTTGTTCATTTTCTTTATCAGAGAGTGCGCTAGCACTCTCTAAGTAGGGATGGCGGGTCAAAGGTCATAAGACTGTATAAACTAAAAACTCTTCTTTCTCTTCTACCCTTACTCTACAGGTTCTCAGAAGGCTACAGTGAATTATTACATCTACAAAGAAGAGAGGAGAATGTTCAAAGACCAAAAATTCATTCGCTAACATGAGAAAAAAACGATGTCTAAAATTGACTTTTGTTCTTTTTCTTTATAATAATCAGGATAATAATAATAATAATAATAATAAGATCGACGTACCGGCTTACTGGCTATAGTCATCAAAATTCTGCTTTGGCCATCTGTTAGAGCGGCACCTAGAGGCTGATCTTTTGCTATTAGTTTTGACTAAGGCTCTACTTCACTATTCGAGCACTCGGAACACTAGCCAATCTTTCGACGCCATTTTGAAGCGCACGTCGGTAGGGGGCGGGGCTTATGGGCGGAGCCACGTAAGCTTCTCAGTTTAATCGTTTAATTAGGTAGCTAATTTTATTCTTATCTGATGATGTTCCAGTCACTCCTTGCTGAATTACAGTACAGATGCTCATCTTATAGTAGTATTATAGCCAGTACTTGGCTGTAGTGTCTCAGTTGAAGTGACGGTCACTACTGCCATTCAATTCTTTACATACACAAACTTACATTCAACTTCAAGCAATAAGAAAAAAGGATGGAAACAAGTGAGCGTAAAAAATTTCTTCTAAATAAAAAGGTTAAGTAGGGATAGCCTAAAATCTAGCTGGGCTATAATAATGTACTGCAGCCTCATATGAAAACAATCCCTACTTTTACAACTGCCATAGCTAGCTATAGGTAGTGGATGTAGATGTAGGGATTGTTTTCATATGAGGCTGCAGTACATTATTATAGCCCAGCTAGATTTTAGGCTATCCCTACTTAACCTTTTTATTTAGAAGAAATTTTTTACGCTCACTTGTAATAATAATAATAAGGATAATAAATATAAGATCGACGCCCCGACTTACTGGCTATAGTCATCAAAATTCTGCTTTGGCCATCTGTTAGAGCGGCACCTAGAGGCTGATCTTTTGCTCTTAGTTTTGACTAAGGCTCTACTTCACTATTCGATAGCACTCGGCACTAGCTAATCTTTCTACGCCATTTTGAAGCGCACGTCGTTAGGGGGCGGGGCTTATGGGCGGAGCCACGTAAGCTTCTTAAGCTAGCTAAGCTCGTATCTGATGATGTTATAGTCACTCCTTGCTGAATTACAGTACAGATGCTCATCTTATAGTAGTGTTCATAGCCAGTACTTGGCTGTAGTGTAGTCAGCATGCCATGCACATGTCATTTACATTGCTGTTGCTGTAAGGTAAATAACTTAACTTAACTTAAATAGCTAAACAAATTCTTCAACCATGCAGAGACTGTGTATGTACCTACAAAAGAAAGAGATACTCATGTCAAATTAATAATCACTGCATACTCTCAGTTGAAGTGACAGTCAATACTGCCACTCAATTCTTTACATACACAAACTTATATTCAACTTCAAGCACTATGAAAAAAGGATAGAAACAAGTAAGCGCAAAAAATTTCTTCTAAATAAAAAGGTTAAGTAGGGATAGCTTAAAATCAAGCTGGGCTATAATATAATGTACTGCAGCCTTGTATGAAAATAATCCCTACTTTTACAACTGCCATAGCTAGCTATAGGTAGTGGATATAAATGTAGGGATTATTTTCATACAAGGCTGCAGTACATTATATTATAGCCCAGCTTGATTTTAAGCTATCCCTACTTAACCTTTTTATTTAGAAGAAATTTTTTGCGCTTACTTGTAATAATAATCAGAGAGTGCGGTAGCACTCTCTAAGTAGGGATGGCAGGTCAAAGTCCATAGGACAGTATAAACTAAAAACTCTTCTTTCTCTTCTACCCTTACTCTACAGGTTCTCAGAAGGCTACAGTGAATTATTATATCTACAAAGAAGAGAGGAGAATGTTCAAAAGCCAAAAATTCATTCGCCAACATAAGAAAAAAACGAGTTCTAAAATTGACTTTTCGTTCTTTTTCTTTATAATAATAATAATAAGATCGACGTACCGACTTACTGGCTATAGTCATCAAAATTCTGCTTTGGCCATCTGTTAGAGCGGCACCTAGAGGCTGATCTTTTGCTATTAGTTTTGACTAAGGCTCTACTTCACTATTCGATAGCACTCGGAACACAGCTGCTAATCTTTCTACGCCATTTTGAAGGGGGCGGGGCTTATGGGCGGAGCCACGTAAGCTTAAGTTTAGCTATAGCCAAGGTCTTCATTCATTATCTGATGATGTTCCAGTCACTCCTTGCTGAATTACAGTACAGATGCTCATCCTATAGTAGCATTATAGCCAGTACTTTGCTGTAGTGTAGTCAGCTCACTTCACCATGCTCATTTACATTGCTGTTGCTGTAAAGTTTTATATCAACAAAACTTAAATAGCTAAACAAATTCTTCAACTAGAGACACTGTATGTACCTACAAAAGAGGTTTATGTAGAGCTGGCTTTGTATAGTACTGTACTGTAGCCTCCCTCATTCAACTTCAAGCACTAAGAAAAAGGATAGAAACAAGTGAGCGTAAAAAATAAAAAGGTTAAGTAGGGATAGCCTAAAATCTAGCTGGGCTATCTATAATGTGCTGCAGCCTCGTATGAAAAAAATCTTCGCGATATTACCTCATAAAAGGGGTGGGGCAATTAATAGCAGTTCTCCTCATATAACACCTGCACAGGATGTGGCCATTTGATGGCATCCACTATTATGATCACTACACCAAATGCATAAACTCCCCATACTCCTCCCTCAAGCAAGACATACGTACCATCTCAATAATTATTTCAGTGATCACATATGTAACAATTAGCTAATGCTGTTCACTTTTTTTAAATGTTCACTCCTTTCAGTACTCCATTACACTGCAGATGATCATCCTTCAAACTCTCCTCCCTGAACAGAATGAAATACTGATCATTAATTCAATCAAGGAAGCCTTTAGTGTCTATCAATTTTCATAATCACAAAAAAAAGAATGCAAACAAGTGAATGCAAAAAATTTCTTCGAAATAAAAATGTGAAGTAGGGATGCTATTATAACTGCAGCTTCATTATGAAAACCAAGTACTGCAGCATCGAAGCAGTATGGCCCAAAAATCTAGCTGGAATATGTATTATAACTGCATGCAAGAGAGTGAACTTAGTGAAGTGACCCTTACCCATCATCAAGTACAAGATACTATTCCTACTTCACTCCCATGATCAAGGGCCAAGGGAGTGAAGTAGGAATAGTATCTCGTACTTGATGATGGGTAAGGGTCACTTCACTAAGTTCACTCTCTTGCATGCAGTTATAATACATATTCCAGCTAGATTTTTGGGCCATACTGCTTCGATGCTGCAGTACTTGGTTTTCATAATGAAGCTGCAGTTATAATAGCATCCCTACTTCACATTTTTATTTCGAAGAAATTTTTTGCATTCACTTGTACATATACATGTAACCAAGTATGTAATAATGCTACCGAGTTATGTATGAACCGCACACAGCCATCCCTACTTCTCTTTTTTATTTAGAATAAATATTTTTTTCCTTTATACATATACATGTAACCAAGTATGTAACAATGCTACCATATGGTGTAGTGTTGTACAAAAGTGCAGTGATTTTCAATTCTTCTTGAAGAAATAGCTGCTATTATAGCAAATTTTATTATGGTTTCAGCTCAGCCATTCAATTAGTTCTGACTGTTTTCTTGGGGGGAAAACTGTACATTTTCGTTATCATAACATAATAATTAGACCTACAGTATTTTTTAATCATTGTCATTCACTGAATAAAAACAAGGAAGAGTAACATGTGTACAGTGAAGCCTGCTTATAGTAGCTCATATGACAGGACAACCTGTCTTTAGAGGGATTGTAGATAGTGCAGCTTAATAGAGGCATGCACTACCTCAATCATTACAGGGTGATGAAATTAGACAGGATCGACACTTGAATAAGCATAATATGTTGATGGGTAACCAGGTGGTCCATACATGATGTATGCAGGAGCAGTAGACAAACAGATTGTACACACATACTTTCCCATGTAGGAATCAAACATTACCACTTCTTTTATGACTGCCAATAACTCGTGATTGCTACAAGACTTGATACAAAAATAATTAATACGTGCACACTATTCATTAAATTACTAAATGTCAATTGTATGATACTAAAAGAGCTATTTCTTACAGTTTAACACACATTAAATTCCCTCATTGCGTAAAGTAGCCAAGCTCCCACTTGAGTGATGAATGCGAACATGTACAACTGAGGCAAGAAGGTCCACTCCATTTATCAAGTCATATTCTCCTCTATGGGATCTTATCTTGCTAGTAAGGAAGATTCTTAACCTACTGTGTGAATAGATCCAGTAGAGAATCACCAGCAATGTATAGATAAGAGGAACAATAAAAAAGAAAACTGCAAGTGCATAGAAAATTGGAACAAATTGCTTCAGTTCGATGATGCCTGCCATCTCCAAGCCACATATGGTGATCAACCAGAATATGAATAGTGAAAAAAATGTGGCGTTTATCTTATAATAGTGAGCAAATGGAGTTTTGAAAGGTTGTACATTGACTATCAGCAAAAGAAGGACTAACAAAAAGATAACCATAAGAAAACAACCAATCATATTGAATTTCAGGGATGCAGCAGTAGCTAGTTATAAAGACAAGGATACGTACGAAGAAAAGTAATGCTGCAAACCATCGACAATCTCTAGTACCAGGTTCTGTGCCATCTTTATAGATACCTTGAAAGCAGTCCACAAAGGTGTGCAAAATGTGCCAGTGAACAGGAATCAAATTCAGGAACTTTTGAAAGAAACCAAAAGGATAGAGAGTAAGAACAGTGAGTGGTAGGATAATGAAGACTGTTGATGTGATTATGGCCAGGATGGCATAGGGAAAATGTTCTTTGCCGAAGTATTCAATATCTCCTGAATAGTACAGTCTAAATGTGGAGTTGTAACCATCTGGGTGGAGTTCATACACTGGTATTGGGACAAGTAAGTCAAATGCTATATCAAGGAATCTAGCACTGGATAAATAAAAGAAAGTGACACACGAGTCAATCATAGATGTTCGGACATCAAGGTTTTTCTTGAAGAGGGAAAAGATAAATTGAAATGGCTTCCACATTATAACGATGACTCTATAGTTCTTATCATACAGGTTTACAAGTAGGTAGGTGATAGCCATGAGGAGGAGAGGGTACACAGCAATGGCATAGTCCAAAGCTAGGGTGGGGAGAAGATCTATTCCAAGACAGATGTCAGAGTAAAATGGCCGAAAAAAATCAAAGTTCCATATGCCATAGAGTGATAGTAATATCTTTAATATATGTTGATGTATTCTGGGTTGATTACGTATGGATATAAAGATCACACGTGACATGGTTGGCACTGAGAAAGACTGACTACACCAGATAACTGGTTGCAAGTGGCTTGTAACAGCATTGATTTCAAAGAATAAGATAAAGAAGCAAAACAGTGTTAAAGGGAGATAAGCTGCCATGATGTACCTACCCCAGTTCCAGCCAAGATGGGAACAATTGGCAATACAAGTCATATCATACGAGTAAGCCAAGGGATAGTGTTCAGGAAGACACCTTCCACATAGTGCTCCAGTTCTTCTAAATGAAAAGCACACAGAATCATTTAGTGTTGTACTATTCATAAGAGAGTGATATAAACCACCTCCTAGTAGACATGTATAATAGCATTGACCAACTAGAGTAACATTCTTGTTTACATCAATTGTAGCACAGTTGCAATCCAAGACTTTTGAAGTGCCCTTTTCTTCATCACACTTGATGACATTATAAGGATAAGGATAGTGAGCACACTTACATGACATCGTAGTTTCGTTACAAAAGAGTCCTGGAAGACACTTCATTCCACCAAAATCATCAAAACAGGATGAATAATGATAGCCAACTAAACCAGAATCGAATAGTTCTTGACAGTACGACAAAGAATTGCAGTCGAGACATTGGTCCTCTGTGCAATCAGCTACTGCAAACACGCACCAACCTAGTACAAGTGTTACCACACACCTGTACATCATTATTAGACTTGCGATGAATTTATCATGAACTCAGAAAAATCTCTCTCTGCGGTACTCGCATAATATTACATACGTATATAATAGCCACAGCACTTCAAACTGGAAGATGATAGCTAATAATAATAATAATAATGAACTAATGATCTTGATCAGGTTTTTTGATGCAAGTCTTTCATGTCAATGAAAATTTACATTGAATTCCATTTGCAAATTTTATGGCTTTTACTTAATAATCATTGCATAAGCAGAACAACTACAAATTTATGACTAATTAGAATTAATATAAACAATGCCTGTAGCATGGTTACAACTGTGGACCAATGGCTAGCATATTATGTGGTATTATGTACGTAAAACTTCTCTAGATCCTAGCTCTATCTACGTAGAGAAGCTTTACATAGCATATGCAGCTAGCTGAGAGTAGGAACAACAATATGTGGTATTGACAATTAGAATATCATCTGGTCTCTGTCATTTACCTTGGGCTTGTCAATAGCCCTCAGTGTACGTATACATTAAGCCATGATGTTTCTTATCAAACTTTCAATCAGGTTCCACAGGTATTTACTTCTATATAGTATCTGTATAATTTAGGAGAGAAAAAATACCAGTGAGTATAGGAAAGTATGTACTTATGTAAAATGAATAAAAATGGTGCATTTCGGTGGCTGCTATGTAAGTTAAAAGAGATAAGCTATGCAATAAAGGTAGCTCTTAAGATCATTGTTGTACGATCAAAAGCTTGAGATTTCAGAATCTCATGATTGACTAGCATTTATACACAAAATAAGCAAATAATGCTGAGTAACATACACACACACTTATTGCTCTGCAGATGAATATGGAAACCATTGATGAGCACATGCAGACACATCAAATAAAGTTGTCTCACTTCCATCAAACAAATCATACCCGTTTCTCCAGAATCGCACCTTACTCGCAAATTTCAATGAGACGCTGGTTTTTTTTGACCCACCTAAGGAACAGGATATTCAAGTTCGAAACGGCTAGTATCAGTTCCCTTTGACTGCAGTTCAGACATTGGTCTTCAGTGCAGAGAACAAAAGATGGCAGAAAGCAACAACCCAGCAAAAGTGCTTGTACATCTTAATAACAAGGAACAAGTAAGATTATTGTGCTTGTCTTCTTATCAATTTTACTCCAGTTTTGGCAGTATATTTATGAAGAGATTGTTTTCATAATTGTGCTGCATAAACATCCTTTTAGGAGAGAAGGAAGCCATGGTATCTTTTCTAAGAAGAATGATGATGCAACACAATTACTATAGCATTGAAAACAATCTCTTCATGCAAGTTTACATTCAAACAAGAGATTTGCATCAATTAAATGGTTATGATCAGTTCATGAGGGAAAAACATAACTACATAATGAAATATTCCCCAAAATGACTGGACCATCCATGTATTTTTTTTAGATAGAACACCATTCTCAAAATAACAACACCTAATGTTAAATCAATCAAAACAAAATAAAATTAATAACACACACACTTATTTCTCTGTTTTATCAAAAAAAAATCATATGAAAAAATTATTGATGAGCATGGACACATTCAAATAAAGTTGTCTCACTTCCATCATACCCGTTTCTCCAGAATCGTACCTTCTTCAATGCGAATTTTCTATGTGAAATGGTCCAGTAAATTATGATGATAAGTGTATAGAGAAGAGGAAAAACACCAGTGAGTGTAGCAAGTATGTAGAAAACTAAAACAAAAGTTGCGAATTTTAATGGTGGCTAAGTCCAAGCCAAATATGGTGAGATAAAATAAACCAAGGAGTGTGAAAAAGGCAGCATTGATCTTTGAATAATGGGCAAGAGGTGCTTAGAAAGGTTGCACATTAACTATCAGCAAAACTAGGAGTAAGAGAATGATAGCAGCAAGGGGATAGTACACACTTGTATGAGAAGAGGAATAAATTAAATAACCAAGTGGACAAACCAAGAAGAAAATACCTGCAAACCATCGACAGTCTCTAGTGCCCGGTTATGTTCCATCTTTATAACAGCCTGTGAAGGAGTCCATAAAGGTGTGCAAGATATACCAGCGAACTGGAATGCAATTCAAGAACTTTTGGAAAAAAGTAAAAGAATAGAGAGCAAGAATAGTGATAGGTAAGATAATGAATACAATGGATACCAATATTGCAAGGATGGCATATGGAAGATGCTTGTCATTAAAATACTCAATATTACCAGCATAGTACAGCACAGTTGATGTCTTGTTAATATTAATATTGGAGCCATCTTTGAGTTCATAGAGGTATGCTGGGGTAAGTAAATCAAATGTCACACTAAGAAATTTTACATTTGATAAAAAGAAGAAAGTGACACATGAGTCAATCACAGAGGTCCTTATGTTTCAATTCTTCCTAAAGAATATGAAGAAGGCACGAAATGGTCTCCACATAAAAATGATGACTCGATAGTTCCTATCGTACAATTTCATTAAGAGATAATAATAACCATGAGGAGGAGAGGGTACACAGCAATGGCATAGTCCAAAGCTAGGGTGGGAAGAAAATCTATTCCAAGACAGATATTTGAGTAAAACAGTCGAAAGAAATCCAAGTTCCATATGCCATAAAGTGAAAAACATTGTCTTTATGAATGGCAGATAATTATTGGAATTTGTTAAGAGCAAGATACGACTCAATGCTGGCATTGAAACCGCTTGACTATACCATATGACTGGATAAGTGACTAGTAACAACATTAATTTGAAAGAAGAAGATAAACAATATGGTCAACCCCTACAATTGACATAAACCCTACATTGCTGCAAGGTGTAGCCAAAAGGATAATATGGCAGCGATGTAGGTTTATGTCAATTGTAGGGTTTGTCAATTCTGTAGAGCTTGTGAAGTACATAGCCAGCACCTTGTTTCCGTACTTTTTATAGTCATGTACTCAAGCCTACATCACTCTTTCATTTAGAAGAAATGTTTTTACTCTCACTTATTTGCATACTTTTTCAAGGGGCGTGGCTAAGGATGTCAAGAACGACCCTTTACCGAATAAGCTTACCACGCCCACCGTAACTCAGCAAGACAGTTTTTTCTCAGTGTATGTTGCTAACTGTGTCTACGAAGCATTCTAGCATTCTAATGTTGTCTACGTAGCATCTACAAAGTGTATAAACTAACTGTGCTGTCTACGAAGCGTTCGAGAATTTGAGTCGTCCACGAAGGCATTCGAACTAGTCTCTGTCCCAGCCCCCTAGCTCACAGCACTGGATGTATTGCATCACCAGCACGCGAGGAAGGAGTCTGGTGGTCGGGCTGCAGCGGTCACGGAACTGAGGAATGTAATAATTATGCGCATGCGTGTTCATTTTGCCGCGGGGAAAAAGTTATTGCATGCAGCAGCAATGAGGCAGCTTTCTTGCAGGGTCTGTGGGAAAGAGCTCACTGATCACAGAGAGCGCAGGGTTCTCCACAGTAGTGCTAACAAGGAAGTGCTACCTGTTCTAGAGAAGTATATCTCCCAGGGAAGGATAAACCCTGCAATGATCTCTCCAATAGCTAGTGGTGGACCCTGGATCTGCAAACATCCATGCTATAAAGAGTTAAAGCGAGTTCAAGAGATTCAAAATGAACTGCAGACACTGGACATCAAATTGAGGGGCAAGATTGGTTCAACATATGGTGTTGAGAGCATTCCCATTACATTCAGAGTTGAACAGGCATACTTTATTGCTTCATCCACAGCAGCTTGCTTATCATCTGGCCTCTTCTCAAATTTCACCTACCACACCCCTTTTCGCGCGAAAGTTAATGTGTGGTAAAATGGAAATCTAATCATTGGGTGCGCCTGAATTCCGGCGCAGTTCCGTGACCGCTGCAGCCCGACCACCAGACCCCTTCCTCGCGTGCTGGTGATGCAATACATCCAGTGCTGTGAGCTAGGGGGCTGGGACAGAGACTACATTCGAACGGCAATTGACAGTTAGGACTTGAGCTGTACTTCTTACCTGAGGTGTAGAGCTTCAAGATGCTACCAAGATCGTAGATATAGGACGAAGCAGTCGGGAGTTATAGCTGTCAAGCGTCCACGAAGGCACTCGGACGGCTAGGACTTGAGCTTTACTTCAATTTGAACAAGACCATTCCTTAGATCAGGTGTAGAGCTTCAATATGGTACCAAGATCATAGATATAGGATGAAGCAGTCGGGAGTTATGGCTGTCAAGAAGAAGATTATAATTATTATCTTATTAATGAGCGTGGCGTTTTGCTTGTCAAGCCTACATCAGAGCACATGGTCAACAGAGTACATGAAGATCCTCTTTCATCAGGTACCTAGCTTAAGATTACACTTTGCAATATAAGTATCTTTTAGCTAAACTTACATATTTTTGTAGATACAATATAAGTATAGGTCAAGTTTGACGATCTAGAATCAACCAGTGTGGCAACATGCAAACCAGAAATGATCATGACTAAGTTATGGGTAATGTGAGATAGTGTGAATTGCCACGTGATAGGAAACAGCTTCTTAGACTTTCTAATCTTTGATGCTACCAGACTCCGTTAGTGGGAGTGGTCCCTCTCTTTCCAGGAGCTAGCCAATGGGTCGGGAGATTAATGGGACTGAAACCCATGGCTTAGTGTTGATCGGATTGGGTTCTCCCCTGATGACTGGTATCAAATGCTGACTAACTCGGATCAATGGAAATATTAGGCTTTACTATATAAATAGGCTGTAACTTGGTCCCAATCAGCAGCACAGTGGACAAGATCATTACCAAAGTTATATTTTTATTTTCATTTTTTGTTTCTGCTTAAACAACCCCTCAAATACACACACACACACACACACACACACACACACACACACACACACACACACACACACACACACACACACACACACACACACACACACACACACACACACACACACACACACCACATACACATACACACATATACACACACTTTTCTGCAGATGAATATGAAAATATATGAGCACAGACACATTCAAATTTCAAATAAAGGTTGCACGTTAACTATCAGGAAAACTAATAGTAAGAGAAAGAAAGCAGACAGGGGAAAGAAAATAGATGTATGAGAAAAGAGTAGATCAAGAAACAGCTGCAAACCATTGGCAGTCTCTACAAGTGCCTGGTTCTGTTCCATCTTTATAACAGCCTATGAAGATAGCTATCTTCTTGGAGTTCATAGAGATTTGTTTGGGTAAGCAACACTAAGAAACTTTACATTTGATAAATGAAGAAAGTGACACATGAGTCAATCACAGAGGTCCCAATGTTCCAATTTTTCCTAAAGAAGGCATGAAAATTGTCTCCAAACAAGAAATTTGCATCAATTAAACAGTTCATGAGGGGAAAACATAACTGCATAATATTCCCCAAAATGACTGAACCAACCTCCCATCTATTTTAACGAGTGAAATTTTTAATGTTGTTTTTTGAATAGCATAATTATTATAGCTAATACATTAATATCTCAATGACTAGCTAATATTATTCTCAAAATAACAATAGCTACCCATTGTTAAATTAATCAAAGTTAATAACACACACACACCCAGACACACACACACACTTCTCTGCAGAGGAATGTTTCACTTCACTTGAATCGATGAGAATAGGAACATTATAAAGTAGTCATATTTTCATCAAACAAATCATACCCGTTTCTCCAGAATCGTACCTTACTTGCAAACTTCAATGCGAATTTTCTATGTGAAAGGATCCAGTAGATTATAATGATAAGTGTATAGAGAAGAGGAAAAATACTAGTGAGTATACCAAGTGTGTAGAAAACTGAAATAAAGTTGCTAATTTTAATGGTGGCTAAGTCCAAGCCAGATATGGTGAGATAAAATAAAGCAAGGAGTGTGAAAAAGGTAGCATTGATCTTCGAATGATAAGCAAGAGGTACTTTGAAAGGTTGCACATTAACTATCAGCAAAACTAGAAGTAAGAGAAAGAAAGCAGACAGGGGAAAGTAAATAGATGTATGGGTAAAGGAGAAGATCAAGAAACCAAGCAGACGAACCAAGAAGAAAACGGCTGCAAACCATCGACAGTCTCTAGTGCCTGGTTCTGTTCCATCTTTATAACAGCCTGTAAAGGAGTCCATAAAGGTGTGCAAGATATACCAGCGAACTGGAATGCAATTCAAGAACTTTTGGAAGAAAGTAAAAGGATAGAGAGCAAGAATAGTGATAGGTAAGATAGTGAATATAATGGATACCAATATTGCAAGGATGGCATAAGGAAGATGCTTGTCATTAAAATACTCAATATTACCAGCATAGTACAGCACAGTTGATGTCTTGTTAATATTAATATTGGAGCCATCTTGGAGTTCATAGAGATGTGTTGGGGTAAGCAAGTCAAATATCACACTAAGAAACTTTACATTCGATAAAAAGAAGAAAGTGACACACGAGTCAATCACAGAAGTTCTTATGTTCCAATTCTTCTTAAAGAATATGAAGAAGGTACGAAATGGTCTCCACATACAAATGATGACTCGATAGTTCTTATCGTACAATTTCATTAAGAGATAAATGATAGCCATGAGGAGGAGAGGGTACACAGCAATGGCATAGTCCAAAGCTAGGGTGGGGAGAAAATCTATTTCAAGACAGATGTCAGAGTAAAACAGTCGAAAGAAATCCAAGTTCCATATCCCATAAAGTGAAAGCATTGTCTTTATGAATGGCAGATAATTGTTATTGGATAAGAGCAAGATACGACTCATGGCTGGCATTGAAACAGCTTGACTGTACCATATGACTGGATGCAAGTGGCTAGTAACGGCATTAATTTGAAAGAAGAAGATAAACAAACAGAACAGTGTTAGTTGAATATCCACACTTACATAAAGTGTCATGAATGGTGCCCTTAGGACATGTCTTCTCAGTGATGTTATTTGGACACGAATAAGCTACTTCATACATTAGAGATTCAGACAAATTATTATTCATGAGCTGATCTTCAGCTGAGTGAGTTATTAGTGCTGAATACCAACACAGTAGAAGCAGCATTAACACTTTATACATCTTGGATCATAAGCTACTCTTTCTTTCACATAGTCTGATCAGATCTTACTATATTATAGCTAATTATTACTGCTTGCTAAATGAAGTATAACATGTTCACATACTTGAATAGGATGCATCATTGGGATTTAACATGTTTTGTATGCATTCTATGCAATCTGCCATCATTCAAGGAACTTTCGTAGTTTATGATTAATAGATTGCTGACTAAACAATCTAATCATATGGTTTATATTTACTAATACATTTTCACTCATTAGTTCGAGTGCAATTAATCCCTAATTGCACTCTTAGTTTTGTAATTGCGCATGTGCAGGCTAGCCATTAGTAATGGTGTTTCTGAAGATGATAAACTAGCTTGATTTATTTCTACAACATTTTTTCAAAGTGATTTGTAAGTGCTAGGCTTATTTAAGTGGATTATTGGACAAGTAGGCCACCCACTAGGCTTATGTAAGTGTTTAGTGGCAAGCATTACAGGTTCATATTAACAGTGCAGCTGCTTGGCTGATACAAGTAATCTACCACATGATTAATTGCATTCGAAACTGTCTAAATTGCACTCGGCTTCACCTCATGCAATTACCTAGCCAGTTTCTCATGCGATTATACCCAAATTGCACTCAAAAAGCATGTGATTACCTATACTAATTACAGTTTAATATTATACACTCCTACATCTTAACCAGATATCCTCAAACTTGTTTATTAATTGAATACCATAGCATTACTAAAACGAGTCCAGTAGTGGCAAACTTCATTAATAAAGAGATTTGTGTCGAATGAATACAGTTCTTCGTATTTCATGAGGAAAAAATATATAACTGATAACCCCAAATATGTAACTAGAATACAGGATGCAATAGTTTGCTACTTGAAGAGGATCCGAGTCTCCAACCATCCATTAAGTAAAACTTCTGCTAGCTGGATGTTGTTGTTGTTGTTGTTTTTGTTGTTATTGTTGTTGTTGTTGTTGTTGTTGTTTTGGGGGGTTTTGTTTTTGTTTTTGTTTTTGTTTTTTGAATTTTTTTTTGTTTTTTTTTGGAAAATAATTATAGCTACGTAGCTAGTGTACATAAACACACTGGTAATGACTTCCTAATGCTATAATTTTTTTCTTTACATAAGTAAGATTGATAGTAAAGATAAGAAGGCATTACAAAGAATAAAAACTTTAATAGCACACACATTTATTTCTCAGAAGATGAATTAACGGGCACATTCAAATAAAATTGTGTCATTTTCATCAAGTGAATCATACCCATTTCTCCAGAATCGTACCTTACTTGTAAACTTTAGTGCGAATTTTCTACGAGAAATGATCCAGTAGACTATGATGATAAGTGTATAGAGGAGAGGAAAAACACCAGTGAATCCAGCAAGTATGTAGAAAACAGAAACAAAATTACGAACTTTAATGGTGGCTATGTTCAAGCCAGATATAGTGAGATAATGAAAAGCGAGGAGTGTGAAAAAGGTAGCATTGATCTTCAAATAATGAGCAAGAGGTGCTTTGAAAGGTTGTACATTAACTATCAGCAAAACTAGAAGTAAGAGAAAGAAAGCAGACAGGGGAAAGTAAATAGATGTATGGGTAAAGGAGTAGATGAAAAAACCAAGCAGACGAACCAAGAAGAAAACAGCTGCAAACCATCGGCAATCTCTAGTGCCTGGTTCTGTTCCATCTTTATAACAGCCTGTCAAGGAGTCCATAAAGGTGTGGAAGATGTGCCAGTGAACAGGAATGCAATTCAGGAACCTTTGGAAGAAAGCAAAAGGATAGAGAGCAAGAAGTAAAATCGGTAGAAAGATGAAGATAATTGATACAATTATGGCCAGGATGGCATAAGGGAGATGCTCCTTGCCGAAATACTTAGTATTACTAGCATAGAACAGCACAGTTGATGTCTTGTTAACAATACTGGAGCCATCTTGGAGTTCATAGAGATGTGCTGGGGTAAGCAAGTCAAATGTCACACTAAGAAACTTTACATTTGATAAAAAGAAGAAAGTGACACACGAGTCAATCACAGAGGTCCTTATGTTCCAATTCTTCCTAAAGAATATGAAGAAGGCACGAAATGGTCTCCACATTAAAATGATAACTCGATAGTTCCTATCATACAATTTCATTAAGAGATAAATGATAGCCATGAGGAGGAGAGGGTAAACAGCAATGACATAGTCTAAAGCTAGGGTGGGGAGAAAATCGATTTCAAGACAGATATCAGAGTAAAATGGTCGAAAGAAATCCAAGTTCCATATACCAAAAAGTGAAGACATTGCCTTCATGATCGGCAGATACTTCGATCTTATTAAAAGCATGGTACGAGCCATGGCTGGCATTGAAACAGCTTGGCTGTACCATATGACTGGATGCAAGTGACCAGTAACGGCATTAATTTGAAAGAAGAAGATAAACAAACAGAACAGTGTTAGTGGGAGATAAGCTGCCATGATGTACCTACCCCAGTTCCAACCAACATGTGTACAGTTAACACAAGTTAAGTTGTAGGAGTATGCCAAGGGGTAATATTCAGGCAGACACTCCCCACACAGTGCCCCAGCTCTATTGAAATCTTTGCAAATATGTGCACCTTTTTTCTTGAAAGTGTCAAGTGAGAGATAAACGTTATCTGGAGACCCTTTAGTAAAATATACGCAGTTGTAAATACATGCACCAACCTGGGTCACATTTCTTTCTTCATCAGAAGTAGTACAGTGACAATCAAGGACTGCAGAAATGCTGCCATCTTCATTGCATTTGATAATATCATCAAGATCATCATCATATCCACACTTACCACGAATAAGTTACTTCATACATTAGAGATTCAGACAAATTATTATTGATGAGCTGATCTTCAGCTGAGTGAGTTATTAGTGCTGAATACCAACACAGTAGAAGCAGCATTAACACTTTATACATCTTGGATCTTAAGCTACTCTTTCTTTCACATAGTCTGATCAGATCTTACTATATTATAGCTAATTATTACTGCTTGCTAAATGAAGTATAACATGTTCACATACTTGAATAGGATGCATCATTGGGATTTAACATGTTTTGTATGCATTCTATGCAATCTGCTATCATTCAAGGAACTTTCGTAGTTTATGATTAATAGATTGCTGACTAAACAATCTGGTTTATATTTACTAATACATTTTCACTCATTAGTTCGAGTGCAATTAATCCCTAATTGCACTCTTAGTTTTATAATTCCGCATGTGCAGGCTAGCCATTAGTAATGGTGTTTCTGAAAGATGATAAACTAGCTTGATTTATTTCTACAATGTTTTTTCAAAGTGATTTGTAAGTGCTAGGCTTATTTAAGTGGATTATTGGACAAGTAGGCTTATGTAAGTGTTTAGTGGCAAGCATTACAGGTTCATATTAACAGTGCAGCTGCTTGGCTGATACAAGTAATCTACCACATGATAAATTGCATTCGAAACTGTCTAAATTGCACTCGGCTTCACCTCATGCAATTACCTAGCCAGTTTCTCATGCGATCATACCCAAATTGCACTCAAAAGCATGTGATTACCTATACTAATTACAGTTTAATATTATACACTCCTACATCTTAACCAGATATCCTCAAACTTGTTTATTAATTGAATACCATAGCATTACTAAAACGAGTCCAGTAGTGGCAAATTTCATTAATAAAGAGATTTGTGTCGAATGAATACAGTTCTTTGTATTTCATGAGGAAAAAATATATAACTGATAACCCCAAATATGTAACTAGAGTACAGGATGCAATAATTTGCTACTTGAAGAGGATCCGAGTCTCCAACCATCCATTAAGTAAAACTTCTGCTAGCTGGTTGTTGTTGTTGTTGTTTTTGTTGTTATTGTTGTTGTTGTTGTTGTTGTTGTTTTGGGGGGTTTTGTTTTGTTTTTGTTTTTTTTTTTGAAAAAAAAAATTTTTTTTTTTGGAAAACTACGTAGCTAGTATACATAAACACACTGGTAATGACTTCCTAATGCTATAATTTTTTTCTTTACATAAGTAAGATTAATAGTAAAGATAAGAAGGCATTACAAAGAATAAAAACTTTAATAGCACACACATTTATTTCTCAGAAGATGAATTAACGGGCACATTCAAATAAAATCGTGTCATTTTCATCAAGTGAATCATACTCATTTCTCCAGAATCGTACCTTACTTGTAAACTTTAGTGTGAATTTTCTACGAGAAATGATCCAGTAGACTATGATGATAAGTGTATAGAGGAGAGGAAAAACACCAGTGAATCCAGCAAGTATGTAGAAAACAGAAACAAAGTTACGAACTTTAATGGTGGCTATGTTCAAGCCAGATATAGTGAGATAATGAAAAGCGAGGAGTGTGAAAAAGGTAGCATTGATCTTCAAATAATGAGCAAGAGGTGCTTTGAAAGGTTGTACATTAACTATCAGCAAAACTAGAAGTAAGAGAAAGAAAGCAGACAGGGGAAAGTAAATAGATGTATGGGTAAAGGAGTAGATGAAAAAACCAAGCAGACGAACCAAGAAGAAAACAGCTGCAAACCATCGGCAATCTCTAGTGCCTGGTTCTGTTCCATCTTTATAACAGCCTGTAAAGGAGTCCATAAAGGTGTGCAAGATGTGCCAGTGAACAGGAATGCAATTCAGGAACCTTTGGAAGAAAGCAAAAGGATAGAGAGCAAGAAGTAAAATCGGTAGAAAGATGAAGATAATTGATACAATTATGGCCAGGATGGCATAAGGGAGATGCTCCTTTCCGAAATACTTAGTATTACTAGCATAGAACAGCACAGTTGATGTCTTGTTAACAATACTGGAGCCATCTTGGAGTTCATAGAGGTGTGCTGGGGTAAGCAAGTCAAATGTCACACTAAGAAACTTTACATTTGCTAAAAAGAAGAAAGTGACACACGAGTCAATCACAGAGGTCCTTATGTTCCAATTCTTCCTAAAGAATATGAAGAAGGCACGAAATGGTCTCCACATTAAAATGATAACTCGATAGTTCCTATCATACAATTTCATTAAGAGATAAATGATAGCCATGAGGAGGAGAGGGTACACAGCAATGACATAGTCTAAAGCTAGGGTGGGGAGAAAATCTATTTCAAGACAGATATCAGAGTAAAATGGTCGAAAGAAATCCAAGTTCCATATACCAAAAAGTGAAGACATTGCCTGCATGATCGGCAGATACTTCGATCTTATTAAAAGCATGGTACGAGCCATGGCTGGCATTGAAACAGCTTGGCTGTACCATATGACTGGATGCAAGTGACCAGTAACGGCATTAATTTGAAAGAAGAAGATAAACAAACAGAACAGTGTTAGTGGGAGATAAGCTGCCATGATGTACCTACCCCAGTTCCAACCAACATGTGTACAGTTAACACAAGTTAAGTTGTAGGAGTATGCCAAGTGGTAATATTCAGGTAGACACTCCCCACACAGTGCCCCAGCTCTATTGAAATCTTTGCAAATATGTGCACCTTTTTTTTTGGAAGTGTTAAGTGAGAGATAAACGTTATCTGCTGACCCTTTAGTAAAATATACACAGTTGTAAATGCATGCACCAACCTGGGTCACACTTCTTTCTTTATCAGAAGTAGCACAGTGACAATCAAGGACTGCAGAAATGCTGCCATCTTCATTGCATTTGATAATATCATCAAGATCATCACCATATCCACACTTACATAAAGTGTCATGAATGGTGCCCTTAGGACATGTCTTCTCAGTGATGTTATTTGGACACAAATAGGTTACTTCATACATTGAAGATCCAGACAAATTGATATTCAAGAGCTGATCTTCAGCTGAGTAAGTTATTAGTGCCGAATACCAACCTAGTAGAAGCAGCATTATCACTTCATACATCTTGGTTCATAAGCTGCTCTTTCTTTCACGTACTCTGATCAGATCTCACTATAGTACATCATGCAATTTTGTATACATGTAACTGCTCGCTAAGCAAACCATAACATGCTAAATAGGATGCATCTTTGGGATTTAGTATGTTTTGTATATAGATATCACATGGATATGCAACTTTATGTTAACATAATTTGAAAAACTTTCATAATAATAATAAATAGTTTATTCAGGTTGTTGGCTAAACAATTAACCTTTAACGTAGTCACAAAAGTATAGCAAATGAGGGAGAAAACATTTCCGTGAAATGAAAAAAACTCTGTTGAAGGATGAGAATAACATTATAGAGTGTCATTTTCTGTAAGTGAGAGATACACAAAATCAACCTTACTGTACATGTGATTCCTTCTACAGTTATAAATACATGGACTGACTATATACTCATCTTATTAGCACAATAGCAATCTAGAACTTCCACAGTGACCTTTTCTTCATTACGCTTAATGATAAGGATAGTGAGCACACTTTCATAATATTGTATGTAGTTTCATCACAAAAGAGTCCTGGAGGACATTGTTCATCGCTGGAACAAGATGGAAAACAGTTAGAATTCTTGATCGTATAAAACTGAGAGTTCAGAATAGCGTTGACTGCTGTTAGCACAATGGTCTTCAGTGCAAAGAACGATAGATGTTGCATAGCAACCCTACACATTTCAGATCACTGAGATATATCTTTCTTCCAGCTGTGGCAGTATGAATAATATTCACTTTACGTATAATATTATATCACGTGCTTTGGTGATAAGATAATAGTGTGTTAGTCATTTTAACCATGGAGAGACCTTTATAGTGAAAACTGGACACTTAATCAGGGTAAATGGATTGCAAAAAATTAATATGGATTTGATATTTAACAATGACTTCCTTGATTATAACAAAAGGCTTAAAACATACACCACAAGGGGAAAACATTATGTCACAATTGAAAGTATTATATTATGCAATAGGAAACACTCTATTCATATTATATCCAATAAATGGATAAAGGCTGATTAAAATTGTCAACAAAGTGGCACACAAGTTAATCACAGAGGTCCTTGAGAATACTATCTTTATGAGAAGCAAATATTCATGATGATTTTTTCATATTGTATAGGAACAACACGTGGGCATTGAAACATTAAATTTTGACTGTGCCATATGGCTGGATGCAAGTGACTAGTAACAGTATTAATCTCAAAGATAAAGAAACAGAATAGTGTAAGTGGGAGTATTATAATAGCTACACAGGTCTCAAAATAACAACTACAGCCTGCCACTTAACATGCAAAAACATTACAATCTGCTATAATACATTATTATTCATTACACTGTAAAATGAAAGTGTTTACTGCATACCATTTTGTCCCAATGCACAAACTGTTTAGTTCTTAGTGTGTGTATTGAGACAATTTAGTGTTCAGTACACACTTTCATGTCTACAGCAATATTATAGGTACGGACACAAACAAAAGCAATAGCAAACAAACAAACGAACGAGAGAATAAAAAACAACAAAAACGATAGTATAACTAGTTACAGTGTGTAGATAGCTATAGGAGTTAACTCTTAAGTACAAAATAATAATAAACAATGACACTTATTGCAAGTTGTGAAAAGTATGTATACGCTGAATATCACTGAATGAAATTAGCTAAGTCATCAATCGTATTTCGAGAATGTTCAATGCTGTCTTCAAATCTATTCTCCACTGAAACATAACCACGCTTCCAGGCTTTGACCCAGTTAATCAGCTTCATACTCATTCTCCAATGTGAAAGAATCCAGTACAGCACTAGAATTAGTACGTAGATAATTGGGATGATTCCTGTGATACTTACAAGCACTTCAAAAACTGGAACAAATTGTTGTACTTTGATACCTGCTGAATCAAAACCACTTGCTGCGATTATGTTAATCGCAAGGAAGGTTATAAATGTAGCGTTTATTTTGGAATAATGTGATACTCGAGCTTTAAAAGGTTGAATGTTGACGATCAGCAAAACAACAAGCAAAAACGAAATAGCACTTAAAGAAAAGTATGCAGTTGTATGAGTAATCATGTAGACTAAAAACATATTCAAACGCATCAACAGGAAAATAGCTACAAACCATCGACAATCTCTAGTGCCTGGTTCCGTTCCATCTTTGTAACAGCCATTGAAAGAGTCCATAAAGGTGTGCAAGATGTGCCAACGAATGGAAAACTTGTTGAGACACTTCTGAAAGAAAGCAAAAGGATAGAGAGCAAGAAGTAAAATCGGTAGGACGACAAAAAGTAACGATACAATCAAAGCCAAAATGGCATAAGGTAGATGCTCTTTGCCAAAATATTCTATATTCCCTGAATAATATAAAACCCATTCCTGGGTGTAACCACCGTTATGCAGTTTGTACATTCGTGTTGGGGCGAGTAAATCAAATGACACACTAAGAAATTTGACATTCGATAGGAGGAAGAATGTAGCGAAGGAGTCGATCAAGGAACTTCTGATATCCCAATTTCTCTTGAAAAAAGAAAATAAGATACGAAATGGCTTCCACAGGATAACAAAGACTCTGTAATTCTTGTCATACAGGTTTATTAGAAGGTAGGTAATAGTCATGAGGAGGAGAGGGTACACAGCAATAACATAGTCCAAAGCTAGGGTTGGGAGAATACCTATTCCAAGACAGATGTCAGAGTAAAATGGCCTGAAGAAATCTAAGTTCCAAATTCCAAGAAATGACAAACATATCTTTAAAGAGAGTAGGTAATGGGGTTGCTTCTTCATAGACAGAAGAAGCACACGTGACAGCTGAAATAGATACACCTTGACTGTAAAGGATGACTGGATGTAAATGACTAGTAACGGCATTAATTTGAAAGAAGAAGACAAAGAAACAGAACAGTGTTAGTGGGAGATAAGCTGCCATGATGTACCTGGCCCAGTTCCAGCCAACATGCAAGCAAGGGATACAACTCATATTAAAAGAATATGCCAAGGGATAGTTTTCAGGAAGACACTTTCCACACAGTGCTCCAGTTCTATTGAATTACATACATATAGAGTCATTTCGTGCAAGCAAGTGATATACAACTATGGGCCTTCTAACTTTTGTTAGAGGGAGGAATAGGCTAGAACCCTAGAAATTAATTCCTCTACAGGTAAGTACATGTGATTTAATTGATTTTTGCTGACCTCATAGCACATCAAACACCAGTGGAATAAAGGTTTGGGAATACTGCAGAGGCCAATTGGTGCCGGTTTGGTCACCCAGGCACATAAGCCCTGACACTCTTGGTCACCAATGACTTTTTGGGGGAGTGCCCAGCACAGCCATTCCCAACGTGCAGAGCATTGCACTCCCCAGACAATCACACATACACACACCCCTCCCTTAGGGTAACTTAGGCACATGATACAACCAGAATGAAATAACAAATAGAACTAACAAGAAGGATAAATAGTATGAACAACAACAATAATAATACCAACAAGAAAAAACAACAACAACAATTGTGTGCAAGTGATGGTTTGGCTAAATTGAATGGCCGACCAGAAGAGATGCAGTGTCTACTAGCCAGTCGACTGGAAGACAAATATAGGTGGTAACACTGTGGACCTCCACCTACCAAGCTGCAAGTCGCTGAGACCTGCTTGAGCTGCTGCTGTTGCTGCACCTATCCGAAAGCTGTGTCCAGTGTAGCCATCTATATAGGGATGATTGAAAGTGGCACATGAGTCGATCACAGAGGTCCTTACATTCCAATTTCTCCTGAAGAATATAATATGTATGGAGAAGGCATGAAATGTCCTCCACAAAAAAATTGTTGATTTGTTAAATTTGATGTAGTCCAATGCTATAGGGTTGGAAGAGGACCTATAATTATTCCAAGATGAAAATTTAATATTAGAGTAAAAGACTCCTTTAGTGATTTATGAGAAGCAAATATTAAAGATGAGTTCATTGATGATAGGAGCAACGCATATGGGCATTGTGACAACATTCGTCTCAAAGAAGAAGATAAAGAAACAGAATAGTGTAAGAGGGAGTATATACACGAGTCTCAAAATTTATACATATATATATATATTATGCCTGGTTATTGAAATTAGGAGGTGTAGGAGTGATAGGAATGCAGCTGAATTTTATGGCTATCCCTACTTCACTTTTTACCACATATACAACAACATATATTAAGATAAGGACTTGTGAGGCATTGATCAATAATGAGCAACTGGAACTTCACATTAACTGTCTAGAATTAAGAGAATGATAACAGGAAGATAGATATTATGAGCAAAGAATAAACCACAAAGGCAATGACTCATACTAAAAAGAAGACAGCTGCAACAGGGGCGGCACAACCACTTAAAATGTGGTAAGGCCTCTGGCCATTCTAATGTTTCATTCCACCTCTACCAGACGAAATATAGCTACCTCTTGCACCATATGAATCCTTGTGATTCCTGAAATCTGATCCCTCATCCCCCGCCCGCATTAGTTTACTCTGTACCTACAGGATTTGGCCACTATAATTGAATTTCTATACCGCGCATCACTTCTGACTGTATCAACTCCTGTGGTTTTTCCAAGAAAATGACTGAATAGAACTATCAAAATATGGCTTATACTATGCCGCCCGCCCGCATCAGTCTGAGCAAAACCATCTGATGAGAAACTTATGATCAACAAATAGTGGCCTTAGTAAAGTGAGGTATTTGCACACATTAATTTTTTATACCACAATATCATGTATTATATCAGAGATAAATACTATTATGCTCAGTTGAGGATTCTAAGAAGTGTGTCCTCAGTAAAGCTGTGTGCAACAGGAAGTTGAAACTTGATTGATTTATATAGTGCTGCATCCTCCACGACTTCCACCCTCTCATTCATTAATTTTTGAAGATCGAGGTGCATAGAGTTTAGTGTGATGTACAAGTATCTGATTACAATTTATCTCTGTTGGATGGTGTCAGTAACCTACTGCATCGAAGACCAATATTTTAGTTGCAATCAAAGCTGTTTCGAATTGTTGACATTGAAGTTTAAAGAGTTTAAAGAACTAGCTGATTATGGCTTTATTGGTAATCACCTCTCTTTCTGTTCCTCTGAAATGGAGTGTTCTCCAGGACTCTTTTGTAGCAACAGGACATGTACGTGTGGTCACTATCTTCCTTATGATATCATCAAGTGTGATGAAGATGCAGGAACATCATTGATATTGGATTGCTACTGTGCTACAGTCAGTGAAATCAGTAATGTAACTCAAGTTGGTGCATGCTTTTACAATTGTGGATATTACAATAACACTAAAGTGGACATTGTTTATCACTTGCTTGCACGAAATGACTCGATATGTTCATCATTCAACAGAACTGGAGCACTGTGTGGAAAATGTCTTCCTGAACACTATCCCTTAGCATACTCTTTTGGTATGAGTTGTATCCCTTGCTCGCATGTTGGCTGGAACTGGGCCAGGTACATCATGGCAGCTTATCTCCCACTAACACTGTTCTGTTTCTTTGTCTTCTTCTTTCAAATTAATGCCGTTACTAGTCATTTACATCCAGTCATCCTTTACAGTCAAGGTGTATCTATTTCAGCTATGTCACGTGTGCTTCTTCTGTCTATGAAGAAGCAACCCCATTACCTACTCTCTTTAAAGATATGTTTGTCATTTCTTGGAATTTGGAACTTAGATTTCTTCAGGCCATTTTATTCTGACATCTGTCTTGGAATAGATCTTCTCCCCACTTTAGTCTTAGACTATGTCATAGCTGTTTACCCTCTCCTCCTCATGGCTATCACCTACCTTCTGATAAACCTGTATGACAAGAATTACAGAGTCTTAGTTATCCTGTGGAAGCCATTTCATATCTTATTTTCTTTTATCAAGAGAAATTGGGATATCAGAAGTTCCTTGATCGACTCCTTTGCTACATTTTTTCTCCTATCAAATGTCAAATTTCTTAGCGTGTCATTTGATTTACTCGCCCCAACACGAATGTACAAACTGCATAACGGTGGTTACACCCAGGAATGGGTTTTATATTATTCAGGGAATATAGAATATTTTGGCAAAGAGCATCTACCTTATGCCATTTTGGCTTTGATTGTATCGTTACTTTTTGTCGTCCTACCGATTTTACTTCTTGCTCTCTATCCTTTTGCTTTCTTTCAGAAGTGTCTCAACGAGTTTTCCATTCGTTGGCACATCTTGCACACCTTTATGGACTCTTTCAATGGCTGTTATAAAGATGGAACAGAACCAGGTACTAGAGATTGTCGATGGTTTGTAGCTATTTTCCTGTCGATGCGTCTGAATATGTTTTTAGTCTACATGATTACTCATACAGCTGCATACTTTTCTTTAAGTGCTATTGTGTTTTTGCTTCTTGTTTTGCTGATTGTCAACATTCAGCCTTTTAAAGCTCGAGTATCACATTATTCCAAAATAAATGCTACATTTATAACCTTCCTTGCGATTAACATGATCGCAATAAGTGGTATTGATTCAGCAGGTATCAAAGTGCAACAATTTGTTCCAGTTTTTGAGGTACTTTTAGGAATCACAGGAATCATTCCAATTATCTACGTACTAATTCTAGTACTGTACTGGATTTTTTCTCATTGGAGAATGAGTGTGAGGCTGATTAACTGGGTCAAAACCTGGAAGCGTGGTTATGTTTCAGTGGAGAATAGATTCGAAGACAGCGCTGAACATTCTCATCATATAAAATCTCCAAATGACTTGGCCAATTTCACTCAATGATATTCAGCGTAGCTATGCATACATTGTAGTTAATAGGTAATTCCTACACACACAGTAACTAGCTCTATTGATATTATTATTTTCTAATTCACTCATTCATTTGCATGCTTGCTCTGTTTTGTTTGTCTGCGTTCACGCATGCCCACGACTAGAGCTTGATTGCTTTCTACAATGTTTTGTCATAGAGCTAGGCTTATCTACGTAAGTGGATTGTAGGCTCTAGAGACATGCAACTATGCTTTTTCTTCCCTATTATGCTCAACAATTGTAGGAAAAGTAATGGTTCTGCCCGTGTAAATATGAAGTAAACTCTTATTGCCTGTTTTTTCTACTTGGTATGTGGTCAACTCTTGAAATAAAAAAGAGTGTTGAAAGCAAAGATCAAAGATCACTTCAAAGTTCCAATTTGACCGCTCTATTGTTCTCAGAGATTGTTTGAGATGAGATAGATAAGGCTGCCAATTCCAATTTTACATCTATTCAAGCGAGTTTTCCTATTTACATACAGATATCAGAGAGTCCGGTAGCACTCTCTAAGTAGGGATGGCAGGTCAAAGGTCATTAAGACTGTATAAACTAAAAACTCTTCTTTCTCTTCTACCCTTACTCTACAGGTTCTCACAAGTCATGCCCCTATCCCTACATCTACACAGAAGACAGGACAATGTATAATAATCTAAAATTCATTCTATAACATTAACAAAAAATGATTTCTAAGGCCACATCAACTTAATTACTTGTTTATCATCCCCTCCCTCTCCTAATTTTTGCTCTTCTGGATTTTTAATTTTATTTCTACTGAGCATGTGCATGGTGTACTTTATTTGAAATTTAGGCATGATTTTCAGTATAATTTCAGTTTTGGTGGCTATTAAATTATGGTGTTTGTTATTCTTCAAATAAAGTGTACAGCTACTACTTTTAACTTGTTTTCAGTGGAACTTCAGCTTTTTGTATGTTTTCATAATGATAGCTTTTTAAACAGGTGCCATGGAAACCAATAAAAAATTAAAATAAAAGCCTCCCCCCCTCTCCTAATTTTTGAAGAAATTAGGATGATAAACAAGTAATTAATTTGATGTGGCCTAAAATTGACTTTTGTTCTAGTTTTCAACAATAAACATAATAATAATAATCAGATCGGCGTACTGACTAACTGGCTATAGTTATCACAATTATAACATGGGGATTTCACAATCGTCATTTTAAGGGGCGGGGCCGCGTAGGTGCGCGCGCTAGCTAGAGCTGTTCAACTTCGAGATTATCTATAGCTATTTCTTCTGGTCAGATCATGGTGTTTCAGTCATTCAGTACAGATTCTCATCCTGCACATAGTCAGTACTTAGCTCTGTATACTGTTCCTTAATCTGGCTGCGCCGACCCTTTACTTGGGGGCGGGGGGGAGGGAAAGGGTCTGGTAACTCTAGCATATACAAGTTGTGTCAACGCTGCCAGGACGGCGGCCCAATCAGATTGCTAGAAACTTGTGCGCGCGCTTTCTTAATTACCCGCGCACATGGCAGAACAGCTACCTGCGTATGATGGAGCGCTTCAAGAAGCTTTTTCAAAGCTAGGTTTCGACACAATAAAGCCTGAACAGCTACAGGCTGTAGCAGGGGTAATGAAGGGAGATACCTTCGTTGTCTTACCAACAGGATTTGGTAAATAATACGTGCGCGAAAATATTTATGATGATGTAATCTGTGATGTAATGACACAACTCGTTTATGCTAGAGTTACCAGACCCTTTCCCCCAAGGTAAAGGGTCGGCGCCGCCAGTCTACATGGCTGTATGTACTCTGCTCACTTCATCATGCCAGTGTGTGCACCTCCAACATGTCAAATTTGATTTCATATAAAATATCATGAATTTAAGCAATTTTGTTACTTAATGCTATAATATGAAATGTATAAGTTAAATTTCTCGAGTATTTTTCAGTAAAAATACTTAGGAATCAGTATGGTAGGCTCTGCCATACACACAGGTCATTACATTGCTGTTGCTATACAGTTTGATATTGAATAATACACAAATTTCTTCAATTGTTGATCATCAGCGCTACATACCTACAAGAGGAAGATAGCTAATAGCTAAATAGGTTATGTTATACTGATGAATTTCTATAGCTATCTAATTACAAAAAGAATGGAAACAAGTGAGCACAAAAAAATTCTTCTAAATAAAAAGTTAAGTAGGGATAGCCATAAAATATAGCTGCATTATTACTATTCCTATCACTCTCAGCCCTCCTAATTTCAGTAACCACACCTATAGCTATCCAACTTAAATCCCTATACTCACCCTTCAGCAACAACAAGTGGGTCAAGTAACCATCCATCAGCAAACTCAAGAACCACAGCAATATTACCAAAATACTATTCCTACTTCACTCCTAGGACGCCTAATAGGAGTGAAGTAGGAATAGTATTTCTGTGGTTCTTGAGTTTGCTGATGGATGGTTACTTGACCCACTTGTTGCTGAAGGGTGAGTATAGGGATTTAAGTTGGATATAGGTGTGGTTACTGAAATTAGGAGGGCTGAGAGTGATAGGAATAGTAATAATGCAGCTATATTTTATGGCTTTTTATTTAGAAGAAATTTTTTGTGCTCACTTGTGTACATACAGATATGTCAAGATCATTAAAATACTAGTAAGTAAACAGGTGAAAGGTCAGGAAGCTCTCTCACTAGTGTCCCAAGTCGAAGCTGGAGGGCCAAAATCTGATAAAAGGTAGGAAACACTTCCATAATACAAGCAGCTGATTATGACCTAGCTGCTTTTGTCAGCTATTACGGATGATAGTTAAAGCTGACTAGATACTCACTACTCACCTGAACCACATAATGCCTATACACACTGCTTAACAGAAGGCTTGAGAAAGCTAAGGAACTCTGCTAGCATGTGTTCTTAGATTCATGTCCTGGAGATATGTATTTACAGTGTATCCCTCTGATTTTGAAAGTCTGGGAAGAAGATCATAATTACATTGACAGCATGTATTTGTTCATGTCAAAAAAAAATATCTCATAATTATTATAGAATCAGTCATGAAGCACTTCATTTGGGACAATAATTATGATCAACTAGTCAGCAAGCAAAGCAATGGACAGTGTAGCGAATGAACACTGCTCCAAACTGAGCAACAAAAAAGAGCAAGGTTAGACCAAAGGAATGTGAAGGATAGAGCCAGAAGAAGCTATAGATCAGCAGAAGAAAGACAGTCAAGGCTTTAATACGTAAAAGGGATAGGGATTATAGACTCTATGAGAAGAATGAGGGCAAAATATCACAATAAAACATTTAACGAAAGCAAGCTGTGTAGCATCGCTTGCCCTTTTGTGCTACGAGCACATAACTAGCTAAAAGGAAAGTACATACTTCTGGCTATTCTAGTATTTCATTCTTTTCCACCAGGAGAAATACCCCTTTTCACCACATGAAACCTTGCATGCGATTTCTTGAAATTAGTAGCTAAGGTGAGCTATAATATCTCAGTTAATTATTAGTGTAATCAAAATACATACACAATCATCTTGCACATCACACACATGGGTTGAGGGCGGGTGAAATTGGTGACAAGCCACCCCTCTCATATTCATCATTCATTAAAGGCAACACATTGTGAACTATCTGATGCACATTGCTGGGTCGACAGGAAGATTTATTCAACATAGAAATCAGTAGACAAGTAATTAAGATTAAGGTTTAGGGGTACTAGTAGCAAGTGTTCACCCAGAAAGTACCCAATTAGCCTTATGCATTTTCCAGTGGCGGGGTGGCTCAACCTCAATTATTAGAAAACCACAAGTTTGTTGTGCAACCACTAGTATTAAGATGATTGCTTCCTGTCTCTGGTGTGGCTTCCTCCATATAAGAGTAAGGGTTCTACCTAGTGATTTCTATTACCTATGCTTGGTAATAGTGGTTACACAACCAGACAATATCATCTCCCTTTCCTATAGTTCTCAGCTATTGTAGTAATTTCACTTATTAGAATGTTCTTATTTAGCTATCATCCTTCTTGGTAGTCCTGTTATGCATGCACACTGTAAAAATGAAAGTGTGTACTGGACACTAAATTATCCCAAAAATATGTGTAGCTATTGGGACAAAATGGTGCGCAGTAAACACTTTCATTTTTACAGTGCATGTGTAGCTAGCTAGCTAATTCTTAATGTGTGTTACAATAATTATTATGTGTAGGGCTGTCAATATCTATTAGTCCTGCTATAGTTGACTGTCCTGATGTTGATCATCAAATTGTTTTTTATGAAACTCCTGGAACCTTTTCAGTTAGACTTCACAACACAGTGGCATTCCCACAACTGCCACTAAGTACCAATACGTGTCCAAATTTAATAAATTCTTCACTCAAAAAAAACAACAAAAAAACTCAAAAAAAACAACAATAAAAAAAACAAAAAAACAAAAACAAACAAAAACAAAAACAAAAAAAAACAAAAAACATGTATTTCGATTTTTTAGGACCTATACATCAGCTACATTACCACAACAATTGAGAAAAGAAAAAATTTCTTGTAGCTTCTCATCTCCATTTAAATTACGTACTCAGTACAGTAATGCTTTCTTCATTTTGGGAATAGGAATGCATGTGCAGCTGAAATGTAATATTTATCCTCATTATCTTGAATGTGTCTGTCAATGCTCTTTAAAATAATTATTATTAATGGAATAAGTTTTTTTTTTGCAGTTTTCTTATCCTATTACCTTTCTAGGAACTTATGTAGGACGGATAATTATACTTAAGTGATATAGGCCTTATGCAAGAGTCAATTTTCCAAATAACACACACTGAGGCTCAATCCATCTAATGAAGTGTATCATAGGTATGTCATACGTAGGCGGTGGAACAGGTCAGGCCAGTCAGGCCCAGGCCTGACCAATATTTTGGGAAAAAACAAGGCTATCAATCAAAAACAAAACAAAACTGAAATAAGTTGTAGAGCTTCAGTGTGGTCTGTGGAATTACTTTTCAATTTTGGGTCTGACCAACCCAATCTTGCTTCCTGTATATTGGGACCATATTAAGTGTACTCAGCAAAGCCATATGCATGTTATTTTGACAGGAAGTTGTAACCTGATATATATAATGTTGCATCCTCCACGACTTCCATTCTCTCACTAATATTTGAAGATAGGTAGTAGTGTTGTGTAGAGCTTATACGTAGCTAGTGTGATGTACAAGTTTCTGATTACAATTTATCTCTGTTGGATGGTGTCAGTAACCTACTGCATCGAAGACCAATATTTTAGTTGCAATCAAAGCTGTTTCGAATTGTTGACATTGAAGTTTAAAGAGTTTAAAGAACTAGCTGATTATGGCTTTATTGGTAATCACCTCTCTTCCTGTTCCTCTGAAATGGAGTGTTCTCCAGGACTCTTTTGTAGCAACAGGACATGTAAGTGTGGTCACTATCCTCCTTATGATATCATCAAGTGCGATGAAGATGCAGGAACTTCATTGATATTGGATTGCTTCTGTGCTACAGTCAGTGAAATCAGTAATGTAACTCAAGTTGGTGCATGCTTTTACAATTGTGCATATCACAGCAGGACTCGAGTGGACACTGTATATCACTTGCTTGCACGAAATGATTCCATATGTACGTCATTCAATAGAACTGGAGCACTGTGTGGAAAGTGCTTTCCTGAACACTATTCCTTGGCATATTCTTTTAATATGAGTTGTATCCCTTGTTCGCATGTTGGCTGGAACTGGGCCAGGTACATCATGGCGGCTTATCTCCCACTAACACTGTTCTGTTTCTTTGTCTTCTTCTTTCAAATTAATGCCGTTACTAGTCATTTACATCCAGTCATCCTTTACAGTCAAGGTGTATCTATACCAGCTCTATCACGTATACTCCTCCTATCTGTACAAAATCAACCCGAATACCAACTCATCTTAAAGATATTTTTATCATTTCTTGGCATTTGGAATTTAGATTTCTTCAGGCCATTATATTCTGACATCTGTCTTGGAATAGGTATTCTCCCAACCCTAGCTTTGGACTATGTTATTGCTGTGTACCCTCTCCTCCTCATGACTATCACCTACCTTCTAATAAACCTGTATGACAAGAATTATAGAATCCTCGTTATCCTGTGGAAGCCATTTCGTATCTTATTTTCTTTTTTCAAGAGAAATTGGGATATCAGAAGTTCCCTGATCGACTCCTTTGCTACATTTTTTCTCCTATCGGGTGTAAAATTTCTTAGCGTGTCATTTGATTTACTTGCCCCAACACGAATATACAAACTGCATAACGGTGGTTACACCCAGGAATGGGTTTTATATTATTCAGGGAATATAAAATATTTTGGCAAAGAGCATTTACTTTATGCCATTTTGGCTTTGATTGTATCGTTACTTTTTGTCATCCTACCAATTTTACTTCTTGCTCTCTATCCTTTTGCTTTCTTTCAGAAGTGTCTCAACAAGTTTTCTATTCGTTGGCACATTTTGCACACCTTTATGGACTCCTTCACAGGCTGCTACAAAGATGGAACGGAACCAGGCACTAGAGATTGTCGATGGTTTGTAGCTATTTTCCTGTTAATGCGTTTGAATATGTTTTTAGTCTACATGATTACTCATACAACTACATACTTTTTTTTCAGTGCTATTATCTTCTTGCTTCATGTTTTGCTGATCATCAACATTCAGCCTTTTAAAGCTCGAGTATCACATTATTCCAAAATAAATGCTACATTTATGACCTTCCTTGCAATTAACATGATCACACTTAGTGGTATTGATTCAGCAAGTCTCAAAGTACAACAATTCATTCCAGTTTTCAAGGTGCTTGTAAGTATCACAGGAATTATCCCAATTATCTATGTACTAATTCTAGTGTTGTACTGGATTCTTTCACATTGGAGATTGAGTATGAGGTTGATTAACTGGGTCAAAGCCTGGAAGCGTGGTTATGTTTCAGTGGAGAATAGATTCGAAGACAGCATTGAACATTCTCGTTCTCATCATAGCATTGAGCGTACTTATTCTCCAAGTACGATAAATGACTTGGCCAATATCGCCCAGTGATTATTCAGCGTATGTAAGTATATGCATACTTTTCAAGACTTCCAATTGTGTCATTATAATTATTATTATTCTGTACTTAAGAGCTAACTCCACTGTAACTAGCTATACTGTTGTTTTTTCGTTTGTTAGGTTGCTGTTGTTTTGTTTGTGACTGTACCTAATGAATATGTTAATTGGCAGGCTGTATGTAGCTAGTTTTTTTTGTTGTTGTTTTGTTTTGAGACTCGTGTATATACTCCCACTTACACCATTCTGTTTCTTTATCTTCTTCTTTGAGATAAATGTTGTCACAATGCCCATATGCATTGCTCCTATCATCAATAACTCATCTTTAATATTTGCTTCTCATAAATCACTAAAAGAATCTTTTACTCTAATATTACGAGTCATGGGTTTCGTGGTTTATGCTTTTGCTCATAATATCATCTTCTTCTATCTTTCAAATTCAAAGCTCCAGTTGCTCATTACTCAAAGTACAATGCCACTTATCAAAGCTCAACAATTTCTTCAAGTTACTTTTAACTATTGCTGGCTTCATTCCTCTTCTCTACACATTTCTATTGATTCTCCACTGGATCTACTCACATAGTGGATTAGGATCGATGCTTGCTAGTATGATCAGATTCAGGAGAAGAGACTACAAATTGATAAATGGAGAGGAATCATGTGACTCTATGGCTCATGTATGTGATCATACCTCAAGTCGAAATTTGGCCACACTTTCACAATAAAGGAATGTCTACGTGAGTGTGTGTCTGTGTGTACTAAACTTTATTATAACCAATACATAGGTAGTTAGCTAATTCTTTGTTATAATATTATTTTCTTGGTGAGCATTGACTGTGTGACTTTCTGGCGTAACACTATAGAGCATGTGGACCATGGCCTTGTGAAGGTAAATAATCAGATGCTCAGCCTGAATTTGAAATCAATTCAATTAATTCCTGAATTGCATTCCTGTTCGCCGGCACATCTTGCACATCTTTATGGATGCCTTTGAAGGTGTCCATAAGGATGGGACAGAATCATGCACTAGAGATTGTCAATGGTTGCAGCTGTCTTCTTTTTAGTATGAGTCATTGTCTTTGTGGTTTATTCTTTGCTCATAATATCTATCTTCCTGCTATCATTCTCTTAAAGTTTTGCTGACAGTTAATGTGAAGTTCCAGTTGTTCATTATTGATCAATACCACTTTTTTCTCACAAGTCCTTATCTAAATATATGTTGTTGTATGTGGTAAGGGTGCATGTAGCAGGTGTTAAAGTTCAATACTTTCTTCAAGTACTTTTAATTTTTGCTGGCATTGTTCACATTTCTATCAATTCTCTACTGGATCTAGCTATAGCTACTCATACAAGTGAGCGCAAAAAATTTCTTCAAAATAAAAAGTGAAGTAGGGATAGCCATAAAATTCAGCTGCATTCCTATCACTCCTACCCCTCCTAATTTCAATAACCACACATAATATATATATATATCACCTGACTTAAATCCCTACTCTTCACTCCCCCTTCAGCAATAAGTGAGTCAAGTAACCCCTTACCAGTACCCATCACCAAACTCAAGAATCACAGCAATAATATTTACTTCACTCCTAAGGAGGCCTAGGAGTGAAGTAGGAATAGTGGTTTTTCCGATCCGATAAAAGAGTGTGTGTGTGTATGTGTGCGTGTGTGCATGTGTATTAATTTTCTAAAGAAATTTTTTTCAGGACAGTACAACCAACTATGTATGTAGCTATGTATACTATATACTGTACTCATGCCTATGCTGATATCATTTCCTGGTTGTTGTGAAAATAATTGCTTGTGTATTCAGTTTCCTCCATGGTGTGCTATTATCAGAGCAAGTTGAGTCCATATAGCTAGCTAATCACAATCTACTTATGCCATTTCCTGGGTATCTTGAGTGGTTGTGAAGTGAAAATAATTGCTTGTGTATTCAGTTTCCTCATATACCCAACTCACCACCAAGTGGCTGACGAGGAATCTGAACTTGTAGGCTAATACTAACAGGGCTTATACTAACAGGGCTTCGGGACCAGTGACTTTATATCCCTTCCGAATGATGCAGTGTTAGAGACACATCTCCTCAATTGAGGAGTGGAACTGAGTGGACTCAAGTAGATCCTGCTTAGTGGGAGTGATGTTCTTCAACCTGCACTGCAGGTAGAGGTCCACCAACTCACCACCAGCCTTACCATGGGGTCCACTCATCCATGTAGCTATTAAACTGACCCAGCACTGCTTAAATAGCTTTGCTAGCAAGGAGAACTAACAGCATGATGTGCTGCAACAGAGAAAGTTGATTCCATGGTAGTAGAAATTCACAGATTCAATGGAAAAGCAAGGCTTATGATACATCAACGAAACTATAAATATTTAACCCCATGAGAATTAATTTCATTAATCCATAGAATTCTGCACAGTCATGTAGCTACGTATGCCTGTAGCTATGTAGTGAATAATAAACTTTCACATCTTGATTGTGATTTTAGTTTGGAAAATGTTTAGCTATCTGATGAATTGTATTAAGAAGATTTTGCTGTTGAGTTATGTAAGTGGCAGGATACTGTAGAAAGCTAGCTGTAATGCTTACCACAAAGCACTTAGCTAGCTAGATACAATCCACTTAGTGCCAATCGCCTAGCCTAGTTAGGATATTCTTCTTTTTTTATTTTTAAAGAGAGGATAAGTCAATTGTTCAAATGCCACTCCCTGTATATAAATAGAAAATGAATTCTACCACTGATAAACCTGTACAGATATACAGCATACAATACAGTAGTCTGTTGCTTAGGGCTTAGCTGCTTCCTCTGCGAATTGCTTGAACGGCCATCATATCATCTATCCGGACATTTTTGTGGTTAAATAACGTGTGGTTAAGGATCGGCTACGCCAGATTATACCTATTAAATATGGCAACCAAAAAAAGTGGCGGCGTTAGTAACAGTGTTGAACAGTATCCTACAATGATTCAGTACAGAGAAGCACTCGTTTCCAAAAAATTAGATTCTACAGATGTTGCAGCTGAATTAGAAGCGGCGAATCCGAGCCAGCTGGAAACAGTGAGTTCTATAATAATAGTGCCACCATTATAGGCTGTAGGATCTAGGATATGCCAACACTTTATTATTGGGGCGGGGAAGGGAAAGGGTCGATCTGGTCACATTTCATAGTAAACTTGTTCATTAGCCAACACAATTCGTCTTTCAGGAACCTGGGAAAGTGTGCTTTTCACAGTTTCTAACTATAGTTGTGCCAGTCATAGCAATGCTGCACAATGATATAGAATGAACCATGGTAGACGTCTATACATTAATTACTGAAAAGTTTACTATATGAACGTGACCAGACCCTTTTCTCTCCCACCGCCCCAAGGTAAAGGGTTAGACTGTATGACCATAAACTTTTCGTTTCTATATTAAGGCCATTAATAATTATCAATAATCAGCACCACAACATTGAAACTATGTACCATTCAGACATTTATCTAAAGTTTAGCTAATGATATGGATAGAAATGGATAAGTATGCTGACAGGTACTTGCTACTAATAATTGCTCATTATTTAGGTCGTCTCTTCCTTTCATGTTAAACCAAAACACTCAACTTAGTCTTTCAACTCAAGATATTTCCCATGGAGACCCATAGAGAGGAAGCTAGCTGCTAGTCATAAGCATCAGAGAAGTAGGCCTGTAGCCAGCAGGTGGCTCAACGGGCTTGAGCCCCCCCTCCTCTTCCCTTTGATGGATAATAATTATAGCTTATATAGCTAGTCACTTGCATTAGTTTGCTGAATTGATAACCATTAATTTTTGTTATATTGAAAATATCTAAGCTGAGTAACACAATAATCCTCCTGAGCCATCCCTTTTCTAAAATCCTGGCTACAGGCCTGGAGAAGTACATGTAAGTTTGCAAATACCTTAAGAGGGAAAAAGATAGGGAACCAGCTGATCATTCCTTCAGAGTGTGTCTGTGGGTGGATACCTGCAGTGAAAGTTAAACATGTGGGTGTAGTTCACATATCAGAGAGTGCGGTAGCACTCTCTATGTAGGGATGACTCGGACGGCCGTGCGCGCCGCCTATAGACTAATACTAAAGTGAAATTCTAGTTCCCCCACTTAGACCTAACAAAAGCTACTGTGAATGATAATCCAGCCTACTAGAGCCTTCTACAATGTGCAGACCAAGTTTAAATTATAATAATATTACTCAGCTATCTCTAGCTCTATATAGATAGCTAGCTAGCTAGATAATGGACTACACTATCGACGCAGGGATTTTAGAATCACCAATACATCTACCGGTAGACTCTATTTCAGCATCTCCAAGTATAGCTCAACAATAACACAACACCGTTTGACTCGTTGATAATCATTGGGCTGGTATGCTATTGGAGAACTATTCTTCAGCGTTCTTCTTTCATTTGTCCCTGCATACACATACAGAAGAATGAACTCTATACATAGCTAAAACCATAAAAGAGAGGGAAAAAAAGACCAGGAACAAGTAAGGGAAAAAGCATTTCATGAAATGAAAAAAAATGTAGGGATGACCACTGCTCAAAAAAGTAAGGAAACAAGAAGGATGGAAATAGGATCAATCTTTGTTCTGTATGTCCAGCCAACAATCCCTACATATACGTCAGGTAGCTTCAGATTATAGTGTAGTAATGTACGTATATGTAGGGATTGTTGGCTGGACATACAGAACAAAGATTGATTCCATTTCCATCCTTCTTGTTTCCTTACTCTTTTGAGCAGTGGTCATCCCTACATCTTTTTTCATTTCACGAAATGCTTTTTCCCTTATGTAATTATTAATGCATTCATTTCTGGTCACTTCTCCAAACGTAACTCAGCTTTTCAATCACTACAGACTAAGCATCCATATATTTTTTTGTTTGATTTCATAACAACAAAATGACTGATAATAGCATAATCTGTGTACAGTGGAACCTCCAACAATTTGAGGTCACGGAAATTGTCCTTTACAGAGAGGTGTGCACTATTCAGAGGTTGTTGAATACCATGCATGATGGGAGAGCAAAAAATGTCCATTACAATGTTCATTATTTTGAGGTTCTACTGTAGAACCTTAGCTACTTCCTTCTCCTTAACTGAGTTCTGTACAATTTACTTCATGCATTACAGTAACATCACTAAATCAATAACTCACTCATGTTCAGGTCATCATAGAGCACAGAATCGAAGTAGCCAGCAAATCCGTGCAAGACTGAAGATTCAATGATATCAAACTCCAGAGACACATAACGATCATTAACAATAGGAATGTCTGCAAAATCAATAATAATAATAACTATTAAAGGTTATTATCTACTGTAGCTTAATTTTAATTAAACATGCAGTAGCAAAATTAGTGGTCTTAAATGAAGATATGACAGTCAGGTAGAATATTAGATGCATTAATTGGCCACTTTTCCATACTTTAGCTGTCCTTAACTCATGATTACTACACACAGTGGCCTAGGTCTTGAAATTTGCTACAGTAATAGCTCAATCATTATAGAACACATGACAGAAGTTTGAGACAATTTCATCAAAGCATGTTTGAGAAATTGCCCATTCAATTAAGCTACTTAAAACAAGATAATATTCGATTTCTACCTGGGACTGTCACCTCTACCCCTAATAGGGAGGTGGTCTCTTTGGAGAAGGTCTGATATAATTTTAGAAAGAAGGTTATTCCATCAAATCTTTTGTTTTTTATTATATGAAGAAATAAGAATAATGGAAATTCAGCTCTCCCAGCTTAAATGATCACCCCAGACAGGCCAGAATAATACCATCTTGCTCTCCATCATGTTAGCATGGCCACAAGTAGTTATTCTACAGTGTTCTAGCCAGCCATGCTTTAACAGAGTGGTGCTGACCCAAAAGATAAAACACACTAATGGTTTAGCTGCATCACTTTCACCACATTTAAGAAAAGAGTCTTTTCTTAAAGCAGTGCAGCACCACTCTATTTCCCTCTTGCTACCTAGAACCCTGTTCTAGTTCTTTACTTGCTAGAACACTGTTCTAGTTCTGAACAAAAAAAACTAACCCTTATTTGGGTGATTGAAGGTGAAGCATGGCTGAGGATCGGTCAAGACGTTGGTGTTGTGCAGCCTCACCACATATGGAGTCTCAAAGTTGGCAAAGTAGTATGCCTTCTCTTTGTCTCTCAAGTTGGTAACTTCCATGTGGAGTTTGGGGGAGCTGACAGGTGCCAGGAAGGAGGTGTAGGAACTGGGGATGCTGATACCATCGGCTGCATGGGGAAGAATGGAAAGGGTTATTAATTTAATTACTAGAGTTAATATTCATAGATATGATACACAGAACAAGATTGGAAACTGCCCACACAATCATCGATCAACCCATGCTATCCGCATATTTGCCGGTAAAATTTATGATGAAATCATAGAGGTATGGCTAGAGCCATGAAGAAAATTCTAATTAACTTGCAATAATCATTCGTAACTGAAATTTCTGTCCAGTTTATATAGTCCTCTAGGCATGCATATTACAATAATTATCATCTCTAAATGCGTGTACACATAAGACCATGTCATGTCAATATTGTGCACAATTACAAGAAACCATGCATTATCGTTATTTTGGTAGATATTTCTTCATCTTTAATAACAATACTAGAAAACTAGCTAGCTACACAATAGATAATAATGGCTAACTGACTAAAGAGAGCGAGACAAAAAAAACTGCTATAAATATGCAACAACTTACGACAAGATGCAAGCCTAATTAATGACAACAAAACTTAACAAGGTCATACAAATTAAAGTTCACAGACAAGGCAACTCACAGAACTCACAAACATACATACAGCAATGTACATGTGTTAGTGCATACATCATAATTGCATGTGCTGTCTACAGTTGTATTATTTCTATGGCTATAGTAGTTATTAAGTTAGGTCAGATGACTATTATTCAGAAGATAGGAATTAATAATGATCCTTCACCTCCAAGGCCTGGAGGGAACTTGGTGGGGGTGGAGGACCACCTGAATAGACTATGTCCTGATTCAGATGACTGGATGAAAATGACTAGTAACAGTATTGGTTTCAAAGATGAACCAGAACAGTGTTAGTGGTAGATAGGCAGCCATGATGTACCTACCCCATTTCCAGCTGACATGTGAACTAGGAATAATTATGTCAAGTGGAGCACGAAGAACGACTGAATTTTAAGTGTTCCTTAGAATTACTGTTTATTTCTTCAATAGTGTGCATTAAATTGAAGAAAAAACACTAAAAACCAAGCTATCAAGAATTTACACATGATCTCATGCTCTGATGTTATAACATATAGACATGTTGGGTGCATTTCATCTTTACACAGAGTCACTGGGAATATTCTTTGATATAGTTATTATATGATTATGTTTTAAAATAATATTGATTATCGAGAATAGAAAATTGAATGGCAGGTAGGTCAATTTGCTGTGGGTATAGGAGGGTGGAGGAGGGAAGGAGGAGGAGGTAGGAGGGAGGGAGGAGGGGTAAGAGGGAGGAGGAGGGGGTAGGAGGGAGGAAAGAGGGGGTAGGAGGGAGGGAGGAGGCATCAAATAAGGTTGATGTTATGATATTGAGATGATAGGTGGTAAAGTCATTCATGTACGAATATTCATGGAGTATAATTTTTAGTGGATTTTCAACACACTAAATAAGAGATCATGATTCTCACTTTCACAATAACAATAAAAAACAACAAAACGCAATTATCACTCGAGGAGTTATACGTAGCTAGCGAATTATTAAACTATTTCAGTGTTGGCAAAATAATACTAAATGTAAATCAATTTCATCGTGCCACTCTATTCAAGAGTACGAGGTCAAACTCTTAGTGTTGTATTCAGGTGCTCGTTGAATTGAATCAATTAAGTTGTCTGTATCATTGTCCATTGTCTGTATCATTGTCCAGGCCCTTATCTTATTGGCTAACTTCGACCCAAACTGTCTCTGAGAGAAAATCCAGTAAGCAACTAATATCACTGCATAAACCAGAGGAAGGACCAAGAATATGCCAATGATGATATAAAATAGTATACTCAGCTGAGGTACTTTGATACTCCAAGCCACATACTATGACAGAGAGTAGAGCTAGAAGGGTGAAATTAATCTTTGAATAGTGAGCCAAAGGTTGTTTAAAAGGTTGTACATTTGCAATAAGTATGACGAGTAGCAAAATACTTATGGCCGCAAAGTAAGCAGCTGCATGAAGGCACAAATTAGGAATAGGAGCAAGCGTAATGAGAAGAAGAGAGCTATAAACCATCGACAATCTCTTGTGCCTGGTTCTGTTCCATTTTATAACAGCCTGTAAAGGAGTCCATAAAGGTGTGCAAGATGTGCCAGCGAACAGGAATGCAATTCAGGAACTTCTGGAAGAAAGCAAAAGGATAGAGAGCTAGAACGGTAATAGGTAGATTGAAGACTACTGAAACAATCATAGCAATGATGGCATATAGAAGATGCTCTTTGCCAAAATACTTCATCTCTCCTGAGTAGTACAGCCCCCAAGTATAATTATAACTATTATTATGCAGCTCATATACTTTTGTTGGTATGAGTAAATCAAGTGTCACACTGAGAAATTTGACATTTGAGAGAAGAAAGAATGTAGCGTAGGAGTCAATCAGAGAGCTCCTTATATTCCAGTTCTTCTTGAAAAGAAAGAATATAGCTTTAAATGGCTTCCACATGATAATCGGCAATACAAGTCATATTATACAAGTAAGCCAAGGGATAGTGTTCAGGAAGACATCTTCCACATAGTGCTCCAGTTCTTTTAAATGAAAAGCACACAGAATCATTTAGTGTTGTACTATTCATAAGAGAGTGATATAAACCACCTCCTGGTAGACATGTATAATAGCATTGACCAACTAGAGTTACGTTCTTGTTTACATCAAATGTAGCACAGTTGCAATCCAAGACTGTTGAAGTGCCCTTTTCTTCATCACACTTGATGACATTATAAGGATAAAGATAGTGAGCACACTTACATGACATCGTAGTTTCGTCACAAAAGAGTCCTGGAGGACACTTCATTCCACCAAAATCATTAAAACAGGACGAATAATGATTGCCAATTCCATTTGCAAATTTTATGGCTTTTAATTAAGTGCTTAGTAATCATTGCATAAACAGAACTACAAATTATGACTAATTAGGATGAATATAAACAATGCCTGTAACATGGTTGCAACTGTGGACCAATGGCTAGCATATTATGCGGTATTAGGGGAAGCTTCCCCTCCGAACAGCTCAACTTCCTCTCCCCAAGATATTGCCAAAAGAAAGAATTTTAGGACAAAAAGTACTTCTAAGTATTATTTTAGGATTAAGGGGGCACATCCCCTCCCCCTCACCTTACGGCCACACGTTCCATGAGCTTTTCCTCCAAGGTGAAATTCCTAGATGAAACCCTGATGACTTCTCTATAGATACTAGCGTTAAGAAATCTATCTAGAGAAGCTTTACATAGCATATGCAGATGGACAATTAGAATACCTCAGTGTGTACATCAAACAAATCATACCCATTTGTCCAGAATCGTACCTTACTCGCAAACTTCAATGGGACACTGATTTTTGGACCTACCTATAAGGAACAGGATGAGCTATTCAAGCTCGAAATAGCTAGTATCAGTTCCCTTTGATTGCAGTTTAGACATTGGTCTTCAGTGCAGAGAATAAAAGATGGCAGAAAGCAACAACCCAGCAAAAGTGCTTGTACATCTTAATAACAAGGAACATGTAAGATTATTGTGCTTGTCTTCTCATCAATTTTACTCCAGTGTTGGCAGTATATTTATGAAGAGATTGTTTTCATAATTGTGCTGCATAAACATCCTTTTAGGAGAGAGAGAAGCCATGGCATCTTTTCTAAGAAGAATGATGATGCAACGCAATCACTATAATATTGAAAATAATCTCTTCATGCAAGTTTACATTCAAACAAGAGATTTGCATCAATTAAATGGTTCTTATCAGTTCATGAGGGGAAAATATTACTTTGTAATGTAATATTCCCCAAAATGACTGGACCAACCTCCCATCTATTAAAATTTCTTTTAGATAGCATAATACATGTCTCAATGGATTCTCAAAATAACAATACCTATTGTTAAATCAATCAAAATAAGATAAAATTAATAACACACACACACTTATTTCTCTGTTTTATCAAATAAATCATATGAAAAAATTATTGATGAGCATGGACACATTCAAATAAAGTTGTCTCACTTTCATCAAACAAATCATACCCGTTTCTCCAGAATCGTACCTTAATTGCAAACTTCAATGCGAATTTTCTATGTGAAATGATCCAGTAAATTATGATGATAAGTGTATAGAGGAGAGGAAAAACACCAGTGAGTGTAGCAAGTATGTAGAAAACTGAAACAAAGTTGCGAATTTTAATGGTAGCCAAGTCCAAGCCAGATATGGTGAGATAAAATAAAGCAAGGAGTGTGAAAAAGGTAGCATTGATCTTCGAATAATGGGCAAGAGGTGCTTTGAAAGGTTGCACATTAACTATCAGCAAAACTAGAAGTAAGAGCACAATAGCAGCAAGGGGATAGTACACACTTGTATGAGAAGAGGAATAGATTAAGTAACCAAGTGGACGAACCAAGAAGAAGATAGCTGCAAACCATCGACAGTCTCTAGTGCCTGGTTCTGTTCCATCTTTATAACAGCCTGTGAAGGAGTCCATAATGGTGTGTAAGAAATACCAGTGAATGGGAATGCAATTCAGGAACTTTTGGAAGAAAGTAAAAGGATAGAGAGCAAGAATAGTGATAGGTAAGATAATGAATACAACAGATACCAATATTGCAAGGATGGCATAAGGAAGATGCTTGTCATTAAAATACTCAATATTACCAGCATAGTACAGTACAGATGTCATATTAACAATATTCAAGCCATCTTGGAGTTCATAGAGGTGTGTTGGGGTAAGCAAGTCAAATGTCACACTAAGAAACTTCACATTTGATAAATAGAAGAAAGCAACACACGAGTTAATCACAGAGGTCCTTATGTTCCAATTCTTCCTAAAGAATGTGAAGAAGCCACGAAATGGTCTCCACATACAAATGATAACTCGATAGTTCCTATCGTACAATTTCATTAAGAGATAAATGATAGCCATGAGGAGGAGAGGGTACACAGCAATGACATAGTCTAGAGCTACTAGGGTGGGAAGAAAATCTATTCCAAGACAGATGTCAGAGTAAAAAAGTCTAAAGAAATCCAAGTTCCAAATGCCATAAAGTGAAAGCAATGTCTTTATGGTTTGTATATACTTAGAATTTGTTAAGAGCATGATACGAGCCATGGCTGGCATTGAAATAGATTGACTGTACCATATGACTGGAAACAAGTGACTAGTAACAGCATCAATTTGAAAAAAGAAGATAAAGAGGCAGAATAGTGTTAGTGGGAGATAAGCTGCCATGATGTACCTACCCCAGTTCCAACCAACGTGTGTACAGTTAACACAAGTTAAGTTGTATGAGTATGCCAAGTAGTAATATTCAGGTAGACACTCCCCACACAATGCTCCACCTCTGTTGAATTCCTTGCAAACATGTGCACCTTTTTTCTTGGAGGCTTCAAGTGAGAGATAAACGTTATCTGCTGACCCTTTAGTAAAATATACACAGTTGTAAATGCATGCACCAACCTGGGTCACATTTCTTTCTTTATCAGAAGTAGCACAGTGACAATCAAGGACTGCAGAAATGCTGCCATCTTCATTGCATTTGATAATATCATCAAGATCATCACCATATCCACACTTACATAAAGTGTCATGAATGGTGCCCTTAGGACATGTCTTCTCAGTGATGTTATTTGGACACAAATAGGTTAATTCATACATTAGAGATCCAGACAAATTATTATTCATGAGCTGATCTTCAGCTGAGTGAGTTATTAGTGCTGAATACCAACACAGTAGAAGCAGCATTAACACTTTATACATCTTGGATCATAAGCTACTCTTTCTTTCACATAGTCTGATCTGATCTGCTATACAGTATTAATAGAATTTTGTATAGCGATAATTATTACTGCTTGCTAAGCGAAGTATAACATGTTCACATACTTAAATAGGATGCATCATTGGGATTTAACATGTTTTGTATACATCATAGTTGTGAGATAAATAATCTGCGACATGTTACCATCATTTGAGAAACTTTCATAGTTTGTACATGTATAAGGATAACTGTTAGCTAAACGAAACCTTGATTATAATAGTTATTAGAGTATAATTTATGGAAACTTTGATGAAATGAATCATAAATAAGGGATTCAGCCAGTTTTTTGGAGAAGTATGATCACTGCAATAATTGACTTCAGCCACTATTATTATAATTTTCATTGAAAGTCATCAGTGATAACATAAAAGCTTGACAGCTTGAGACTAAAATTTAATTATGTTTGCCTCAAGCAGCACAAATTCATTGTGTAGAAATGATGATTCAAATTTTCCTAGTTAATACATTTTTTTCTAATCACAGTTTTAATAACCAGATATACTCAAACTTGTTTATTTTGCATTACATGAATACCATAGCATTAGCTACTAAAACCAGTCCAGTAATGGCAGAATTGCATCATCAATCTTTGAGAGAGAAAAGCCATGGCATTCTAAGAAGAATGATACAATAAATTTAATGGTTTTGAAAACATTCTCTTCATGGAAGTTTACTTTCACTTTACATTCAAACAAAAGATCTGCATCAATTAAACAGTTAATGAGGGGAAAACATAACTATACGTACTAACTAATATTCCCCAAAATGATTGGACATACCTCCTATCTATTTTTTTAAAGAGTGATATTTCTGTATTTTTATAGATAGCTAATACATAATGGCTAATATTCTCAAAATAATAATTGTTAAATCAGTCAAAAAGATAAAGTGTATAACACACACACGCACGCACGCACGCACGCATGCACACACGCACACACACGCACGCACGCACGCACACTTCTCTGCAGAGGAATACTGTATGTGAATGAACCACTTGAATTGATGAGAATTAAAACTTCATAATAAAGTAGTATCAAACAAAGCATACCCGTTTCTCCAGAATCGCACCTTACTTGCGAACTCCAATGCGAATTTTCTATGTGAACAGATCCAGTAGATTATGATGATAAGTGTATAGAGGAGAGGAAAAACACTAGTGAGTATAGTAAGTGTGTAGAAAACTGAAACAAAGTTGCGAATTTTAATGGTGGCCAAGTCCAAGCCAGATATGGTGAGATAAAATAAAGCAAGGAGTGTGAAAAATGTAGCATTGATCTTCGAATAATGAGCAAAAGGTGCTTTGAAAGGTTGCATGTTAACTATCAGCAAAACTAGAAGTAAGAGTAAGAAACCAAAGAGGGGAAAGAAAATAGATGTATGGGAAAAAGAGTAGATCAAGAAACCAAGCAGACGAATCAAGAAGAAGATAGCTCCAAACCATCGACAATCTCTAGTGCCTGGTTCTGTTCCATCTTTATAACAGCCTGTAAAAGAGTCCATAAAGGTGTGCAAGATGTGCCAGCGAACAGGAATGCAATTTAGGAACTTCTGGAAGAAAGTAAAAGGATAGAGAGCAAGAACAGTGATAGGTAAGATAATAAATGCAATGGATACCAATATTGCAAGGATGGCATAAGGAAGATGCTTGCCATTAAAATACCCAATATTACCAGCATAGTACAGCACAGTTGATGTCTTGTTAATAATATTGGAGCCATCTTCAAGTTCATAGAGGTGTATTGGGGTAAGCAAATCAAATGTCACACTAAGAAACTTTACATTTGATAAAAAGAAGAAAGCGACACACGAGTCAATCACAGAGGTCCTTATGTTCCAATTCTTCCTAAAGAATATGAAGAAGGCACGAAATGGTCTCCACATTAAAATGATGACTCGATAGTTCCTATCATACAATTTCATTAAGAGATAAATGATAGCCATGAGGAGGAGAGGGTACACAGCAATGGCATAGTCCAAAGCTAGGGTGGGGAGAAAACCTATTCCAAGACAGATGTCAGAGTAAAACAGTCGAAAGAAATCCAAGTTCCATATCCCATAAAGTGAAAGCATTGTCTTTATGAATGGCAGATAATTGTTATTGGAATTTGTTAAGAGCAAGATACGACTCATGGCTGGCATTGAAACAGCTTGACTGTACCATATGACTGGATGCAAGTGGCTAGTAACAACATTAATTTGAAAGAAGAAGATAAACAAACAGAACAGTGTTAGTGGGAGATAAGCTGCCATGATGTACCTACCCCAGTTCCAACCAACATGTGTACAGTTAACACAAGTTAAGTTGTAAGAGTATGCCAAGTGGTAATATTCAGGTAGACACTCCCCACACAGTGCCCCAGCTCTATTGAAATCTTTGCAAATATGTGCACCTTTTTTTTTGGAAGTGTTAAGTGAGAGATAAACGTTATCTGCTGACCCTTTAGTAAAATATACACAGTTGTAAATGCATGCACCAACCTTGGTCACATTTCTTTCTTTATCAGAAGTAGCACAGTGACAATCAAGGACTGCAGAAATGCTACCATCTTCATTGCATTTGATAATATCATCAAGATCATCACCATATCCACACTTACATAAAGTGTCATGAATGGTGCCCTTAGGACATGTCTTCTCAGTGATGTTATTTGGACACAAATAGGTTACTTCATACATTAGAGATCCAGACAAATTATTATTGATGAGCTGATCTTCAGCTGAGTGAGTCATTAGTGCTGAATACCAACACAGTAGAAGCAGCATTAACACTTTATACATCTCGGATCATAAGCTACTCTTTCTTTCACATAGTCTGATCAGATCTTGCTATAGCTAGTACTGCTTGGTAAATGAACTATAACATGTTCACATACTTAAATAGGATGCATCATTGGGATTTAACATGTTTTTTATATTACATTAGAGAAACTTTCGTACGTAGTTAATTTTGTAAAACAATTAGCTATACGTAAATAGATTGTTATCTAAATGAAACCAGTAACTAGAGTATAATTTATGGAAACTTTTATAAAATGAATCATAAATAAGGGATTCAGCCAGTTAGTTGGAGCATATGATCACTGACTTCAGCCATTTCTTTGAAAGTCATCAGTGATAACATAGCTACATGAAAGCTTGACAGCTTGAGACTACGTTTAATTGCCTCAAGCACCACTAATTCATTATGATTCAAACATCTTCCTAGATACCAATCTTCTGGATACATCAGATTCTGTTTCTATACTCCTACATCTTAACCAGACATCCTCAAACTTGTTTATTCGCATTACTTGAATACCATAACAATTTTAATCAAACTTAATTAATAAAAAATCAATATTGCAGTGAAAAAAACGAATATGGTTCTTTTTATTTCAAGAGGGAAATCAAGTTACATGTATAACCGAAATGACTTGGAGTTGTACGGGATGCATGCACCATAGATAGAAAACGCGAAGGTGGGATTGGAAACGATAAATTTTGTGGGCCAAAACACGAAACAGTCCGTGTTATAAATAGTAGGACATGCCAGTTACCACGTGGCCTTGTTGATTCGAGTAGTCGTTTTTTGTTCAGTCCTCATCTCCAGCTGACTGCAATTTGGATGGCAATGGAGCTAGATGAGCACTTGAAAGATTCACCACCTCCCCTTGGATCTGAAAAGTCCATAAGAAGTCATATGTGACCTTCAAAGTATATGAAAGCTGTATACAGACAATGGCAGTCAAATTTAAAATTAAGTCAACAGTATAATTATATACCTGCATTTTGGAGAACACAAGGCACTGTGAATCACTGCTTACATCAAACCATCCTTTAGGAAACAATACAAATCCATTATAAATCTTATTGATGCAATGAAGACATACCTGGGGGTAAAGCTGACAAAACACGAATAGTGTACTGCATCATTTCAAGTGTAGGTGCACTAGTACTCATTAAAGTATCCAATGGGACTGACACAACCAGAGAAATGGGTACAGTAGCTGGAGTAGACAACCCTTCCTCACAGGAATCTTGAAGTGCCATCTCAGGCTTGGAAACTGCGCTCTGGGATAGAGCATAACCAGATGGAGCTTGCAGCAAAATAAAACCCTGGGGTACTGGCACATGCTCAACCACCAGTGTACAAGCCAACTTCTTTTTTGTGAACTCGTTCTTCCTGTGTCTACCCAACCTGAACTTTCTTGGCATATCTCCCTACTATCAACAGATAAATGTTCATAAAAGTAATGTGCACTAGTAAGGGCCTTGTAGTAGCTAGTATTAAAGAATCTTAAAAAAGCATATCATGCCAGTACAGGACTATCAATGAGCTAAAAAATCAGACAAAGTGAAAATGATCACACAACATAGAGTCCTGATAGGGATCGTTCTTCCATGACTTTCAAGAGTACCAAAGAACCACTAGGGGCATTTAGGACTAAAGGCAATTCCTAATCTGGCTCAAAAATGGCATCAAACCACACTTTCAAGCATTTCAAATATGCTCAGCTTGGTCTAATCAGGCTATCTGGCTTACTACCATGATTAGAGGGAGAAAAAAAGAAAAAAAAGTTCTTAGAGCCATCTCTAACAAAAAATCTATCAGAACATGCTCTACATTCTATTGCTCAAAAACTAGAAGATAATGTTTCAGACCTCCTGCTCACTTTTTGCTCGAAGAAACACAAGCTACTTAGCACTTCCATTAGTCTCACGCGGGCCAGACTCTCACATTAGCCCGCGAATTTCTAATTAATGCACACTAGCAAAATAACGCGGAGTGCTTCAATAGAGGTGTTGATCGTTTCCAATCCCACCTTCGCGAAGTATCAGTATCATAGGATCTGTATCTCTAACCATCCACTAAATAAAAAACTTCTGCTAGGTTGTTTTTTTTTTTTTTTTTTGCTTATTTGTTTTTTTGTTTTGTTATTTTTTAGTTTGTTTGTTATTTGTTGTCTTTTTTTTTTTGGGGGGGGGGGGGGGTATGTGGGATTGAAAAACACACTGGCAATGACTTTCCAAATGCATTTAAGACTATAAATGTTTCTTTACTTAAGTAAGAGTAATAGTAAAGATGAGAAGTACTCATCACATATTGGCCATTTCTTTGTAATAGTCTTGCCAATACCTTATACACTTATAATTATCAAGTAAAATAATTATGATTATGTAACATTTAATAATAACACACACTATTCATAAAGTTACTAGGTAGATATCAGTTGCTTGAAAATAAAGTAACAAAAAAAAGTAACAAAAAAAGTATCTTAGAGACACCTTATTGTGTAAAGTAGCCAAGCTTCCACTTGAGTGATGAATGTGAGCATGCACGTCTGAGTCAAGAAGGTCAACTCTATTTCCATTTATCAAGTCATACCCGGGATCTTATCTTGCTAGTAAGGAAGATTCTTAACCTACTTACCCTGCTTGTCACTAGCACTGCAACTAGTCCCTAGATCTGCACAAATTGGCTTCCAGTCACCTAGTCCTCTAGCTAGCTAGCGAGCTTGCAGGTGTGGGGGCGGGGCTTGACATTTGCTGCGCACGTAGCTGAGTCAGCAAAACCAAGATTTATGCCCATAGTCACCAGACCCCTCTCCTTTCCGGGTGGGCTGGGTCGAGACTACTACTTTAATTGCTCACTGTCAAATGCTGCACATTGCTATGCATGTAGTAGTAGTTGTAGAGGCTCTAGACTTAAATTCAACAGCAAAATCTTCTAAAGAGTTGAAGCACTAAAGAATACTTGATTGCTCACTTGCTGTCAAATAATATTGCACATTGCCTATTATTAATGTGCTTGTATGTACATATGTACGTGCACCAACCCCCCTGCCCCCTCCCCTGGATGGATGCCTTTGTTCTCTCACAAATTACTGTATGAGTCATGGTTAGGGGAATTAACTGGTCTCCTTTCAGTTACATGTCCTCTGAGGCCTAGGGCCTAGGGTCTGCTCTCTCTTTGCAGTAAATGGTTACCCAGTTCTCCTCTAGCAACCTTCAGTTGGCTACTGGAGTGCTGGCAATCCTACACGAGTTCTTATCTTGAATGGCATCTCAATAGCAACAGTGAACAATAAACTGCTCTTATATCTTTAGTTAAGAATAATTACACTGAAGTATGGTGTTACTTCAGTTCATAAAATACTTCACTCTGACTTGAGTAATACACTTACAAGCAATGATATCACCAGCTGCAGCTTTTCTCCCTCTTTATGTGAAGTAGTACAAAAGACAGAACTAGGAGGTAATTTGTCATCCAGCATACGTAAGAGAGGCTGTTTTGCAAAACATCTGCATACTTAATTCCATATATTTGCGCCTCATTCTCAAGGCACCCAATATAAGCTGTCTTGCTTCATAATATTCCCCTGAAAAAACCTGATATCACAAGCTGTATATCATTCCTCAACTTACTCCAACAAAATCTATCATCTCATTAGGATCTGATGCCATTTCTGCCTCTGCAATCTTCACCCTGTTAAATGGTACTCGCATGCAAACACCAGCTTCCAGTAAAACACCACTGTGTGAATAGATCCAGTAGAGAATCACCAGCAATATATAAATAAGAGGAACGAAAACAGTGCAAAGAAAACTGGTACAAACTGCTCCAGTTTGATGATGCCTGCCACCTCCAAGCCACATAATGATAGTAAGAAGAAAGGAATCAATCATTATGTTATTCAGGGATGCAGCAGAAATTATAAAGACAGAATACGTACGAAGAAGAATAATGCTGCAAACTATCGACAATCTCTAGTGCCTGGTTCTGTGCCATCTTTATAAACACCTTAAAAGGAGTCTATAAAGGTGTGAAAGATGTGCCAGTGAATAGGAATGCAATTTAGGAACTTCTGGAAGAAAGCAAAAGGATAGAGAGCAAGAATAGTGACTGGTATGATAACAAAGACTGTTGATGTGATTATGGCCAGGATGGCATAGGGGAGATGTTCTTTGCCAAAGTATTCGATGTCCCCTGAATAGTACAATCTAAACGTGGAGCTGTAAACATCTGGATGGAGTTTGTGGACAAGTATGTCAAATGCAACACTGAGAAATTTAACACTGGATAAATAAAAGAACGTTACACATGAGTCAATCATAGATGTTTGGACATCAAAGTTTTTCTTGAAAAGGGAAAAGATAAACTGAAATGGCTTCCACATGATAACGATGACTCTATACTTCTTATCATACAGGTTTATAAGTAGGTAGGTGATAGCCATGAGGAGGAGAGGGTACACAGCAATGGCATAGTCCAAAGCTAGGGTGGGGAGAAGACCCATTCCAAGACAGCTGTCAGAGTAAAATGGCCTAACAGGGGTGCAAGAAGATGTTTTCTGGTGGGGGGGGGGGGGGGGGGACTGATGTATATGTGCTGATCTGCGCGCTTACGCGTGGAAAAATTTTGATGGCCACGCCCACTTTGTTTAACCACGCCCATTTTTGGATACCAGTGTACTATCAACTGGTTCAGTGGCGTCAGTGCTTGTGATTGAGGTCTCTGAAGATGGACCAGCATCATCACTTGCAACTACAATTATAATGCATGCAAACTTACATCGATAGTTACCTATATTTGAGAACTGAATCGGATTGAATTCTCCTCTGTGCTATAGTAGAGTCCAGGAAGACTTAATAGCAGATACTTTCTAGCTAGGTGTTACTAATACTTAATTAACCACATCTCATTCTGTGATGTTAATACTTAGCTAGTAGGTGTTACTGTGATGTTGAATTTGCATATAGCTACAGTATAACTAATGTCTATGTGCAGATACTATCCATTTTGAGTGGGGGGGGGGGGCTGAAGCCCCCCCAGCCCCCCTGCTTCTTACGCCCATGGATCCATGGGCCTCAGTGTGTGTTATTTGGAAAATAGACTTTTGCATAAGGCCTATCACTTAAATAAGTTCCTGGAAAGGTAATACGTAGGGTAAGAAAACTGCAACAATCTTAATTTTTAAAGAGCATTGACAGACACATTCAAGATACGAGGATAGATATTATATTTCAGCTACATGTAGAAAGCATTTCTGTACTGAGTATGTAATTTAAATGGAGATATGAGTAGCTACAAGAATTTTTTTCTTTTCTCAACTGTTGTGGTACTGTAGCTAATGTACGTAGCTAGGTCCTAAAAAATTGAAATACAGTTTTTTTTGAGTGAAGAATTTATTAAATTTGGACCTATTGGTACATGGTGGCAGTCGTGGGAATGCTACAGTGTTGTGAAATCTAACTGAAAAGGTTCCAGGAGTTTCATAAAACAATTTGATGATAAACACCAGGACAGTCAACTATAGCAGGGCTAATAGATATTGACTGACAGCCCTACACATAATAATTATTGTAACACACAATAAGAATTATAGCTAGCTACACATGCGCTGTAAAAATGAAAGTGTTTACTGCGCACCATTTTGTCTCAATAGCTACACACATTTTTTGTTTTTTGTTGGGACAATTTAGTGTGCAGTACACACTTTCATTTTTACAGTGTGCATGCAACAGGACTGCCAAGAAGGATGATACATAAACATTCTAACAAATGAAATTACACTACGATAGCTGAGAACTATAGGAAAGGGAGATGATATTATCTGGTACAGTTGGCTGTGTAACCACTATTACCAAGCATTACTAGGTAATAGAAATTACTAGGTAGCTTACTCTTATATGGAGGAAGCCACACCATAGACAGGAAGCAATCATCTTAGTACTAGTGGTTGCACAATGAACTTATGGTTTTTCAATAATTGAGGTTGAGCCACCCCGCCACTGGAAAATGCATAAGGCCTAGGTTTTAAGTGGGATAAACCAACATTGGTTCCTCTGGATACCCCTAAGCCTTAATCTTAATTACTTGTCTACTGATTTCTATGTTGAATAAATCTTCCTGTTGACCCAGCAATGTGCATCTGATAGTTCACAATGTGTTTCCTTTAATTAATGACGTATGAATATGAGAGGGGGGCACGTCACCAATTTCATCTCCCATGTGTGTGTGCAAGATGATTATTTGATTACACTAATAATTAACTTTGAGATTATAGCTCACTTTGAAATCACATGCAAGGTGTGGTGAAAGGGGTATTTTCTTCTGGTGGAAGAGAATGAAATACTAGAATGGCCAGAAGTACTTGCTTTTTAACTAGTTATGTGCTCGTAGCACAAAAGGGCGAGTGAAGCAACACAGCTTGCTTTCGTTAAATGTTGTATTATGATACTTTGGAGTTGCATGCCCTCTTCTCATAGAGTCTATAAGCCCTATCCCTTTCATTTCTTTTATCAAGCCTTGACCTTCTTTGTTCTGCTGATTTAGAGCTTCTTCTGGCTCTATCCTTTGCATTCCTTCGGTCTAACCTTGCTCTTTTTTGCTGCTCAGTTTTGGAGCAGTGTTCATTCGCTTCACTTTCCACATTAGCTAAAGGTAGCTATTTTGCGCATGCACAGTATTTTACCCTTAGGGCTTAATATATCACCACTATCCAGTTTGTACACCATAGAGAGTGGCTTGCTTCGCTCGCTGACTAGTTGATCATAATTATTATCCCAAATGAAGTGTTTCATGACTGATTCTATAATAATTATTGACATAAACAAACACATGCTAAGCATGCAGTCAATGCAATTATGATCTTCCCGGACTTTCAAGATCGGAGGGATAAAATACGTATCAGAATCAGTCCTGTGACACTACATTGGAAACAATCAAGTTTTACAAATGATATCTATGCTTTCTTTTGCAGTTTTATGAGTCATGAAATGTGTAAGCTTCCTCAGTATTTGACAGAAGGTACATAAGACAGTTCAGTTAGTTGACAGACTGCAACCAAGAGCTTCAGCCTTGATGTTTCCGTGATAGGAAAATAATGTCAACTTGCTCCGCATGATAGTTATATGAAATGATGTCAAAATTTCTGGGCTCATACGTAGTTATTTTAAGAGGCTCTCTACTGCACACATGCAATGGTGATATGCTTAGCTATATAAGGGAAGCCATATTGTTAATAGTTGTTAATGCAACCTTACAGAAATCCCTTTATAGTCTCGGGGCTGTTGAGATAGCTAAATAATTATAATAATACATTATAGTTACACTGTTTCATGCTGTATAGCACAAAAAGCTCTTCATAAAAATTATTATCTTCTGGGAGATAGTTAAACCATTATAGATCAGCATCTAAATAATATAAATACTGAATACTATAGGGAATGTTCGTGTAACATTTTTGATTGGTAAGCAAAGAAGTCAAAATACTCATTATTTTATGCTTCAACTCCTTAGGCTAAGACATTGCTGCCGCACGTAAGTGGTGGTTCCAACCTGGCAGCAAATGCTAAGAGCCCATGCAGGGATGCTGGCATAGTTTTGGGCATAATGGGTTGAACCTTAATGCCGGCACAATGCTGGCATAATAAGGGGTTTTTACTTCCAGGCAGGGTTTCATCTACTGGGGGGGGGGGGGGGGGGGGGGGGGGGGGGGGGGGTGCAGGGGGGAAGCTTCCCCCCCAAATCCTCAATCTTCCCCCCCCCAAACTAATTAAATTCCCCCATGGCTACTCCCTTTTGTGACCACAGGTTGTCACATGTAGTCACACCAAAGGGAGTAATTAAGGACCAATTTGGGATACTTCAGAGTAGTAAGCATTTTTGGCTTCGCGCTTTGCATGGGAGGGGGCACACTCCCTCCCGCACCCTCCCCCTTGCTGTGGCTTACAGCCACACAATCGGTGAGCTTCCCCCCCCCCAAGGTGAAATTCCTAGATGAAACCCTGCCAGGGGTTTGCAGATATGGAGGTATTGATTTCGACTCTTGAGCTCCTTTGTATAGCCACCTAATTGGTGGTGGATTATTACAACCGTCTTCTGCTGCTGTTTTCTTTACTACATGTTCAAGCAAGCTAACTTGCTGCCAATAAATGATGGATGACTAAATAGGCTGCAATTATGCCATTACTTATTAATTTTCATATCAATTTTAAAAGTATAATAGGGCAGGGGTTCTGAGATTGGAGCATAGCATACGTAATAGGGAAGGAAAAAAAAGCATTAGCATGTCTCTAGAGCCTACAATCCACTTAGAGATAAGCCTAGCTCTACGTATGACAAAACACTGTAGAAAGCAATCAAGCTCTAGTCGTGGGCATGCGTGATTTGTGGGAACAATGCAGACAAACAAAACAACAGAGCAAGCATGCAAACAAATGAGTGAATTAGAAAATAATAATAATATCAATAGAGCTAGTTACTGTGTGTGTAGGAATTAGCTATTAACTACAATGCATGCATAGCTAAACTGAATATCACTGAGTGAAATTGGCCAAGTCATTTGGAGAATAAGTACGCTCAATGCTATGATGAGAACGAGAATGTTCAATACTGTCTTCAGATCTATTCTCCACTGAGATATAACCATGCTTCCAGGCTTTGACCCAGTTAATCAGCCTCACACTCATTCTCCAATGAGAAAAAATCCAGTACAGCACTAGAATTAGTACGTAGATAATTGGGATGATTCCTGTCATGCTTAAAAGTACCTCAAAAACCGGAACAAATTGTTGTACTTTGATACCTGCTGAATCAAAACCACTTACTGCAATCATGTTAATTGCAAGGAAGGTTATAAATGTAGCATTTATTTTGGAATAATGTGATACTCGAGCTTTAAAAGGTTGAATGTTGACGATCAGCAAAACAAGAAGCAAAAAGACAATAGCACTTAAAGAAAAGTATGCAGTTGTATGAGTGATCATGTAGACTAAAAACATATTCAAACGCATTAACAGGAAAATAGCTACAAACCATCGACAATCTCTAGTGCCTGGTTCCGTTCCATCTTTGTAGCAGCCTGTGAAGGAGTCCATAAAGGTGTGCAAGATGTGCCAACGAATTGAGAACTTGTTGAGACACTTCTGAAAGAAAGCAAAAGGATAGAGAGCAAGAAGTAAAATCGGTAGGATGACAAAAAGTAACAATACAATCAAAGCCAAAATGGCATAAGGTAAATGCTCTTTGCCAAAATACTCTATATCCCATGAATAATATAAAACCCATTCCTGAGTGTAACCACCATTATGCAGTTTGTACATTCGTGTTGGGGCGAGTAAATCAAATGACACGCTAAGAAATTTGACATTCGATAAGAGGAAAAATGTAGCAAAGGAGTCGATCAGGGAACTTCTGATATCCCAATTTCTCTTGAAAAAAGAAAATAAGATACGAAATGGCTTCCACAGGATAACAAAGACTCTGTAATTCTTGTCATACAGGTTTATCAGAAGGTAGGTGATAGCCATGAGGAGGAGAGGGTAAACAGCTATGACATAGTCCAAGACTAAAGTGGGGAGAAGATCTATTCCAAGACAGATGTCAGAGTAAAATGGCCTGAAGAAATCTAAGTTCCAAATTCCAAGAAATGACAAACATAATTATTATCTTTAAAGAGAGTAGGTAATGGGGTTGCTTCTGCAGAGACAGAAGAAGCACACGTGACATAGCTGAAATAGATACACCTTGACTGTAAAGGATGACTGGATGTAAATGGCTAGTAACGACATTAATTTGAAAGAAGAAGACAAAGAAACAGAACAGTGTTAGTGGGAGATAAGCCGCCATGATGTACCTGGCCCAGTTCCAGCCAACATGCGAGCAAGGGATACAACTCATATCAAAAGAGTATGCTAAGGGATAGTGTTCAGGAAGACACTTTCCACACATTGCTCCAGTTCTGTTGAATGATGAACATATAGAGTCATTTCGTGCAAGCATGTGATATACAATGTCCACTTTAGTGTTATTGTAATATGCACAATTGTAAAAGCATGCACCAACTTGAGTTACATTACTGATTTCACTGACTGTAGCACAGTAGCAATCCAATATTGATGAAGTCCCCGCATCTTCATCACACTTGATGATATTATGAGGAGGATAGTGAGCACATTTACATGTCTTGTTGCTACAAAAGAGTCCTGGAGAACACTCTGTTTCAGAAGAACAGAAAGAGAGATGATTGCCAATAAAGCCATAATCAGCTAATTCTTTAAACTCTTTAAACTTCAATGTCAACAATTCGAAACAGCTTTGATTGCAGCTAAAATATTGGTCTTCGATGCAGCAGGTTACTGACACCATCCAACAGAGATAAGTTGCAACCAGATACTTGCACATCATACTAAACTCTATACACCACTATAGCCACCGATCTTCAAAAAATTAATGAGAGAGTGGAAGTCGTGGAGGATGCAGCACTATATATATGATCAATCAAGTTTCAACTTCCTGTTGCACACAGCTTTACTGAGGACGTAAGATATACTCCTTAGAAATCCTCAACTGACCATATATTTCTTATCTCTGATATAATATGTGATATTGTGGTATACAAATTTAATATGTGCAAATACCTCACCTCACTAATCATCTATATAGCTCCAACAGGATCAGATTTCAGGAAATCACAAGGTTTCACATGGTGCAAGGGGTAGAGGTGGAATGAAACATTAGAATGGCCAGAAGTATTTGTATTTTAATTAGTTGATCATTAATTTAGTGTTACAGGGCTGATTATGGTTCAATTTGTAGGCCAACTACAGTATGTATAATATGGAAAGTTTTATATGATTCAGAACTGGATAAATGAATAAAATACACAGACCTGACTAATTTGACGATTTTACATGTGCATGGAATGTTCTAATCTAATGGGGTTGCTTCTGCACAGACAGAAGAAGCACACGTGACCATCCAACAGAGATAGATTGTAAAAAGATACTTGTACATCACACTAAACTCTATACACCACTAGCTATAGCCACCGATCTTCAACAATTAATGAGATAGTGGAAATCATGGAGGATGCAGCACTATATAGCTAAATCAATCAAGTTTCAACTTTCCACCATTGCACACAGCTTTACTGAGGACGTAAGATAATACACTTCTTAGAAATCCTCGACTGACCATATAGTTCTTATCTCTGATATGATACGTGATATTGTGGTATACAAATTTAATACGTGCAAATACCTCACCTCGCTAATTATCTAGCTCCAAAAGGATCAGATTTCAGGAAATCACAAGGTTTCATGTGGTACAAGGGGTAGCTACATAGCTACTTTCTTCTGGTGGAGGTGGAATGAAACATTAGAATGGCCAGAAGTATTTGCATTTTAACTAGATTTAGTGTTACAGGGCTGATTCTGGTCAATTTATAATCCAACTACGTATAAGGAAGTTTGATACGATTCGGAACTGGATAAGTGAATAAAATACACAAACCTGACTAATTTGACAGTTACGTATTAAGATTTTACATGTGCATGGAATGTTCTAATAACAGTTGAAGGGTCATAATGCTATTATACTGCCAAAATAATTTAGAGTAGCTATTTGGTGGTTCCAACCAGGCAGCTGCATACATAGGAGGCTCTATAATGCTTACCACAAGCACTAAGATAAACCAAGTGCCTGCAATCCACTTAGATAAGCCTAGCTCTATGACAAAACACTGTAGAAAGCAATCAAGCTCTAATTGTGGGCATGTGTGATTCATGGAGACAGTGCAGACAAACAAAACAACAGAGCAAGCACGCAAATAAATGAGTGAATTAATAAATAATAATAATATGAATAGAATAGAGCTAGTTACTGTGTATAGGAATTAGCTATTAACTACAATGTATGCATAGCTACACTGAATAGCTATCACTGAGTGAAATTGGCCAAGTCATTTGGAGAATAAGTATGCTCAATGCTATGATGAGAACGAGAATGTTCAACACTGTCTTCGAATCTATTCCCCACTGAAACATAACCACGCTTCCAGGCTTTGACCCAGTTAATCAGCCTCATACTCAATCTCCAATGTGATAAAATCCAGTACAGCACTAGAATCAGTACATAGATAATTGGGATGATTCCTGTCATGCTTACAAGCACCTCAAAAACTGGAACAAATTGTTGTACTTTGATACCTGCTGAATCAAAACCACTTGCTGCGATCATGTTAATTGCAAGGAAGGTCATAAATGTAGCATTTACTTTGGAATAATGTGATACTCGAGCTTTAAAAGGTTGAATGTTGACAATCAGCAAAACAAGAAGCAAAAACACTATAGCACTTAAAGAAAAGTATGCAGTTGTATGAGTAAACATGTAGACTAAAAACATATTCAGACGCATTAACAGGAAAATAGCTACAAACCATCGACAATCTCTAGTGCCTGGTTCCGTTCCATCTTTGTAGCAGCCATTGAAAGAGTCCATAAAGGTGTGCAAGATGTGCCAACGAATGGAAAACTTGTTGAGACACTTCTGAAAGAAAGCAAAAGGATAGAGAGCAAGAAGTAAAATCGGTAGGATGACAAAAAGTAACGATATGATCAAAGCCGAAATGGCATAAGGTAAATGCTCTTTGCCAAGATATTTTATATTCCCTGAATAATATAAAACCCATTCCTGAGTGAAGCCACCTTTATGCAGTTTGTACATTCGTGTTGGGGCAAGTAAATCAAATGACACACTAAGAAATTTGACATTCGATAGGAGGAAAAATGTAGCAAAGGAGTCAATCAGGGAGCTTTTGATATCCCAATTTCTCTTGAAAAGAGAAAATAAGATACGAAATGGCTTCCACAGGATAACAAAGACTCTGTAATTCTTGTCATACAGGTTTATCAGAAGGTAGGTGGTAGCCATGAGGAGGAGAGGGTAAACAGCTATGACATAGTCCAAGACTAAAGTGGGTAGAAGATCTATTCCAAGGCAGATGTCAGAGTAAAATGGCCTGAAGAAATCTAAGTTCCAAATTCCAAGAAATGACAAACATATCTTTAAAGAGAGTAGGTAATGGGGCTGCTTCTGCACAGACAGAAGAAGTACACGTGATATAGCTGAAATAGATACACCTTGACTGTAAAGGATGACTGGATGTAAATGACTAGTAACGACATTAATTTGAAAGAAGAAGACAAAGAAACAAAACAGTGTTAGTGGGAGATAAGCCGCCATGATGTACCTGGCCCAGTTCCAGCCAACATGCGAGCAAAGGATACAACTCATATCAAAAGAGTATGCTAAGGGATAGTGTTCAGGAAGACACTTTCCACACATTGCTCCAGTTCTGTTGAATGATGAACATATAGAGACATTTCGTGCAAGCAAGTGATATACAATGTCCACTTTAGTGTTATTGTAATATGCACAATTGTAAAAGCATGCACCAACTTGAGTTACATTACTGATTTCATTGACTGTAGCACAGTAGCAATCCAATATTGATGAAGTCACCGCATCTTCATCACACTTGATGATATTATGAGGGGGATAGTGAGCACATTTACATGTCTTGTTGCTACAAAAGAGTCCTGGAGAACACTCCATTTCAGAGGAACAGGAAGAGAGATGATTGCCAATAAAGCCATAATCAGCTAATTCTTTAAACTCTTTAAACTTCAATGTCAACAATTCGAAATAGCTTTGATTGCAGCTAAAATATTGGCCTTCGATGCAGTAGGTTACTGACACCATCCAACAGAGATAAGTTGCAACCAGGTACTTGTACATCACACTAAACTCTATACTGATCTTTGAAAAATTAATGAGAGAGTGGAAGTTGTGGAGGTTACAGCACTATATAGATCAATCAAGTATCAACTTCCTGTCAAAATGACTTGCACACAGCTTTACTGAGTAAGATCAATTGCCCCAATATTTTATACACTTCTTAGCAATCCTCAACTGATATATATCGAAGCCATTTATCGTGGTGCATAATTATTGTTACACTAATTAAACAAGTGAATGCAAAAAATTTCTTCGAAATAAAAATGTGAAGTAGGGATGACCACAAATTTAGCACATAATAATTATTATAGCTAATATAACTGCAGCTTCATTATGAAAACCAAGTACTGCAGCATCGAAGCAGTATGGCCCAAAAATCTAGCTGGAATATGTATTATAACTGCATGCAAGAGAGTGAACTTAGTGAAGTGACCCTTACCCATCATCAAGTACGAGATACTATTCCTACTTCACTCCCTTGGCCCTTGATCATGGGAGTGAAGTAGTGAAGTTAGTAGAAGTGCATGCTACCTATAATAATTACAATACTCATCAGATAAACATTTTCCAAAATAAAACTCATGATCAAGATAATTATGAGGAAATGAGTAAAAAAGTTCCTTATTTGCTGTTCAGTAGCTATAAGCAACCACACTAAGAAATTGTACAGAATCACAGGAGGTATACAGACAGTTCGACTGCAGCCAAGAGCTAGAGGTTATAATGATGCATCATGAAGGAAAATGATGTTTCATCACATGTGGACTCAACTTGTTTTGATAACACTAAACCATGGAGGAAACTTGATCTCGATAGGGCATCTGGTCACTAGCTTGCCACATCTCATTCAGTATGTGGACTCAACTTGCTCTGATAACAGTAAAACCATGGAGGAAACTAGATTGCGATTGTGGACTAACTTGCTCTGCCATGGAGGAAACTGAATACATAAGCAATCATTTTCACTTCACAACCACTCAAGGAAATGGCATAAGGCATACATATATACATAGCAACAATAACAAAATCAATGAGAAAATTAACTAAATGTCATTATGAATAACTGAATGAAAAGCACTACGAGTGTGTTCAATGCTGCCATTATTTACGTTCTCCATTGGTTCATAACCTCTTCTCCAGGCTTTAATCCTATTGAGGAGTCCAACACCAATTCTTCCACGTGAAATGATCCAGTAGAGGATCAGCTTTAGTATGTAGAGAAGGGGGATAACTTTAGTAATACTAACAAGCACGTAAAAGAATGTAACAAACCTTTGTACGTTAATATCTGCAGTATTTAAACCACTTAAAGTAATTGTATTTATAACCAGTAATATAAAAAAATATGGTATTGATCTTAGACAAATGAGAGAGTTGTGCTTTGAAGGGTTGAACGTTGATGATCAGCAAAACTAGTAACAAGAATAAGATACAAACTCTGCTTATTATTCTCAGCTAACATGATAAAAAATTAGGTGGTTTGTTTCATAAGCTAATTTTATGAGAACTAATTCTATTGAAGAATAAGATAGCACTGAGAGAATAATAATTATGTTAAAGTACGAGAAGAGGCATAAATGATGATGCAAGCAAAACGGGTAAAAATCAAGATAGATGCAAACCATTGACAATCTCTAGTGCCTGGTTCTGTTCCATCTTTATAACAGCCTGTGAAGGAGTCCATAAAGGTGTGCAAGATGTGCCAGCGAACAGGAATGCAATTCAGAAACTTCTGGAAGAAAACAAAAGGATAGAAAGCAAGAAGTGCTAGTGGTAAAATAATGAAGACTATTGATACATGGCATAAGGGAGATGCTCCTTGCCAAAGTATTCTATATCCCCTACAGAATATAACCCCCATGTTTGGTTATAGCCACTTTGGAGCAATTTGTATATTGGTACAGGAGCAAGCAAGTCAAATGTCACACTAAGAAATTTGATATTTGATAAAAGAAAGAATGTAGCAAAGGAGTCGATCAGGGAACTTCTGATGTTCCAATTTCTCTTGAAAAAGGAAAATATGATTTTAAATGGTTTCCACAAGAAAACTATGACTCTGTAGTTCTCGTCGTACAGTTTTACCAGTAGGTAGATGACAACCATGAGGAGAAGAGGGTAAACAGCAATGGCATAATCTAAAGCTAGGGTTGGGAGAAAACCTATTCCAAGACAGATGTCAGAGTAAAATGGTCTGAAAAAATCCAAGTTCCATATGCCATGAAGTGTTAAGAAGATCTTCAAAAATTCTGAGTCACTAATTTGAGTACGAATAGATAGGATCTCTAAACGTGCCATTGGAGCTGTCGAAACAATGACTGAAAAATACTACAGGATGCAAGCTGCTACTGACAACATTAATTTTGAAGTAGAAAACAAAAAGACAGAACAGTGTTAGTGGGAGATAGGCTGCCATGATGTACCTACCCCAGTTCCAGCCAATTTGTGGACATTTGATACAATTCAACTCAAAAGAGTAAGCCAAGGGATAGTGTTCCGGCAGACATCTTCCACATAGTGCTCCAGTTCTATTGAATGATAAGCATAAAGGGTCATTTGGTACAGAACTATTTGGAAGTGAATGATATATAATATCGTTATCATTGCCATGATATTCACAATTGTAAATACACTCGCCAACAAGTGTTAGCTTTTTATTTTCATCAAATGTAGCACAGTAGCAGTGTAACACAGCAGAAGACTTCTCACATTCATCACACTTGATGACATTATAGGGATAGTGACCACACTTACACGTTCCATTGTCACAGAAGAGTCCCGGAGGACAGTTCATTCCAGAGCCATTATTAGATGAGAAACAACTTCTAACGACACAAGAATTGGTTTCTTCTCTATAATCACATTCTTCTATTGCTCTAGAAGAACCATGACTACAGTTAGCGACTTGATCATTATTGCAGTGAACTACAGGTACACGAATCACACACCAGCCCACAACCATAACCATTGCTACGAGAAATATGAACATTTTTCCTGCCAATAATATAAAAGATTTTCTTGATGCTCGAGGTACGTAGCTACAGACAATTCAAGATTATCCATAAACTGTTAGACCTTCCAGGATAATGCCATCTATTTAAGCATCTGGATATAGCTAATGTTTGAAAATATGTACACATGCAATGTTTTGTGAATTCTGTAATGATACAGGGAACACATGCATTGTTTTTGTGAATTTTGTAAATAATACAGAAACAACCGAAGCACCTCATATACATATAACTTTTACCTCAATGATGAAACGATAATGTATGCATGCAATGTTTTTATGAAATTAGAGGAAATAGTTATCAATAACATCACCTGAATGATAAAGCAATGATGTACACATGTTTTTGCGATACAGAAACACCTCATATATTGCCTCAACAATGAAGCAATGGTGTAGCTACACATGAATTGTTTTTGTGAATTCTGTAAAATGTATGCATGCATGCATGCAATATTTTTTTGTGATCTGTAAATGCCACAGAAACACCTTTTACGTACATTTCCTCAACGATGAAATGATGATGTACGAGTGCATGCATTGTTTTCATGAATTGATACAGAAATGCCTCATACATTGCCTCAACAATGAAAATAATTAATGTATGCATGCAATGTTTTTGTGAATTCTGTAAATTCTACAGAAACACCTCATGTGTAACCTCAACAATGAAATGATGATGCAGGCATGCAATGTTTTTATGAATTCTCTAAATGCACCTCATGTGTAGTCTCAACAATGAAACAATGATGCAGGCATGCAATGTTTTTGTGAATTCTCTAAATGCACCTCATGTGTAGTCTCAACAATGAAACGATGATGCAGGCATGCAATGTTTTAGTGAATTCTGTAAATTCCACAGAAACGCCTCATGTGTACAGCCTCAACAATGAAATGATGCAGACATGCAATGTTTTCGTGAATTCTGTAATTTCTACAGAAATACCATGATCATTTCCTACTGTTAATAGCTACCTGGCCCACTAGCTTGTTTTCTGCTAAATGGTATAACTTCACAAAGGAAATGGCCACGATGTCATTTTGCAATCAAATAATTATGTATCCGCCACATTCATTTCACTCCCACACACCAAAAAAATGCAAATCATCTAGCTATCATGCACACCTGGATGCCTGTGCACTAAGCAAGCACTATGAGCTAGTGCTGGCAACCTCCTGGACCAAAGAGAGTCACATTATTTTGGCTATCTAAAAATTAACCAAATTTGGCAGCTTGTAGCCAGTGTTGATCGGATTAGGTTTTCCCCTGATGATCAGAAACTGGCATAGCTAAAAGCCTCTTGACCAGCTCTTTTAACTAACTAGGGTTTAACAGGAATATTATTTTATCTCGTGTGTGCATGTGTGCGTGTATGCGTGCATATGTGCACGTATGTGTTTGAGAATGTTTGAAAGAATTTTAAAGGAAATTAAAAATGGATATGTTTGCCGCTCTACTGGCTAGAACCAATTGCCTAGTGAGGAAAGTGAAAGAAATTTATTGTATATCAACATTTATGAACTCTAATGAAGCAAAAAATATCATATTAAGATCAATTATTAATTTTGTGACTACCTAATAAACCAATGAATTCAGTACTACATGTACGTAAACTATAATGAAACCAAAGACAAAAAAAATCGAAAGCAAACAACTCTTGAATACTTATTACTGTGAAAAACTGTTTAATTTATCACAATCATGAGCATCTTCAATGCTATCCTTTTCCACTAGTGAACTATAACCACTTCTCCAGGTTCTGGTCCTGTTAACAAGCCTCGCAACACATTTTCCCCGTGATAAGATCCAGTGGAAAATTAAAGCTAATATGTAGAGAATAGGAATAATTCCTGTGATACACACAAGAAAATAAAAAACTGGAACAAACTGTTGAAATTTAGTGGTCGCTGTGTCAAAACCAGTAAGTGTAATCATGTTTATTGAAAGAAATGTGAAAAAAATGGCATTGATTTTGGAATAATGAGACACTTGAGGCTTAAAAGGCTGAATGTTGATGATCAGCAAAACCAGTAACATATAAAAGATGGCACTGAGAGGCGGGTAAATAGACGTATGGGAAACACCATAAATAATGAAGCAAACGAAACGGGCAAACAAAAAGAGAGCTGCAAACCATCGACAATCTCTAGTGCCTGGTTCTGTCCCATCTTTGTAGCACCCTGTGAATGAGTCCATAAAGGTGTGTAAAATGTGCCAGCGAATTTGAAACTTGTTGAGGCACTTCTGAAAGAAAGCAAGAGGATAGAGAGAAAGAAGTGCTATTGGTAGAATAACAAAGATGATACACACTATAATGGCAAGAATGGCATATGGAAGATGCTCTTTGCCGAAATACTTCATATCCCCTGCAGAGTAGAGCCCAAATGTTACCTTGTAACCATCCTTGTGAAGTTTGTAGAGTGGCACAGGAATAAGCAAATCGAATGTCACACTAAGAAATTTAATGTTCGACAGAAGAAAGAATGTAGCAAAGGAGTCGATCAGGGAACTTTTTATATTCCAATTTCTCTTGAAAAAAGAAAATAAAATACGAAATGGCTTCCACATAATAACTATGACACGATTATTTTTTTTGTCATGCAGGTTTATTAGTAGGTAGGTGATAGCCATGAGGAGGAGAGGGTACACAGCGATGACATAGTCCAAAGCTAGGGTGGGGAGAAAACCTATTCCAAGACAGATATCAGAGTAGAAAGGCCTGAAGAAATCAAAATTCCATACGCCATGAAATGATAGAGCTATCTTCAATAGATTGAGATACTTCTGCTCTGTACGCATAGCTAAGAGTAGTATTCGTGACATAGCTGGCATAGAAAGAGCCTGACTGTACCAAAGGACTGGATGCAAGTTGCTAGTGACAGCATTTATTTTGAAGAAGAAAATCAGAAAAATAAATATAGTCAGTGGGAGATAAGCTGCCATGATGTACCTACCCCAGTTCCAACCAACATGTGGACATTTGATACAAGTCAAGTTAAAAGAGTAAGCCAAGGGATAGTGTTCAGGCAGACATCTCCCACATAGTGCTCCAGCTCTGTTGAATGAGGAACATACTGAGCTATTTTGTGTCAGTGAACGATAAATACTATCAATATCATCATTGTCATCTCCACAGCTATAGATGCATGGACCAACTAGAGTCACATTTTTTTCTTCATCGAATGTAGCGTAGTAGCAATGCAAAACTTTAGAAGTCCCATCATCTTCATCACACTTGATGATGTTATAAGGATAATGGCCACACTTACATTTGATTCCATCACAAAATAGTCCAGGAAGACACTCCCTTCTGGGCTCATCGTATGAACAGGATGGCAGAGTACAGTCATGTCGAGATATTCCTTTGGAGTTTGATTCAGAGGGTTTAGAACAACTTTGACTGCAATTGACATGCTGATCCTCAGAGCAGATTGATGCTGCAAGGACACATAGCAGAACTGCTACCACAAACCTGTACATCATAATTATAATGGACAAATATTTTCTTCTGAGAGTCTAATGCTAGCCAACTTATTGCTTTCAAAGAATGCACAACTATTTCATGAATAGCATTGACAGTTTCAAAATAATAACTGTTAATAGTATTATCAAACCATCATTTTTCCAATTTCCTTTAACAGTCCATAGGTGTAGCGCTGGTCTCGCTTCAGGGAGCTACAACTGTATGGTCCATTAATGCGGTTTGCATAGCTTTAGGTTATTCCACAACCACGAAGGCTGTATGTTTGGTTTATATTGCTAGAGCCCGAAGGCGAGAGCAATGTAAACCATACAGCCTGAGTGGTTGTGGTTATTGTTATCATAAAACAGGGTGCTATTGATATCACCCTGCAACTTCCTGGGTTGTATCAATATCACTGCCTGTACTAGAATTACAAACAAGTAGCAGTGCTTTGATCTTAACCACAAGTACTGTAGGCTATAATAATTATAGCTAATTTTGATTACTGACACCTCCCAGATTTTTCATACCACTCATACCAGGTTACAGTTATTATGGGGGAGAACCTGACCAATGCACAAAACAATGCTACCTCCCAAATTCTTCATACCACTCAGGTTACAGTTATTGTGGGGAGATGAGAGCCTTACCAGGGGATCGGAGTAGCTAGGATTTACGATTCGGTGGGGCAAAAAATAATAATAATTTGACCTACCATATATACCTTTTTACTGACTACATCTATTTTTCAGTCATACTAAACAGCTTTGTTTCCGTGAAATTTTACTGGGGCAAGTGCCCCAGTTGCCCTAATGGTAGCTACTCCTCTGCTTACTATTTGCCTATGATATTTCTCCTTAGCGTGGCACTCACCCCAATTCAGTGGCATAGACAAAGGGGGGCTAGGGGGGCTTTAGCCCCCCCCCCCCCAGATTTTGGCATAAAGACATTATTATAACACTATTTACTGCATGAGATATGTGACACATTTTTGTCATAGTGATAACCATGATGTATATAATATAATTGTACTCAGCTGGTACCATATGCACATACTATAGAGGGTTGCCTCCTAAGCACTGATCCTGAAAGGTGGCAGTTAAGATCTTGAAAAGGGGGTATGATGATCGTGTGCATGGCCATATAAGGGGGGAGGGAAACTTGGGAGCTGTAGGCCTATAGCACTCCATGGCCATGAATGAATATATCCTTATTGGAAGACACCCAAGAAGGATGTAATCATCTACCATGGGAGTGCTATCCACCTCCCATGTACGTTAAAATGGGTGTGGTTTTACAAAAGTGGGCGTGGCATTAAAATTTTCCTGCGCGCAAGCACACAGAAATTTATAGCCCCCCCCACTTGAAATAGTTTGTCTACACCCCTGCAATTACATTATTATTGGTTACAGCATAGATATCTATGGTTACAGTAGTGAATGGCCTTTCATGAAAATGGGATCACTTGTGAAGTGTATGATCAGCCACTTGCAGAGGTGTAGCAGGTAAATAGTAGCATTGGTCATGCTTTTAACAGTATAGTTATAGTTTCTTTTAGCGACGACCTTTTTGGTAATTTTGAAATCATAACACGTACCATTGCTTTCATTTCACATGCGCACGTGCGCGCGCACACACAATTTCATATCCCCTGCAGAGTACAGCCCAAATGTTACATTGTAACTATCCTTGTGAAGTTCATATTATACTATTGGTACAGGAATATTATAAGCAAGGCCTGATTTATTTTTCTGATTTTTCTTCTTCAAAATAACTGTCACTAGCAACTTGCATCCAGTCATTTGTTATAGCTAGTCGGGCTCTTTCTATGCCATGTCACGAATATACTACTCTTAGATATGCACACAGAGCAGAAGTATCTCACTCTATTGAAGATAGTTCTATCATTTCATGGCATATGGAATTTCTTTAAATGAATTTGAGCAATAATGCACATTGCCCTAGTACTACACATGCAATAATTTGCTCTTTCGAGAATTAGTGAGAGATAAGCTGCCATGAGGTAGCTACCTACCCTGTAGCTAGTTCCAACCAATTTATGAACATTCGATACAAGCAAAGTTAAAAGAGTATAGCTAGCTAGCTAGTGTTCAGGCAGACATCTTCCACATAGTGCTCCAGCTCTGTTGAATGAGGAACATACTGAGTCAGTGAGCAATATCAATATTATCATTATCATCTCCACAGCTATAGAACAAATGGCTATATAGCATTAATTAATAGTTCCAAATCCAATACAAGCATGCATCATATTATAAGTTCAAAGTCCAATCCAGTAAGAGCGGCCACTGGGATTGTGTATCTCTGAGATTTGAGGCTGTGTGAGGCACCACTCGTACCACACCTTCTTCTTGTTGCTCAGTCTCCACATATTCATCTTGACTGAAGAGCCAGGGTCAAGGTAGACAGGACTCTACAAAAAAAAATTAATAAATAGAAAGTTGCATTGTCACTCTACAAATTCTTATTGAGTTAACACTACAACATTGAAATTACCATTCAGACATTCAACTTAAACTACAATTTGATTTTACCAATTTTGGAAATGTTTACCTGATGATAAGAAGAAATGGATAAGTATGCTGACAGGCATTGGCTACTAATAAATGCTCATTATTTAGGTCATCTCTTCCTTCCGTGTTAAACCAAAACACTCAACTTAGTCTTTCAACTCTAGATATGGTAGCTAGTCCCATGGAGAGGTAGCTAGTCATAAGTACATGTGAGTTTGCAAATACCTTAAGAGGAAAAAAGATAGGGAACCAGCTGATCATTCCTTCTGAGTGTGTCTGTGGGTGGATACCTGCAGTGAAAGTTAAACATGTGGAAGTTCCCATAAATTATTAATGCATTCATTTCTGGTCACTTCTCCATACGGAACTCAGCTTTTCAATCACTACAGACTAAGCATTCATTCAGTATTCGATTTCATAACAAAAGAATAACCGATAATAGCACAATCTGTGTACAGTGGAACCTCCAAATATTGAGGCAACTGAAATCGTCCTTTACAGAGATGTGTGTGTTATTCAGAGGTTATTCAATACACAAAATACCGTGCATGATGGGAGAGCAAAAAATGTCCATTACAGTGTTCATTATTTTGAGGTTCTGCTGTAGAACCTTAGGTACTTCCTTCTCCTTAACTGAGTACTGTAATTTACTTCATACATATCACTAGATCAATAACTCACTCATGTTCAGGTCATCATAGAGCACAGAATCAAAGTAGCCAGCAAATCCGTGCAAGACTGATGATTCAATGATATCAAACTCCAGAGACACGTAACGATCATTAACAATAGGAATGTCTGCAAAATAATGCTGATCACAACTTTTATAATTATTTATCTAGCTTTATAACATGCAGTAGCAAAATTAATACATATGACAGTCCCAGGTACAAATAAAATATTAGACGCATTGATTCTTGGCCACTTTTCCATATTGTAGCTGTCCATAACTCATGACTACTAGTGGCCTACATAGGTATTGAAATAGAGATTTCATCAAGGCATGTTTGAGATATCATCCATTCAATTAAGCTACTTAAAAATGGGATAATATTCTATTTCTACGTACCTGGGACTGTCATTTGAAAGATCATTTATTGGTAACTCTACTACTAATAGGGAGGTGGTCTGTTTAGAGAAGGTCTGGAATAATGGCATGGTTGTTCAACCAAAATCTTTTGTTTTTATTATGTATGGATAGAATAATGGAAATTAATGATCTACATAATTATCTCCCCAAGAATACCATCTCGCTCTCCATCACGTTAGCATGGCCACAAGCATTTTACAGTGTTCTAGCCAGCCATGCTTTAACAGAGTGGTGTTGACCCAAAAGATCAAAACACACTAATAGGCTTGCTGCATTGCTTTCACCACACCTAAGAAAAGCGTGTTTTCTTAAAGCAGTGCAGCACCACTCTATTTCCCTCCTACTAGCTAGAACCCTGTCCTAGATCTTTACTAGCTAGAACCATGTTCTAGTTCTTCACTAGCTAGAACCCTGTTCTAGATCTTTACTAGCTAGAACCCTGTTCTAGTTCTTCACTAGCTAGAACCCTGTTCTAGATCTTTACTAGCTAGAACCCTGTTTTAGTTCTTCACCCTGTTCTAGTTCTTCACTAGCTAGAACCCTGTTCTAGTTATGAACAAACCAAACTAACCCTTATTTGGGTGATTGAAGGTGAAGCATGGCTGAGGATCGGTCAAGATGTTGGTGTTGTGCAGCCTCACCACATATGGAGTTTCAAAGTTGGCAAAGTAGTATGCCTTCTCTTTGTCTCTTAAGTTGGTGACTTCCATGTGGAGTTTGGGGGAGCTGACAGGTGCCAGGAAGGAGGTGTAGGAACTGGGGATGCTGATACCATCGGCTGCATGGGGAAGAATGGAAAGGGTTAATTTGATTACAAGAGTTAATATTCATAGCTAATTATGCAAGATTGGAAACTGCCCACACAATCGTTGACTAACCCATGCCATCTGCATTAGTTACCAGTAAAATTTGGTGGGAAGATACGATGAAATCATAGAGGTATGGCTAGAGCCATGAAGAAAATTCTAACTTATAGTAAGTAATAATCATTTGTAACTGAAATTTCTAGCAAATTAAAATGTAGTCCTCTAAGCATGCATATTACAATATCATCTCTAAATGCGTGTAGGACCATGTCATGTCAATGTTGTGCACAATTACAAGAAACCATGCATTATTGTTATTTTGGTAGATATTTCTTCATCTTTAATAACAATACTAGAAAACTACAGTAGCTATGTACAACTGGCTACACAATAGATAGTAATGGCTAACTGACTAAAGAGAGTGAGACAAAAAATCTGCTATAAATATGCAACAATTTACAACAAGATGTAAGCCTAATTATTATTAATGACAACAAAACTTAACAAGGTCATACAAAAGTTCACAGACAAGGCGACTCACAGAACTCACAAACATACATACAGCAATGTACATGTGTTAGTGCATACATCATAATTGTGTGTGCTGTCTACAGTTGTATAGTGTCTATGGCTTGTAGCTATTAAGTTAAGTCAGATGACTATTATTGAGAAGACAGGAATTAATAATGATCCTTCACCTCCAAGGCCTGGAGGGAACTTGGTGGGAGGAGGAGCATCTGAATAGACTATGTCCCGATTCAGATGACTAGATGAAAATGACTAGTAACAGTATTGATTTCAAAGAATAAAATTATGAACCAGAACAGTGTTAGTGGGAGATAGGCAGCCATGATGTCCATTCCAGCTGACGTGTGAAATAGGAACACATATCAAGTCATAGGAGTATATCAAGTGGAGCATGAAGAATGACTGAATCTTAAGTGTTCCTTAGAATTACTGTTTACTTCTTCAATAGTGTGTGTTAAATTGAAGAAAAAAAGCAAGCTATATAGAATCTACAAATGATCTCATGCTCTGATATTATAACGTATAGTTTTGTCGGGTGCATTTATATCATCTTTATACAGAATCACTGGGAATATTCTTCAAAGTAGTTATTATATAATTATATTAAAAAATACAGTAATATTAATTATCGAGAATAGAAAATTGAATGACAGGTTGATTTACTGTGGGTAGAGGAGGTAGGAGGGGATAGGAGGGAGGAGGAGGGGTAGGAGGGAGGAGGAGGGGTAGGATGGAGGAGGAGGAAGGTAGGAGGGAGGAGGAGGAGGTAGGAGGGGATAGGAGGGGGTAGGAGGAGGTAGGAGGGAGGAGTAGGGGGAGGCATCAAATGAGGTTGATGTTATGATATTGAGATGATAGGTCAATTGATCTGGTACGGTCATTCATGTACACAGATACTTAGAGTATTCACTTGCTATCAGGAGTATTCATGGAGTATAATTTTTTGTGATACACTAAATAAGAGAATCTATGATCATGATTCTCATTTCCACAATTAAAACACAATAACAGAAACAACAAAACACAATTATCACAGGAGGAGCTATAGCTAGCAAATTATCAAACTATTTCGGTGTTAGCAAAATAATACCAAATGTAAATCAATTTCATTGTGCCACTCAATTCAAGAGTATGAGGTCAAACTCTTTGTGTTGTATTCAGGTGCTCGTTGAATTGAACCAATCAAGTTGTCTGCATCATCATCCAAACCTCTGTATCCATTTCTCCAGGCCCTTATCTTATTAGCTAACTTCGACCCAAACTGTCTCTTAGAGAAAATCCAGTAAGCAACTAGTATCACTGCGTAAACCAGAGGAAGGATCATGAATATGCCAATGATGATATAAAATAGTATACTCAGTTGATGTACTTTGATATTTGTTATATTCAAGCCACATACTGTGACACAGAGTAGAGCTAGAAGGGTGAAAAATGTGATATTGATCTTTGAATAGTGAGCCATTGGTTGTTTAAAAGGTTGTACATTAGCAATGAGTATAACGAGTAGCAAAATACTTATGGCCGCAAAGATGAAGTAAGCAGCTGTACGCACGAAGGCATAAATTAGGAATAGGAGCAAACGTAATGAGAAGAAAACAGCTATAAACCATCGACAATCTCTTGTTCCTGGTTCAGTTCCATTCTTATAACAGCCTGTGAAGGAGTCCATAAAGGTGTGCAAGATGTGCCAGCGAACAGGTATGCAATTCAGGAACTTCTGGAAGAAAGCAAAAGGATAGAGAGCAAGAACAGTAATAGGTAAGATTATGAAGACTACTGAAACAATCATAGCAATGATGGCATATAGAAGATGCTCTTTGCCAAAATACTTCATCTCTCCTGAGTAGTACAGCCCCCAAGTGTAATTATAACTGTTATTATGCAGCTCATATACTTTTGTTGGTGTGAGTAAATCAAGTGTCACACTGAGAAATTTGACATTTGAGAGAAGAAAGAATGTAGCATAGGAGTCAATCAGAGAGCTCCTTATATTCCAGTTCTTCTTGAAAAGAAAGAATATAGTTCTAAATGGCTTCCACATGATAACTATAACTCTATAGTTTTTGTCATAAAGGTTTATCAGTAAGTAGGAGATAGCCATGAGGATGAAAGGGTATACTGCAATGGTATACTCCAAAGCTATGATGGGAAGAAAACCTAATCCAAGGCAGATGTCGGAGTATAAAGGCTTGAAGAAGTCCAAGTTCCATATGCCATACAATGATAGAAGGATTTTCATGACTAGATACCTAGGTTGAGTATGTGAACCTAGCATTAATACACGTGACAAAGCTGGCACTGATATGGTCTGACTGTACCATATGACTGGATGTAAGTGACTAGTAATGATATTTATTTGAAAGAAGAAGACAAAGAAGCAAAATATTGTTAGTGGGAGATAAGCTGCCATGATGTACCTACCCCAGTTCCAGCCAATATTTGAACAAGGGATACAAGTCAAGTTGAAAGAGTAAGCCATGGGATAGTGTTCAGGCAGACACATTCCACATAGTGCTCCAGTTCTATTGAATGATGAACATATGGTGTCATTCTTCGTGGTATTTGTAAGTGGATGATATACCAAATCTACTGCATTTGCATGATAATTCTCACAGTTATATACACAAGCACCAGCTACAGTTACTCTTTTACCTTCAATAAATGAAGCACAATAGCAATCCAGGACAGCAGAAGTGCCCTTTTCTTCATCACACTTGATGATGTCATCAGGATAAGGATAGTGAGCACACTTACATGACATCGTAGTTTTGTTACAAAAGAGTCCTGGAAGACACTTTATTCCACCAAAATCATCAAAACAGGACGAATAATGATCGCCAACTAAACCAGAATCGAATAGTTCTTGACAATACGACAAAGAATTGCAGTTAAGACATTGGTCCTCTGTGCAATCAGCTACTGCAAACACGCACCAACCTAACACAAGTGCTACCACACACCTGTACACCATTATTAGACTTGCAATGAATTTATCATTGAACTTAGAAAAAAACTCTCTCTGTGGTACAAATGTATAATTTACATTTTAGCTTCCTACGTATGTATGTACGTATGTATCAAGTATTTTAGGAGTCTATGATACAATGTATTCTTCCCAACAACTTATCTTGATCAGATTTTGATGCAAGTCTTTTATATAATTATGAATGCTAATCATTGATTTTCAAACATATTATATATGAAATTTATATGATTGCATCATTAATTTGAGAAATACAGTTTATGTCTTAACAATGCTGTTTTAAATTATTGGGAAAAATTTTTTTTAAAGAAAATAATGCTACTTAGGGTTTTCTCAAACAGATAGTGCTCCAGCTCTTTTTGAATGATGTATGAGCATTATTATCATCAAATCATTTCATGTAAGCGAGTTATACAACAGTATAGATGTAACCAAGTATGTAACAATGCTACTATATTATTATGGTGTAGTGTTGCACAAAAGTGCACAGTGATTTTGTCTTGACTATTCTATTCTTGAAGAAATATTGGGTTTCAGCAGCCATTCAATTCCTATTTTAGTTATGACTGTTTTCTTGGGGAACAAACTGTTATCATAACAATAATTAGAGCTGCAGTATTTTTTCAATCATTGTCATTCAGTGAATAAAAACAAGGAAGAGTAACATGTGTACAGTGAAGCCTGCTTATAGTAGCTCATATGACAGGACCACCTGTCTCTTAGAGGGATTATAGCTGGTGCTGTTAGGACAGCTTAATACGTAGAAGCATGCACTACCTCATTACTGGGTGATCAGATTAGACAGGACTCAATGAACACGTGAATAAACACAGGTGGTCCATACATGATACAGGAGTAGTAGGCAAAAAGATTGTACACGCATACGTACCTTCCCAAGTAGAAAATTTTTATGGCTGCCGATAACGTATGAGACTTAATACAAAAATAATTATTATAACATGTGCACACTATCCATCAAACTACTAAATGTCAGTTGTATGATGTGAAAAGAGCTATTTCTTACAGTTTAACACACATTAAATTCCCTCATTGCGTAAAGTAGCCAAGCTCCCACTTGAGTGTGCATGTACGACTGAGTCAAGAATGTCCACTCCATTTATTGAGTCATATCCTCCTCTATGGGATTTTATCTGGCTAGTTAGGCAGATTCTTAACCTACTGTGTGAATAGATCCAGTAGAGAATCATAAATAAAAGGAACAATAAAAAAGAAAATTGCAAGTCCATAGAAAACTGGCACAAACTGCTTCAGTTCAATGATGCTTGCCATCTCCAAACCACATATGGTGATGAACCAGAATATGAATAGTGAAAAAAATGTGGCGTTTATCTTAGAGTAGTGAGCAAATGGGGTGGCTTTGAAAGGTTGTACATTGACTATCAGCAAAACTAGGACTAAGAAAAGGATAAAAAAAATCATATTCAGGGATGCAGTAGTAGTTGTAAAGACAAGGATACGTAAGTAATGCTGCAAACCATCGACAATCTCTAGTACCTGGTTCTGTGCCATCTTTATACACACCTTGAAAGGAGTCAGTAAAAGTGTGAAAGATGTGCCAGCGAACAGGAATGCAATTGATAGAGAGTAAGAACAGTGACTGGTATGATAATGAAGACTGTTGATGTGATTATGGCCAGGATGGCATAGGGGAGATGTTCTTTGCCAAAGTATTCAATATCCCCTGAATAATACAGTCTAAAAGTGGAGTTGTAACCATCCTGGTGGAGTTCATACACTGGTATAAGTCAAATGCTATATCAAAGAATCTAGCACTAGATAAATAAAAGAAAGTGACATACGAGTCAATCATAGATGCTCGGACATCAAAATTTTTCTTAAAGAGGGAAAAGATAACATGATAATTATGAGTCTATACTTCTTATCATACAGGTTTATAAGTAGGTAGGTGATAGCCATGAGGAGGAGAGGGTACACAGCAATGGCATAGTCCAAAGCTAGGGTGGGGAGAAGACCCATTCCAAGACAGATATCAGAGTAAAATGGCCGAAAAAAATCAAAGTTCCAGGAGTGATATCAATATCTTTACCATATGTTGATATATTCTAGGCTGATTACGTATAATCATATGTAACATTGTTCGTTCTGAGAAAGCCTGACTACACCAGATGACTGGATGCAAATGGCTCGTAACAGCATTGATTTCAAAGAATAAGATAAAGAAGCAAAATAGTGTTATTGGGAGATAAGCTGCCATGATGTACTTACTCCGGTTCCAACCAAGATGGGAACAATTGGCAATACAAGTCATATTGTACGAGTAAGCCAAGGGATAGTGTTCAGGAAGACACCTTCCACATAGTGCTCCAGTTCCTTTAAATGAAAAGCACATAGTGTTGTACTATTCAGAAGAGAGTGATATAAACAATCTCCGGGTAGACATGCATAATAGCATTGACCAACTTGAGTTACATCTTGCTATCATCAAATGTGGCACAGTAGCAATTCAAGAGAGCAGAAGTGCCCTTTTCTTCATCAAACTTGATGCCATTATAAGGATAAGGATAGTGAGCACACTTACATGACATCGTAATTTCGTTATAAAAGAGTCCTGGAGGACACTTCATTGCACCAAAATCATCAAAACAGGACGAATAATTATAGACAAGTAAACCAGAATCAAGTAGTTCTTGACAATACGACAAAGAATTGCAGTTAAGATTTTGGTCCTCTATGCAATCAGCAAACACGCACCGACCTAGCACAAGTGTTACCAAACACCTTTACATCATTATTAGACTCATACTTGATCAGATTTTTGATGCAAGTCTTTTACATGTATAATGAATGCCAATAAAATTTAAAATCACATTCAATTTTCAGTGTAGCTTATACGTAATTATTATGATTACTTTTCAAACATACACAGTAATTTGTGATTGCATATCAATTTGAGAAACTTCTTCCCAATGCTATTTAAAAAATATTTGGGAAGGATAGTTAGCTAGTCTCTTCTCTGTCAGACAGACATCTTCCATATACACTCTGCGCATGTGTAATTGTTGGTGGGCGGAGTTTAGATGATGTGCACCAGTAAAAATTAACTGGCTTTGCAGGTGGTCTGATTAGACAGCTAGGTCTCAATGAACACACGAATAAACAGATATGGATGGAACAATAGACAAAAGACAGACACTAGATACACGATTTAAAAATCAAACATTAGACACAAAATTTTGGCTGCCAATAACTCACTAACTAACTGACTTTGCTGATTAGACTCAATGTCAGACAATGGGTAACCATACATGATGCAGAAAAGATTGTACACTCATAATTATAATACTATCCCATGTAGAAATCAAACATTATAGACACACATGTTTAACTCATGATTGCTATAAAGGACTTAACACATTAATATTAAGGATTAACAAGCACACTATTCATAAAATTACTAGACGTTAGTTGCTTGAAATAATAAGAACTATGTTACACACATTAAATTCCCTTCTAACTAAGGTCCCACTTGAGTGATGAATGTGAGCATGTATGACTGAGTCGAGAAGGTCTACTCCGTTTCCATTCATCTCTATAGGATCTTATCTTGCTAGGTAGGAAGATTCTTGATCTACGTACTGTGTGAATAGATCCAGTACAGAATCACTAACAGTGCAAAGATAAAAGAACAAGAAAACTGGAATGAACTGATCCCAGCATAACTACTAACTCACACACAAACATCACTTGAATTAAGACTCAACAATTCGAATTGAAGATGATAGTAACGTATATTTACTAATACTCCATACTAATGAGTTTAATCATGCAAGTTCAAATTATTTCTTGTCTCTAAGGATGTTCTCTTTGGCCATTTCTTTGTACTAGTCTTGAACAGCTGATTATCAACACACTACTGTTATTATCAAGCAATAAAGGATTATAAAAATATTAACACACGCTATTCATAATGTTACTACACATCAGTTGCTTGAAGGATGTCTGTCAAAACAGGCACACTGTAAATTAATTCCCTTATTGTGTGAAGTAGCCAAGCTCCCACTCGAGTGATGAATGCGAGCATGTGTATCTGAGTCAAGAAGGTCAACTCCACTCCCATTTATCAAGTTATACCCTCTTCTATGGGATTGTATCTTTCTAGTAAGGAAGATTCTTAACTTACTGTGCGAATAGATCCAGTAGAGAATCACCAGCAATGTATAGATAAGAGGAACAATACTAAAGAAAATTAACAGTGCATAGAAAACTGGTATAAACTGCTTCAGTTTGACGATGCCTACCACTTCCATGCCACATATGGTGATCAACCAGAATATGAATAGTGAAAAAAATGTGGCATTTATCTTTGAGTAGTGAGCAACTGGAGCTTTAAAAGGTTGTACATTAACTATCAGCAAAACAAGGACCAAGAAAAGGATAACAAGAAGAAGGGAATTAATCATAATGTTATTCAGGGATGCAGCAGAAATTATAAAGACAAGGATACGTACGAAGAATAATAATGCTGCAAACCATCGACAATCTCTAGTACCTGGTTCTGTCCCATCTTTATACACACCTTGAAACGAGTCTATAAAAGTGTGAAAGATGTGCCAGCGAACAGGAATGCAATTTAGGAACTTTTGGAAGAAAGCAAAAGGATAGAGAGTAAGAACAGTGACTGGTATGATAACGAAGACTGTTGATGTGATTATGGCCAGGATGGCATAGGAGAGATGTTCTTTGCCAAAGTATTCGATATCCCCTGAATAGCACAATCTAAACGTGGAGTTGTAACCATCTGGGTGGAGTTCATACACTATTTTTGGGACAAGTAAGTCAAATGCAACACTGAGGAATTTAACACTAATTTTTAGTTTATGCTTATTTTTTCATGCCCGACCTTGTGATTTGAGAAGTCTAAGCTAGATATAGAAAAAAACTAACTGTTACGTTGATCACCTTAACTTATGAAAGCTGCATGCAAAAAATGAGCTGATTCCAACCAGTGATTCCTGAGACGTACGAAATAATCAAAATTTTATGGTTTAAGTTATTAATTTTTAGCCACACCATGCCCCACCCCCTCTTAATAACTATTACATAGTGTGTAGATTGATCCTATCTGAAGATAAGACTATAAAATTACCCAACTAGCTGCAGTTAAGTGCAGGACAACCTTTTCAAATTCTAGAAATAGAAGCACGGGCGTTGCTATTGCAAGCACCCTTAAACAGCTGATTATCAACACACTACTGTTATTATCAATAAAGGATTATAAAAATATTAACACACGCTATTCATAAAAGTTACTAGACATCAGTTGCTTGAAGATAAAATAATGATGTCTATCAAAACAATAAAAACCCTTATTGTGTAATAGTAGCCAAGCTCCCACTCGAGTGATGAATGCGAGCATGTACATCCGAGTCAAGAAGGTCAACTCCACTCCCATTTATCAAGTTATACCCTCTTCTATGGGATTGTATCTTTCTAGTAAGGAAGATTCTTAACCTACTATGCGAATAGATCCAGTAGAGAATCACCAGCAATGTATAGATAAGAGGAACAATAATAAAGAAAATTGAAAGTCCATAAAGAACTGGTATAAACTGCTTCAGTTTAACGATGCCTGCCACTGATCAACCAGAATATGAATAGTGAAAAAAATGTGGCATTTATCTTTGAGTAGTGAGCAACTGGAGCTTTAAAAGGTTGTACATTGACTATCAGCAAAACAAGGACTAAAAAAGGATAATAAGAAGAAAGGAATTAATCATAATGTTATTCAGGGATGCAGCAGAAATTATAAAGACAAGGATACGTACGAAGAAGAATAATGCTGCAAACCATCGACAATCTCTAGTACCTGGTTCTGTCCCATCTTTATACACACCTTGAAACGAGTCTATAAAAGTGTGAAAGATGTGCCAGCGAACAGGAATGCAATTTAGGAACTTTTGGAAGAAAGCAAAAGGATAGAGAGTAAGAACAGTGACTGGTATGATAACGAAGACTGTTGATGTGACTATGGCGAGGATGGCATAGGGGAGATGTTCTTTGCCAAAGTATTCAATATCCCCTGAATAGAACAATCTAAAGGTGGAGTTGTAACCATCCTGGTGGAGTTCATACACTGGTATTGGGACAAGTAAGTCAAATGCAACACTGATGAATTTAACACTAGATAAATAAAAGAATGTTACACATGAGTCAATCATTGATGTTCGGACATCAAAGTTTTTCTTGAAGAGGGAAAAGATAAACTGAAATGGCTTCCACATGATAACTATGAGTCTATACTTCCTATCATAAAGGTTAACAAGTAGGCAGGTGATAGCCATGAGGAGGAGAGGGTACACAGCAATGGCATAGTCCAAAGCTAGGGTGGGGAGAAGACCCATTCCAAGACAAATATCAGAGTAAAATGGCCTAAAGAAATCCAAGTTCCATATTCCATAGAGTGATAGTAATATTTTTGCTATAAGTTGGTACAGAGTAGGCTGATTACGCAAAGCATTAATAAGCAGACGCAACATAGTTGGTTCTGAGAATGCCTGACTGCACCAGATGACTGGATGCAAGTGACTAGTGACAGCATTGATTTCAAAAAAATAAGACGAAGAAACAGAACAGTGTCATTAGGAGATAAGCTGCCATGATGTACCTATCCCAGTTCCAACCAAGATGGGAACAGTTGGCAATACAATTCACATCAAATGAATACGCTAAAGGATAGTGTTCAGGCAGACACCTCCCACATAGTGCTCCAGTTCTGTTGAATGAAAAGCACACAGAACTATTTTGTTTCGTACTATTTGGAAGAGAGTGATATAAGCTACCACCTGAATTCCAAAATACCTGTACGTTAAAAATGCATGGACCAACTAGAGTTGTATTTTTATTCACATCAAGTGTGGCACAGTTGGAATCCAAGACTGCTGAAGTGCCCTTATCTTCATCACACTTTATTAAGTCAAGGGGGTAAGGATAGTGAGCACACTTACATGACATCGTAGTTTCGTCACAAAAGAGTCCTGGAGGACAATTCATTTCAAAGTTATCTTTGAAGCACGATGAGTAAAGATCACCGATGAAATCAGAATAGTGGTCCTTTGTGTGGTTAGCTATTGCTAACACACACAATCCCAGCATAAGCACTAACTTACACCCGAAAATCATATCAAGTAGAACTACCTTCCTACAATATATCTTGGTACCTCTTTTAGACTTGCATAATAATAATTATGTTCGTTTACATAGCCACAGCAAGCACTTCAAATTGAAGATGATAGTCATAATATTTTTTTAATGATCTAATTCCATTAATTAGATTAGTATTTTGAACTAATAATCTTGATCAAGTTATTTGATGCAAGTCTTTCATGTCAATGAAAATTTAAAAATAACATTTCCATTTGCAAAATAGTTTGCATGAGCAAAATTACAGGGCAATTAGATAATACAAACAGTGCCTGCATCATTTATAATAAGAACACATAATAACATAGTTATAATAACTAGTGATGTGTTCGTAGCATAGAAGGGCGAGCGAAGCAACAGAGCTTGCTTTTGCAAAAACTTTAAGTAAAAGTAGGTATGTGATAGCCATAATGTACATTACTACACTAGCTACCCCGACGTACATATGTAGGGATTGTTGGCTGGATATACAGAACAAAGATTGATCCCATTTCCATCCTTCTTGTTTCCATACTTTTTTGAGCAGTGGTCATCCCTACATCTTTTTTCATTTCACGAAATGCTTTTTTCCTTATTTGTTCCTGGTCTTTTTTCCTCTCTTTTATGATTTTAGCTATGTATAGAGTTCATTCTTCTATGTGTATGCAGGGACAGATGAAAGAATAGTTCTCCAGTATATCAGCCTAATCATTATCAACGAGTCAAGGTGTTGTGTTATTGTACTTGGAGGTCGAAGATGGTCTACCATGGTGAATCTAAATCCCCGAGTCGATACAGTAGTCTATCATCATCTAGAGCTAGCTAGCTAGCTAGAGCTAGCTAGAGCTAGCTAGAGACAGCTGAGTAATATTATAATTTCGAATGATTGGATATGCACATGCGTATTATAGAAAAGATGGCTTCCTAATTGAATTAGTCGAGTGCTGTGCTCCGTAGTGTTTCCTTTTTCATCGACTCTTTCGAGGATCAACGAGTAGAAAAGATCGTAGTTGGTAGAATTTGGAGTGGATTTATCCAGAAATCATAGCTGTAGCTTGAGTGGTTCGAGAGATATGGTTGTCTAATAATAATAATAATAATAATAATAATAATAATAATAATAATAATAATAATAATAATAGAAGAATCCAGCGATTTACCTGCTTGCCGTATTTCTGAAACGGTGAGCTCCCTGGTCCTGAAACTTGGTCTGCACATTGTAGTAGGCTCTAGTAGGCTGGATAATCATTCACAGTAGCTTTTGTTAGGTCTAAGTGGGGGGAACTAGAATTTCACTTTAGTATTAGTCTATAGGCGGCGCGCGCGACCGTCCGAGTCATCCCTACATAGAGAGTGCTACCGCACTCTCTGATTAAAGTTGTAGGAGTACAAGCCAAGGGGTAATACTCAGGCAGACACTCCCCACAGAGTGCCCCAGCTCTGTTGAATTTTTTTTTGCAGATATGTACACCTTTTTCTTTGGAAGTATCGAGTGGAAGATAAATATTGTCTATGTAATCTGCATAATTATAGTTATAAATGCATGCACCAACCTGGGTCACATTTCTTTCTTCGAACGTCCACAGTGACAATCAAAATATTACCATCTTCACTACATTTGATGATCTTATCAATATTTTAGTATCAAGCTGACACTCACACATTGTGTCATGAAAGATTGCATTAAAACATATTTTCTCAGAGATGTCATGAATAAGTTACCTCATACATTGGAAACTGACCTTTAAGTTATTAATTAAGCATGTGTTTAGCAAGCAGCTCATTAATTTTGGATGAGTGTGCACACGAACTGGTCAATCAAGATCTGGCAGACATAGAGCAGCATATGATCCAAGACGTATAAAGTATTGATGCTACAGTATTCTACTGGGTTGGTGTATTGCTCTGATGACTTGCTTAGCTGAAGGTTAGTATGTTTCGTACATATCAGGGTTTCATCTAAGGAGGGGGGCACAGGGGAAGCTTCCCCCCCAAACAGCTCAACTTCCCCCCCAAACTGACCCAGCTTCCCCCCCCCCAAGATATTGCCAAAAGAAAGAATTTTAGGACAAAATTTTTTTTAGGATCCAAGCATTTAAGAAATACTTCTAAGTATATTTTTGATTTTAAGCATTTTTGGCTTCACGCTCTGTGCGGGAGGGGGTACATCCCCCCTCCTGCACCCTCCCCTCACTGTGGCCTTACAGCCACACGTTCCATGAGCTTCCCCTCCAAGGTGAAATTCCTAGATGAAACCCTGCATATGCATACATAAAAAGATACACTACACACACCATTATAGCATTAATAGTTTTAACATAATTTTTATGACATGACTGATAGCAAAACATGAATTCACAAAGGTAACATTTTGGGATTCAGCCATAAGCTTTTCACCCTCGTGATGCATGAAATGTGTGCTTATACACAAGGCTCTGCTTTCTGGCAGGCGAGGGCTTGGTGAGAAGGCAGTGATGTAGGGATTAGTAAGTGAAGTGAGGATGATTTTGATATTAGGTAACTTGCCTTTTAAAAAAAAATTTTTTTTCCATCATGCACATAATACATACATGAATTTAGAAGTACATAAGGGATTTACAGTTCATAAAGAATAATGATAAGTTTATGACAGATAACATGAACAATGAATAAACGAATTGCATGATCAACACATGAGAGACATGAAAGCAATGAATAAGACGGTCATGTGGTATCTCACAATATTAACTTCATCGTGAAAAACTGGTCAAGTTATTAGTTGAATGAGTATGTGCAATGCTGTCCTCATTTCTCTCTCCCACGAAGTCATAACCAGTCCTCCAGGACTTGATTCTGTTAATTAGTCGCCTGCCAAGTCTTCCACGTGAGAAAATCCAGTGGATGATCAGTACAAATGAAGAAATAATTGGAATTATCAGAGAAATACTACCAAATACGTAGAAAACATTCTGGAATTCGATGTTTATCATATCCAAACCACATGCAACAACACAGGTTATTGCGAGGAATAAGAAGAATGTGATGCTGATCTTAGAATAGTTAGATACCTGAGGTTTAAAAGGCTGAATGTTATTAATGAGCAAGCAAAGAATCAGTAGCATTATTGCTAAGAGAGGAAAGATAGCTGTAGGCAAAGAGGCATAAATAACAAAGAGTATTAAGCGGAAAAACATGAAGACAGCTGCAAACCATCGACAGTCTCTAGTGCCTGGTTCTGTTCCATCTTTATAACAGCCTGTAAAGGAGTCCATAAAGGTGTGCAAGATGTGCTGTCGAATTGGAAGGCAATTCAGAAACTTCTGGAAGAAAGCAAAAGGATAGAGAGCAAGAAGTGAAATTGGTAGGAAAATGAAGATTATTGCTACAATTAGAGCCAGAATAGCATAAGGAAGATGTTCATTGCTAAAGTATTTGATATGCCCAGCAGAATACAATCTCCAGGTATTGCTAGAACTGTTTTGGTATAATTCATATGCATGCATAGGTACAAGCAAGTCAAATGTAACATTAAGGAACTTAATATTTGATAAAAGAAAAAATGTAGCGAAAGAGTCAATTAGGGAAGTTCTGATGTTCCAGTTTCTCCTTAAGAAAAGAAATACTGCTCGAAATGGCTTCCACATGATAACAATGAATCTATAGTTCTTGTCATACAAGTTTATCACTAGGTAGGTGATAGCCATGAGGAGGAGAGGGTACACAGCAATGGCATAGTCCAAAGCTAGGGTGGGGAGAATATCTATTCCAAGACAGATATCACAGTAAAATGGCCTGAAGAAATCGAAGTTCCATATGCCATGAAGAGAATAAACTATTTTCATTACTAGTAACAGATGCTCTGGAAGATTATGCAAGGACTGCATGGATAAGAGTATCAATTGTGAAGAGGCTGGAAATGAAAAGACTTGACTACACCAGATGACTGGATGCAAGTGACTAGTAACAACATTAATTTGAAAGAAGAAGATAACAAAACAGAATAGTGTTAGTGGGAGATAGGCAGCCATGATGTACCTACCCCAGTTCCAGCCAACATGTGGACATTTGATACAATTCACATCAAAAGAATAAGCTAAAGGATAGTGTTCAGGGAGACACTTCCCACATAGTGCTCCAGTTCTGTTGAATGATGAGCATATTGAGTCATAATGTGCTGTGGTATTCATGAGAGAGCGATAAGTAGTACTGCCCACGCTAGCATTGAAATGTTCACAAGTATAAATGCAAGGACCAACGTATGTTACTTCACCTCTACTCATACTCCAATCTACTGAAGCACAGTTGCAGTGCAAGATTGCCGAAGTATCCTCATTTCTATCACACTTAACAATGTAAGGATAAGTATAGTGACCACACTTACATGTTCCATTATTACAAAAAAGTCCTGGGGGGCACTGGTTCTCAGAACCTCCTAAGGAACAAGATGAGAAATGACTGCTATCCAAGCTTGAAACGGCTGGTATCAATTCCATACTTTGACTGCAGTTCAGACATTGGTCTTCAGTGCAGAGAACAAAAGATGGCAGAAAGCAACCCAGCAAAAGTGCTATTACACTCTTGTGCATCTTAATAACAAGGAACAAGTAGCTAACCTATAACCTATCATGCTCAAACTTATTGAGCTTGTCTTCTTGTTTTATAGAAATAATCTAATATTACTAAATAGCCAGTGGCAGTATTAATTATTATTATGAAGAGAATGTTTTCAAAATCATTCATTATTAAACTAATTGTGTTGCATCACATTCTTTTTAGAAGAGAAATGTTTTTAAAAAAGCAATGGCATTGTCTTTTTTTTTTTTTTTAGAAGAATGATGACACAACAAAATTACTGTAACAATGAATGATTTCAAAAACATTCTTTTCATGGAAATCTTAGATATCCAAACAAAAGATTTGCATCGAATAAATGGTTCTTATCATTAATTTTCATGAGGGAAAAACATTGTAATTCTAAGAAAATTTAATAGCTAGCATAATTATTATAGCACACACTGACAATAACTTCTCCTAATATCTGAATGTCTAATACCCATTTCTAAATATCACAAGTGAATGCAAAAAATTTCTTTGAAATAAAAATGTGAAGTAGGGATGCTATTATAACTGCAGCTTCATTATGAAAACCAAGTACTGCAGCATCGAAGCAGTATGGCCCAAAAATCTGTATTATAACTGCATGCAAGAGAGTGAACTTAGTGAAGTGACCCTTACCCATCATCAAGTATAAGATACTATTCCTACTTCACTCCCATGATCAAGGGCCAAGGGAGTGAAGTAGGAATAGTATCTTGTACTTGATGATGGGTAAGGGTCACTTCACTAAGTTCACTCTCTTGCATGCATTTATAATACATATTCCAGCTAGATTTTTGGGCCATACTGCTTCGATGCTGCAGTACTTGGTTTTCATAATGAAGCTGCAGTTATAATAGCATCCCTACTTCACATTTTTATTTCGAAGAAATTTTTTGCATTCACTTGTTTGCATTCTTTTTCTTCGTGATTATGAAAATTGATAGACACTAAAGGCTTCCTTGATTGAACTAAATTTATTTAATGATCAGTATTTCATTCTGTTCAGGGAGGAGAGTTTGAAGGATGATCATCTGCAGTGTAATGGAGTACTGAAAGGAGTGAACATTTTAAAAAGTGAACAGCATTAGCTAATTGTTACATATGTGATCACTGAAATAATTATTGAGATGGTACGTATGTCTTGCTTGAGGGAGGAGTATGGGGAGTTTATGCATTTGGTGTAGTGATCATAATAGTGGATGTCATCAAATGGCCACATCCTGTGCAGGTGTTATATGAGGAGAACTGCTATTAATTGCCCCACCCCTTTTATGAGTTAATATCGCGAAGATTTTTTTCATACGAGGCTGCAGCACATTATAGATAGCCCAGGTAGATTTTAGGCTATCCCTACTTAACCTTTTTATTTGAAGAAATTTTTTACGCTCACTTGTTTCTATCCTTTTTCTTAGTGCTTGAAGTTGAATGAGGGAGGCTACAGTACAGTACTATACAAAGCCAGCTCTACATAAACCTCTTTTGTAGGTACATACAGTGTCTCTGGTTGAAGAATTTGTTTAGCTATTTAAGTTTTGTTGATATAAAACTTTACAGCAACAGCAATGTAAATGACATGTACACGGCATGGTGAAGTGAGCTGACTACACTACAGCAAAGTACTGGCTATAATGCTACTATAGGATGAGCATCTGTACTGTAATTCAGCAAGGAGTGACTGGAACATCATCAGATAATGAATGAAGACCTTGGCTATAGCTAAACTTAAGCTAGTATATCTATGGCTATAGCTAAACTTAAGCTTACGTGGCTCCGCCCATAAGCCCCGCCCCCTTCAAAATGGCGTAGAAAGATTAGCAGTGTTCCGAGTGCTATGGAATAGTGAAGTAGAGCCTTAGTCAAAACTAATAGCAAAAGATCAGCCTCTAGGTGCCGCTCTAACAGATGGCCAAAGCAGAATTTTGATGACTATAGCCAGTAAGTCGGTACGTCGATCTTATACATTATTATTATAAAGAAAAAGAACGAAAGGTCAATTTTAGAACTCGTTTTTTTCTTATGTTAGCGAATGGCTTTTGAACATTCTCCTCTCTTCTTTGCAGATATAATAATTCACTGTAGCCTTCTGAGAACCTGTAGAGTAAGGGTAGAAGAGAAAGAAGAGTTTTTAGTTTATACTGTCCTATGGACTTTGACCTGCCATCCCTACTTAGAGAGTGCTACCGCACTCTCTGATAATAACATTGCTATATACATCAGAACAAGATGCAATAGTTAAACCATGCCTATGAGGGCTGTACAGGATATATTGCCTGATGCCTGAGGCGGAGCCCAAGGGCGAAGCAATATATTAACAGCACATAGGGGGAGGAAGGTCATCTATTTTGGGGGGGCTGAGTGTAACAATAGTGATCACACTACATAGCGTGCCTTCTAGGGGGGTCTGTGGGCACAGGATGGATTTTAAGCCTCATTGGATTGGATCTGATACATTCTTTGAGGTTCTAGGGTGATGTCTCAATTCCCATGCACTGAATATTATAGCTTGTTAGCTAACTAAGCTGCCTAAAAATATACAAAAAACAACAACAAAAAACAACTGCAGCAAACTACATTCAGTTACACTTGTGATGTCATAATCCATCATTTTTGAGGGGGCTCAGCCCCCACCTTCTGAATATTGGGGGGGCTCTAGCCCCTCCAGCCCCCACCTTCCGCCTCCTATGCAGCACGAGGGCGAGGCATGGTTTAACTGTTTTAAAGCCTACAATGGCTTCCGATATTGCCCTAGGTAATATGAATAGTATCTCACTCCTCCCAACAAGTCCACTGCATGGCAAGCGCAATACTTTGATCTTAGCTGCAAGTAGGCTGTAATAACACACATGCAGAGGAATATCTAATAAAGTTTCATCCAGTGAATTATATCTACCAATTATTCCAGAATCACACCTTACTTCAGTGTGAATCTTCTATGTGCATGAAAGGATCCAGTAGATTATGATGATAAGTCTATAGAGGACACCAATGAACATAAACACACTGACAGTGACTTCCTAAGGCTAAATTTTCCAGAGGTAAAGAGTAATATAAAGGTAAGAATGCACTTGAAAGAAACCAAAGCTTTAGCCAATGACGCAAGTATGAGGAACACCCTCTCATTTGATCCGCTTCACTTGCATGATACATACACTAAACCTCATTTTGATTTAGAAATACATGGCACTACAAGCATGTGCATGGATTTTAACACTTTGAGAGTGGTACGTTTTAACATATATAGCTGTAATTAGTAACTGCACTACAATGAATCAGTAGCAGCTATGGCTGTTGTGCCCAGGCTCTTCCTAGACACAGCACAGTGCTCTATGAGCTTCAGAGAACTACTAAGTACAAATGATAAATTGTTATGAAGAAATTGTACAACAACACAGAGCATGGAGTCATGAATGAGAATGAATGAATCACATGGCTAGACAGTTCTTGGGCAGTGGGCATGGCTTCCTGCTTCACATCCTCTGCCTTGCATCCTGTATCCACCTCAGCTGTTGCAGTGGGTGGTGCTGGTTGGGTCAGTTGTAGTGGGTAGTGCTGGCCCAACAATGGCATGTCAGCTATGCAAACAGTTATTGCACATCATGCATTAAACATGCTATTGCCATGAACATGCACGGTCACTGCATGACTCACACATGCTATGGCATGTTTTATAAAAGCTGTCAAACATGCCAAGCACATCTGTATAAAATATGTTGTTGCATGCATTGAGTCATGCAGTGAACATTCATGCTCTATATATAGGGATAAATGTTTGCATGCCATTCAATTATCTGAATAATGTTACTATAAATACATAATACGTGTGCATATAGGCTGATATGGAGCTGATATTGACGACTTCATCAGCTCTCTGTAGCTGCTATCGGTGATACAAGCCACATACCACTTGCCAGGTCATTAGCTGCTAGTGATGTACCAGTTGCCAGGCTGCAACATACATACCACTTGTCAGGCTATTAGCTGCTAGCTTCAGTGATACCAGACATGTACCACTCCCCTCATCTGCTAAAGTCTATTTGCATTCACCTTAATGCCCCTTGATCATTCACTATAACCACTAGTTTAATGCATCAACAAAGAGCTGACTATCCACTCTCTTGCTGGTGTTTGAAATTTGAAATTTTGGTTAAAGTTATAGCAGTTATATTGAATGATCAAGGCCCTGCAAGGTGAATGCAAATAGACTGTAGATACTAGCCACACACTGTTTGTCAGGTCAGTATAGCTGCTAGCTTCAGAGTGATACAGCTATGCCACTTCCCAGGTCATTAGCTGCAGATATTCATGAGATATAACTACCGTACCCACTAATAAACACAGAGAATGTGCAGGAAACACTTTCATTTTAACTATAATTATACAGAAACACAATCATTTCCTTGTTCACATGCATACCTGGCCCACGAGCTTGCTTTCCTAAATTGTACAGTTCATACAACTCCATAAAAGAAACTGCCACAAGGTCATTTTGCAATCATGCACATATCCATCACATTCATTTTACAAACAAAATGCTAATGCAAATCATGTAGCTGCCGCTGAGCGGTCACATGCACCTGGTCAAGTCAGGATGCCTGTGCACTAAGCAAACACGCCGGTAACCTCCTGGAGCCTGGGCCAGGAAAACTGGCTAGCAAGTGGTGTGGAACCAGACGTCTACTCATGAGTCCAGAGTGCAACCAGTGACTCCACATTACGCACGAGATAAATGAACAAATGAGGAAAGACAAAGAAATTCTGCTGTATATCAACATTATACACTCTAATACAGTTTAAAACTTCAATGCTTCAATCAAAACTTTTTCATGACAAAGATAGTACAACTATTATTATTCACTACTACCAATGACCTTACTGCTAAAAATAATCAAAAAATATATATAACTATGAAAAACTGTTTAAGTTATTGCTTGAATTACAATCACGAGAATCTTCAATGCTATCTTCACTTTCCTTCTCCACCAGTGAACTATAACCACTTCTCCAGGCTCTGGTCCTGTTAACGAGACTTGCAATACATTTTCCCCGTGATAAGATCCAGTGGGAGATTAGAGCTAATATGTAGAGAATAGGAATAATTCCTGTAATACACACAAGAACATAAAAAAATGGAACAAACTGTTGAAATTTGGTGGCTGCTGTGTCGAAACCGGTAAGTGTAATCATGTTTATTGAAAGGAGTGTGAACAAAGTTGCATTAATCTTGGAATAATGAGACACTTGAGACTTAAAAGGCTGAATGTTGACGATCAGCAAAACCAGCAACAAGAATGTGATAGCACTGAGAGGAAAATAGACTGATGTTTGTGAGGAAGCATAAAGAATGAAGCCAGTTAAGCGGCCAAACAAGAAGACAGCTGCAAACCATCGACAATCTCTAGTGCCTGGTTCTGTCCCATCTTTGTAACAGCCTGTGAAGGAGTCCATAAATGTGTGCAAGATATGCCAGCGAACAGGAATGCAATTCAGGAACTTCTGGAAGAAAGCAAAAGGATAGAAAGCAAGAAGTGCTAGTGGTAGAATAACAAAGATAATAGACACTAAAATGGCAAGAATGGCATAAGGAAAATGGTCTTTGCCAAAATACTTCATATCTCCTGCAGAGTACAGCCCAAATGTTACTTTGTAACCATCCTTGTGAAGTTCGTAGAGTGGCACAGGAACAAGCAAATCAAATGTCACACTAAGAAATTTAATGTTCGATAGAAGAAAGAATGTAGCAAAGGAGTCAATTAGGGAGCTTCTGATATTCCAATTTCTCTTGAAAAAGGAAAATATGGTATGAAATGGTTTCCATAGGAAAACAACGACTCTGTAATTCTTGTCATACAGGTTAACAAGTAGGTAGGTGATAGCCATGAGGAGGAGAGGGTACACAGCAATGACATAGTCCAAAGCTAGGGTGGGGAGAAAACCTATTCCAAGACAGATATCAGAGTAGAAAGGCCTGAAGAAATCAAAATTCCATATGCTATGAAGAGATAAAAATATCTTCAATAGTGTGAGATATTTATCTCTACGCATAACCAAGAGTAGTATTCGTGACATAGCTGGAATCGAAAGAGCCTGACTGTACCAAATGATCGGATGCAAGTTGCTAGTGATGGCATTTATTTTGAAGAAGAAAATTAGAAAAATAAAAATAGTCAGTGGGAGATAAGCCGCCATGAAGTACCTAGTCCAGTTCCAACCAATATGAGAACACTTGATACAAGTTAAGTTAAAAGAGTAAGCCAAGGGATAGTGTTCAGGTAGACATCTTCCACATAGTGCTCCAGCTCTGTTGAATGAGGAGCATATTGAGGTATTTTTTGTCAGTGAATGATAAACACGGTCAATATGATCACTATCTTGTCCACAGCTATAGATGCATGGACCAACTAGAGTCATATTTTTTTCTTCATCGAATGTAGCGTAGTAGCAATGCAACACTTTAGAAGTCCCATCATCTTCATCACACTTGATGATGTTATAAGGATAGTGGCCACACCTACACTTGATTCCATCACAAAAGAGTCCTGGAAGACACTCCCTTCTGGAATTTTCGTATGAACAGGATGGCTGATGACAGCCATGTCGAGATATTTCTTCAAAATTCAATCCAGAGTGTCCAGAACAACTTTGACTGCAGTTGACATGCTGATCCTCAGAGCAGATCACTGCTGCAAGGACACATAGCAGAACTGCTACCACCAACCTGTACATCATAATTTTGTACTTAAGGTTTCTTATTTCTGAGAACTACCAGAAATTTGATGCTTATAACAGCGGTTTCAACAAAATGCACAACTCACACATGATGTCATCCTAGACATTACATGATAACATTTAAAAAAATGCACAACTATTTTGTAAATTGCATTACAGTTTTTTTAAAAAAGGGAAAATGAGCAATAACTGTTGATATTATCAAAACATCACTTTCTCTGATGGTTATTCATATGCAATTTTCATCATGAAAAAACAACAACAAAAGACAATTAATAGAACACATGCTTATCAGAGCATAGAGGATTGGAAACACATACTGTAATAGAGAAATCTGTCAAAAAGAAAACATGTGAAAGGCAAGTTATTTATAGTGCAATAATAATCATACGTAAGCGGAAAGTCTTAATGAATAATGCTAAAGGAGCTCTTATCTATACATTTTGTAATAATAAGATTGCCATTGACCTATTTTGTATAAAGCCTTTATTGGTGTTATGCATGTACCCGATATACGTACTTGATTAGTATTGCATCAACTGCATAACAAGACTAGTGCCTAGGTTTTAAACTCTGAGCATCGAGAGACCAATATCAAGAAAGAAAGCTAGTGACTAAATTGTTAGTCAGTTGTGAGGTCAAAGTCCAAGAATCACTTGTACGGGGGCAGGTTGAAAGCTAGCAAGTTGGAAAATGACATGCTATTTTTGATCATGTTGAGTTAAAGGTATACAGATAGTGCTGTCAATTTTGAGTAAGCATTTAAATGAACCATTTCTGAATGAGTTATTTGATGATGACAATGATGAACGACGGGATGAATACAGCAATTTTAGAAGTTGCTGTAAAATGATGCTTTCATACTTGAGTCCAGTGAAGAAGTTGCAGTGGAATAATTTGAGGGTTAACTTCAAGTTGTGAGATTTCCATTAAAACCTTAAATAGCTACTTTCCACTCAAATATTTTTATTATAATAATCATGATAGCAAACTAGAATAGCTGCTACACACTTAATTCAAATATTCTGTGGAAATATGCAGTTCAAGCTACTGGTTAATTAATATGATGAGAAGTATGTTCCAAGCTGCCCTCATTTCCATTTCCAACTGAATGATAACCATGCACTTCGCCATGCTTTTATCCTGCTGACAAGCCTCACACCAACTCTTCCACGTGAAAGAATCCAGTGAAAGGTCAAAACTAGCAAGTAGAGAAGTGGAATGAATCCACTAATGCAGGCTAATAAGAAGAAAAATAGAACAAATTGTTGTGCTTTGATAGCTGCATTGTCCAAACCACAAATTGTAATCATGACTATCGAAAGGAATGCGAAAAATGTGGCATTGATTTCGGAATAGTGAGACTTTTGAGGCTTAAAAGGCTGAATATTAACGATCAGCAAAACCAGTAACATATAAAAGATAGCACTGAAAAGAAGGTAAACAGATGTAGGAGAAGAAGCATAAAAAATAAAGCAAATGAAACGGGCAAAGAAGAAGACAGCTGCAAACCATCGACAATCTCTAGTGCCTGGTTCTGTTCCATCTTTATAACAGCCATTGAAAGAGTCCATAAAGGTGTGCAAGATGTGCCAGCGAACAGGAATGCAATTCAGTAACTTCTGGAAGAAAGTGAAAGGATACAAAGAAAGTATTATAAGTGGAAGAATAACAAACACTATTAATAGAGATATAGCCAGGCTGGCATACGGGAGGTGCTCCTCGCCAAAGTATTCCATATCCCCTGCAGAATACAACCCCCATGTTTGGTTGTAGTCACTTTGGTGCAATATGTATAGGGGTACAGGAACAAGCAAGTCAAATGTCACACTAAGAAATTTGATATTTGATAGAAGAAAGAATGTAGCAAAGGAGTCGATCAGAGAACTTCTGATATCCCAATTTCTCTTGAAAAAGGAAGATATGGCATGAAATGGTTTCCACAGGATAACTATGACTTTGTAGTTCTTATCATACAGGTTTACAAGTAGGTAGGTGATAGCCATGAGGAGGAGAGGGTATACAGCAATGACATAGTCCAAAGCTAGGGTGGGGAGAAAACTTATTCCAAGACAGATATCAGAGTAGAAAGGCCTGAAGAAATCAAAGTTCCATATGCCATGAAGTGATATAAAGACCTTTAAAAATGATAGATGTTCAGGTTCTGTGCGCATAGATAGGAGTACATTACGTGAGACGAGTGAAATTGAAACAGCCTGACTGAAGACAACAGCAGGATGCAAGTGACTAGTGACAACATTTATTCGGAAGAAGAAAACTAGGAAACAGAATAGTGTTAGCGGGATATAGGCAGCCATGATGTACCTACCCCAGTTCCAGCCAACATGTGGACATTTGATACAATTCACATCGAATGAGTAAGCTAAAGGATAGTGTTCAGGCAGACACTTCCCACATAGTGCTCCAGTTCTATTGAATATTGCACATACAGTGTCATTAAGTATAAGTGAGGTATACACTGTATCAACAACTTCGTTGTTGTTTTCTGAGTTATAAATGCATGCACCAACTAAAGTGACTTCTTTCTCTTCATCAAATGTGGCACAGTAGCAATCCAAGATAGCAGAAGTCCCCTTTTCTTCATCACATTTGATGATGTCATAAGGATAATGATAGTGAGCACACTTACATGTCCTGTTGTTACAAAAGAGTCCTGGAGGACACTCCATTGCTGCATCGTTACTGGAACAGGAGGACAAACGATTCCCATAAGTTGCATGTATTTCTTTGATACTCGATACTGATGGCTCAAAATAACTTTGATTGCATTGGACTGCAATGCAGTGAGTTATAGCCACCATGCACAAAGCCAGCAAAGGTGTCGGCACACACTCGAACATCTGATACAAAGATAATCAACCAGAGTCCTATTCTGCTGCATTACATTGAAATCATGCTTCAGAAATTGCTGCAAATAAACAGCGTTTCCTTGATGGAAGAAGAATAATGTAAATTGTCAATGCTATCTAGACACAGTTTAAAATAATCTAATTATCCCCAGCAACAACAGAATGAAATCTGCTGAAATGGATAATGATTTGAGTGAAGGAATTATCATTGCTCAAAGCAAATAAGGGTATAGGGATGAAGGTGGTCAATCTTTGTTCACCAAACAATTCCTACATTATACGTAGCTAAGTGACTAGCTACTGTTCTAGCTACCCCATAGCTTACAGCAGTGTGATTTACACATTTGTAGGAATTGTTGGCTAGATATACGTACTGAACAACCTTCATCCCTAACCTTGTTGGCTTACCTTGTTGAGCAATGGTCATCCTCGCATTTTTTTTTTCATTTCATGGAAATGTTTTCTCCTTACTCGTTCCTGGTCTATTTTTTCTCTCTTCATGGTTTTATGTACTTACACATAAATGCAGGAGTTTGTATGTGTATGCAGGACAGAAGAAAGAAACGTATATCATATCATGATCATGGTGGTATGATGGCTGAAAGTCATTCTCTGAGTGTGTTATTGTAGGTGCAATAGCCAATGAGTCTTATTCTGCAGTATTTCATTGAAATTATAATAGAATAAGAGTCTTTCCGTGCTTGTATAAAATTGTCAATGCTATCTAGACACAGTTCAGAATAAACCTAATTATCCCCAGCAAAAACATAGAACGAGATCTGCTGAATTGGATAATGAATAACTCAGTTACTATGTGAAGCAGATTATAATTGAGCTAGAGTCATTGATTGTGGTTGCCATTAAAGTGATTATAAGAATGTCAGCTGGAGGTGTGCACAATCAGAACAGCTGAAAGTCCTTCTGTGTGTGTTATTGTAGCATAAGAGTAGGGGCAATTGCTATACTTGTAGGAGGTGCAGGGTATGAAGGCTATTAGATGAGGTGGAGTCTATCGAATGTCCACAGAAATTTCTGACTTGGCTTGCACAGGTGGCATGCCTATTGCATTAGTATTTAGCTACCATAAGAAAATTCAGCTTGTGAAACTTCTGATTTTCTGCTACTCGTAGGATTAAAGATATTAAGAAATTCTCCGCTGGCTACGTCATTCAAATAAACATACTGAATAAAGTCTGAATAATTGGAACAAAACTATGTAGCTTTTGATTCTAAAATCATGGATGGATCATGGAGATGATTGAGCCTAGGAATTAAAGTACCTGTAATTCAGATGCAACTGAATCAGAGCAAATCAAGTATATAGCTCAATTTATATGGAACTATTATTTTGTGAAACAGCTATCATTGTGTATCGAAATGTATGAAATTTGTGCTACTACAGCAGATATTCAACTACTAATAAAATCAAATCAATAACTCCATTACTATAAAATCACAAAATGATTAAAAGAAAATGAACACTGTAGTTTGGCATACTTCATGTTACAAATAATTCAAGCCAAGAAGCCTGTGCACTAAGCAGGCACTCTGGTAACCTCCTGGGGCCCAGGCTAGCAGGAGAACTGGCTATCTCTTTGTGTAGTAGCAATGCAAAACTTTGGAAGTTCCCTCATCTTCATCACACTTGATGATGTTATAAGGATAGTGGCCACACCTACATTTGATTCCATCACAAAAGAGTCCTGGAAGACACTACTCCCTTCTGGGATCTTTGTATGAACAGGATGGCAGATGACAACCATGTCGAGATATTTCTTCAAAAATTTAATTCAGAGGGTTTGGAATAACTCTAACTGCAGTTGACATATTGAACTGATTGCTGCTGCAAGGAAGCCTAACAAAACTGCATAATTGGACAAAATGTTTTCTTCTTTCTGAAAGTCATATGCTAGCTGACCTATTACGTACATCATGTTTACAATAGTGCTTTCGAAAAATGCACAACTATTTCGCAAATACGTAGCATTGACAGTTTCAACAATATAACTATCACTTTTCCAATTTCCTTTTACACTAACAGAATATGGCAAGTGGCTGTTATCCAGAACCTCATTTATCTGGATGCATGTGTAATGGATCTTGATACTATTTTCTGAGAGTGGCTTTGCACAGGCACTTACGTAATTAGCAACTGCACAACAAGCAGCTATAGCTACATGAACACTGTTCTAAGCTGTTAGTACTGCTAGCTATGATTCTACTCATCCACTTATCTGGCAGCCTGGAAAAAAGTTTGGACAAAGGCAGGGTTTCATTTAGGAATTTCACCTTGGGGGGGGGGGGGAGCCACTGATTATTTTAGTAAGGGGGAGGGTGCAGGGTGCAAAAATTGGTTCCCTTTGGTGACTATGGTGGTCACCAAAGGGAGTAGCCTATAAAAATATTTATACCTTGGGGGGGGGGGAAGTTGGGTTAGTTTAGGGGGGAATTTTTTTGACTGTATTAAAGGTCAGCATGGGGGTAATTAACCTACACATAGTGTAACCCATACGTGATTGGGGGGTGAGTACTACTCGATTTGCTCTGATTCACTCACATCTGTACTTTAGTTCCTAAGTCTTTCTTTGGACAAATAGCCACAAGCAAGCTCAATGATTTCAATAATCCATCCATGATTTTAGAATCAAAAGCTACATAGTTTGGTTGCAATTATTCAGACTTTATTCAGTATGTGTATATAAGGTTATTCGAATGACGTAGCCAGCAGAGAATTTCTTGATTTCTTAATCCTAATCCGATTTAGAATGTATTAAAAGCTGTGGGATTATAGTACACTATGTCCAGACAATATAACTGCTTCATATCAAGCAATGATACTACTAGCAAGCATTGTGTGGCAAGCCTGCATGCTCAGTTCTAATTACTGAAGTTAAAATTCCGTGATAAACTACTACAACTATAAGTCATTGAGCCTTTTCACTTTATAATCATAATTATTGTTGTGAGTGTCCTATTTGTGTATGTGTTTCCAATCCTGTGTACGTAGTCTATAGTATCGATAAACATGTGTTCTGCTTTTGTTCATGATAAAAGTTGCATAGACTGTTATGAAACTTTGATAACACGTATATCAACAGTTATTGTTCATTTTCCTTTATGAAACTGTAATGCAATAGTTCTGCATTTTGTTGAAAGCACTGTCAAATTTAGGTAGGCTAGCGTCTCACAGAAAGAAGAAACCTTAAGTACATGATGTACAGGTTTGTGGTAGCAGTTCTGCTATGTGTCCTTGCAGCAACAATCTGCTCTGAGGATCAGCATGTCAACTGCAGTCAAAATTGTCCTGGACCCTCTGAATCGAATTTTGAAGAAATATCTCGACATGGCTGTCATCAGCCATCCTGTTCATACGAAAATTCCAGAAGGGAGTGTCTTCCAGGACTTTTTTGTGATGGAATCAAATGTAGATGTGGCCATTATCCTTATAACATCATCAAGTGTGATGAAGATGATGGTACTTCTAAAGTTTTGCATTGCTACTACGCTACATTCGATGAAGAAAAAAATGTGACTGTAGTTGGTCCATGCATCTATAGCTGTGGAGATGATAATGATGATATCGATAGTATTTATCGTTCACTGACACAGAATAGCTCAGTATGTTCCTCATTTAACAGAGCTGGAGCACTGTGTGGAAGATGTCTGCCTGAACACTATCCCTTGGCTTACTCTTTTAACTTAACTTGTATCAGGTGTTCTCATGTTGGTTGGAACTTGATTAGGTACCTCATGGTGGCTTATCTCCCACTGACTATTTTTATTTTTCTGATTTTCTTCTTCAAAATAAATGCCGTCACTAGCAACTTGCATCCGATCATTTGGTACAGTCAGGCTCTTTCGATTCCAGCTATGTCCCGAATACTACTCATGGTTATGCGTACAGATAAATATCTTCCTCTATTGAATATAGTTCTATCAATTCATGGCATATGGAATTACGATTTCTTCAGGCCTTTCTACTCTGATATCTGTCTTGGAATAGGTTTTCTTCCTACCCTAGCTTTGGACTATGTCATTGCTTTGTACCCTCTCCTCCTCATGGCTATCACCTACCTACTGGTAAACCTGCATGACAAGAATTACAGAGTCGTTGTCATTATGTGGAAACCATTTCGTATATTATTTTCTTATTTCAAAAGAAATTGGAATATCAGAAGTTCTCTGATTGACTCCTTTGCTACATTCTTTCTTCTGTCGAACATTAAATTTCTTAGTGTAACATTTGATTTGCTTATTCCTGTGCCCCTCTATGAACTTCACAAGGATGGTTACAATGTAACATTTGGGCTCTACTCTGCAGGAGATATGGAATATTGTGGTAAGGAGCATCTTCCTTATGCCATTCTTGCCATTTTAGTGTCTATAATCTTTGTTATCCTACCACTAGCACTCGTTTTTCTCTATCCTTTTGCTTTCTTTCAGAAGTGCCTCAACAAGATTCCCATTCGCTGGCACATTTTACACACCTTTATGGACTCTTTCACAGGCTGTTACAAAGATGGGACGGAACCAGGCACTAGAGATTGTCGATGGTTTGCAGCTGTCTTCTTGTTTGGTCGCTTAACTGGCTTCATTCTTTATGCTTCTTCTCACACATCAGTCTATTTTCCTCTCAGTGCTATCACATTCTTGTTGCTGGTTTTGCTGATCATCAACATTCAGCCTTTTAAGCCTCAAGTGTCTCATTATTCCAAAATTAATGCAACTTTTTTCGTATTCCTTTCTATAAACATGATTACACTTACTGGTTATGATACAGCATCCACTAAATCTCAACAGTTTGTTCCAGTTTTTTATGTTCTTGTGTGTATTACAGGAATTATTCCTATTCTCTACATATTAGCTCTAATCTTCCACTGGATCTTTTCACGGGGAAAATGTGTTGCGAGGCTTGTTAAAAGGACCAGAGCCTGGAGAAGTGGTTATAGTTCACTGGTGGAGAAGGAAAGTGAAGATAGTATTGAAGATTCTCGTGATCGTAATAACTTAAGCAGTTTTTCACAGTGATACGTAGTTAAGTATTCAGATATTTTAAGTTTGCTTTAACTGTTTATAATGTAGTAGTGATGTCATTAAATTAATCCACAGTAACATTCAATTAAAGTTGTTGTTGTTGTTATTGTTTTACAATTATTTTTCTTTCTCCATTTATTTATGTAACTTTTTTGTGTATGTGTATTAGAGAAGGTTTTCAAGAGAAAATATCCTTTGGAAATACATTTGTCTGCCACTCTACTGGTCAGGACCAATTGCCTTTTAATGGAGCCTAATATACATTATAATAGCACTTAATAATGAGTTGTTTAACCCTAGTTCGCTAAAAGAGCTTGTCTAGTGGCTTTTATGCCAGTTTCCAGTCATCAAGGGGAAACTCCCATTAATCTCCCAACCTGTGGCTAGCATGTAAAATAGCCACATGATTAGCTATTATGACACTTCAAAAAGGAGAAGATTTACTGAAGCTAATCAGAAAAAGAAAAGAATTACTATTTTATTTCGCAAAATACTCATTTGATTCACTTGTGTGGGACATGCTGCTATACTGTTGTTACAAAAGAGTCCTGGAGGACACTCCATTGTTGTATTGTTGGACAATAAACCATTCCCAGAACGAGTTACATGCATATCCTTGATATTCAACAAGTAAAAGAAGAAGTAGGGATGGCTGTGTGCGGTTCAAAAAAGTTCAGCAACAAGAGAGTGAACTTCAGTCAAGTAAACCCTTACCCATCACCAACTACGAGCCAACTATTCCTACTTCACTCCCATGATGAGATATAAAGGGAGTGAAGTAGGAATAGTTACCTCGTAGTTGGTGATGGGTAAGGGGTTACTTGACTGAAGTTCACTCTCTTGTTGCTGAACTTTTTTGAATCTCACACAGCCACCCTATTTCTCTTTTTTATTTAGAATAAATATTTTTTCTTTTACTTGTTCATCATCTTTTTTGATGTAATGCTCTATTATTTTATTTGCTATAAAGTTCATGTACTGTAGCTATGTAGTTCATTGGAGATTTCATCATAATATTGTATGAGCCTAAATGAATCTGATCTGGAAGATCTATAGTTTCAATAAGATTGCCATTGACAAATTTTTGTATATAATTTTAAGGCCTTTACTGATATGTACCTGATATACTGTTGCATCAAGGATTGATTCATAACCAGACTAGTGCCTAGGGTTTACACTCTGAGCATCGAGAGACCAACATCAAGAGAGAAAGCTAATGACAGATTCACTAGTCAGTTGCGAGGTCAAGGTCCAAGAATCACATGTGCGGGGCGGGGCATAAAAATGTCTGCCTCGTTGTAGGTTGAAAGCTAACAAGTTGGAAAATGACGTGCTATTTTTGAACATGTTAATTTAAAGGTAAAGGATCATAGCGCAGTCATTTCTGAGAAGATTGGTATAAGAATCATAGCATTTGAATGAACAATTTCTGAAATAAGTTGTTTAATGATGATGATGATGATGATGATGAACGACCAGATGAAAACGGCAATTTTGGAAGTCGCTGTAAAATGATACTGCTTTGCTCTCTGCTCTTCATACTTGAGTCCTAGCATGTTGAAGGTGTTCTGTCTTCAAGTTAGGAGTTGCTGACTGCAGGAGGTAAATTCTGGAGTTATGAAAGAAAATATTAAGTACTACTCCAATGGAGCATCTGTGCCATCCCTACTTAGAGAGTACTATTGTATTCTCTGATACTGATGGCTCAATATAACTTTGTTTGCATTGTTGGAACACAATGCAGTGAGTAGCTACCAAGTACAATGCCAGCAAAGGTATCAGAACACACTTGAACATCTTCTAATCAACTGGCACAGCTAGCCAATGAGTCCTATTCTGCTGCATTTAAATGAAATGCTGTTTCCTTCATTGTATACATAGAAGAATATGTAAATTATCAATGATATCAAGACACAGTTCAGAATAAACTTAATTATCTCCAGCAAAACAAATCTGCTGAATTGGATAATGATTTGAGTGAATTTATACGTATATTGTGGAGCTGATCAGAATTTAAAATCCTTGTTCTCATATCATGCAGCTGGTGGTGTGCACAGTCAGAATAGCTTAAGGTCCTTCTCTCTGTGTGTTAGTAAGGGGAAATTTGCTATGCACTGTATAGGAGGTGGCTTACAATGGCTTAATTATAAATCGCTAATACGTAGCTAAATAGTTCTGTTGGCCTATTATTTTTTTTTTGGACACATTGTGGCATACTGACAGTTGCACATGGCACCAAACAGTAATTGAACTGAAAAATCGGGATAACATAGAATTTTAATTTTTATTATGGAATTAAAAATGAAACTACGATGATAATTATAATTCTGATCAATAGCTACCAATTCCTCTACTCATAATACAAAAAAAATATTACTTCTGATCATTTATCTGACAGTAGCAAGTAAGGTTTGCTCTTCATCATCTACCGAGTGGCAACAATGTCTCCATATCTTGATTTTGTCAGCCAACTTCAATCCAGATTTTTTATGCGAAAAGATCCAGTGGAGAATAATCATTGCAGCATAGACCACAGGAGTAATTACAGAAATGATAACGAGTGCATAAAAAACTCGAATGAATGATGGGATCTTAATGACTGCCGTGTCCAATCCACAAGCAATAACCAAGTTCATAGCGAGCAAGGCAAAAAATGTACTATTGATTTTTGTATAATGAGCGAATAAAGGTTTAAATGGTTGGACGTTAATGATCAATATGATTAAGAAGAGGAGAAGGAGAGTACAAAGAGAGTAAAATGCTGATGACTGCGTAAAGGCAAAAATCATGGAACCAACTAAACGAACTAAAAAGAAGATGGCTGCAAACCATCGACAGTCTCTAGTGCCTGGTTCTGTCCCATCTTTATAACAGCCTGTGAAGGAGTCCATAAAAGTGTGCAAAATGTGCCAGCGAACAGGTATGCAATTCAGAAACTTCTGGAAGAAAGCAAAAGGATAGAGAGCAAGAATTGTATATGGTAGAACAACAAATATCAGTGATAAGATTATGGCCAGGATGGCATAGGGGAGATGTTCTTTGCCAAAATATTCAATATCTCCCGAATAATATAGCACGAGATTTGTTTGGTTGTAGCCATCTTGATAGAGTTTGTATAAACGTGTTGGGACGAGCAAGTCAAATGTGACGCTAAGAAACTTCACATTCATTAGAAACAAGAAAGTCACAATGGTGTCAATCACACTTGTCCTGATATTCCAATTTCTCTTAAAGAACATGAATGTGCTTCGAAATGGCTTCCACATGATAACAATAACTCTATAGTTCTTGTCATAAAGGTTTATCAGTAGGTACATGACTACCATGAGGAAGAGAGGGTACATAGCAATGACATAGTCTAAAGCTAGGGTGGGAAGAACACCTATTCCTAGACAAATATCAGAGTAAAATGGTCTGAAGAAATCAAAGTTCCATATGCCATAGAGTGATAATACAGTTTTTACAATCACCTGATATTCAGGGTGATAAAATGTAGCTAGCAGGAGTATACATGATATAGCTGGCATTGAAAAAGCCTGAAAATACCAAACAATTGGATGCAAGTGACTGGTTACGATGTTTATTTTAAATACAAAGACAGCGAAGCAGAATAGTGTGAGTGGGAGATAGGCTGCCATGATGTACCTACCCCAGTTCCAGCCAATGTGTGAACACTTTACACAAGTGAAGTTATATGAATAAGCTGAAGGATACCACTGAGTTAAGCATCTACCACATAAAGTTCCAGTTCTTTGAAAAGATGTGCATAAAGATTCGTTTTTTGTACTTCTGCTTTGAAGTGGGTTATATGCACCTTCATGCTTAAATTTTTTTCTCCATTTAACACAATTAAATATGCATGCACCAACCTCAGTTATACCTCTACTTTCATCGAATGTAGCACAGTAGCAATCCAAGATAGCAGAAGCGTCCTTGTCTTCATCACACTTGATAATATCATCAGGATATTCACCACACTTACATGTTGTTCCATTACAAAAGAGACCAAGAGGACACTCTCCATGATCCCTGCTGGAACACAAAGATGGCCGGCTACCAAGGAAATTGAAATTTTTTGCTCCTTGCGAATTTGAGGTTTCAATTTCATAACTTCGATTGAGACCTGCACGATATTTGCTACTGCAATGGCCAATATACAGTCTGTACCAACATAGTATAAGCAGTAATAAAGACTTGGACATCTCAAAATGACAGCATAGAAGTTAAACTGAGTTCACAACACAACATGTTAACTTGTAAGAGTGCTATAGACACCAATAATTAATCATACAGTAAAAAAGTGAAAGTATTTGAAAGGATTTGCCATCAATGCTATGAAAACAATAACAATAAAGTTAACTTGTAAGAGTGCTATAGACACCAATAATTAATCATACAGTAAAAAAGTGAAAGTATTTGAAAGGATTTGCCATCAATGCTATGAAAACAATAACAATAAAGGAATTCTCAAATTGAATGAACAATAAACAAATCATCTGTGAATCATTATTTGGAGTATATTTACAGTTTTGGGTACGATTACTGTAAATGTAGGGGATTTGACCACTAAAAAATCTTTCTTTCATGTTACAAAAAATATTAATCATGATTAATGATTATAATGTATTCATCAAGCTGTAACCACCACTCCTTGATCTGAACTTTCCAACGAACCTCAATCCGAATTTTCGATGTAATACAATCCATTTGAGAATTAATATTAATGTATAGAGAAGAGGAAGGATTCCAGTGATGATAATAAGTGCGTTAAAAAAGGTGACAAAATTTCGGATTTTTACAACTGCTGTGTTGAAACCAATCATGGTTACAAGGCTCATAACGAGGAATGTGAAAAAAGTGGCATTAATCTTAGAATAATGGGCCAATGGAGGTTTAAAGGGTTGCACGTCTATTATTATTGCAACTAAAATTGACAGAATAATAGCCATGAATGCTAAGAAGGCTGATGACAGTGTTAAGGCATATAATACAAAGCTTAAGAAACGTACCAAGAAGAAAAGAGCTGCAAACCAACGGCAATCTCTAGTGTTCGGTTCTGTTCCATCTTTGTAGCAGCCTGTAAAGGAGTCCATAAAGGTGTGCAAGATGTGATGTCGAATAGGAAGGCAATTCAGGAACTTTTGGAAGAAAGTAAAAGGATAGAGAGCAAGAATAGTGATAGGTAAGATAATAAATACAATGGATACCAATATTGCAAGGATGGCATAAGGAAGATGTTTTCTGCAGAAGTATTCCGTATCAGCTGAATAGTATAGCACAAAAGTTGTATTATAGACACCATCCTGGTGTAGTTCGTATCGCTTTATAGGAGCAAGCAAGTCAAATGTCACACTGAGAAATTTGACATTTGATAAAAGAAAGAATGTAGCAAAGGAGTCGATCAGGGAACTTCTGATATTCCAATTTCTCTTGAAAAAGGAAAAGAATGTATGAAAAGGCTTCCAGATGATAATGATGACTCTGTAGTTCTTGTCATACAGGTTTACAAGTAGGTAGGTGATAGCCATGAGGAGGAGAGGGTACACAGCAATGATATAGTCCAAAGCTAGAGTGGGGAGAAGGCCTATTCCAAGACAGATATCAGAGTAAAAAGGTCTGAAAAAATCCAAGTTCCATAATCCATAAAGAGATAACACAGTCTTTAAAATCCACAGATAACTGGGATGTGTACGCACACCTAACAATAGTATTCGTGATAGGGCAGGCATGGAAAGTGCTTGACTGAACCATATGACTGGATGCAAATGACTAGTAACGGTATTTATTTTGAAGAAGATGACAAAGAAGCAGAATAGTGTCAGTGGGAGATAAGCTGCCATGATGTATCTACCCCAGTTCCAGTTAACATGTGGACATTTAATACACGTGAAGTTGTAGGAGTACACCAAGGGGTAGTGTTCAGGTAGACACCTCCCACAAAGTGCTCCAGCTCTGTTAAAAAGTTCACATAAAGTACCATTGTTTTCCATAGCTTTTCCAGGAAGAGGGTTATATACTCTATCAATACTTGATCCAGATTTCATGTTCCAATATGCACAGTTGAATACGCATGCACCTACCTCAGTCACATTTCTTCTTTTATCGAATGCAGCACAGTAGCAATCCAAGATAGCAGAAGTGCCCTCGTTTTCATCACACTTGATGATGTCATAAGGATATTGACTGCACTTGCATGTCGTTCCATTACAAAAGAAGCCAACTGGACAAACTTCCACAGGATTGCTGCTAGAACATGAAGAAAGGCTGTCGCTGGAGTTGAAACTGTTCATTTTTTTGTAGTTGGAAGCGGAAAATCCATAACCACTCTGATTATGATCGTTCCAACATACAATGTCGTGCATACTGCACAAGAAGAATACAAGAACAAACAAGGCTTCAGACATCTTGCTAAAAGATTATCCTATAGCTAACAACTGGTGCTTGTCTTCATTTTATAGATTTACATGACTACTTCAGCACAAGAAAGAAAGAAAGAAAAAACAATTTAAAAAAAACAAAAAACAAAATAATGACAGTGCATACATACGTAAAGTGAGGATTATACTAACCTCATGTACAGTATTATGAGTTTGATGATAATATTATGATAACAGTTTACTGATTGCTGGAGCGATAGCTACTGTCTACTGTAGCTATTAATTTATCTTAATTTTGAATGCAATTATCAAGGAATATGGAGCTTATAGCCAGTAGTTATACATACAATGTGTGAGTTAGATCTGGCACTTATTATAATATTATATTTTTGCAAAGGTTACTGTAATACAAGCTCAAAGAATTCATGAGTATAATCCCGAGATTTAAACTGAAAAAAACAAAAAAATAAAAAAAAAACAACTGTAATGTTTATAGGATCACTAAGTTTGCAAATTGGAGTACACTGCATCTTTGATCCTACACACATAAAACAAAAAATTCTTTCCCAAAGCTGTAGACAAAACTCCCTTTCAATCATTTTGATAGAGCAAAAGAACAACTGTTATTGTTTTTACTGTTATTGGACTTCATAGCAGTAATGCTCATTGCAATAATGCATCATGTATTGCTCTGCATGTGTGTGTAGGAATAGAAAGTAGAGGACATTAAGAGATTGATAGTATACTTTCAACATCAACAGTAACCACACAACTGTAATATTTATAGCTTCTATTCCATAAATCTTCATAATTCAAATTCCGGTTTTTTTTCTCAAGTGGATGTAGCTAGTCTGTATGCTCAGTCATGCAAGTTAAATCTCAGGAATCATGGCTTTCTTCGAGTTTTTCAGCTCCAACTAAAATATGCCTTTTTGTATTTAGAAGCTTGGGTATATCTTCACATTTCGGAATCTACTGAAGCCGATAAAAAATATTACTAATAAAAAATGGTTTCATGTAATTTACTACCAAATCATAAAAGAAATATATTCAGCCACTGTAGTTTAAGGTAATCCTTTTTAGTTAACTCAAACTCCAATCAAATTATTCCTAGGCTATTAAGCAGGTTGATGCCATTAGTTGTACTTATTAACTCTCAAGACACAGATATTTGATGCTCCAGAAATGCCGAACAAGAGATTGGCTGTCACTATAAGGATAATGATGACATGTGATCACATGATCAAATAATTATTATGCAGAATAATTCAAAGAATTTTTCTCTCTAAGAACTCATAATGATGCTACTGATATAAATAATTCATAAGACTAACATTATAAATCAAACACAGAGAATGAACATGCATTTTGTTTGGTATAATTATGTAATATACATATATCACACTGTCTTCTATTAATCTCCATGCTGCAAATTCTAGCCTTTTTTCCACATCCTTATTCTTTGAGTCAGCCTCAACCCCAACCTTCTTTTTGAGAAAATCCAGAAAAAGAAAATCATTGAAGCATAGAATAAAGGAAATGTTCCAGTGATAATAAAAAGCACAAAGTAAACTGAAATGAAATGGACTAGTTTGATGATAGCAATGTCCAAACCAGATGCAGTAATGTAGAATAAAGAAAGGAAGGTGAAAAGTGTAATATTAATCTTTGAATAATGAGCCACGTGAGATTTAAATGGTTGAATGTTAATGATAAGTAGGATCAATAGCATAATCAAAGTAGAACCAAAAGGAAAGAAAGCTGATGTCTTTGTGAAGCCATAGATTAAGAAGCCTAAAAAACGTACAACGAAAAAGACAGCTGCAAACCATCGGCAATCTCTAGTGCCTGGTTCTGTCCCATCTTTATAGCAACCTGTGAAGGAGTCCATAAAGGTGTGCAAGATGTGCCAGCGAATGGGAATGTAATTCAGGAGCTTCTGGAAGAAAGTAAAAGGATAAAGAGCCAGAAGAGAAAGTGGGAGGGCAACAAATACTAGAAAGACAACGATGGCCAGGATGGAATAAGGAAGATGCTCATTGCCAAAGTATTCCATATCCCCTGAATAATACAATACTATTGTGTGGTTAGAGCTGTCTTGATGAAGATGGTACAATAGAGCTGGGGCAAGCAAGTCGAACGTCACACTAAGAAACTTAACATTCGATAAAAGAAAGAAAGTGGCAAATGAGTCGATCAAGGATGTCCTGATGTTTAATTTTTTCTTGAAAAGAGAGAGTAAGACTTTAAATGGCCTCCACATGATAACAATAATTCTGTAGTTCTTGTCATACAGGTTTACAAGTAGGTAGGTGATAGCCATGAGGAAGAGAGGGTACATAGCAATGGCGTAGTCCAAAGCTAGGGTGGGGAGTAAACCTATTCCAAGACAGATGTCAGAGTAAAATGGCCTGAAGAAATCCAAGTTCCATATGCCGTAAAGTGATAACAGTAATTTGGTAAGAAAAACATAACTTGATCGAGATTGTACAGCTGCTAGTATTATACGAGATAAAGCAGGTATGGAAATAGCCTGACTGTACCATATGACTGGATGCCAGTGACTAATGAGCACATTAATTCGGAAAAAGACAATGAAGAAATAAAATAGTGTCAGTGGGAGATAAGCTGCCATGAGGTACCTACCCCAGTTCCAGCCAACATGTGGACATTTGATACAAGTCAGGTTAAAAGAGTACGCCAAGGGATAGTGTTCGGGCAGACATCTTCCACATAGTGTTCCAGTTCTATTAAATAACATGCAAATTGGGTTTCTTTGTTCAGCATATCCTGAAAGTTGATGGTAAATGCTGTCAACTGATTTGGTTCTAAAATTAAAGCAATTATAAAAGCATGCACCAACTTCAGTTACATTTTGGTTTTCATTGAATGTTGCACAGTAGCAATCTAAGACAGCAGAAGTTCTCTTATCTTCATTGCACCTAATGATGTTACGAGGATAGTGATAGTGACCACACTTACATGTTTCATTGGTACAAAAGAGTCCAAGAGAGCACTCCACCGCATTGGAACAGGATGATGAACTACTTTGATCAAAGCCTTGAAAAATTGATGCTGGTAGCACTTTTTTACTTTGGGTTATCAGTATAACACTCCAGCCTAACACTATCAATGCTACTATCTTCATTTTTAATACGAGCTAGTTATTGTATTTGCTACTGTCAGTAGTGACAAACTGCTTCACTAGGTAACCAAGCATGCTACCGATTCATTTGAAGGAAAGGAACATAATTTTATGCTGTACAGTAGGAAATCCTCACATTGGAGGGAGAAGTTTTTTTTGCTACATAAAATATTGGCTCGTACATACATGCACTGGTATGCTAAGCAAGCTTTTTTTTTGAGTACTGTAAGTGTGCTATGTATACACTTTTAGTTGATGCATGATACGCTAGGTAACCAAGCAAGGTGTGCTATGAATGCTTTTGTGTTCATACCTAGCTTACGTGTGTATGACAATACACACTAGGCATCATACTAAGCAAGCTTTGGTGAGTTTATAGGTGTGCTAAAAATACACTTTTTGTGCTTCTATAACTCATACGTACATAAGACTTATTACACTCGTCAGCTGTGAGATATGGCGAGATATTTCACTCGCCAAAAAAAAAAAAATATCCCCAGGGCGCACGATTTCATTGGTCGGTCTGTAGCTAGAGCGTAGCTACCCCTTAGTTACGAAACAAAACGAAAACTCCTGCCATGGCTTGTCCCTGTCCTGTGGTGTGCCGTTGTTCAGACGCCAACTCTAGCCTCGTGCTCTCAAGCAAGACTACGAACTACGAGGCTCCTCCCATGCCCACCACACCCAGCTATTAACGAGTTCCTCCACCCACGTTTTGTGTTTGCTAGCGACAGCGAAGCTCGAAGCTAGCGGAAGGTATGACGCCAAATACCAATGGGCCTTAGAAATAATTTCTTCTTGTGGAAAATTACAAAAAAAAAAAAAGAAGTTTCCTTGTGACCCAGCACCAGATGACTTCTTCATTTTCCAACAATCAGCTATAAACTACCCAGAGACAGAAATAGATTCTAGTTAATGACAATGTTATATACTGATCGTTAACTTCATAATCATCTTCTTCCAACAGTCAGCTATAAACTACCAACATAATACAGAGACAGAAATAAACTCTTTAGTAATAGCTAGGTAATGACAATGTTATCTGATCATTATCTCATAGATTATCTTCATTATCATCTTCTTCCAACAGTCAGCTTCAGAAAACCTAAAACTGTTGTTATTCATAGCCTGGGGAACAGTGCGTTATGACTGTGCGTTATGAGTCATAACGCACTTTACCCTAAGGGAGGGAATTTATGACAGTAAGAGCACTTTTCTCTATGGGAGTAAATGTATTAGGTGGGATATATATAATAGTTAGACAACGAGACCGAGGGATCTACCGTCTGTATAAACCCGAAGGCCCTGGGCTGTAGCATCCCGAGCGTAGCGAGGGCGCTACTAGGGGCCTGAGGGTTTATACAGACGGTAGATCCCGTTGGTCGAGGTGTCTAACTAATTTAGAACATGGCAATAACCTTGACAACCTAGCGCTATAGCTAGCTAGCTAGTTTCAAATAGCTACTCGGCGACTCACCATGCTTAGACTATTTGACGTGAACAACCGAGACATAACAGACGAGCTAGACTACAATAGCAACCCAAACTGCCTCGAAGAACCTTGGTGTTCTGCGTGGGGCATTTGCAAGGCCCAAGAACCTGTTGAACAAGCTATGGAACCAGAAACTAGGCATGGTCTGCAGTCACATCAAGTATTAGCTAACATGAACAAACAAAACTCTGACAAACGTACTCTTAATATCTTGATATGCTATTATATTGTACATTTTTAATCTTTGTCACCCAGCAATGCTATTATGCCTCAGGCACGGGGTGAATATATGTAGACTTACCTATGCCCTGAGAGGAGGTAAGTCTATATGTAGACACCTCCCAGTAAATAAGTGAACTAGTCTACCTCTAACTGACCAATCAGATTGCAGGAATCAATCAAGCCATGTTCTAAATAATAGTTAGACAACGAGACCAGGGATCTACCGTCTGTAGAAACCCGAAGGCCCTGGGCTGTAGCGTCCCGAGCGTAGCGAGGGCACTACTAGGGGCCTGAGGGTTTCTACAGACGGTAGATCCCGTTGGTCGAGGTGTCTAACTATTTTAGAACATGCCAATAACCTTGACAATAACCTTGACAACCTAGCGCTATAGCTAGCTAGCTAGTTTCAAATACTCGGCATGGGGTGTATATATGTAGACTTACCTATGCCCTGAGAGGAGGTAAGTCTATATGTAGACACCTCCCAGTAAATAAGTGAACTGGTCTACCTCTAACTGACCAATCAGATTGCAGCAATCAATCAAGCCATGTTCTAAGGGGATTTATTCAATGGCTTGTCTATGGGGAAAATGTACTAGTGGGCGTGGTCTGTAAGAATAAATGAGTATATTTTATGCATATGCTAAAACAAGCTTTGTTGAGTCTATTGATGTGCTTATGAAGTGTCTTCATAGTTTATGGATGATAAACTACGTACGTAGGCATACAATTATGCTAAACAATCTATTAGAGTGTGCTATGAATACATCTCACGTTTATACTTCATGCACGATGCATGCAGCTGAGAGCAAGTTTACTTTTGTGAGTAATAGCTATAGGTATTCTATGAATACGTACATGCACCTTTTGTGTTCATCAGAGAGTGCGGTAGCACTCTCTAAGTAGGGATGGCAGGTCAAAGTCCATAGGACAGTATAAACTAAAAACTCTTCTTTCTCTTCTACCCTTACTCTACAGATTCTCACAAGTCATGGCCCTATCCCTACATCTACACAGAAGACAGGACAATGTATAATAATCTAAAATTCATTCTATAACATTAACAAAAATGATTTCAAAAATTGACTTTTGTTCTAGTTTTCAACATAATAATAATCAGATCGGCGTACTGACTAACTGGCTATAGTCATCAGAATTCTGTTCGGGCCATCTGTTAGAGCGGCACCTAGAGGCTGATCTTTTGCTATTAGTTTTCACTACAGTTCCATTTCACAATTCAGTGCTTATGGAACACTAGCTAATCTTTTTTCGCCATTTTAAGGGCGGGGCCACATAGGTGCGCGCTAGCTAGAGCTGTTCAGCTTTGATATCTATACTTCAGCTAGCTATTTCTTGTGTTTCAGTCATTCCTCAGTACAGATTCTCATCCTACACATAATCAGTACTTAGCTCTGTGCAGTTTGCTCACTTCACCATGCCAGTGCCTCCAGAAGGTAAGGAACTATAGATAACGCATTTCCATTCAGTGCCACCTCCAGCTGTGCGCCCCATCCCAGAAGGTGAGCAACTACATGTATGTAGAATTATCACATTCACTGCTCTTACAATTACATCATCCAGTACCACCTCCAGCCGCGCACCCCCTCCCAGAAGGTAAGCACTATAGATAGTACATTTCATGATCTTACAATTACATCATCCAGTGCCATCTCCAGCTTCCCACCCTCACCCAGAAGGTGCATGGAGGGGTAGGGCCAGGGCCAGGCGGAGGGGGAGGGGACGTCAATGGTTCTGCCCATTCCCGTGTGAGTACATACTTAACTATTTTCCACCAACACATAACATGCATCACCATAATCTATAATTCCAGACCCAAACATGTACAATGGAAATCGTAAGTAATATAAAACAGTACAAAATCACTTAGCTATAGCTACTTCTCTTTTCCAGTACACTTTCATTACCATGGGAGGTAAAAAGTAAGTCGTGCACTCTAACACTATAAAACATTTCATTTGCATCTCAATACTTGCAGAAATCCTCAACAAGAACTCAAGGCAAGCATAAAGCTGCTATAGCTAGGCTTCATTTAACCCTATTGCTTGCAGAACTCAAATCATTCATAATAACTTAGATATAATCTTGCGATCATCACGTACTCAAACAGCAGATCTCTATACTAAGCTGCACAAAATCCTGCTATCAAAGCTACCAGCATCATAACATGTACACACAGGAGGTAGCACACGTGCCACAAATTACTACTCTTATCTGCTCATTCCCCACACCCTCCCTCATACAAGACAACCAAACGTCTAGTATTCAACTTAATGTTTCATTCTACTCTCATTTGCACTGCACATGCTCATCCATCCTCCCTCATGTAAGACAACCAAACCTCAACAACTATTATTAAATTGAATGATTGTGCTCCTCTACAATAATGCTTTTCACTCCTCAGTACTGTATCCACAACAGATAGCTACTCATCCTTCATGTCAGTCGTACTCTCCTCCTCAAGACAACAAAACATTCTTCAGTCCTATGCTTGCAAACAATACCGATTGCAAATTAACCCTCAGCAGGCATGCACGAGAGGGTACTCTCCATACAAAAACTGCCCAATCACTCCTTATTGCACATGCCCACACACATTAATTGAAAAAAGAAAACACATATGAAATTTGGGTATTAGCTAAGTGCAGCCATTAATTTCTTCTTCTTCACCACTGCACCTTCTCATTCTCTGCCAAGTGAAGATATTGAAGCCTCTTCATCAGTCAATCATCCCTGACGAATATAACATTCAAAATTGATCATTGAGCTTTTCTTAGCATATATTTGGAAATAACTACTTCTTATGAATATGAATAATACACAAGTATTGTTATATAATCTTCCATATCCAGTGCTATGTACTTACCAAAGAGGAACATTTCAATTTATATAGCTAATTACAAAGAAAAAGAATGGAAACAAGTGAATGCAAAAAATTTCTTCTAAATAAAAAGTGAAGTAGGGATAGCAGTAAAATTTAGCTGCATTCCTATCACTCCTACCCCTCCTAAAATTTCAATATCCACGCCCATATATACACCCAACTTAAATCCCTACTCTTCACTCCCCCTTCAGCAATAAGTGAGTCAAGTAACCCCTTACCCGTACCCATCACCAAACTCAAGAATCACAGCAATAATATTATTACAAAACTACTATTCCTACTTCACTCCTAAGGAGGCCTAGGAGTGAAGTAGGAATAGCAGTTTTGTAATAATATTATTGCTGTGATTCTTGAGTTTGGTGATGGGTACGGGTAAGGGGTTACTTGACTCACTTATTGCTGAAGGGGGAGTGAAGAGTAGGGATTTAAGTTGGGTGTATATATGGGCGTGGATATTGAAATTTTAGGAGGGGTAGGAGTGATAGGAATGCAGCTAAATTTTACTGCTATTCCTACTTCACTTTTTATTTAGAAGAAATTTTTTGCATTCACTTGTAGATTATACATTTGATAATGTAAGCAATTAAGCTTTAGTGAGGTGTGCTATCTTGGTTATACATATCTCATGGCACGATACATGCTCTATGAACTCGTGTCAACAAAAGGACTTCTGTAATTACCTCAATTACATAGTCTTATTGCATTCACTAAATCTTGCATACTCAACTCTTGATAAAAAAATTCCTGGTTTTAAACCCCCAGCAGAGAGATACCTGAAAGTACAAGTTCATGGCCTGCCCTGCATTTAGCATACTGGGGGTAATAACTTGACAAGTATTCACTTAAGCTCATTGCATTGATAAAATGATTACCACACAGATTATAGAGAAAATTGATGAGCACTACAATTGCTAGAAGCATGTACATGTACATGTACATGTACATGTACACAGTTGGCAAAAAAAAATAAATTCACACAAATTCTCACTACAGTAGCAAGAGAGGATTCAACTAATATGTAGTAATTAAGCAAAAGTACATTTTTAAAGAAAATCTCTCTGATTGTTACAGAAAACTGCCAAGTTCATTCATGATTAGCGTGCATTTGTTCAATAGTGTCGAAGCTGTCGTTATTTTCTAGTGAGTTATAGCCATTTCTCCATGCCTTTATTCTGTGAGCTAGCCTAAGCCCGAACCTTCCGTTGGAGAATATCCAGAAAAAAATGATCCCCAGAGCATAAATTAAGGGAACAGTTCCTGCGATGCCGGCAAATACAAAGAAAATCTTGATAAACTGCTGCACTTTGATGGTTGCTATATCCCAACCACTTGCAGCAACATAAAACAGAGCCAATAGTGTGAAAAATGTAACATTGATCTTTGAATAATGGACCACTTGAAACTTAAAGGGCTGAAAGTTAACTATGAGTAAGATTAGTAGCAGAAACATCATGGCACACAAAGAAAAGTATGCCGATGTCTTGGTGAAGGCGAAAATCAAGAAGCCAAGCAAACGGAAAAAGAAGAAGACAGCTGCAAACCACCGACAATCTCTAGTGCCTGGTTCTGTTCCATCTTTGTAACAGCCTGTGAAAGAATCCATAAAGGTGTGTAAGATATGTTGTCGAAAAGGAATGTGATTCAGGAACTTCTGGAAGAAAGAAAAAGGATAGAGAGCAAGAATAGCAACTGGAAGAGCAATAAACACAAGTGAAACTATTATGGCAAGGAGAGCAAAGGGGAGATGCTCTTTACCAAAGTATTTGATATTTCCTGCGTAATATAACCACAATGATTCCTGGTAACCATCTTGGTGCAGTTCATAAACATGTGTTGGGGTAAGCAAGTCGAAAGTCACACTGAGAAACTTTATATTTGACAAGAGAAAGAAAGTAGCAAAAGAATCGATCAAAGATGTTCTGATGTTCCAATTTTTCTTGAAAAGAGAAAATATTTTGTGGAATGGCTTCCACATGATCACAATGACTCTGTAGTTCTTGTCATGCAGGTTTATAAGTAGGTAGGTGATACCAATGAGGAGGAGCGGGTACACAGCAATGACATAGTCCAAAGCTAGGGTGGGGAGAAGGCCTATTCCAAGACAAATATCAGAGTAAAATGGCCGGAAAAAATCTAAGTTCCATATGCCATAAAGAGATAACAGTAATTTGGCGATTATGATATTATAATCGGGTTGAGTCCGCAAGCCAAACATCAGCAAACGTGACATGGCTGGGATTGAAACAGCCTGACTGTACCAGATGACTGGATGCAAGTGACTAGTAACAGCATTTATTTGGAAAAAGACAATGAAACAGTAAAAGACTGTTAATGGGAGGTAGGCTGCCATGATGTACCTACCCCAGTTCCAACCAATATGTGAAGAAAGAACACAAGTCATGTCAAACGAGTAAGCCAAGGGATAGTGTTCAGGCAGACACCTTCCACAAAGTGCTCCAGTTCTATTGAATAACATGCATATCGAGTTGTTTTGCTTGATGTTACTAGGGAGTGGATGATACACGATATCAGATAAGTCTTTCTTCAAATTAATACAGTTATAAAAGCATGCACCAACTTCAGCTACATTTTTATTTTGATCGAAAGTGGCACAGTAGCAATCTAAAACTGATAAAGTGCCCTTGTCTTCATTGCACTTGATGATACCATGAGGATAGCGGTGACCACACTTACATGTTTCATTGCTACAAAAGAATCCGGGGAGACAATCCATTACTGGATCATTACTGGAACAAGATGATATAAAGTCCTGAAAATTTGATTCTGAATATCCTTGACTGTTAGTGCAATAAACCATTAACATAGTCCAACTGAATATCAGAAACAGTGCTGCTCTCTTGTACATCATTTTAGTGACTGCTGCAAGGAGAAAGTGATCCACTTGGCTAAAATCCTGACAGTGAAAGAAAGGGAGATACGTCAGCCTTCCTCTGCCTACAGATTGCTCTACAGTATGTACGTACGTAAAATTAATTTCGATCGTTAATCATAAAGTGTATTTAGCATTCACAGGTGTGTGATGGAAAACAATAGGTGTGCTATGCAAGCTGAGAAGGTGTGCTACATATACACATCTATTTGCTTGTGTCTACAGAAGATCTTACTAGTTTTGGTTACTGTAAGTATTTGTAATTTATGTTTTACAATAATTTTCATGTTAATTTATTTTCTTAGCTTTACACTATTTTGTACAAAGTAATTAATTTTCATGTGATTTTTTTTTGTTGTTGAACATATCAATTAGATTGATATCGAAAATTTCCCAATTTACGGTATGTAGCCTACCATAGCCAGTGTCAAAGACAAACAATGAAAGTTAAAAGTTCGGGACAGTTATAAAACACAATTCACACTGATAATTAAATAAGGCTTTAAGAGAGAAACATCTTGACAATGTATGATTATTGATGATGAGTGTGCATTTGTTCAATAATATCAAAGCTGTCATTCTCAAGTGAGTTATAGCTGTTTCTCCATGCCCTTAGCCTGTGAGCTAGCCTCAGCCCAAACCTTCTATTTGAGAATATCCAGAAAAAGACGATTATCAGAGCATAGAGAAAGGGAATGATTACTATAATGCAAGCAAATGTGAAAAAAAATTTGATGAACTTCTGCACTTTGATAGTTGCTATACCCCAACCAGTCACAGCAACATAGAATACGGCCAATAGTGTGAAAAAAATTGCATTGATCTTTGAATAATGAGCCACTTGAGACTTAAAAGGTTGAATGCCAACTATGAGTAAGACAAGGAGCATAAACATTATGGCAAATAACGGAAAGTAGACGGCTGTCTTAGTGAAGGCAAAACATAAGAAACCAAGCAAACGAAAAAAGAAGAAGACAGCTGCAAACCATCGGCAATCTCTAGTGCCTGGTTCTGTTCCATCTTTGTAACACCCTGTGAAGGAGTCCATAAAGGTGTGCAAGATGTGTTGTCGAATTGGAAGGCAATTAAGGAACTTTTGGAAGAATGCAAAAGGATAGAGAGCAAGAATAGCAACTGGAAGAGCGATGAACATAAGTGAAACTATTATTGCCAGGAGAGCATAGGGGAGATGTTCTTTGCCGAAATATTTCATATCTCCTGCATAGTATAACCCCAATGTATGGTTGTAACTACCTTGGTGCAGCTCGTATATTTGTGTTGGAGTAAGTAAATTGAATGCCACACTGAGAAACTTTATGTTTGATAAAAGAAAGAAAGTGGCAAATGAGTCAATCAAAGATGACCTAATATTCCAATTTTTCTTAAATTGAGAAAATACGATTTTAAATGGTTTCCACACAATAACAATAACTCTGTAATTCTTGTCGTACAGGTTTATAAGTAGGTAGGTGATAGCCATGAGGAGGAGAGGGTACACAGCAATGACATAGTCCAAAGCTAGAGTGGGGAGAAGACCTATTCCAAGACAGATATCAGAGTAGAAAGGCCTAAAGAAATCAAAGTTCCATACGCCATAAAGTGATAACAGTAATTTGGCGATCAAAGTATAACTTGCATGGTTGCGTAGACCCAAGAGAAGTGGTCGTGCCATAACTGGGATGGAAATTGCTTGACTGTACCATATGACCGGATGGAAGTGGCTAGTAATGGCATTGATTTGAAAGAAGACGGTAAAGAAATAAAATGCTGTTAGTGGGAGATAAGCTGCCATGATGTATCTACCCCAGTTCCAGCCTATGTGAGAGCAGTTGACACAAGTCAAATTAAAAGAGTATGCCAAGGGGTAGTGTTCAGGTAGACACATCCCACAGAACTCCCCAGCTCTGTTCAACAATGCACATATTTGTTCGACATTTGGTACTGGATGATACACATTATTAGCTGATTCTTCATTCAAATCGACACAATTATACACACAAGCTCCAACTTCAGTTACATTACGCTCTTTATTAAAAGAAGCACAGTAACAATCCACAACTGAAATAATACCTTTATTTTCATCACACTTGATAATGTTAGGGGGATAGCGACCACACTTGCATGTTTTATTACAGTACAACCCAGGAGAACATACCTTCTTTGCAAAACTGTCACTGGAACATGAAGGATGTTCACAAAAGCAATTGTGATCTACTTCCTCTTGAAGATTAAACACTGAAGGTGTAGAGTCAATGGGTTCTTGTGATTTCAACACCAAATGACTTTGCTTTTCATTTTCGTGGTCTTCAGTGCAGTGTACCATACACACACACATAAGAAAAATAAGTTTGCATATAATATTCAGCATAATATCAAGGCAGAGCTACAAGCTACACCTGTGGAATGAACGATGCTATATAATTATTTTATCCAGGGGTATGGCTATTCTCATGGGATTGTTGCATGGTAATATGCATGTATTCAGTGATGAAATTTAATAAACAATGAAAGTGCGTGTATTTGGGATAGATTTTTTAAAATTTAGATTTTATATTAACACATTGTGTTTTGGTGAGCAAAGCGAGCTTACCCCCTATTCATGCAAGTTGAGATTTTTGGTCACATGATACGTACATCACATTTAAAATGCATGCGCATATGTTTATTTGACCTTTGAACCCACTAATGCTCACAGCACTTAGCAACAAACAGCTAGGGCTTATTGCTTTCTACAGCATTTTGTCATAGAGGCACTAAGTAAATTGTAGGGTTTAGTGCTACAGACTCCAGTGTATGCAGCTGTTCATCCTGACAGCAACAATATCTTAGCCTAAGAAGTCAAATGACTTTCACCAACTGCTTCGCTCGCCAATTAAACATGTTACACAAACATACCCTAGTTATATGGGGTGTTACAAATGTGATGATCCTGCAGTATTGGCCCACTGGTGATATGTATGTATGATGTATGAATGACAGTTGCTACTGTTTGATAAACATAGTCTGGCATAGCCGACCCTCCTCTACCATATCTCCTCTATAAGCTAATCCATGCTAAGGAGTCAATTGAGGATTTGCATACCATAGGCACTGAAGAATAACACCCCACCCCATATGAAAGTAACACCCTCTAACACTTATTTTTAATCATCCCTAATGCACAGTCACACTATCATGGACAAACAATAGTTAGTCACTATAGTGTCAGTTCCAACATTACGTACTTGGTCCTTGCTTCCATCATTCACATCTGGTAATGGAAGATAGATGATCTTTGAGAATCCATTTAAAAAGAGAAGAACTTGAAAGTAAAGCTTACTACATAGACTTCCCATAGTTATCACACTTTGTATACATTATCTTATATAAACGTAATAATACCCGGTGTTATTCTTCAGTGTTTATGGTATTGTATGTGTACTGGAGTCAGCATGCATAGCTAATATCGATTCTGATGAATCTTTGAGCTTTTAAGGGAGGATTATATAATTAAAACGTCCATATCTTCATTATACTACCCCCTATAAGCTTGATTTAGGTCTCAAAAAGAGAGCTCTATTTGAGAGCTTTCCAATAGTGTGCTTAGTTACAACTTTACCCCCCCAAGACCTGACATGACCTCAGTGGCTCAGTGGTTAAAAAATACAGCCAAAGTTATGCGTGCATCATAGTACACAGGGTTCACCTTTGGTATGAGAAGTCATCGTATTCAGAGGATGGGATAGCAGCTGGCCACCGGTCAATTAGTACTACTGGCCAATTTGTACTACTGACCAATTTCCTGTCAATTAGTACTACTGACCAATTTCCTGTCAATTAGTACTACTGACCAATTTCCTGTCAATTAGTACTACTGACCTGGTTCATTTTGTGGTTTGCTCTGTAAACATGACTAGACAGGTCATGCATGCATTCACTAACTAATTAACAGCTGCACAGTGTACAGTTAGTCAATAATATTGATCAGACATGGCTGCCAGCCTAGATGCAGCACATCAATGATTACGTGACACTCTCTTTGCTACATCCATAAACATTATAAGCAATATTCATCTGAAAATTCATATTAAAAGGCTTTTATACTGGTGGGGCAAATGGGAGTGTGACAGGTCAAATGAAATTTGGTCTGACAAATTGGTTGGGCAAAAGAAAATCCTCATCCTATCCTCTGTTGTATGCCAGTCCAGATACGTATCAGCTTCGAATCATGATCCTGTACTGTAAGCTAACTGTGCAGTCGCTTTTCATGATGACCCTGGGTAAATTGAGCTGGTGCACTCACCCTGCATTTTTACTTCCAGCCTGGCAGCTGATGTGAGCTACAATGTTATCAGAAGCACTTAGTTAGCCCAACACTACATGTAGAAATCAATCAAGATTCAAGATTGCCTAGCTAGTGTACTCAATTGGAACATACAGTGGAACCTCCGAATAATGGACACTCCGAATAAAGGACACCTCTCTGTGTCCCACCATAGTACTTTGTGTATTAAATGACCTCTGAACGCTGTCCCACCATAGTACTTTGTGTATTAAATGACCTCTGAACAAAGGACACCTCTCTCTTGTTGCTGTCCCACCATAGTACTTTGTGTATTAAATGACCTCTGAACAAAGGACACCTCTCTCTTGTTGCTGTCCCACCATAGTACTTTGTGTATTAAATGACCTCTGAATAAAGGGACACCTCTCTCTTGTTGCTGTCCCACCATAGTACTTTGTGTATTAAATGACCTCTGAACAAAGGACACCTCTCTCTTGTTGCTGTCCCACCATAGTACTTTGTGTATTAAATGACCTCTGAACAAAGGACACCTCTCTCTTGTTGCTGTCCCACCATAGTACTTTGTGTATTAAATGACCTCTGAATAAAGGGACACCACTCGATCTGTAAAGGACAAATTCAGTGGCCCCAGATTGTCCATTATTCGGAGGTTCCACTGTATTTACAATACATATACATGTGCATTTTGGAGTGTAGATATAATTATAACCATCATATCATCTACAGTTTCAATGAGTCATGCATGATGTGAGAGTCAGCTCACTTGTGATCCCATTTTGGGACTGTGATGGGTACCAATGGATGTTGGCAAAACACTAAATGACACTTCCGGTGCAATGATTGGTACAAGCCTTTATATGTATCAGAAGACCAGGAAAATAAAGATCCTCCAGTGAGATAATTGATACCATTAGAGTAGCCTCGGTCCTAGAATAGGCTTGGGAACCACACTATACCATACGTACTTCCTGGATAGAGATAACATGTAATTGGTAGTGATGATATCACACTTACCACTTCCTGGATGACATACAGTTACTCCATGGTGACAGAAGTCTGATCATAACCACAAATTGATACTATACTAAATCAGAATGCAAATCTATATTATATATATGGTGATTATGGTGATTACCGTCATCATAGTGTGCAAATTAAAACTGCTAAGTATCTAGATTTTATAGCTGCAACTTGGAATTCATAATGAAAGTTTTCTCTCTGATCTTTATCTTCCTTGTAGTTCCTCTTCATGCAAGAGAGAAATCGACTCTACACATATTGGCACTGGTGCCGATGGTTCAAGGAAATGAGACAACTCTGCCAGTTGAGAATTGGAGAAGAGGATGGGAAATGATCCCTGGTGCCAACCTAGCTGTTGATATGATAAATAATGACTCCACGATCCTCCAAGATACCTTCTTAAAATTGATAATCATCAATAGCAATGCAGATGATCCTTTCAGCAGTTTGGTGGATTTTTTAGAAGTTTCTAAAGATGGAGATAATACTATTGTAGCTACAATTGGAATGTTCTACTATAAAGAAATTGAAATCATTTCTTCATTAGCTGTTAAATCCAACAGTTTACAGCTATCTACATCAATGTCTCCAAAAGCATTCGATAGAGAAAGATTTCCACAGCAATTTCACATGGTACAGTCCACATCTGTCCAAGTAAAAGCTTTATTCAGTCTAATGGAGTTTTATAACTGGACTGGACTGTCTGTCATCACCTCTGGCTCTGATCCACTCTATTTACAAACTGCTGAAGCACTTTACTCTACTTCCAGGCAGTACCCAGGAATAACAGTAAGAAGCCAAATCCATAAAACCACAGCCAATTTCAACGACATTGCATTTGATAGATTAAAATCAAACATAATAATAATCTCTATGAACATTCAAGATACGGTCAAGTTAATTTGTACTGCTCACTTGAAAAATCTCATTGGGCCAAAATACATTTGGATTATCCTTAGCCACAGTGTCGATGACTTCAAATTGCATGCTACCACTAGCTGTACTGTGGATAATTTATCAGAAGGAATCTTATTCATTCAACAACATCTTACGGTACGGGATCATAACTTGAAATTGATATCCGGATTGACATACAATGATCTATCACGAAAGTTACAACAAACACCAACGGTCAACCCTTATGCTTATGTACTACATGATGAGATATGGACTGTAGCACTGGCTTTGAATGAAAGTAATGATACTGACATAAGTGTCACACTGAATGATATAGACTTCACTGGAGCAAGTGGTCCTGTAAAGTTTGTGAATAATGAAAGAAAAGGATTGAGTGTTGAGATTCTCCAGGTAAGAGATGCAACCACTACAAGCTTTGGCAGTTTCATCAATGATAATCTCACTGTAGCAAATGGAAGTATTCTCAGAAACTTCAACGAAAGAAAAGACGTTCGAATCAGAATCTTGCAACGTACATCGGTAGTTTACGTAGCAATTTCGTACAGCAATATAATAGTGTGCACTATTTTCACAACATTAGTTTTCATCCTTTATTTATACTTCAGAAAGAAAGCTGCCATTAAAGCAACTTGTACAGTGGTGAGCATGATGATATTCCTCAGCTGTTATCTCATCCTTTTTTACCTTTCGATATTGAATATCGTCTCGATACCACAATATCAACAGGTGTCCAATAACTTCAAAGAATTCATTTGTACTACTCGGCAATGGTTGAACGGCTTGGCCATCCCGACGAATTTAATCCTCTCAACAATGATAGCTAAAATGGTGCGAGTATATCGAATATTCAAAACACCTTTATCCACAAGAAAAACCAAATCATGGAAATCATGTCAATCCAATTCCATTTTGTTCCTGCAAATCTTGTTAATGATGATACCGAATTTGCTCATACTGATTCTATGGTCAGCTATCGATGCTTACAACATCAAAACCACACACACTCGTGACATTGAATCAGGTGAAATCATTGCAGTACAACAGTGTGACAGTCATCGCTTATTATCGTGGCTTATTCCTCTCCTTCTCTACATAATAGTACTGCTGGTCACTCTGGTGGTAGTTGCAGTGAAAACAAGGAAAATACGATACAAGAACTTCAAAGACACCAAAAAAGTCAATGCTCTTGTCTTTGTGCTTATCTTGACCATTGTCCTCACGCTATCCCACTGGTTCATATTGCGTAGAGTTGCAAAGTCGGACACCATATTGCAACACAGCATGCTTCAAATTGGACACACTTTAATGATATACGAGTTGATGGGTTTCTTGTTTGTGCCCAAGATATATCCCTTGATAAAAGAAAAGTGGTTTATAAAGTGTTGTCTGGGCCACAAGGACTGAATTTATTATTTATTTATTTTTAAAAATTCAGTTAGCTAATACTGTCACATAATTTTTTTAATCATTGTCATAGAGGTCTAAATAATGCCCACCCCAAGCTGTTGTATCCATTAAGGTGTGTATTATTTAATGATCCATTGATCAATTCAAGTTTTCATGCAAGTCGATGTGATAGTCTAAGTTCTGAAGTATAAGCTTGTAGGCCTTTTTCTTTATGTGTCTGAATCAGCTCCAACTTGAAGACTAAATATTCATGTTGAGTAGTTGTCTTGTGTTCACAGGTGCATAATTGTACCAACTACCACATGCTGATTAATGATGATAATTCCATCATATGAGACAAGCCAGTTTACATTATAGTATGAAACTACTTTCAATTTCTTTACATAGATGCTTTATAGATTAATTAATCACAAAAACATTGAGAAAAGGAACCCACTTCCTGGTTATTAAGTTTCTTACTGGATTCAAAATCTTTATACTTTATGCCATGTTGCATTCAAAACCTTCAACACTTTATACTTCATGCCAATCTTGTAGATACACTTGTAGGCAGCTTGTACACTTTAAACATGATAATTATAATTATCTTAGTAGATTGTAAACATTACAACTTGTTTTCTTTCAGTATTCCATATATTTAACCTATTAAAATAAGGTCACCATTGATGTATTTCTTTTAGGATAAAAGTAGCTAACCATACACAAACTTGCAATCAAAGGAAAAGATGTTTGAGTATAATAGCTATAGCTACTTGAGCTTTTGAGCAGTCATGAAGGCTTTCCTTGGTTATTTTATTGCTTTTCTTGTATTTCCTCTTCATGCAAGAGAGAAATCGACTCTACACATATTGGCACTGGTGCCAATGGTTCAAGGAAATGAGACAACTCTGCCAGTTGAGAATTGGAGAAGAGGATGGGAAATGATTCCTGGTGCCAACCTAGCTGTTGATATGATAAACAATGACTCCATGATCCTCCAAGACACCCTCTTAAAATTGATTACCATCAACAGCAGTGCAGATGGTTCTTTTCAAAGTTTGGTAGATTTTGTTAGAGCTTCTACTGACAGAGATAACAATATTGTTGCTATAATCGGAACATTCTTTGATAAAGAAATTGAGATCTTTTCACCTTTGGCTGCCAAATTCAACATCAGTTTTCAGATATCAACATCAATGTCCCCTCAAGTGTTCAATAAAGTAAGATTTCCACATCAAATTCACATGGTACAGTCAGTATCTGTCCTAATACGAGCTTTATTCAGTCTTGTTGAGTTCTATAACTGGACTGGACTGTCCGTCATCACTTCTGACTCTGATCCACTTTATCTACGAATTGCCGAAGAGATTCATACCACTTCCAAGCAATACTCAGGTACAATGATAAAAGAACACATTCACAATTCTGTGAATAATTTCAATGTTGATAGAGTAAAGTCAAACATAATAATAACTTCTATGAATATTCGAGATACAGTCTACTTGAATTGTACTGGTCAGTTAAAAGATCTTGCTTGGCCTAAATATGCTTGGATAGTTTTGAGCCACAGTGTCAATGACTTCATTTCAAATGCTACAACTCTGGAGAATAGCACTAACTGCATTGCTTCACGGATAACAGAAGGAGTGATATTCATTCAACAGGACCTTACAGTAAAGGATCATCATTTGAATTTGATATCTGGACTGACATACAATAATTTATCACAACTGCTACGACATTGCTCACTTGCACCAAAGGTAAACCCTTATGCTTATGTACTACATGATGCAATATGGACTGTAGCACTGGCTTTGAATGAAAGTAATGATACTGACATAAGTGCCACACTGAATGATATAGACTTCACTGGAGCAAGTGGTCCTGTAAAGTTTGTCAACAATGAAAGAAAAGGATTGAGTGTTGAGATTCTCCAAGTAAGAGGGAAAAGAACTAAAACCCTTGGCATTTTTGTCAATGACAATCTCACAATCATAAATCACATTGGAGACATTGATCAAATAAACAATGCTCAGGCACAGCTCCCTCAAGGCATAGTATTTTATGAAATAATATTGCACAGTAGCGTGATCCTGTGCACTATTTTTACAACACTGATTTTCACTTTGTACCTACACTTCCGACAGAAAGCTGCTATAAAAGCAACAAGCACAGTGCTGAGTGTGATGATTTTTCTCAGCTGTTATCTCCTTCTTTTCTATTTATCGATTCTCAGTGCTGATTTCTCTCTATATTTTAAGCGACTTCCACATTATTTTGGTGACTTCATATGCACAGTTTATCCCTGGTTTAATGGTCTGGCCATACCAGTAAATTTGGGACTATCAGTTGTGATAGTTAAAATAATTCGAGTGTACAGAATCTTCAGTGAGGTGATAAGAACCAGCAGGAAGTGCAAGTCGAATTCGATGCTGCTCTTACAGATCTTCCTAATCATGGTACCAAATTTGCTCATATTGATATTATGGTCTGCAATAGATCCTTACAAATATCAGCATTATTCCATAACAACTGCATCAGGAAAAACGATAAGTCGTGAAGGATGCTTTAGTGACCACTTAGTAGTATGGTCAATACTTCTCCTTCTAAATCTAGTTCTGTTGATGGTCTCTCTGGTGGTAGTTGCAGTGAAAATAAGAAAAATACGATACAAGAACTTCAAGGACACAAAAAAAGTCAATGCTCTAATTTTCATGCTGATACTTACCATTTCATTCACAATATCTTACTACTTGATCTTACTAGCACTTCAGGATGATAATGCTGTGCTGAGACACGTCATCCTGCATATCGGACATGTTTTGATCATATACGAGTTGATGGGCTTTTTGTTTGTGCCCAAGATCTTCCCCTTGATTAGAGAGAAATGGTTTACAACAAAGTGTATTTCAACTCATAATCATTGAAAACACATGGACTAGCTATATTTAAGAGCTCACTGATATCGATTTTTGTGGCATATGGCCACAAGTAGATGATCATAAAAATTAATAATTAGAACATTTTTATCCTACTTTTTCTATAACTATGGTTATGGAAATTATTGCATATGGTATGACTACAGTTGCTATTGATACAAGTAAGGAAAAAAGCATTTCGTGAAATGAAAAAAGATGTAGGGATGACCACTGCTCAAAAAAGTAAGGAAACAAGAAGGATGGAAATGGGATCAATCTTTGTTCTGTATATCCAGCTAACAATCCCTACATATACGTACATTACTACACTATAATCTGAAGCTACCCGATGTATATGTAGGGATTATTGGTTGGATATACAGAACAAAGATTGATCCCATTTCTTGTTTCCTTACTTTTTCGAGCAGTGGTCATCCCTACATCTTTTTTCATTTCACGAAATGCTTTTTCCCTTACTTGTTCCTGGTCTTCTTTCCTCTCTTTTATGGTTTTAGCTATGTATAGAGTTCATTCTTCTGTGTATGCAGGGACAGATGAAAGAAGAATAGTTGTCCAAAAGCATACCAGCTCAATCATTATCAACGAGTCAAGGTGTTTTGTTATTGTTGAGCTATACTTGGAGGTCGAAGATGAGTCTACCGGTAGATGGACTGGTGAATCTAAATCCCCGAGTTGATGCAGTAGTCTATCATCATTATCTAGAGCTAGCTAGCTAGCTAGCTAGAGACAGCTGAGTAATATTATAATTTCGAATAATTGGATATCGAATACATGCGCATGCGTATTATAGAAAAGATGGCTTCCACTTATTGAATTAGTCGAGTGTTGTGCTCCGTAGTGTCTCCTTTGTCATCGACTCTTTCGAGGATCAATGAGTAGAAAAGATTGTAGTTGGTAGAATTTGGAGTGGATTTATCCAGAAATCATAGCTGTAGCTTGAGTGGTTCGAGAGATATGGTTGTCTAAGAAGAAAAAGAAGAACAACAACAACAATAGAGAAGAAGAAGAATCAAGCAATTTACCTGCTTGCCGTATTTCTGAAACGGTAAGCTCCCTGGTCCTGAAACTTGGTCTGCACATTGTAGTAAGCTCTAGTAGGCTGGATAATCATTCACAGTAGCTTTTGTTAGGTCTAAGTGGGGGAACTAGAATTTCAGTAGTCGATAAGCGGCGCACGCGGCCATCTGAGTCATCCCTACATATAGAGAGTGCTACCGCACTCTCTGACAAGTGAGCGCAAAAAATTTCTTCAAAATAAAAAGTGAAGTAGGGATAGCCATAAAATTCAGCTGCATTCCTATCACTCCTAGCCCTCCTAATTTCAATAACCATGCCCACATAATTATATCATCCAACTTATATCCCTACTCTTCACTCCCCCTTCAGCAATAAGTGAGTCAAGTAACCCTTACCCATACCCTCAAGAATCACGGCAATAATATTACAAAACTATTATTCCTACTTCATACCTAGGCCCTCCTATATAGCTATATAGTACCATAGATATCTATGATAGCACACAGCTGGAATCGTGCCTTTTTTCTGGAATAAAGCTTTTTAGTTGGAACAAATAGCAAAAGGCACGCCTGGAAGTAGCGCTAGAGCAGATTGCAACGATACCAATGTCATAGCTGCAGCCAGTAAGTCAGTATGCTGATCTTAAATGAAGAAACTGAACAAAAGTCAATTTTTGATATTATTTTTTCTTATATTATTAGCGAATGAATTTTAGATTTTTAACCATTCTTCTCTCTACTGTGTAGGTGTAATGATTTCTGAGAACCTGTAGAGTAAGTGTAGAAGAGAAAGAAGAGTTTTCAGCTCATACAATCCTATGAACTTTGACCTGCCATCCCTACTTAGAGAGTGCTAACGCACTCTCTGAAAACATCAGACTGCCAGTTTTAGCAGTATTCACTGTAAACATGAAAGTGTGTACTGTACATAAATTGTCCCAGCACACACTAAAACAAAACAGTGTGTGTATTGGGAAAAAAATTAATGGTGTGCAGTAAACACGTTTATTTTTAGAGTGTATAAACTAAAGCTGGTGGCTTTGATGTATGGTTTCACTTAGTTAGCACCTATATATATATATGAACAAAATTTGTGTTTACTGCTGCTCAAACAAAATGCTCTACCTGTGCAGGCAAAGAACAAAGATCTTAATATTCATTTTATTAAACATACAGTAGGTTTGTGGTTTTCTTAAAATTCAATTATGGGATAATTTTAATGAGCCAGCGTTTGTTGTAGGGAAAATCCTGACCTGAACACCATTAACAGTGGCCTAAATATCTAGCAACGAAAATAACAAATAATAACAGTAACTAATTGGTAGCTACTTCTAAGAAGACTTAATAATGCCATACAGAGTAGCAGTTTGAATGTCTTCATTTTTCTAAGCATCCTGCCTGGACTATTGTGATAATTAAAGACTATAGTCATGTAGTAATACCAAGTACATATATGCTTTGAAGGGTCTAGCAGTTAGCTACAAATACCCTGTGATAGAACTATGTCCATGTATTATTATCAGAATGAACTTTTTAGACTTGGTCAAAAAGTCAACATAATATGGGGTTTATTACCAAATTTGGCAATCTCCTCAATTCTCTGGCCACTTGTTTACAGTGATCTTGCAATACAAATCCATAACAGTACATAGCCTCCTTTCAAGTAGCACAACTCCAAAGCCATTTGAAAGGAGGTTATGTAAATTTTGGTTTTGCTGTTCTGTTGCACAATCTGCTGCAGTAAAGGATGCATGGTTGTGTTAACTGACAATAACATTAATTCCCTTTGATATAATGAGGTAACCATATAATGTTGCAACCATTTGCTAGGTCTGCAAGTGGTGGTCCATTATGGTTCCAACTTAGAGACCTGTGGTTCCACTCAGAGACCTCAGTGAGTGACTACGCTGTTTACAATAGACACCTTGGCTCCACTTTGGTATCTACCCTAGCCATTCACTGTTTATCTAATCATCATCGGTTATAACTATTGAAAACTTTTATTAGTAGCTAAAGAACTTTTACAAAAGCAAGACTCAAAAAGATGATCTGAACACACATACATGTACATCAGGTATATAACATATAAATCAACCAATAATAATGTGACACAAAATCAACCAATCAGGATAAGACACTAGATACTTCTAGAAGATGTATAACCAACCAGTATAACAAAAACAAGATGATAATTAAGTGATACAATCATACAGCACAATCCTAATTAAGTCATACAAGTGATATGTATAATATCCAACACTCCTCCTCACTTTTTGACTTAATGAGGTAGTTTGACAATTCCAGCCTTTATTTCTAAAGTGTTCACGATTCATACCTTTTGTGAAGATGTCGGCAGTCATTTCTTCAGTTGGACAATACTCAATCTTTACCACCCTATTATTTACTTGTTCTCTTATGTAGTGATGTTTGATGTCAATATGTTTGGCTTGGCCATGGAATTGAGGTTTCTTTGACATTGCAATGGCAGACTGATTATCTTCAAAAATCGTGGTTGGTGTCTTTGTAATACTCCCCAATTCAGAAGTGAGTTGTCTGAGCCACACTGACTCTTGAGCTGCATTTGAGAGAGCTATGTATTCGGCCTCAGCAGTTGAGAGGGCAACACAGCTCTGTTTCTGGCTTTTCAAAGTAACAGGCCCTCCACTAATTTGAAATAAGTAACCAGATGTAGACTTTCGATCATTTATGTCTCCAGCCCAGTCAGCATCAGAGAAACCAACACAATCTTTTAATCCCTTCTTACTGTAAAGTATACCATGTTCTACGATAACGTAATACTCATTTCAGTGCTGTCCAGTGATCTTTAGCTGGTTTAGAACAGAATCTAGCCAAATTGCCAACAGCATAGCTTATATCTGGTCTGGTGCTGCCAGACAGATACATTAAACTTCCGACTGCAGACTGATATGCATGTTGATCAACAGAGTTTTCTTCATCTGTAGTCTTTATAAGCTTGGTGCTCGTATCGACAGGAGTATGTACTGGTTTACAGTCCTGCATACCAAATTTCTTTAGCAGATTTTCGGTGTAATTTGGGTGACCAATCCATGTATATCCTTTGGTTTCATTTTGGATGACAGTCCTTCCAAGGAAATAGTGTAACCTTCTCATATCTTTCATGTCGAATTTTCGGGAAAGAGCATCCTTCACTTTATTGATTCTCTCATCAGTACATCCAGCCAGAATGATATCATCCACATAAACTCCAATGGTAGAATGTGTCTCCTCCTGCATCCATGTAAATACAGGGATCACTTGTTGATTGGGTAAAATCTATCTCTCTTAGTTAGGAATCAAGAACTGTATTCCAGCATCGGGATGATTGTTTGAGACCATAAATGCTCTTCTTCAGCTTACACATGAGGTGCTCTTCTCCTTCATTGAAAAATCCTTGAGGTCGTTTCATGTAGACCTCCTCCTCAAGGTTGCCATTCAGGAAAGCTGTGGTAACATCAACTTGATATAACTTCAAACCATATTGTATGGATAGTGCTATTAGGACACGAAGTGACTCTTATCTTACTACAGGACAGAATGTTTCATCATAATCAGTTCCATATTTTTGAGTAAAACCTTGAGCGACCAATCTGGCTTTGTAGCATTCAGTTGAACCGTCAGCACCTTTCTTGACCTTGTAAACCCATTTGCTTCTTTCCTAGTGGTAGATCTACAAGTTTCCAGACATCATTATCTTTCAAAGATTTCATTTCAGTTTCCATTGCTTGTATCCACTTCGAACTATTGGGTCAATTGGTTGCTTCCTCTATTGTTACTGGTTCACTTTGAATTGCTGACAAGTGACTCCATTGCACTCCATAATAGTTTGGTCTGTGCCTTTCTCTGCTTGATCTTCTGAGTATTGGCTCAGCTGCACTATTTTCAGGGTTATTATTCTCAGTTGGGGCTTCAGAGTTGAGTCAGGATCGCTGGAGAAGTCAAGTATGAGATGGTGATCTGTATCATCGCTTGTGACTACTTCACTATCCTTTTCATTTTCATTGAATTGAACATCACGACTGTACAAAACTTTTTGTCGAATTGGATCATACAATCTGTACCCCTTTGTTTCTTGGCTATATCCTAATAGGATACACTTTCTTGCCTTTGAATCAAGCTTGCTTCGTTCATCCTTTGGAATGTGAGCATAAGCATCACATCTTAAATATTCCACTTTTGGCTTCTTTCCATGCCATGCTTCATAAGGTGTCATTCCTTTAACAGCTTTAGTAGGACATCTGTTCCTCAAGTGCACAGCAGTTGAAATGGCTTCGGCCCAGAACTTGCGTGGGAGTTTGGCATTCAGCAGCATTGAGTGAGACGATTCAACAAAGGTTCGATTTAATCTTTCTGCAACCCCATTTTGTTCAGGAGTCTTAGGAATGGTATGTTCATGACATACTCCAGGTAGGTTTCGAATCTTTTCGAGGTGTACTCCCCTCCATTATCTGAGCGAAGTGTTTTCAATCTTTTTCCACTGGAATTCTCAACCAATGCTTTCCATTCCAGGAAGCGATCAAATACTTGGTCTTTTGTCTTCAGAGGATAGACCCAAGTATAATGTGTTTTATCAGTACTCGGCTCCTCCAATCGATTTCTCATTCATTTTCCCACACACATCAGAATGAACTAATTCAAGTAGTTCCTTTGTATGGCTCTTGCTGGTTTCGAAATGACTGCGGTGATGTTTTCCTATTTCACAGAAACCTACATTATTTGTCTCATTGTAGTCAAATCGTTCGACAAGTTCCTTTTTGGCCAGTTTCTGAAGACTATGCTCATTAAGGTGCCCATATCGACGATGCCACAATCTCTCCTTGTTTTCCTTTTCAGCCACATTCATCTGTTGAGGACTTCTACTTAACTCCAAGTAGTAGAGATTTCCCACTCTGGTGGCATAGGCAATAATTTTGTTGTTTTCATTCAAACTTTCACATCCAGAATCGTTGAACTTTGTGGTCTTTCCTGCTTCTGAGACTTTCGACACCCTAAGTAGGTTGTATGAGAGTTTCGGAACGAATAACACATTTTGTAGATTACATCTCTTAGTGCTTCCCTTTGGTAAACACATCTGAAGTGATACCACATCTTCAGCAGTGGCTTCCAATACATGTCCATCTCCCAGGGTTACTTCTTGGGGCCTACTCAAGTAATTCAGTTCTCTGAAAAGTTTCTTGTCACTGCACATGTGACAGGTGGCTCCCAAATCGATTATTCAATTCCCTCTGGAAGTGGCTGAGAGAGCATGGCTAACCACCATAGCTTCATCATTACTTGTTGAGCTTGACTCTTGCTCCTTTGCAGCAGCTTTGTTTGCTGAATGCTTTGGCTTGCCAGGCTTCTCATTTGCTTGTAATTGAGCAGCAAATTTCCTGCAGTTTTGTTTAAATTGGCCAGGCTTCTTGCAAAAACATGATGGCATGTCAGATGCCTCTTTGGATTCCCTTTCGCGGTAAGGGTTTTTCGTCCATCATCTCCCTTTTCTTTCATCTTTTGTTCCTCATATAACAATCTCTCTGTGACGTTTTCCATTTTCAGCACAGCTTCAGAGTTTGCTTCAAGCGCAGTCACCAATATGTCGAATGAATTGGGAAGGCTAGCAAGTAGATGCACTACTTTATCCTCATCTGACACTGGAGCATCTATCACTGCAAGTGCTTCAAAAATTTCAGTCATTGCCTTTGAATGCACTCTCCATCCTTCAGTCGCAATGAATAGAGCTTTCTTCTAAGTTCTAGCTTGTTGGCCCATGTCTTCTTTTGGAACTGGTCCTCCAGTTTCTTCCATACAGCCACAGGATCCTCGGGATCACTAATTAGATAGAGCAAAGATGGCTCCACAGACAGAACAATGATTGCTAATGCACGGTTTCTCCTGGACATAAACCTTTTGTGGGCTTCGAGGGCTTCACGGCCTGGGTCAGTTTTGGTCTTATTGATGATTTCCCATAAACCATCTTTCATTAGCGTCATTCTACATTGTACTTTCCACGTCAGATAATTCTTTCCATTCAGCAGAAAGATTGAGACAGTTTTCATTTCTGCCATGGTCCATTATTGACTTTGCAAGCTTCGATAATCTGTAGCAGTTTAACAAACAAGTCTCTAGCTAGCTAAATTATAGAGAGAGAGAGGCTGAGCCCATAACCTATTGAAAACTTTTATTAGTAGCTAAAGAACTTTTACAAAATCAAGACTCAAAAAGATGATCTGAACACACAGGTATATAACATACGTATAAATCAACCACATACAATTGCTAAATGCACCACACAATAATAGGTCTTTCCTCCTTTGGAGAGACATAGGTCTTCCAATGATTTTTCATTAACCCTGACTCCATTCACGTCGAACATGGCCAGAAAGGAAGGAAAAAGATGAGTATGTAACTCTAGTAACTTTCTCACAATAGTAGCATTATATACCACATATCAGTATTAGTTTCTTCACCTTTCAAGCTTCTGTCTTGGTCGTATTTAAGCTGATGTATTATAGTTATAACCAATCATAGTATAATTATGTGCATGTCCATATTTTTGATCATTGCTTGTGCTATGATAACTTTTATTAAATATTCATAATTCAGTAGTGTCACATGGTGGTACTACATAGCTAGCTACTGTACATGGAATTGACTACATAGTACAGTGATGCATTGCCAATAAATGTGACTGCAACTTTTGTATTTACAACATTGCATATACGTCACACAACTATTAACATTAACATGAATAACACTACTATGGTAGAAATTATACTGTGAACTGTTGCTATGGTGATTCCTTACACTTAGATATATATGAAGCATACATTTTAGTTGATCTACGAAGTATTTTAATTCCACTTGAACCGCGTATTTCATTAAAAGCTGCACTGAAATCCTTGGAAAAGTCACGTACCAGTATGGCATTGAGAGCTGATTGGTCATATCTGTGACAGCCTGCATAAGCATTCATTGGCTTCGTAAAGTTGCATCCATAGAGACCAGCACCAGGTGGAGCAATACATTCAGGGTGAAGTGCACAGTCCACCCATTTCGGCAAGAATTTATCTTTGACCAAGTCATTAGCCCAAAAAACAATCGAGTTGGCTTCAAACTGTGGTGCAGCTTTCATCATCTGTTCTCTGGTCATGTTCTTCATGTGAAGGTACTCAAACATTTTATCATGTGTTGTCTTTATAACAGAGTTTTCCCTGTGGAGTGGCAGGATTGGAAATTTTATGAGATTAGCAACATACTTCAGGAAATTGGGAGTTATACGACAGCTTGCATCGCACCAAAAGAATACTTCATTTCTTTCACTCAGTTCTTTAATGATCAATGGCTTCCAGGCATAAGTCTTCAAGTTTTTAGTATGAGGAGGATATTTGCTGAAGTCAAACTTTCTTACTTCTGTGTTACAATAAGATGATAGATTTTTTTGCTCTATCAGGTTCAGTCCCAAGTCATAAACAATGATCTTATTTCGTGGTAACAGTGCATGTATTGAGCCAAAAAAGTCTTTGCTTTCTTCAAAATGATTGCTTGAGAGAGCAGTCACTACTACCATCTTGCACAGTATATATTCAGCACAGCTACAGTTCGGATGTTGTTGCAACTTCTTTCCTCCCTTAGAGGGACATAGGTCTTCTAATTTCATTTCAGCTGCCACAGAACAGCAAAACTGAGGACGTTTGAATAATCGAAAAGGTGTGGGTGATTTTATAAGAGGGTATGGTGGAATATAAAAAGCTATAAGTACCATAATAGAGAGTAACACCCATACTGCCAGAATTTGTCTCTTTATTGTCTTCATCTGTCAAAGTTTCTGTCTGTAATGTAGTATACTAGCTAGCAAAGTTGGTCAAGCTACTTCTAGCAGAACATCAACAGTACAGCGGCTATTTCAAAGAGTCAACCTGATTGGTTATCTTGATCATGACGAACTAGCGCTAGCTCGCTCGCTGGTACCATGGTACCGTGGTGATGATTACGACATTTAAAGGCGCGCGCGTACTAATTATGCGTGCGCGCGCATGCAAGATGTGTAACGAAGGGCGGTGGCTGTTTCTTGATAGCAAGGCTTTTGTTTGAGTAGCAGTAAACACAAATTTGTTCATAGGTGCCAACTACTGGCTCATAACAGCAAATAATTCTCATTGCCACAATCTCTTTTATACAGGTAGATCTTCAAGTTGAGCACCACAAGTGTATGTGAGGTAATCTAACACTTGCTGTAGGGATTTCCGTTCATTCACTGTCAACTTAAACTTGCTGTACACCAACTGCCACATCTTGCACTCCTCACATTGGATCATGATATTTGCATTTCGTACATGTGTATGCTGGCAGTGAAGGGAAGGGATTTTTGCTTCAATTTCTTCACTTGAAGACTAGGACGGAATTCTTCAGTGGTTGTAGTGCCGAAAACTTCAGAAAAGCTAGTGCAGCTGGTCAAACAACTCAATTGGCATACAAACAGGTTTGCATACAGAACAGGAAGACTGCCCACACTTCTTTATACTAAAGGAATAATGTTGAAACTGGCAGCAGCGGCTCATGAAGTCCAACAAGGGTTTGTGACTCTCAAGATCTACCTTTCGGTACTTCTCTCCGTATTCAAGTGAGCTATCTACACTTTCAAGTGAAGACCATCTCATCCTCACTAGCTGCAGGGAAAACTTGAAACCTTTCTCCATGTAGCTCCCCATAAGCAATATCTGAACAGGTGATATGCTATCAAAAATTGCTGGAATTAAATTTATTTTTTTTTCAGCTGCTTGACGGAATTGAGACATGTTGCAGTGTAATATTGCAGCTTCATCTTCATCGTTCATCTTGCCACGCATGCATCAAGCCTACACACTGAAGATCAAGATTCACAATTGACATGACTCGTTCTGCAGGATTGTGCCACGAGTAGCATGGCGCAGTCCTTGCTGCACACAGAAAGTCAAGATCCAATGTCAAAAAAATAGCTAGCGCTGAACTGAGAGCTATGTCAGTCAGTGATCAGGACTTCCATCACTATAAATAAATAGAAGAGACTTTACAGTAAGCATGCTCACTTTTAATTACTTCACATAGTTCTGTCATGTGCCTATGTGGTGATGATGGCTGAAAAATACCTTCTTTAATTCCAACAAAACTCTACCTGAGAATAGGTGTAGATGGAGGACATCTTTGTGACACTTGCTGCAGTAGATCTCGAACGGATATCGTTTGTGCAAGGTGAGTGACATCAGAGTGCCTTCTTTCTTCTACAGCCAAACCCACATCTTCTTGCAAGAATTTTTCACACTCTTCCCAAAACACATCATATTTGGATCCCTTCCCAGAATGGAGGCTTCTCAGATTGTTTCACACTCTCATCTACTTCCTTCTCACCCAGAGTTGAAGCAGAGGCTACATCTCCTGTATAATTATAGTGCACAATCTGTCTGAGTGTGGTAAATAACAATAACATAGTGTATTGATGTTTAAAGGTCAGTTTACATAGCTATAGCACTTGGCTCATGGCACACTCACCTGTAATGATGCCTGATTACTGATGGCTTCAAAGAAGAAGTCAATTTGCCAAACAAAGCAAACAATTCTTTCCTCATAGTTCTAGTGTGATATATGGGGATATTTTTCTTCACATTCTCTATTGCAGCCTGGCAATCTGAAAATGACGATTCAGAAGTGGACTGCACCTTCCAAATAAACTTCATATCGCTAACATTATTGCCATGGGCATATGTGAGTAGAGCAGTAGGAATAGGAAGACCACTCATTTTCAGAGTTTGGTACTTCTCTCTAACATATTATTCGGAGAAAATTGTTCGACAGAAACAGACTCCATTTCAGGAAAATCTTTCAGAAAATTGTACAATTTGTTCAGTTTTTACAGGTAGTGGTAATGAGAGATGGTCAGAGATTTGACGGACTGGAGATGATGATGACTGATTATATGTTACCCTTTTATAACTATAGAAGGTATTTCGAATGGATTTTGTTAATTGCTCTATTTCAGGTTTTAAGCAATCTCTGGTCCAATAGACTTCTTGAAGGCATGTAAACAAATGTAAAGATAGTGATTTTAGCACAATGCTTGATATATTCTCCCTCTTGCATTTCCTATGTTTTAAAAGCTCAGGCTGATTGTATAGTTAACAAATCTAATGTTGCTGGGATGGTAAAACCCTGTGTCCTGAAAACATCATGCTAGCCGTCAATATGCCAAAACGTATATATCTTGCACAAGGTCAAATCCAGAATATTCTTCCACTTACTATTGCTCTCCAGAAGAAACTTGATGACATTATTCCAAAGTTTCTGCTTATTGTTATGATGCTCTGAAAAAAATCAGGCATATTCTTCTTGGATAGCTCCTTCTGAGCAGTCTTCATGACTTCAAAAGCATTTCTTTGCTATAGGGAGGGGGAAGGGAGAGAAATGCATAGATCATACTTCAGTCTAGATAGCCTACAGAATAGCCTACCTCAGCAACATTTACTTGTTCAGGAGCTTCATCCATAGTGAACTTCACGAAATTTCTGGTGACATCAGCTATGGAAAGTGAAGGATCAACACAATCTAGTGATTCCTTAGTCTTTCCAACATGGACTTGGTTCATTTGGCAACCAACAGGACACTTGGGCTTCACTTTAGAGTCAAAAACGACTTGTAAGTCCGCAATGGAGGATTAACAGCTTCTATTTGCCACAGTCTTCTTGGATGATCTGCAGTAGACTGTATAGTTTAGCAGCGTCATTGTGACTACAAGTTTACAGGTGCTAGTGCATTGTGCATGCTCGTTAGTACTTATTTATAGCCATTCTGGCAGTGGACCTGTAACATTAATATTATTATTAACAGTAGCCTTATTATATTAACTGTTATTTTTAGTGCATGGCTATAATATTTTTGGTAGTGGCTGTAGCAACTAACAAAGACCTCAATAGAATTAGTACTCATAAAATTAGCTTATGAAACAAACCATGTTATGAAACAAAGACCTCGTTCCCAGGCCCATTAAAATAGGGCCTGGTTATACAAAATTTCATTATAAAGCCCGCAAGGGATATAGCTAAATACAGAGAGAAAATATGAAATAACCAGGTTCATGATGTGACGTGATACGATAAAAACATGCTAAAGAGTTATGTTCAATATTGCTCTGAGTGTTTGTGTGCCTTTTCAAAAGTTTCCTCGGGTTGTGAGAAGGTGCAGGTGCTTGAATTCGCAGTTGAAATGAACCTTGGCAATGTGATCTGTGGAAAGGTTGCTCCTGCTGTACTTGTGCCCGCAAACAGGACAGGCGAAATCGTCTGTAAACACTGGGATGGTGATAAACACGAAGGACCGTGGCAATCGCCCTGGTGCCTCAAATACCTTGCTCCCTGGCCTCGTCCCATAGTCTCATCCAGTTAATATCATGGGAGAGAGCAGCAAGGTTCTCACATCAACGTGAAGACACTAGGGACCAAATGTGGTCACGATATCAAATCATTATCAGCTCAGCTGCACGTGATGGGAATTATTAACTATTCAGTTTATTTACTCTCGTTCCCTGGAAGATTGCTGCTGTAGAGCAGCCTTCTTACACATTTAGGCAGTTTTTCGTGGCTGAGATAAGATCTTAGTGTGCCCAGTCTTCTTCCAACCAGTACTTGCTCTCTGAAGTATTCATAGGAAAATCGAAGGAATTGCTAGATTATGTCGATACAGACTTAGTAATCGCTGAAGTTGTTCCAGTATTCGGCCCTTTTGTAAAGTACAGTGTTGGCCAAGCAGAAAATGAGGTAGGTTTTGTTGTAACTAGCTAGATAGCTGTAATATTACTCTGTTTATTGTGTATAGGGCAATGAGTAGGTGTATTCACTGTTCTTTTGAAAAGCAATAGCAGACTGCTACCCACAATGTGCTACTACATCAAGAGAAGAAAATAATTATTACTAAAAATAATTTTTGCCTTGGCACCAAAGTGCCGAGGTGCAGTGCTGGAGGTGACTATGCATATATGGTTGGTACGTTACACGCACATGGCCGAGGTTATGGGACCTTGCACTGGATGGCGGTGAGAGATGTGTTGATGGGCTGAAGAACTTGGAATGTGTGATCGCTTTCCCCTCCCATGCTACATCTGTGTGCCCAGTGTGTGACAGTGTCAGTGTTCAAAGGGACCACCTGCTCGCTCATGTCATCACTTCACATGTAAATGCCAACTTCACCTCAGACGAACTTTTGCAAGAACTGTCATCCGTTTCAGACCCTGACTCTGTCTTATTTGACTACCTGTGTCACTTTGCTATAATTTTAGTTTTATTATAAGGACAAACATAGGCTCAGGCTCGCAGTCACTACGCCGGTAATTCTACACCGCGAAGGGAATGCTGATGCTTCTTGGTCGTCTTTGCCAATAAATCAAGCCCGTTTAATAATTATGACATCCAGAGAACTAAAAGGCAGCAATGAACTAAAACAGAGATTGCAGTGTACATGAACTGGTGATCGTTTGAAGTGCCAAAGAGACGAACTAGTGATCGTATGAAGTGCCAAAGAGAGAGCCATGGTGAAGGAGAATCAGACTTTGAGGCTTCCAAATAATGAGATAATCCAGTACACATACTTCAATCAAGCTATGCGTGAGAACAACCATTCAAAACGGCAGCACTGAACAGCAAGAATACTAGCTGTGTAAATACTAACCTTACTACAATATTATAATAAGCCATGTTTCTCAGTGTGTCTAATTTTGATTACTGGGAAGAATTTTTTTGAAACTGACTGAAGAGAAAAGAGTTAGCACCACAAATTGCAGAAGTCAGGGGGATTCTCAGAGAATATAATGAGAAGGTAATAGTTGAGTACTGAAGTCCATTTTTGCTTACAGCTACTGCTACTGAAACTCCCACTCATACCCTACTTGTAATATATTCCTGCTACTTCTACTCCTTCCACTCCAGTTCATACTCCTACTACTAAAAGGAGTATAACTCAGGTACAGTTGATTTTGTATGACTAAACCATAGATACTATAGACTACGTAACCGGGATAGGAAACCGCATTAACCCGTGTACAAAAATTATGGGCACACAGTGTTACGATTTCTGCGTATGTGTGGAGCCATAGTAACAGGTGAAAGAGAGACAAGTATTCCAGCTCATTTCCTCCAGGTAGGTGAATGGCGAATGGAAACAAGATAAAAAGGAGGACTTATGTAGTGACTACGATATATTACAATTGTGCATGCAATATTCTGCATGGTCCTGGTTAAAACTGGGTATTGTTCTGGATGCTTAGTGAAATTAAGCTAAAACTCCCTCTAGTTAGCTATTTATAAAGCAAAATACAGGTTTTAATTGTCATATTCATTGCTTTTAACCCCATGAATGGGAATTCTATCAGTAATAAAGACATAGTATTGTTCCTGCAAACATCTTCACTTCTCCTTGCATATTTTTAATGTCCCTCTTTTGGAAAGTGCACTTGTTATTTGTTCATACAAAGCAATTATTTCAGAAGTAACTTCTTATGTGTGTGGGAATCTATAAGAAGTATTCAACCAAGTAGTTAGCTGATAGAAATAAATTAGTTCTTGTGTGGGCTACTTTAATAGTGTAACTTTTTTAGTTGCAGGCACAATATATTCATGGTTAGCTTAGAATGCCACAAAAACTTAGATTTGAGTCCAAGAAATATTTACAAAGAGTGAAGAAGAGGAAGCTTGCAGAATCTGAAGTACTGATGTATACAGAGTACATAATATTATACGTAGGCTGCAGAAGTAAGGGTATCTTTTCCTTTACCTCCTCAATTGTGTGCGGATTTGGTATCACTCGAAGAACACATGGAAGGGATATCTCTTCCAGAGGGATGGATAAAGTGTACTGATTCCATGGAAGACATTCTAGTATTTGCCTAGCTAACAATCAATGTTCACCCCCTTTCAGCTAAGGCTACCATGCATTTGAAAATAGACAAGGAATTAAGGTGGAGTCTCAGCTATAATGGTGTTTCGGTGTAAGTTGGGCCAGTGCAGTCTTTTCAGTGACATTCCTCCTAAACTTACCAGTGCGAAAGCTGTTATCAACCTGCTTTCTACATTCCAAAAAATAGTGGGAAATTCCCACTATTTTTTGGAATGTAGAAAGCAGGTTGATAACAGCTGAATGACTTCAGGCAGCTTGTGGATGCTCATGGGGCAGAATTCTTTGATTCCACAGGTATGTGTGCATGCTAGCTCTTTAGCTATGACATGTAGTAATTGTCTACATAGGAAGTCAACGAATAGCAAGTATTGATAGTTGTGGTGACACCATCAGACATGTAGCCTGTGAGCTTCTAATTCCTACATCTGGCAAGTGTGTACGTTGTAAGAGGTGCACAAATTTTAGAGGCTGTCTCAGGGTCCAGTCAAGTCGTCTGGTAAGCAGGTCATTAAATCGAACTGATCCTCAGAGCCATACACCTTACCACACCCTGTCAAGTGACGAGATGAAGGCTAGAATCAGTAAGCTGCACAGTGAGCTAAAGCTGAAGCAGCTTCCACCCACTACACCAGATGCCTGAGGAGTTGGTAGCAGAAAACCATCGTCTTTAAAAATATCCTTAACGGCATCTAAGCATCACCTGGTAGAGAAAAAAATAATAGCTAGAGCTTACCACTGTAGTAGTTTGTAGGTTATACAGTTGTAGCTACAAACCAGCTAACTCACCAGAAAAAGATGCATTTTGCAGCTAAAATTTCCCCAGAACTGGAAGCTACAGCCATGTCCTTTTCTTTGCGAGTCTCTGCGGGGTCTGGGCTTCATATATGCATAAAGGAAGGGCTGGTTGTACTGGGCAGGTTGTACTTGTAACGTTGTTGTAGGTTATGCTACAAACCCACATGCAGCTGCCCCGTAACACAGAGTGCCCGGAGAAAAAAATTGGGTTTCCTATCCCGGTTACGTAGTCTATAGTATCTATGACTAAACAAACAACCCCCATGTAAATTTAATATAGCAGTAGCCCCATCTTCCCCCTGCTTCGGCCCTGCTCTAATACATGATATATTTATTTTTATAGACATGTGATGTTGACTTGGATGAAGAGATAGAGGGAATAGAACAATCTGAACCATACATCACAGGCCCATAGGAAGCAAAATCTTAGTGGTCAGGCCAGGACGTGGGTGTAGTTAATTAAAATGGGTGTGGTGGGTGTGGCTACACAATGTGTATTATGCTCAATGTTTACTTAGCATGAGTGTGCAAGGCTGGATCAGATAAGTGGGGTTGCAGGACTAAGAGCTGGACCACAAGGGAAGGAGTATAGTTATTTGGAGGACCCATGTGGGCAGTTCACTGGTACTTAAGCTCAAAGTGACACATGTAAGGTCACACCTCAAATCACAGCACTGAGTTATCTAATGTGTGACCTTGAAAATGTAAGCCAAAGATATCTTCGAAGTGACAGGTGCAAGGTCACAGGTGTGATTGTTCAGGAAATCACAGTTGGTATGCACTGAATTATCCAATCTGTAATGTACTTCGAAAGATATCTTTGAAGTGACACGTGCATGGTCACAGGTGTGATCGTAAAAAAGGATATCACAGTTAGTATGCACCAAGTTATCCCTTGAAAATGAAAGCCAGAATGGATGTGTCATATATACATAGATTGTTTCTTTCTTTGACCGTAGGCATAGTAACCACATTAGTTCCTAGTTTACACATGTAACATGTTCTCTCTTCTAATCACACTACTTTAGAGGAGAAAAACAAGTTGTCAAAGAAAAATAGACATGGCTAAGCAAGTAGCTAGGCATGGTCAAATTGCATCTTCATTTTCTAATAGCTTGGGGAAAAAGGGGGGGGGGGGGTTGCAACCCCCTCAACCCTGGATCCAGCCCTGGTTGTTGGTAAAATAAGGGTCAAGGGTTAACTTAGCCCTAAAAGTGGTCTGGCCATGGCCTGACTGGCCTGACCAGTTGCTATGGGCCTGCATGTCATCACTGGGAAAACCAGGAGAAGAGAATGTTCAATTCTTTATTTGTGGTGAAAAGACTATAATCGGCGAGTGCAAAACATTATATGATGCCTTTATTAATCTAATATGTACTTTGATATTTTTTATCCCAAACCACTTTTGGACTTACAATTTTTAATATAAAAGATACTCAAACCCCCCACCACGTTTATCCAAACTTTTACAAAATATGTCAGCAATTATTGTTTAAAAATTTTTCCTTTAAAAATTTATGCCATAGATTTTTATATCATTTCCTCATTAATTTTTGTTGAAATTTTATTGTTTATTTGATCAAAGAAAGACCAAGAGTGGGTTACTGCTATGTGTTTCAATTCAGTAGCACCCGTGGTGTATATAGAAACACCCATAATGGTAGAGCAGTGACACCATCAGGGCATAAATCCAACACCCCTGGGGGTTTCATAGTGACATGATGGAGTGTAAACAAAACACCTGTGTGGTATAAGAGTGACATTATGGTGGTATAAGTGTAACACCCTTGGGGTATAAAATTGGTGGAATATGGGTGTACACATAACATCCTTGGATGTGACAGTGGCATGATAAGGGTGTATTAGTAACACTCCTTGCAACACTCTCACAAGTGTAGTATTAACACCCATAGGGGAGCCCCAGCATAGCGTCAGTTATAGCACCAAAAAAAGGTGTTGTTGTAACACCCCATTTTTAACAGTGAGCTAATAGCCATTCTGAAGCGGTGCCAATTTCCTGTGCGGGCGATGGACCTGTAACATGAATATCATTAACAGTAGCCATAACTGTTATTTTTAGTGCATGGCTATAATATTTTTGGTATACTGTTATTTTTAGTGGCTGTAGAGTAGCAACTAACAAAGACTTTCTCTAGCCTCATTCCCAAGCCCACAGCTATACACTGATTGCGCAACATTAAATCGTCATTTCCAACACAGTTGGCTTGTCGAGAGCATCCCTCCACCTAGATGTGAACAGGGCTTCAGGATCACAAAAGAAGACACTGTCAGTGCAAAGGCTCGAGTCTGAAGCAAGAGATACCGTTTTGAGATGAGATGACCACCGATTTCACGCCTCTCACTCTCTTTCTAAGAGTTTCAACTTGGTAAACCATCAGTGCAATGAGTGGAGACACTACCAGCACAGCGCTGGTTTTCTGACTGCCAGCCAGGAAGGGAAGCACTTGGTAGCACAGACTCTTCCAGACGTCTGGTTCACGAAACTACCTGCGGGGAGACACACACGGAGACATCTCCACCCTCATAAATGGTTGAATGGCCAGGCGTTGCTCTTCTTTCAAAGCAAGAATGAACCAAACTTCTCCAACGATCTTATGAAATTAACCACACCCATTATTCTTATGTAGTAGTAAAGGTATACAGATATTACGATGTAGTATGTGGAAGCCCTGGCATTTTAACGCATGCGCAATCAGTGTATACCAGGCCCTAAGATTGTATAGCAAAGGCAGTAAAGCTGGCTAACTAATTCTTTTATGCACTGGGCTACACTCAAATTAATGTGCCATGGATAGTCTTAACTGTACTTTATAGCCCGTTGCCATGGTAACGGACCGATTTACACGGATTTATAAATGTGATACAGTGCATGTAATTGTAGCCTGGGGTGGTGTTTTCAGGGAAAAGTTAGATATAGATTCTGCAAAGTTGATATTGTACTTTTAAGGAGTTGTGACTAGACTGAAAGGTGAGTATGTGACAGTATAGAGTTCTGTCCTTATACCATAGATACTATAACCTCCGGACACGGGATTGGAAACGGGTGGTTCGCGCGAGATTTTAGAATACAATCCGCGTTGTTTGCTGAGTCAGCAAAGACGTTGCTAAACGGTAGCTAAGGCAGTGTTGATTCTCTATTATACCAAGTTAAATTATTATAATTACAGCATAGTTGTAGCGAATAATGGCTGAAGCTATAGGAGAAACGTCTTCAACTGCAAGTAAGCATAGTAAATTTCCTTTAAACCAGCTATTATAGCTATATAATTCACTGTTTAGGCCCCTCTCAGTCTGAGATATTCATTCAGGCAGTAAAAGACATTTTGGAAGATGATGGGTTTAAACTTCCTTCATCAAATGCTTCTGCATCTCTGCAAGCTGCAAGAGAGTTATATGCATGGTGCCTGGACTGCAAGAATGAAAGTCAGCTTTCAAGTTTTGCTGCTTTAATCCATAGCAAACTTGAAACAGCTCTGACTAAGTCAGCTGTAAATATTCAAAAACAAAGAGAGAAAATGTGGGGGATTTACCATAGCATTCGTTCATCAGATGAATTCGTCGTAATGTGGAAGAAATTCTTGGTGTCATCACCAAAATGTGCTGAATCTCCCATACTTTTCCAAAATATCACTGATAGGATTTTTAGAAAAATGATGGCCATGGTGTTTACTTCCATTGATGAACAAGATGGGGGATCTACTGTTACAGCAGCATGTCCTTTGTCTTATCAAGAGACTAACGCTTTGAGGTATGCTGCTGGATACATATATAGAACTGTGAAGGACAGAGTGATGAAAAAATCTATGGAGTGGTTATTGAGTTTAGAGGAGCTTTTGGATGAAGAGCTGGCTATAGAAGAAGCAGCAGTCCCATCTTCCAGCAACTGGATCCACAATGTGAACAGAGGTGGCTTATATTTTGTATCAGATGATGCATTTGACGTTTTCATTGCCATAGAAAATGTCATTAGGAGGTACTATTGTAGGAGCAAGGCTAGAGAATTATCATGTGGGAAAAAAGAAGAAATCATGGAAGAAGTGATGAGAGATGAAGAAGTGAAAATGAATTGGTCTATAGTTGCACTGGATATGAATGTCGAAATTGGGAAGGAGTTGCTGAAAATGATTGTTGAAGAGTGGATCAAGATAGGGGGTTCTCATTTGCTGGTGCGTGGTTAGAACTTTATAAGCAGAGGTCGAAAAAGTCCCTCCAACGTTCTAAAGGGCTGCGCAAAGTCCTCATCACAGATAAATCAAGTAGCTAATTAATTATAACAGAATTCATGCATGCATACGTATATTATTTTCTGAATACAATTATAATAATGATTCATTCATGTTTGGAAATCCTTCTCCGCTTTGGAATGGGTGCATTTTCTTTTTCCAAATCAGGTTTGGAACTGTGAGCTCTGCAATTGCCTCTAACAGGACCTCTACAAAATGTATTAATCACCCGTAGTGCTTGAGTGTTGTTGATGAATTCTTTGACACTAGGATTATCATGAGTTCCACCTCTTTGTCGCTGGCACCCAAAAAAATTTTCTAGTGGATCCTGACAAAGGTGCTCACTCAAAAAAACTTTCACTCCATCAATGGAAAACAGATATGGCACCAATTCCGTAAATGATAATACTATAACAAGGAAATTAATATAATTATTGTAGCAAGCTAACAGGATGCTCTTATAGCTACCTGTCATTCTCAAACCCAGCAAGGTCTCAGGGCTAAGGAGCATTTTCTTTTTTTCAACTTTGGAAAACCCTTTCCTTCCTTTTACACTCTCCTTCCAATCATCCAAATAAACAAGAAATTCCTCCTTTAGCCACTATAATAATTTTAAAAAATCATCAAAGGTAGGAGTAGCTATAATCATGCATTCAGTTCAACCTTTAGCCTAAAATCAGTTGCCGACCGATAAGGCTGCTTAAAAACTTTCTGTTGCAGTCGTCCAGTATTATAGGAGTTGACATTCAAACAATCGAAAAACTTATCAAACATTGAAACAAATTTGACTGTTTCATTAGTATCTGATCCTCCCATCAACTGCAATGCCTTGCTCACTGTTTCACTCATAACCTATTATTGTGTGTGATTTAGCTATTACTATTTTGTGATGATTCTGATCAATATACCTGAGCGGCCAAATCTACTCTCATTTTCGAGAAAGATGTGAGATAAACATGTTCACGTTTTAACTTTGGGGCAATTGCCAGCCCAGGAAACTCTCTCTCAGCTCCAGCATCTCTGTGATAAAGACTAAGCAATTGGTTCCACTTGATTTCTTTGCCATTGCACTAGAAATAATTAATAATAATGACATGATCTACTGTTAATAATTAATGTTGCTCACCCAGAGATTTCTTTTGGAACTTGCCCAAGCATTTCTCACAGTTTTTATTAGATGTGGAGGGTCTGAGAAGAAGTATAGCTGCCTCTTCTCTGCAGTATATGGGTTTGTCACCTTGTATACTACTTCACCATGCTTGCATTTGGTTTTATGAATTTTCATCAGACACCGATTGGCAGAAGCTCCATCAGCAGTAGCAGCTAGCACCTTCAAACCAATTCTTTCCAAACGATATACTGCTTCCCAGAATGGGTCAAACAGTAAGTCACCAGATAGTGTGGCACATGGAAATTGGGAATAGGGGAATTGAAGTGATGAAAAGAGACCTCGAACCATAAAAACTAGCATTGTCTTGGCCAATGGTTGGTCATCAGTTGTCTCATCTCTCTCCACTAGCTGCTGAAACTGGAGGAGCTGTTCATTTGTGTCTCCAATATTGGCAAATCCAATGAGTGCTCCAGAGTGCTTATCGTACACAAGGTCTTCCCTCAGGTGCATTTCATCCATGACAAGTACTACACATTTCTCCCATTCTTTTGCCTGATCAGGTTTGGTAGCATCTATAAGCTGCTTATCCACTTCGGCAGAGAATCCTGTGCTGGATTGCACATAATAGGTGTAGTCCCTCAGAGTTCGCTGGGATGGCAGCACAATGCAGCCACTGTCCCTAAGGGTCTCATAGGCTCTGCTAGATAAGTGTCTCAAATAGAGGCACCATTTTATCATTAAAGGATGCCATCTCATTGATCGTGCATTTTTCAAGGATGCTGCCTTCTGTTGCTGTTCCCAGAAAAGTTTTTGAAATGAGTTTTCAGGAAAATCGGCACTGACGATACCTCTGTTTTCTTCCATTATATCTACCAGATCTATGTGAGTAGCTTCATCCACATCTACTCCCATCTCCTCAGTGATCTGAGTGATCTTTGCTGAGATACGATCTAGTCGTAACTTTGTCTGTCTCTGAAGGGTGTGCATATTCTGTAATCTAAGATTTTTTTCTGAAGATGACAGATATCGATAGTTGACGTGGCTGCTAGGGGCTGTACTTGTCACAGGCTTTGATGAATTATGTCTAGTAAGCATGGAGTGTAAGGCCTTTCGGTGTTTTTCGCATGCAGGACATCTCTGTACCCCTGAGATCAATACTTCACATGCTTTGTGTCTGATTGTGGAATTGAATCGAACATCCACTGTAGCTATGACTTCAGAACCTAAGTATATACATGACGCATTCAGTGTGATTCCAATATAAATTAATCACTATAGCTATAGTTGCTACGTACCTGCTACATTCATGAATTTCCCTCTATTAAAGTGGAAAATTTGGCATCATTATTTCCAACACAAATGGTGCCAGCATCAAGTTCTTTGATGATGACTTCAATATCAGCAACTGAGACCGTAAACTGTGGTAGTTGGGATGCAAAAGGAGACAAGGTTGTATCAATTTGTTCTCCCAATAAACACAATGACCAGGAAAAATCAGCTTTTACTCTCAAACTGAAATAAATTTCTTCTCCAGAGGAAGCAGATCGTGACACAATTTTGCATAGCACCATCACTCCCTCCAACCCTGTGTGCTCAGTTGCATTGATCCATCCTGATTATTACAAGTTATGGGACTGAAATAGTTTAATATCATGACTAGCTATAATTATTAATAATCACCTTTAGGGAGAATTTTTGCTGAAGTGACTCTGGAATGCAATTTTTCAATGGAATCTAATGGAGACTCAGTTAATAGAGATCGTGGCAATGATATAATAAAAGAGAGCTTTTCTAGTGGTATGGAGACAGTCAGCACTGAGATATCACTACGTGGTATTCGAATTGGATAAAATCCATACTTTTTTCGTTTCTCATTTTTTCGATGCACACTGAGTCTCAGTTTACCCATCTTATAATAATAAAATGATCAATCATTATTACTGAAACTAGAACAATCATATCCTGTTATAAATTTGGTCCTGATAAAGATCCCCCATGAGCTATGGATGGTTGTAGCATAAATATAATGTGTAACTCAAGGCCTACACTAAAAGTTAACTCCTCTAACTATGGACATGCAAAATTACTTTTATGTAGCTACAATATCAGCTAGTTATTTTTTATGGTAAACTTCTCCCAGACTGGTAAATTGAGCACACAATTACACACATTAATGGCCTCCTGAACTTAGAAAACCCAGATTTTTTTCCAGTAATATTCAAGTCTTAGAAAAAAAAATCATTCTATAACAAACTTTATCTCTATGTATACCATTTGGTGGAAAATTTAATGCAAAATAGTTTAATTCAACACAGAAAACCTTTCACACAGTTTTCTTCTCCATAAATTTACCAACCACGGCAAAAACTAGCCATATCAATGAACTAGGGTTTAAAATTTTGTTTTAAGTATCAAAATGAGTAGTATAAAGTATTAGATAAATTATTTTCTTACCGGCTCGCTCTATTCATCCGTTTCAGAGCGCTGTCTTTGTTTTCCTTTTATGAGCGGTCAACAAAAATTACAACGCGGAGTGCACGCAAGCAATTCAATGGTTGTCATAGGCGCACGTGAGCCCGTTTCCAATCCCGTGTCCGGAGGTTATAGTATCTATGCTTATACTAACTACTCTCAGAAAAGAATTTTAATATTATTCATTGAACACGGTGCGCACGCTATAATGATATTCATTGACCACATTCCCCATTTCAAACCCAACAAGCTTCGCCCGAGGGGCGAGTGCTTATAATTCACTACAAACCCACGCGTGTGGTTAATAACTATTACTTACAGCCTATTTGAGTGCTACATCAAAGGGAAGCCACCAGTTTTAATTCTAGTACATTGTGGCTACTTCAAAGACCAGACAGTTGATATGAATTGGCTACTATTATAACATGTCCAATTGAATTTTATGGTTTGTGATAGTACATCTCTATGGGGTGTCTTGATTCGGTGGAATGGACTAGTGGAATGGAATAGTGGAATGGAATACTGGAATGGTGGAATGCTTCAGAGGGCATACCTTATCAAGATCATCCAGCACATTATTCAGCTTTGGTGTCTAGATTCAGTGGATCGATGGAATGGGAATATACTGGAATCTAAGATTTAGATTATTAACACACGTTCCGACTTCTATATTGCATGGGTATTAAATCTATGCAACAATTGTACCAATTCAGATGCAGGAATCTATACCATACATCAGTGTGATGCAGTTAAAGGTGGATGTAGCAGCTTTGTGTTAAACATAACCATGAAAAAAATTGCTTTTGCAGAAGGTTGGAGTGCACAAGAGGAGACGTGATCATGTTGATCACCCATTACTACTATGGATTTTTGCTGAGTAACATATCTACATATCACTTGAATGTAGCTAGCCCATGGAACAGTGGAATAGAATACAGTGCACAAGAGGAGACGTGATCATGTTGATTACCTGTTACTACTACTATGGATGTTTGCTGAGTAACACCAAAGCTGAATAATGTGCTGGATGATCTTGATAAGGTATGCCCTCTGAAGCATTCCACCATTCCAGTATTCCATTCCACTATTCCATTCCACTAGTCCATTCCACCGAATCAAGACACCCGTTATAGCAAGCCTTTACCTCGGGCAGTATGTGATTTATCACCTTTGCCCTCGGGCGGATAAATCACATACAGCCCTCGAAGGCATGCTATAACTATTACGTAATTTGTAGGTCATTCCACAACCACGAAGGCTGTATGTAGTCTGAGTGGTTGTGGTAACATAAAATTCAGAACACCAAACCAAGATTTTATATAGGCTTCTTTTCAAAGTGGCTTTATAGAGTTGGTACTTAGCTAAATGGAAGCTATTGTAAATTCTAGTTTGGTATTCTGAATTTTATGTTGCACAGGAATCCATTACTGTAACCTATATTTGGGCATTGTTATCATAAATCACCCTGATCAACTTCCTGGGTTATATTGTGGTTGTGCATACTAAAAACAACACAACACAAAACTGAAGTCATGGAAACATGATAGTTCTAGCTACTTATGTTTTATTTCTAAAAAAAAATAATCCTGCTCTTCAGGTTTAAAACATAATTATGGTATCTGCCAGCTGAAGGGACAGTTGATAATAATGGAACTGATAATAGATCAAAGACATAATAAAAAATAGAGTGTTATTAGTTCCTCTATGCATGCAGAGAGAAAGTAATGCAATCAAATGTTTACGTATAATAAAACTTAAATAAGTTATCCTTGCACATGAAAAGAAGTGAAAGTTAATAAAGCTAAGGGTTGACATAAACTGTTTTCATAAACATAAATTCTACAGTATACAAGTGTGCTGTGGACACCATTGGTGTTCGTGTCCAGATACGAACACTTTACACACACCAAAGTGTCCATAGTATACTTTATTTTTACAGTGTATACATGGCAGCTGGATCATGTCATGACATAAAATTAATACTCTCCTAATGTTACTGATGTTATGGGTGATTCCTTACACTTAGAAACGTAAGCAGCATACATCTCAGTAGGTTCGCGAAGTATTTCAATTCCACTTGAACCATTGATTTTTATTCCGTCAACCTCATTGAAAGCTTCACTGACAGCCGTAGAATGGTCACGTATCAGTATAGCATTGAGAGCAGATTGGTCATATCTGTGACAACCTGCATAATCATTCATCGGCCTCTGAAAGTCACATCCAAAGAGACCAGCACCAGGTGGAGCAATGCATTCAGGATGAAGTGCACAGTCAACCCATTTCAGCAAAAACTTATTCTTAACGAAGTCATTTGCCTGAAAAACAAGTGAGTTGGCTTCAAACTGTGGTGCAGCTGTCATCATCTGTTCTCTGGTCATATTATTCATGTGAAGGTACTCAAACATTCTATCATGTGTTGTTCTTATAACATTGTTTATCCTACGTAGTGGCAGGATTGGAAATTTTATGATATTAGCAACATATTCCAAGAAATTAGGAGTTATACGACAGCTAGAATCACACCAAAAAAATACTTCATGTTCTTCACTCAGTTCTTTAATGATCAATGGCTTCCAGGCATAAGTGAACAGGTCTTTAGTATGAGGAGGATATTTGCTGAAGTTAAACTTTCTTATTTCTGTGTTACAATAAGATGATACATTTTTTTGCTCTATCAGGTTCAGTCCCAAGTCATAAACAATGATCTTATTTCGTGGTAAAAGTGCATGTATTGAGCCAAAAAAGTCTTTGCTTTCTTCAAAATGATTGCTTGAGAGAGCAGTCACTACTACCATCTTGCACAGTATATAGTTTGTACAATTACAGGTCGGATGTTCATTTCCTCCCTTAGAGGGACATAGGTCCTCTAATTTCTTTTCAGCTGCCACAGAACAACAAGATTGGTGAGATTTGACTCTAACTGATAATTGAAAAGGAGGTATGGGTGCACATGATTTTCTTAGAATATAAAAAGCTAGTACCATACAAAGTAACACCAATACTGCCAGAATTTGTCTCTTTATTCTCTTCATCTATCAAAGTTTCTGTCTGTACCACTAGTCAATGTATCATAGCTAGCAAAGATAGTCAAGATAGCAATACAAAGTCTAGCTACTGCTAGCGAAGTGTCTGGCTACGCAAGACTATATACAGAAGATTTCACGATCTTTGCAACTGCAAAAGCCAGTCACGTGATCAATATGAGGAATCTGACCAATCAGTAGGGTTCAATTACTTCCGCTTTTGGCTTTCCCGTTGCAAAGATCGGGGTCGTTGCAAAAGCTGGACTCTGGACTGGACTGGACTCTGGACTGTAGCTAGCTAAAAATTGGACTTAAAATTTGTTAGCGAGGACACACAACCTTCCTAGTACACTAATAACGCACTTAATCGCTTACAACTGCCAAAATCTACTTGCACGGGCACCAAACATGCAACATACCTATTTTGAAAGGATGCACTAACTAGCGTGGTATAATATTTTTCGACACAGATCTAAAGCTTTACTTTCTCCAGCATCATTCAGACATCCCTAGCTTACAATGATCCAAGTATGGACTTAACCTGTGCACACTCAGCAGCAATATACTTAAGCGTGTGCAAAGTCCAGCTGCATTCACTGTGCAGCTGAAAGTGGTTAAGGTAAGTGTGCTTGTGGTTTATACTTGTACGTGGTTGATAAGCAGGTAAACAATCCTATTAGTATTTCAACTGCTGCTGAGTGTGGTAACAGATCAGAGAAGGAACAAACTAATATACATGGTAATATTTTATCATTAAAAAGTGATAAATAAATAATCAGTGTACTAATATGTTATAGTGCAATGACAGAGCAGACCACCAGTCTCACAGAAGCTTGCTACCTCTGCCATGGAAAAGTCCATCTGAACACGCCATCCAAGTGGAAAAAATGTAGAGGCTTACAGGTACATATCAAGCCTTGATGTCCCTGATGATGGAGTAATCTGTCAAACCTGCAGAAGGGATGTAACAAGGGTACTTACAGATCCTGGCCATACACCTAGGTGGTTGCTAACAACCAGACAAACAACCTGTTGCATCGACGAGTGCAAACAAGTAGTGTTTTCCTCATTACAAGGACAAACGGAATCGGTACTTAGAGGTTTAGGATTAAAGAGTAAAGTTTCGCCCATCCCAATCCCTACACCACTCTGCAAATATCATTACCATATGGTATATAACAAATTATACCCTGTACAAAGATATCGTGTCACTTGTGGGACAGCACTCCACAGAGATTCCAACCCCAAACTATGCCCAACCTAACCTAATACAACAACATTTATTCCAACACACCAATTTTGGGTATTATCATCAAATTATCAAGTAACGTACATAACACAGTGCACACAGTGGAAGAACTGGTAGAATCCTCACTAAAAACCATTACTGTAGTTGTGGCAAAGGAACTACTTTAGGGGAATGCTCTCCTGCTTCCAGACATCCAGGACATGTTCTCCACTGCTGCTACAAAATTAGCACACCAACTACAGGAGGACATTGATTGATATACCCAAACTTGTTTCACCACAACTTATCCTTAGCACTTTAACCACCAATTTACAGCACCACATGAAATACACATGCAAAGTTAAAAAGTTCGGCACACTTATATTTAGATCTGGCAGTGATTTATCTCAACCCCTATCTCAAGCACTATGGAAAGTACGAAAAGCACAACAGGTCCCTGAAAATGAAATCAAGCATACCACCACCAGCACGACTATTGAGCATACAGAGCACACCAGACGTAAATTACTCACAGAAATTAATCAAAAAGCATGCTCACATATCAACTCATTTTTAACAAGTAACAAAAAACACAATTTTGAATTATCCGATACAACCATAAAAGAGGTCATTGCTGATATTGACATATTGTGGGAAGCCATCTGCCTTTTAACGACGAGTCCATGGGAGAAAAAAGATACAACAAAAGTTTCACCCAAGACCAAACATACTAAACTTATGAGGAGGTTCTGTATTTTCTGTTCTGTGATGTTTTGCATCAATGACAACTACACAATACCCTAGCCTCGTTCCCAGGCTCTCAGTGAAACGGGAAATGTGGGGGCGGAAAGGAGAGCCTGGTTTCTACTGCACGCATGGGCGTGTAAATTTTGACCACATAATTATATTCATAACACGATTGATGATGTAATTATTAAGTAAACGTCACAATTAGTACAAACGCAGGATGGATGTCGCTTGTGTGAGCAGAGTGCAGCTATTGCCTTGTTTAGCAGTTCTGGATTATCATAGAAGTAGGATCAACAAACTCCTGGATGTCCCTGAGCTAGCTCCAGATGACCCCTTCCCATCACACGTCTGTCAAGCTTGCAAGAGGAGAATAGTTTCCTTGGAGAAGGCAACTGCAAACATTACTAGCTTCAAAGAGCTGGCCAGATCTTCTTTGCGGAGATCCCTTGAGAGCAGGGGCACGAATAGTCTGGCGTCGCCAGCCCAGCTTTTCTTCGTCCCCCCAAAAAAGAAGAAAAGCTGGGCTGGCGACGCCAGACTAGGGCATGAACACATCCTTGCCATCAAATACAGCTCGGATAGCCAGCTTCTGCTCTTCCTTCAGCAACAGTTGGGGTAAACCAAGCATTGACAGGGCATGAGAAAGTGCTTGCGGATAGTGGGAACTTGAATCGCTTGAAGAAACGCTAGAAGAAACACTCTCAGAAACGAACTCGCCATCTTGCACAAAAAAACGCTGATTAGACAAAAATTATAATTATGATGAAATCAAAAACGGGAAAGTACGGAGGGAATCCAAATCCCCCGGAATGTGAGGGATCCGGTCTGCAGTAGAAACCAGGCTCTCCTTTCCGCCCCCACATTTCCCGTTTCACTGAGAGCCTGGGAACGAGGCTACACAATACCCCTGCATACCTTACTCACCTCCATCATAGATGGCCAGGGGGGATCAGCCACACTCAAGTTTCTGAACCTTGGCGTATGTGCCTCAATGGACACACTGGCTAGGCACATTCAACAGAAGCACACAGATCGAGAGCAACTTAAGATCAAGTGTCTAGATAGTGAGAGCTTCATTATCATATCAGCCGACAATATCGACTTCAAACACAGCTTTGCAAGAGTCAGTAAAGGCTCAAATAACAGCAGCTGGCATGGAACATCTATTCAGGTTGTTCAGCCTCTACCATCACTTGCACTGTCTATTGAACAAGCATTCAGTGATCATACCCTACTGAATACGGCTGCTGTGCATAGCAGTTGTTCCTCAGTTGCTCAACCTAGTTGTAACCATGACATCACTCACAGACTAGGTAGGAAAAGATTACCATCATATACTGCAGGACCAACTGCTAAAAGGCAGCCAAAGCCTCGAACAGGCACCGAATATAACTCACAATTGCGTGCTGAAAGTTCTAGCAACCAGCACCCCTTCTTCCATATGAGTGCCACTGCCCAAAAGGAAAGTCGACTTCTTTCACTCTCAGATTTTCTGCCTAACGATCAGGAGAAGTCTGCAGTGATGGAGCTGAAGAATGAACTGCACATGTATATGCTTCAGAAAGTAGCAGTTGCAGCCAAGCAACCAGACAAGAGAGTAATAAGTATACAGGATTAATTCTCATGCACCAGGGCCACACATACAGAAAAATCAAACTTTTTCTATCTTAATATTATGGATTGCAAGGCTGACAGCAAAGACACTCTAATGTCCATGCTCCATGACCTTTATGACGAGTTTATACACACAGCTACGGGCAACAAATATCTGGTTGTTGAAGGGGATGCCAAAATTTATGAGTTGTTGCAGTCTCTAAAATTGGAGTACAGTGATGAGTTGGGCTGGTTGATCCCCTACCCAGGGGACTGGCTAGGGCATTATGAATTATCAGGTGGCTTTAATGAAGCCATACTTTGATGCCGGGCTGAAATCACTCGCTGAGGTAGCTGGCTACCCAGTGGCTGCTATCAAAGAATGTAGCCAATTCAAAAGAACCCATAACTTCATTCTGGAAGCCTGGGAGGCACTATACAGAGCAATGCTGCACTCATTTCTTGGTACTGCTCCATCTGCTTCCACACATGTGACATCAACAGTGGCTACTACTGAACCTCCTTCTGCAACTAGAGCTACCGAACCTCCATCTGCATCTACCATGGCTACTGCATGTGCTGGACCACCATCTACATCTACTGTGGTTACTATAGCTACAGGACCTCCATCTACTATGCCTACTAGAGCTATTGAACCTTCATCTGCATCTACTGTAGCTACCTCATGTGCCAGACCACCAACATCCACTGTGGCTACAGTTGATTTAATAAGACTTGCAACAAATTTTTTAGCATCCTACTACAATGTTATCACAGGTTACCACATTTTCATTGATGTAGCCAGAGTTTGGTTAACCACTGGCTACAAAAGTCCAAAACTCTGTTGCAAGTTTTACTAAATCAACTGTACCACATGTACTGATTCTACAGTTGTGGTTACCACATGTACCAAACCTCCATCTACTACATGTAACACAAGTACATTGACAACAGCAGGATCACAAACAAGTACAAGCCTCCTAAAACAGGGTGATAGATATCCTCAATAACACCGGAGTCAGCAAAGGAGAAAAACTTTAGGCACAAAATAAATACTTCTCTAGTGACACTAGCCACCTTAGCAGAGGATAAAAAAGTAATGTTCTCTGAGTTTGAGAAGTACTTGCAAAGTATGGCTAACAAAGATAACACCTGGAAATTTTGGGTTCAGTTCGTCTTTGAGGATGCCATGGCTTATGTTGGCCTCTACTTAGCCATACGTAGTGGCAACTGGGCTTTGAGGATGAACAGCATGAAGACCATGGCTCCTCTATTCACGGCATTTGATCACCCCACCTACCAAAAGGTGATTTCAAATCACACCCATGATCTACTGAATTTACCAGAAGTGCTGCTTATGTTTACCCAAGGAGCCTTTGTAACCAATATCAGTGGGAGGGAATGGCACTCTGTTGGGATTGACGAGGCCCACGAAATGTTAATTAATAGGCAATGCAAACAGGCAATGCAAACAGGCAGTTGTAAAACCATCTGAAGATTACATCAACAGAACTGCATCTTACCTCGTATACAGAACCATTGCATTTGAACACCTCTATAAGGAGCTCTTTCCTGAAAAAGAAAAAAATACCAGTGAAGTAGAATCAGTGTACTCAACCAAAAATGTGGATACTAAAATTGAATCTAATAATAAAGTCACAGATTTGTGCCCTCTCTGATATTTCCTTCCTAGAGGCCAATGAAAACAGAGGATTGATCAACCCATTTACAGGAGAGAAAGCACAAGATTCAAAGTACCACCATCTCCTAAACTTTCGAAAAATTGGTGAAGAAGAATACCAACTCAGAATTTCCTATTTCACTCTACAAACACCAAGCACTGAAGCACCTAATAGAAGGAGAGCACTGGAAACCTTCACAACAAGAAAATCCAATAAAAGTAAAGGTATCACAACTGGAAAGGGATCAAAAATTAGTGCCAACAGCAATCAAAAGAAAGCTCCTCTTCTCTCAGAAAACTGGCCAACAAGTAGACAGGCCAGTTGAACAGCTCGTGCAATATCCACTGTCACTTAGTGATAATGAAGGAAATCCACTCAGTGGGAAAAAAAAGAGTTACTTCACAAAATCCCTGGAGGCTGGAAACCTCGGTGCTCTTTGCTGGAGGGTATGTTTTTAATAAATATGTACCCTCTCAGCCACCACAAGACACTTGCTGATTATGGTTCCTTTCTACTGAGAAGATTTATTTTTCCACAGTTCTGCAAAGGCAGCCTGGAGGTTCATGTCATTTTTGACAACCCTGGAAGGTTACAAAATACACCAAAATATTTTGAGCAACATAAAAGAGATGCACTATCCATAATTTCGACCAATCATGTGTGCATGAACATGACCAAGGATGCAGAAATAGTCCCCAGGAAATGGAGGGAAAACATTCTTAATTGCCGGACATGCAAACGAAACCTAGTAAAGTTCCTTGGACACTACTTTCTTCATCATTCTAGTACCTTCCTTACAGCCAATCAGTCCTTGTATGTGGCAGGCACATTCAGTGATGAAGCACGGTTTGTGACTGAAGAAAACATACCACAGCCAGACCCCACCTACACATGCAATGCAGAAGAAGCTGACACCAGGCTATGGTTACATGCATGTATGACGAGATACCACAGGGTACTTCTGATCACACCAGACACTGATGTCTACATGATTGGAATTGGCCTCCTATGTTCCAAAACAAAGGACATAATTGCACAAATCAGCCTTTATAGTGCCAGAGAGTTAAGACTACTTCACCTAAAAAATCTGATCATGGCCTTAAAAGCTGATCCAGATCTAGGCAAGCTCACACCATCAGAGTTACCCCGTGTTCTTCAGACGCTGTTTGTGTGTACTGGCTGTGATTATGTGTCCTTTTTCAGTGGGATAGGTAAAGCCACTTTTCTACGGTACTTTTTTCAGTACGCTACCTTCATTACTGGAAGTACTGCTTCAGGAACCTTAGGGTTTGAAACCCTACCCTTAAACTGGAAGTCAGGCTATTTGGCACTCCTACGACTAGTGGGTACAGTGTATTTCAAAAAGCATTCTTCTGGTTTTATTACGCAATGTCCTGCCACCCACTACTCTACGTTCAATAACCTGGGTTTGTCAGAAGAAGAACAGCATCATAAATGGCTTGATGACATCAGGAACACCATCTGGTTCAGAATAAAATTTGAAAATGAGATGATGGCCTCCAATGAAGCACTAAAGTTCCACCGGAAGAGATCCTGCTGGGTTCTACACCTGTGGGGACAAGCACACCTTAATGAAATGACACTTGAGTCACTATCATATTACGGATGGTCCATAAAGAATAACTCACTCGCTATAGTGTGGGACACTGATGAAAACATCAAGACCATCAGGAATAGACTTGAGAGTTTGATAAGAGGTTGCAGGTGTGCGACAGGATGTACGACCAATCGCTGCAGCTGTAGAAAGAAGGCAAACTCTTGCTCAGCTGGATGCGAATGCACAAACTGCTGCAACACCACATCCATGAATGACATCCACAATAGTGAATCTGCCATCAGGGACCTGTCAATTGAAGAGGAGATAGAGAGAGATCATGATGTTGATATTATGGACTTCGTTTTTCAAGATGAACTTAATGACTTTGAAATTGAAAGTGAGGATGATATTATAGAAGACATGGATTTATTGTAGCTGTACATATTAATCTCGTGGATTATATTTTTCGACACCTATACATCTACTTCAAAATGACACATCTACTGCTAAAATAATTATCTTTAACATACCTGGTTATTCAATTGTGCACGCTTTCCAATGTTGTCCTAGAGCGCGCTTTCCAACGAGACCCAAGTACAGCTCTTTAATCCATCGAACAGAAGTTCCCCATTAAAAACAGAGTGCCCAGCTATCTACACTCCACAAACACATAGCTTGTTTTTACAGCTTTCCTGAATAGGTACTTCAAGCGTGGCCACTGAAAACTGCTCTAAAGGAGAGTAGAGAGGCTAGAACTACCTACCACTTCTTCAACAAAAAATTGCCCACGTGGCAAGTCAAACATGACGTCATAAAAAATTAAAATTTAAGGTTGCGTAACGACTGTAGTGGAGCAGCATAGCTACCAAATTCAGATCAATTGTTCACTTTTTGATAAAAGCACCAAAATTTATACACATATACTTTTAAGTATTGTGAACACGTTCAGATATTGGGGCGCCTGTAATTACGCCTTTGTCAGCCATGGCTGTCATTTTTAAAATGGCTGCCATGGAATATTGAAAAATCAATATGCTGATCCTTCAAAGCTAATAACAGTATTGCTATTTTGGTATAGTCCGCTAATTTAGTATGATGTGACAAATATTCTGAACCTTGCACGACTGACTGATTTGCATGTTCAAAACTGCACAGCCTTTGTCCAGGCGGCTCGGCACATCATTTTAATATAGCTATTAATATCAGAGTATCAGGACCCTAACTTTTTTTGATATTGAATCTTGTAACGTAAACTGTATGCATGCATGCACACATGGAAACTATGCATGCAGGGAAATTATGTATGCATGTGTATACATGCAACTCCATGTATACACATTGAGTTGCATGCTCTCTCTCATTGGCATTATCAACTGGTATAAGCTTATATTGGATGTGTTCTTTTTATCCTAAGTGGTTCTCCGATCATGTGAATTGGACACTAAACTATTTTTAGTAACCATAATGTTAAAACACAGGAGACCCTATGCATATAGGAACAAAAATTTGTCTTGATAATAGCAGGTGCATGGATGACATCGAGGGAATGCAACTCCAGGCATGCCCTATTTATTGAAAACTAACTACTTATTCCAAATAGACCATGCTGTCTACTCTAGTTGCAAGCTCTATACTGACCAGCTTTTAGTGGTCAATAAAACCCTTGATAGTTGCTTGCATTGTTACATATTATTATAATTCTAATAGACTACTTGTGGCTAGCACAGCAGTTGTATCTCATGTGGTCCATCTATAATAATGTAACTGGCTACATACTAATATGTAGCTGTCACCAGGAATTCAACCCCCTCATATCAGGTAGCTAGTATCTATAATGTAAGTCTACATAAACAAGTGAGATATTACGTCTTTTATAATTGCATTGAGAGATATAACTGTAGCTAAACCAGCAACATAAATAATCTTCGGTATGAATCATAAAAAGTGTAGACCACCGTGGGAGAGATACCCTTGTTGACTACCTCACAAACTCTACCTTGTGCTATTGATATATTACCAAATAAGGAGATAGTTTTACACATGATAATGCTTTAGAAGTACTCTAACCTATACACTCCTTAGCAAGTACAGTTGAGCTTAAGGAGTAACACAACAGCTTTTTCATGAGGTATCTTGGTTACCTGCTTGCTAAATCTGAAATGGTTTGAGGCTGTCTTTTAAGGGTTAGATATTTGCAAGAAAGATTCTTGAAACTTACGTTATGCTCTTCAGTGAATTATCAAAAAAATATTTTTTTTCTCTGTTTCAGTATACTTCACTGTATGCAGTTAGCTACGTACAGTAGAACCTATACATAAGGCTACACAGTGTGCAAAGTGTGCCGGTCCAGGGGGATTTTCTTCTTCAGACCAAGAAGCAGTGCATGGAAACCTGTAGGATCCGTGGCTATTTTCAAGAAATTGAATTTGGTGGGTATTAATGTGATGAAATTGTGGTACATGAAACCATGCAAACCCAGTGCTAGTAACAATGCGAGCCTCTTCAGAGATTGGCAACCATTTTATATTGATGGCAGCCAGGAACTAGATTACCTGGTGGCCATTTTTAAATTGACAGCCACAGCTAATGCAGGCACCTTTGCGGGTGCCCCAATATCTGAAAATGTTCATAATACATCAAAGTAGCTACATGTACACAAAGTTTGGTGCTTTTATCAAAACGTGAACGATTTTTGTCTGCAAACTCGACATAATAAAAAAATTTTGGGGGGTGCTTTAGCACCCCAAGCACCTCCTCTAAAATAATACACCACTGCGCTTAAGCGGTGGTTTGCTTCCCGTCGCTGCACATACGCCGTCAGCTGCCGGAAACACCTATCAGTCCAGATACTACTATACTCCGTATAATATAGTATCAGTCAAAACGCGTGCCCAAATCCGCGAGATTTATTTTCCACAATGAATTAATTCATTATCAAATCGCACCATGATTAGCAAAAAATTTCTACCGTATGCATACTACTTAAAGTTTGGCTGCATGGCACAAGACTACAACTCCGTAAAATTTTGTGGCTAAAATAACTTTGTGGTTGTAGTTACAACCCAAAGTATGCTTCTGTAGTAGGTCTACACAAATAACGGCCAAATGTGTCTTAAAGGTATGTAGAGTATAAACTTCTCATGAATGGCTTCCAGAAGCTCTACTGATGTAAAACATCCATCCTTTTTTTGTGTCCCAGTAGCCAAGGAATGAAATTCTGCATCATCCCTACATAGAGAGAGCTATCGCTTTCTCTGCTTAATTCAGGTAACTCCTATTATCACCACACATGCACATACACACCACACACACTAAGTATCCATTATTAGCTATAATCTTTTATTGAAAAGCAGCATTCTGACCTTATTAACTCTCAAATTGTTATAAACAAGGAATGTCTGGTTTTGTAGTGGCTGCACTCTTGTAGATTACCTCTTTGAAATAATTATGTCTGGTGGTTAAGTTAGTTCTTGGTAACCAAGGTCAGCTGCAATTTGGATGCTGTGTTATCAAGTTATGTAATTTCTGACCTGATGTTTGTGCAATGCACCATGTTGCTGTTGTCTTGCTGCACCATCCAAAGCTTGATGACTTTCGTGCAATTTTGATGCCAATTTATTATTAACCACATGCGAGGACATCCCTGCAATCTGGTTGGCTCTTATTACTACTAGATGACGACGAAGCTGAAGACCTTTTACAAACTTGTTGCCAGCATAAGAGTGAGACCTTTAGCACATACACTATAATATAATAGCCACTACACTTTAATTTAGGGAACTGTATTCCTTGAGCAGATAGAGACATTATCTGCACATTACTAAACAGTAAAATTATAATCATAAGTAAACATTCCATAGAAATAAATAATTATAGGACGTGTTTATTATACAGTATTTTAGCTATGCCAAAGGGTAGCTGAGGAAGAATTCATCCTGGAAGAGAGTGTGATCCCTGTAAGCTTTGTAACCACACTTAGCTACTAAACTTATGACCACAAACATAGAAATTGTCAAGCACAAATGAAACAACACACAAATATTGACAAGGCATTTTTTTAGCCCACAGCTGAATAACGGAAATCTCAGCATCCTCATTACCGAGGAGGATTTTTTATGCTAAGTATGATATGTACCAAAAAGAAGGGCATAATAATAATGTTGAAATGTTCACCACGCACTAACTTATTCTGAAAATATGAAATTGTAATGGCAGCAATGTTGACAGTTGATAATAGCTTAGTCCTTGCGGTCTGGATTGCACTTTGTAAACCACTTTTCTTTGATCAGGGGATATATCTTAGGCACGAATAGGAAACCCATCAACTCGTACACAATTGCAGATGTTCCAATTTGCAAAACAGCGTGTTCAGTTACAGGGTTTGAGTCTTGAATAGAACGTATGATGAACCAGTAGGATAATGTGAGAACAATAGTTGGAATGAGCATAAAGATCAAAGTATTGACTTTTTTGGTGTCTTTGAAGTTCTTGTATCGTATTTTCCTTGTTTTGACAGCAACTACCACCAGAGAGACCATCAATATGACTAGATACAGGAGGAGAAGAATTATCCATACTAGTAAATAGTCACTATCACACTGTTCTACTGCAAGGTCTTCACCTGATGCAGCATCGCGATAGTAATATATAATCTTATTTTCATAAGTGTCCAAAGTTGACCACAGTATCAAGATGATCAAACTAGGTATCATAAACAGAAGGATTTGTAGGAACAGCAACAAATTGTAGTGACATTTACAACCCTTAATAGTTGGGGACTTTTTGAAGATTCTCATTTCAGTGAAGATTCTATATACTAGTATCATTTTTACAATCAGTGTTGATATGGCTAAATTGGTTGGGATGGCCAAACCATTTAGCCAGATACGAATTATGCAAGTAAATGCACGGTAGCTGTCTGATAAATTCCAATACTGAGGCAGGGAAACTATATTTAGGATCGACGTGTAGAAGAGTGTAAGGTAACAGCTAAGAAATATCATCATGCTTATTAACGTACTTGTTGCTTTGATGGCAGGTCTCTCTCTGAAGTGCAGATAAAAACCGAGAATTAGTGTCGTGAAAATAGAGCACAATATTACGTTACAGTATGAAATCGCAACATAAGCTGTTGATGCACTTTGAGTGCTCCTAGTTTGAATTCTAGTTTGATGGAAATCTCCAATATGATTTAAGATAGTGAGATTGTTGTTGACATACTTACCAAGCTGTATTATGGTCTCACTTTGCACCTGCACAATGTCAACTGCTAATCCCGCCCTTTCATTGTTCACAAACTTTACAGGACCACTTGCTCCAGTGAAGTCTATATCATTCAGTGTGGCACTTATGTCAGTATCATTACTTTCATTCAAAGCCAGTGCTACAGTCCATATCGCATCATGTAGTACGTAAGCATAAGGGTTGACCTTTGGTGCGAGTGAACGATGTTGTAACAGTCGTGATAAGTTGTTGTATGTCAGTCCAGATATCAACTTCAAGTTATGATCCTGTACTGTAAGATGCTGTTGAATGAATATGACTCCTTCTGTTAGTTTGTCAGCAGTGCAACTAGATCTTTCATTCACAATTGCATGTGATTTGAAGTCATCAACACTGTGGCTAAGGATGATCCAGGCATATTTCGGCCATGTGAGATTTTTGGAATAAATAGTGCATAGTAAATTGATAGCATCTTGAATGTTCATGGAGAGTATTACTATGTTTGACGTTAGTCTATCTTCAGGTAAGTAATTGTAAACTTTTTTGATTGTTATACTTGAGTGTTGCTTTGATGTAGTAAGTATCTCTTCAGCAATTTTCAAATAGAGTGGATCAGAGCCAGAAGTGATAACAGATGGTCCAGTCCAGTTATAGAACTCCATTAGACTCAATAAAGCTCTTACTAGGATAGATGTTGACTGCACCATGTGAAATTGCTGTGGAAATCTTTCTTTATCCATTTGGAACATTGATATTGATAGCTGCAAACTGATATCAAATCTTTTAGCCAGAGGAGAAATGATTTCAACATCTTTCGGAAGGAATAATCCAATTATAGCAATAATATTATTTCTCTCTCTATTAGTAAAAACTCTCATGAAATCCACCAAACTGTTGAAGGAATCATCTGTATTGCTATTGATGATGATCAGTTTTAAGAAAGTGTCTTGGAGGATTGTGGAGTCCTTGTTTATCGTATCGACAGCTAGGTTTGCACCAGGGATCATTTCCCATCCTCTTCTCCAATTCTCCACTGGCAAAGTTGTCTCATTTCCTTGAACCATCGGCACCAGTGCCAATATGTGTAGAGTCGAGTTCTTTCTTGCATGAAGAGGAACTGCAAGAAGAGCAATAAAAAAGATTTGAGAGGAAGCTTTCATTTTGTGATTCCAGTACGTCAAATGTACACAGTAACTATAGCACTCCAGCAAATCTGGATTAAAATTCTTTGTTTACAGTATCCCAAAACATGTGATGCTGTATGTCATTAAGTTATGCAACAGTGAATTCATTGAAGCATTCAATGTTATTTCATTGTTTACCATAAAGTAAACTCCGTTGTTAAAACAAGTTACTATCGTGTGTTACACTTGTACTTCAACCTGAATGCATTGGTGCTGGTTTCCATGGATGCAACTTTAATGTCAATTTAGGGAAATCCGATTTTTTTCCCCAATTGTCTCTAAATGTCATGAAATTACCCTCTGCAGGAAAAGTAACTTTATAACATGATGAGTACTTTCACATAAATAATGAGCAGCTGATAAAATGATCGATGGCATAAATCTGCAGGAAATATTTTGCTGAAGTCAAACATTCTTAGTGTTACAATAATTATAGATAACAGTATTTTTTGTGTTAAATCGGGAAATTTTCATTAGCAAGCCCCATTCTATGGTGTACAAACTGGATAGTGGCGATATATACTGTAATCATATAAATGTTTGGTGGGGGTTTTATTTTCGTTTTTTCGTAGTCGATCAGAATCCTTGAAAATAATAAACGAAGTCTTAGTACTATGACGTCATATATGACGACGATGCGCATGCGATGCGATATTAATAGCAGCTGGACAAAAACCTGGAGCAGATAGTCTGTGAGACGAAAGTATCATGCTTCATTACCGGGATCATGGCCGTTACCTGTCTCTCTTCTACAACGAAGCGTCTCGCCTTCCGTAGCAGTCTAGATTACTACATTATAATCTGAAGCTACCCGACATATATGTAGGGATTGTTGGCTGGATATACAGAACAAGGATTGATCCCATTTCCATCCTTCTTGTTTCCTTACTTTTTTGAGCAGTGTGTCATCCCTACATCTTTTTTTCATTTCACAAAATGCTTTTTCCCTTATCTTATTATACTGATGGTCTCTCTCTGGTGGCAATTGCGGTAAAAATAAGGAAAATACGATACAAGAATTTCAAAGAAAGACACCAAAAAGGTTAATGCTCTCGTCTTTGTGTTGATTTTGACCATTGTTCTCATGACTTCCTACTGGTTCACTGTGCAGACTATTCAAGATGATCTCATACTGGAACATGCAATACTTCACATTGGACACACTTTGATAATATACGAGTTAATGGGTTTCCTATTCGTGTCCAAGATATATCCCCTGATCAAAGAAAAGTGGTTTATGAAAATTAATACAGGCCATGCAGGCTGTAAGGACTAAGTCGTAATAAACACCTGATAATTGTGCATTCACCCGCTAACATAATGTCTATGTACGTGTATCAACATCATAATTAGCTATCAGTTTCTTGTTGTGTAGTCAGTATGGTTTATGTACAGTCAATTTACTTAGTGTGGCAAGAGTACATGCTCATACGCACAGCATGGTAATAATGTATGGTAAAAGGTTACCATAGCAATAAGCTATAATAATGAAATAGCAAACCCTCCGCATTGCAGTACAGCACATGCAGAGAACATGTAATGTGCATGTGCTACATAAAATCTTAACCTTCAATAGCTGACGATCATGTGGGGCACTACACATCCAAGGGAGGGGGCAAGCTGGAGTACATAAGTGGGTGTGCATTATTTGGCATGGGTAGAAGCTGGCTAAAATGTGGCCATCGAAAATTCGTGTTGGAAGTGTTAGACTGTCACCTAGTGTCTATCTCAAGGATTAAAAATTCGCCATCTCAAGAGATCAGGTGTGTGACACAATAGCTATTGTATTAACTATTGTAACCCTCTCGCACATGTGCAGAGGGTTAATAATTATTTTAATTGCGAGGTCGAAAGGTTATATCACTGCCTTATGTATTATGGCATAGATATCGTAGTGTACTAGGCTGATACTATAGGGAAATGTAAAGAAGTGAAGCATGATATCATCGTATCGCAAAAGACAGAACTGGAGATATATAGTAGCACCTTCTCATTCGGCCCCCTAGTGTCGCTTGCAATTATGGTAAAGGGTTTTCAGCTATACACCAGACTAGTGTACACGCATGTGCATATACCATAATTATTATGGCCTGCAGATATTTTCAATAACGATCGTGACTTGCTAGCTAAATATCACATTTTTCAGTAGACTCCAGTGATGATGAGTGAGTCTTCTGACTCACGAGTCCAGCTATTAGTAATATTCAGAATTGAAATATTCATTTTGGCCACTTCTACATACTTTTGCTCTCCAAAGCTCAAGCAGCTGAAAATGGTGTAGCCAAAGATAATCAATATTTATGAATTAAACACTTTCAGTTACTTAAATTTTCTTTTGGGGAATCGTGTAGAGCTAAGTTATCTAAACATGATAATACTCAGAATGTACAACATAGTACCTGTAATTTATAAATTAAACACTTGTTATATACTTATGGGGAATCATGTAGAGTTATCTAATAATCTATGTACAACATAGCTAGAGGGAACTACTGTAGCTACATGTATAAGTTATTAAATAAACACTTATTAATTTTGTTTTGGGGAATCGTGTATGTAGAGCATGCATGATACAGAGAGTACTACTTGTAGGATAAGCTATATAAAGAAGCACTATATGCAGTTCAAAAATAGAACAGAAAAAATAACTGAGACCTTCCAAGCATGAAAATCTGCCACACAAATTGTGCAACAAGCATGACGAAGATTCTCTCTCTACTCTCTTTAATTGCTCTTTTAGTAGTTCCTCTTCATGCAAGAGAGAAATCAACTCTACACATATTGGCACTGGTGCCGATGGTCCAAGGAAATGAGACAACTCTGCCAGTTGAGGATTGGAGAAGAGGATGGGAAATGATCCCTGGTGCAAACCTAGCTGTCGATATGATAAACAATGACTCTACAATCCTCCAAGACACCTTCTTGAAATTGATCGCCATAAATAGCAATGCAGATGATTTATTCGCCAGTTTGGTAGATTTCATGAGAGTTTCTACTAAAAGAGATGACAATATTATTGCTATAATTGGAATGTTCTTTGATAAAGAAATTGAGATGTTTTCACCTTTAGCTAATGAACTTAAAATCAGCCTCCAGCTATCAACATCAATGTCCCATCCAGTATTCAATAGAGAAAGATTTCCACAGCAATTTCATATGGTGCAGTCAACATCTGTCCTAGTAAGAGCTTTATTCAGTCTAATGGACATCTACGACTGGACTGGACCATCCGTCATCACTTCAGGCTCTGATCCACTCTATATCCAAATCGCTGAAGAGATTCATGCCACTTCCAAGCAATATTTGGACATAACAATGGAAAATTTGATCCATATTTCCGGAAAAGACTCTGATGATACCATTTTCGATCAGCTGAAATCTAACTTAATAATACTCTCCATGAACATACAAAATGCAGTTGATTTGATGTGCACTGCTCATTCTAAAAACCTCATATGGCCGAAATATGCCTGGATCATCCTTAGCCACAGTGTTGATGACTTCAAATTACATGCTGCTATTGTGAATGAAAGATCAAGTTGCACTGCTGACAAACTAACAGAAGGAATCATATTTATCAAACAGCATTTTACAGTACAGGATGACTTGAAGTTGATATCTGGACTGACATACAACAACTTATCACGACTGCTACAACATCACTCACTCGCACCAAAGGTCAACCCTTATGCTTATGTACTACATGATGCAATATGGACTGTAGCACTGGCTTTGAATGAAAGTAATGATACTGACATAAGTGCCACACTGAATGATATAGACTTCACTGGAGCAAGTGGTCCTGTAAAGTTTGTCAACAATGAAAGAAAAGGATTGAGTGTTGAGATTCTCCAGGTAAGAGATGTTGTTACAAATCTTGGTATTTATATCGATGGGAATCTCACCATTGTAAATCATATTGAAGATTTCACACTAATAGATAATGCTCAAACTAGTGCCTATCAAAAGAAAGCAATCATTTATGTTGGAATTACTTACTGCAGTGTGATTCTGAACACCATATTCATAACACTGGTGCTTATTTTCTACCTGTATTTTCGACATGAAGAAGCCATTAAAGCAACAAGTACCGTACTGAGCATGATGCTATTTCTAAGCTGCTATCTTATCTTGCTTCATCTATCGCTTTTAAATGTCACTCTTTTGCCACAATATCAACACTTTCCAATCGAATTCAAAACATTTACATGCATGGATCGCCTCTGGTTAAACGGTTTGGCTATCCCGACGAATCTTATTCTAGCAACAATGATCGTTAAAATAGTACGAGTATATCGAATATTCAGTGTGACAAACATTAAAAATAAATATCAGTCAAATTCGATCTTATTTCTAGAGATATTAGTGATTATGATACCAAATTTGGTCATCCTGACACTATGGTCAACCATCGATACTTACAGCATTAAGAGAGTACATTACTTTCAAGACTCTGTAACAGGTGAAACTATTGCTATAGAGCTGTGTGACAGTGATCATTTACTGGTATGGCTGGCTCTTCTCATCCTGTACCTTATCATACTGATGGTCTCTCTGGTGGCAGTTGCAGTAAAAACAAGGAAAATACGATACAAGAATTTCAAAGACACCAAAAAAGTTAATGCTCTTGTCTTCCTGTATATCTTGACCATTATTCTCGCAACTTCCTACTGGTTCATCATACGCACTATTCAAGATGATCTCATACTGGAACATGCAGTACTTCACATTGGACACATTTTGATAATATATGAATTGATGGGTTTCCTATTCGTACCAAAGATATATCCCCTGATCAAAGAAGAGTGGTTTACAAAATACAGTCCAGGCTCTAAATAATAAATGAAAAACACCCAAAATTGTGTATTCACTTACTACCATAATGTTTATTTATTAACATTGTAATTATTATACAGCTATCAGTTTCTTGCTTTGTAATAATTATGGTTACTACAGGTATGTAAAGTCATTAAGTTTATTTAAGTTAAAATAGAGTGAAACAAAAGTGTATACTCATACATCACCTTCTTCTTGTTCACAATTAATGGTGTTATGCAAGGAAGTAACATGCTAACGATGCATAATCGGATTGGTATACTAATTTTTCATGGTGGACTATTGGCTGGTAATAGTGTCTTCGTACCTATTTCAGTTGCAGCTAAGTAACACATGCATAAACCTCGGTAAGAGTTACATATAGCCACTAATTGTGATACTAAATCCTTTTCTTTGTTGCTGATTTCTCTGCTGTAGTATCGTAATAGCCTGTAGCTAGGTGTTACAGCATCATCTTGTAGTATTAAATTTTACTAAAAATAATTTGCTTGTTAGTGTAACTTCTAAACTGAATGTTTGTTAATGGCCACACAGGGATAAAATTACTGAGATCATAGAGTTTCATGGAGATGACGAATAAAAATTAAAAAAATTATTTCTCAGACTTACCAGGTAAAGGGTCAACAACAAAATAAAAAAATTAACAGGCTAACGGTCATAATGTAAGAAAACAAGGTAAGGTATGGGTATGCACACAGGAGTGAGATGAAGACCCTTTCCAGAACTGAGAACAAATACACTAACACAAACATTGAAATGCTTACAATCATCTACTTCAGTATCTTGAATGGGGTAAGCCTTCTTTTCCTTCATGACTATCTGTTATTTCTTTTAAGTTTTCCTTGGCAACTATCTGTTACATCATAGATACATATTAGCCTTACGGGGATTGGAAACTCAATACTAGCACGCGCCAATTTTTTTGACCACATCCGTGTTGTCGAAGGAGTGGGTTTCCGCCATTGCTAAGGAAAATTCATGTAGTGTCAAAATGGGAGAGCGATAATTTTAGCGAGGCAAATAAGCTGTTACCTAAGGGATGTTTTAATTTTATAGTGAATAAGAAACTACAATTATTAGCCAGATAATGGAAGTAATAGGCAATTATACTGTATTTTTTCCCTTTTTTGGCTCACTGGATATACTAAAAACCTGATAAAATACACCAAAATATCACCAATAAGTTATAGTGTGCTATAAAGTGCAAAATTACCTGCCTGGTTGCTTATAAGAGATACAATCACTGAAATAATGGTCTTCAAGGTGCATTTGTTGGGCCCCTTTCCTGACTTACCACTTTGAGTGTTGCAGTCTTCTTCCACGCTAACGACTACATCATAGGCTGTAGTGTGCTAATGTTTGGAACTTCTTGCATTTATTGCAAGTATAATAAGGAAACTTGAGGTGTGAAATAGACACTCTGCATGGATATCATAATACAATAATGTAATACGTAATCATAACTGCAATGATAGAATGCCACGAAAGCTCCTTTCAAGGAGAGCCAAGAATTGGAAGAGTGAAGAAATACCTCTCCCATAATCAAGTACTAATGCTCTAATGCAGCCAAGTCTAAAAATGCAAGTGAGTCAAGAAACTCTTTTGGGCTACATTTGCTCAAAACTTTACAAGAAAATGACAATCATTGATATATACGTAGCTAGATGAAGATTGTAGATTTAGATGATGCAAGCAAGGCAGTCTTTTACGTATGATTGCTGCACACATTATGTACCCACAAATTTCTTGAATGCCATATAAGTTTAATAATAGTATAGCTAGCTATTATAGATTTTATGCTGGGATTTACTTCTTTCTTCTCCTCATTTTCAAGGACTCATTGATATTTTCTTCATCATTAGAGCCCTCATGTAGCTATTTCTTTTTTGAAATATTTCGACTCACAGTGTTTATAACTCTCAATGCCTGAGTATTTTTATAGTGTCTCAAACATTAGGGTTCTCATGGGTATAATCCCTCTAGTGTCGTGATGACATCTGAAAAAATTCTCCAAGGGGTTTTGAGAGATTCATTCACTCCTGGTAAATGTATATATTTACTTGACAAGCTCAATGCAAACAAGCTGGAAATGAAAAAGATTGCATAGCTATAGGTATTACTGATCATTTTAATGCCTGCAACATAATTATCTCAAGGCATTACATATGAGATAGACTGAATCAGTACTCACCACCCTATCAAACCAAGCAGGAGGAAGTCCTCTTTCGAACATTGGTTGAAAATGTGTTTGGAGTCCCACAGCCTGCTAAACTTAAAAAGGTCTTCTGATATTTAGAGGATCTTAAACTATGATACTTTCTCAAAACCTTTTCCCTCCTTCACAATAACACTTCTTAAAATGTTTAATTGTTCTTCAAAATAATTATACGATGTTGCCCTTAAAATTCACTTTCTTATGATTCGTGGGATTTTAAGACGAAATGAAGCAATTGCTTCAATAACATATCCTGTGGGTTGATACATGCATGAAGTAGCTAGGTATAGAAGTGTATAGCTTACCTTGTTTACCTTCTGTCATATTAAATGCTACGCATTTTGTACTACTTTCATATTACCCGCCAATTGTAGATGCACGCGTGCCATAGCCTACCGACAACACGGATGTTGTCATTTCTAAAATACGGAGTTTCCAATCCCTGTAAGGCTAATACGTATGTATCTATGGTTACATATCACACCTGTGACCATGCATGTGTCACTTCATGCTTGGAAAATAGTCAATGCATACATGCATGGTCACAGATGCATGTGATAGATAACAGTTTATTATGTGGGTATACGTATAGCTGAATACAGTGCAATACGGATGTATCATCATGCAAAGATGTTTCTCGGAAAATAGAAATAGTCTATGTATCAAAATAGAGAATAGTTGCTCTATGATAACTCACATAATAACTGTTATCTCTTTCAACAATCACATGCACGTACCTGTGACCATGCATTATTCACTTCGTACAAAAATGTCTCTCGGAAATAGAAATAGTCTATAGAGGATAGTCTATGTATACATGATGTACATCTGTATTAGGCTCACACATTAGATAACTCATTTAACAATCACACCTACGTGTCACTTCATGCAAAGATATCTCTCGGAAAATAGAAATAGTCGACACACCCATATTGGGCCCACACATTAGCTAGATAACTCACATAATAACTGTTCTTTTAACAATCAAACTTGTAACCCATGCATGCATGTGTCACTTCAAAGATGTCTTTCAGAAACTTTCAAGAGATAACACATATATAATAACTGTTATCATTCAGTCTCTCAGGATTGAGTGTAACTGCAGGTAATGCAGCACACCTTTTTCTTCCAGTCATGTATACCATGTATGAAGCAAATCACACCTTACCACTTATTTGCCAAACATAGGTCTCCCAAAATTTTTCACATCATATGCCTCCACCTTCCCCATCAAGACAGTGTGTGCTGTGTGTGCCACTATAGCCACAAACCCACTGATCTAAAAATCCTGAGTTCTTGCCTGTTTCTAGTTAGCTACATGGATCATGCAAGGCCTGTTCACAAATTCTTGCCTGTTTCCAATGACAAGATCTTTCAAGATGTGTTTTATTGATCATGCAAGGACTGTCAGCAAGTTATTCTTGCCTGTTTCTACTGCCTCAGCACGTCAACTTTCAAGATGTGTTCCATGGATCATGCAAAGGGGAGGATTCAGGGAGTTGCAACCCTCCCCCCCCCCTTTGTTCCCAAGCTATGCCTGCTGTTAAATATAGTGCACTGTAGTGCCACAGAAATTTCAACAAGCCCATTTTTACTATTTTTACTTATATTTTTTCTAAGAAGGATATACGTAATAATATTATTATTATGGAATATCTCATGCAAAAGTATTTAGAGTAACATCATTAGCAAATTATCGAAGCCAATGTGGTCACTACAGGCTTAACAATCATTTAAGACTGCCTATTGTAAAAAGGTGTGAATAGAAAATAGTCTATGTATAGATGATATATCTGTATTGCATTGTAGCACTTTTAAGGTCAAGATAACTCGCATACTAACTGTTACACCTTGTGACAATGCACGTGCCAAAGATGTGTTTCGAAATATTGAAATACTCTACGTTATGTCTACATGACACATCCTACTGCACTGTGTTTAAACTTATACTTTCAAGATAACACATCATGTAATAACTGTTATTTAGCTTGATAGTTCACGTGGGACTTATTATGATAGTTCTCTAAATAACAATATTAAATAACCTGCTAAAACTAATCTTTGGTATCACATGAGATGGCGAATATTAAGCTACTATAAAAATTGCATTATCTACGAATGAATCATCCATAGGATTGAAAAAACCAGCAATTGGGCAAGACCAAAGAGTTAAGCTGTCATACTACAAAAAATCATGTTTACTTTCCTTCAGATTATCTTTATTACTTTCCTAGCAGTTTCTACTCATGCTAGAGAGAAATCAACTCTACACATATTGGCACTGGTGCCGATGGTTCGAGAAAATGAGACAACTCTGCCAGTTGAGAATTGGAGAAGAGGATGGGAAATGATCCCTGGTGCAAACCTAGCTGTTGATATGATAAATAATGACTCCACGATCCTCCAAGACAATTTCTTAAAATTGATAATCATCAATAGCAATGCAGGTGATTCATTCGACAGTTTGGTGGATTTTATGAGAGTTTCTACTAACAAAGAGAGTAATAATATTACTGCAATAATTGGAATATTCTTCGATAAAGAAATTGAGATTTTTTCACCTCTGGCTGATAAATTCAACATCAATTTGCAACTATCAACATCAATGTCCCCTAAAGTATTCAACAGAGAAAAGTTTCCACAGCAATTTCACATGGTGCAGTCAACATCTGTCCTAGTAAGAGCTTTATTCAGTCTAATGAACTTCTATAACTGGACTGGACCATCCGTCATCACTTCTGGCTCTGATCCACTCTATATCCAAATCGCTGAAGAGATTCATGCCACTTCCAAGCAATACTCGGACACAGCAATACAAAACTTGATCCATAATTTTGGAAAAGACTCTGATGATACCATTTTCGATCAGCTGAAATCTAATTTAATAATACTCTCCATGAACATACAAAATGCAGTCAACTTGATATGCACTGCTCATTCTAAAAACCTCATATGGCCGAAATATGCCTGGATCATCCTTACCCACAGTATCGATGACTTCAAATCACATGCTGCAATTGTGAATGAAAGATCAAATTGCACTGCTGACAAACTAACAGAAGGAATCATATTTATCGAACAGCATCATACAGTACATGATCATGACTTGAAGTTGATATCTGGACTGACATACAACAATTTATCACGACTGCTACAAAATCGTTCACTCGCACCAAAGGTCAACCCTTATGCTTATGTACTACATGATGCAATATGGACCATAGCACTGGCTTTGAATGAAAGTAATGATACTGACATAAGTGCAACACTGAATGATATAGACTTCACTGGAGCAAGTGGTCCTGTAAAGTTTGTGAACAATGAAAGAGAAGGATTGAGTGTTGAGATTCTCCATGTAAGAGATGTCGTTACAAATCTTGGTATTTATATCGATGGGAATCTCACTATTGTAAATCACATTGAAGATTTCACACTAATAGATAATGCTCAAACTAGTGCCTATCAAAAGAAAGCAATCATTTATGTTGGAATCACTTCCTGCAGTGTGATCATGACCACCATATTCATAACTCTGGTGCTTATCTTCTACTTACATTTTCGACATGAAGAAGCCATTAAAGCAACGAGTACCGTACTGAGCATGATGGTATTTCTAAGCTGCTATCTTGTCTTGCTTTATCTATTGCTTTTAAATCTCACTCTTTTGCCACAATATCAACACTTTCCCATCGAATTCAAAACATTTACATGCGTGATTTACATCTGGTTAAACGGTTTGGGTGTCCCAACTAATCTTATACTAGCAACATTGATTGTTAAAATGGTACGAGTATATCGAATATTCAGTGTGGCCAACATTAAAAATAAATATCAGTCGAATTTGATCTTATTTTTAGAGATATTTGTGATTATGATACCAAATTTGGTCATCCTGATACTATGGTCAACCATTGATACTTGCAGCATTGAGAGAGTAAATTACTTTCAAGACTCCGTAACAGGTGAAACTACTGCTACAGACAGTGATCATTTACTGATATGGCTGGCTCTTCTCACCCTGTACCTTATCATACTGATGGTTTCTCTGGTGGCAGTTGCGGTTAAAACAAGGAAAATACAATACAAGAATTTTAAAGACACCAAAAAAGTTAATGCTCTTGTCTTACTGCTGATTTTGACCTTTGTTCTCACTTCCTACTGGTTCATCATACGCACTATTCGATATGATCACATACTGGAACATGTAATACTTCACATTGGACACATTTTGATAATATACGAGATGATGGGTTTCCTATTCGTACCAAAGATATATCCCCTGATCAAAGAAAAGTGGTTTACGAAAATTAATACAGACCATGCAGGCTGTAAGGACTAAGTCATAATAAACACCTGAAAATTGTGCATTCATCCACTAACATAATGTCTATGTATCATCAACATTGTAATTAGCTATCAGTTTCTTCAGTATGGTTTATGTACAGTCATTTTACTTAGTGTGGCAAGAGTGCATGCTCATACGCACAGCATGATAATAATATATGGTAAAAGGTTACCACAGCTATAAGCTACAAGCGAGGGAAAAAACATTTCATGAAATGAAAAAAAAATGTAGGGATGACCACTGCTCAAAAAGTAAGGAAACAAGAAGGATGTTCTGTATATCCAGTCAACAATCCCTACATATACGTACATTACTACACTATAATCTGAAGCTACCTGACGTATATGTAGGGATTGTTGGCTGGATATACAGAACGAAGATTGATCCTATTTCCTTACTTTTTTGAGCAGTGGTCATCCCTACATCTTTTTTTCATTTCACGAAATGTTTTTTCCCTTACTTGTTCCTGGTCTTTCTTCCTCTCTTTTATGGTTTTAGCTATGTATAGAGTTCATTCTTCTATGTGTATGCAGGGACAGATGAAAGAAGAATAGTTCTCCAATAGGATACCAGCCCAATCATTATCAACGAGTCAAGGTATTGTGTTATTGTTGAGCTATATTTGGAGGTCGAAGATGCTGAAATAGAGTCTACCAGTAGATGGATTGGTGAATCTAAATCCCCGAGTTGACAAAGTAGTCTATCATCATCATCAGAGCTAGCTAGCTATATAGCTGAGTAATATTATAATTTTGAATAATATACATGCGCATGCGTATTATAGAAAAGATGGCTTCCACTAATTGAATTAATTGAGTGCTGTGCTCTGTAGCCGTAGTGTCTCCCTTTTCATCGACTCTTTCGAGGATCAACGAGTAGAAAAGATCGTAGTTGGTAGAATTTGGCTGTAGCTTGAGTGGTTCGAGAGATATTGTTGTCTAAGAAAAAGAAGAAGAAGAAGAAGAAGAAGAAGAAGAATAGAGAAGAAGAAGAATCCAGCGATTTAAATTCAATTCAAAACATTTAAACGGTTTGGGTGTCCCAACAAATCTTATACATTGATTGTTAAAATGGTATGAGTATATCGAATATTCAGTGTGATCAACAGTTGAATTCGATCTTATTTCTAGAGATATTAGTGATTATGATACCAAATTTGGTCATCCTGACACTGTGGTCAACCATTGATACTTACAGCATTAAGAGAGTAAATTACTTTCAAGACTCTGTAACAGGTGAAATTATTGCTATAGAGATGTGTGACTGTGATCATTTACTGGTATGGCTGGCTCTTCTCATCCTGTACCTTATCATACTGATGGTCTCTCTGGTGGCAGCTGCGGTAAAGACAAGGAAAATACGATACAAGAATTTCAAAGACACCAAAAAAGTTAATGCTCTTGTCTTCCTGTATATTTTGACCATTATTCTCACAACTTCCTACTGGTTCATCATACGCACTATTCAAGATGATCTCATAGAGAATGCAGTACTTCATATTGGACACATTTTGGGAGTGTACAAGTTAATGGGTTTCCTATTCGTGCCTAGGATATATCCCCCTGATCAAAGAAAAGTGGTTTACAAAATAGTGTCCAGGCTGTAAGGACTAAGTCGTAATAAACACCCAAAAATTGTGTATTCACTTACTACTACTATAATGTCTATGGATCAACATTGTAATTATTATTTCTTACTGTGTGGTCATAAAATTATTATTATGGTATACCATGTACAGTCATTTAACTTAAAAATGTCAAGTATTCAAGAGTGCATGCTCATGGTAACAATATTATGGTAAAAGGTTACCACAGGTACGTATAAGCACAAGGAATTATGAAGGCTGAGTGGTACTGAAGAGTTGATTATGATGGGGAGGGGGGACAGATATGGCGACACAATAGAACTATATATTTATAGAGAGTTAATATTATTATATCAAACCACAAGTTAAACAATATTCAAAGGTCATACAAAAAGTAAACAAACAATTGAAAGGAAAAAAATTTTATGCTAAATAAAAAGGCCATGTAGGGTTAGCCTGTACTTCAACAGTTTCTGTCAACAAAAATCAATAATCCCTACATCACTGCCTAAACCAAGCAGAACACTCGACATGAACAATTAAAGCAGCTTGGTGGGAGGCAGTGATGTAGGGATTATTATTGAAGGCAGCATTATTTTGATTTTTGTTGACAGAAACTGTTAAAATACAAGCTAACCCTACATGGCCTTTTTATTTAGCATATATTTTTTTCCTTTCATACTAAGCTCATGTATCAACTATACGAGATCAATCCATCATATCGTCATACCAACTTTAATAATCCATTATGTAATTCATTTACAGCTTATAAATTTTATTTATTATTTATTTATTTATTTATTTATTATTTATTTATTTATTATTTATTCATTTATTTATTTATTATTTATTTATTTATTTATTTATTTTGCCCAAAGTATGAAAATATTGTAATAAAGAGGAACATAAATCTTGACATCATTTGAAACATGTCAGACAGAAAGAGCTACAATGGTTTCTTACATATCGAAATGTAAGCAGCATACATTTTAGTTGGTCTACGAAGTATTTCAATTCCACTTGAACCGCGTATTTCATTAAAAGCTGCACTGAAATCCTTGGAAAAGTCACGTACCAGTATGGCATCGAAGGCTGATTGGTCATATCTGTGACAACCTGCATAAGCATTCATTGGCCTCTTAAAGTTGCATCCATAGAGACCAGCACCAGGTGGAGCAATACATTCAGGGTGAAGTGCACAGTCCACCCATTTTGGCAAGAATTTATCTTTGACAAAGTCATTTGCCCTAAAAACAATCGAGTTGGCTTCAAACTGTGGTGCAGCTTTCATCATCTGTTCTCTGGTCATATTTTTCATATGAAGGTACTCAAACATTTTATCATGTGTCGTTCTTATAACACTGTCTATCCTACGTAGTGGCAAGATTGGAAATTTTATGAGATTAGCAACATATTTCAGGAAATTGGGAGTTATACGACAGCTTGCATCGCACCAAAAGAATACTTCATTTCTTTCACTCAGTTCTTTAATGATCAATGGCTTCCAGGCATAAGTATTCAATTTTTTAGTATGGGGAGGATACTTGCTGAAGTTAAACTTTCTTACTTCTGTGTTACAATATGATGATATAGTATTTTGATGAGCTGGGTTCAATCCCAAGTCGTAAACAATGATCTTATTTTGTGGTAAAAGTGCATGTAGTGAGCCAAAAAAATCTTTGCTTTCTTTAAAATGATTGCTTGAGAGTGCAGTCACTACTACCATCTTGCACAGTATATAGTCAGCACAGCTGCAGTTCAGATGTTGTTGCACCTTATTTCCTCCCTCAGAAACACATAGGTCTCCCAATTTTGTTTCAGCTGCAACAGAACAACATTGTCGATTAGGGCTGGGTATCATGAAAGGAATAGGTGAGCGTGGAATGGGTGAGCGTGTAATAATGTATAGACTCAGAGTAAGAAAAGCTAGCATCACCAAGACTGATATCAAAACTCGAAATTTCATCACGGCACTTCAATGGTGTGGTAAGGGATCGAAGGATCTGTGATATAAATGAAGAGGTAGGACGGAAGCACTGATGGAGACGATAATTAAGTTAATAGTCTAAAATATGATACTTAGAAACTCAGAGCTACAGAGCTACCTTCATAATAGAGTTTAAGAAAGTAGTGACATGTCTTTGACAATGCACCATCTAACTGCAAGAAGCCTGATGACTATCTGAATCCAGACAAGATGAATGTCTCAGATGGTGGGAAGCAGCCATTCATGAGAGACACACTGTGGGATGGAAACTTTGAGGGAGGAAAGAAGTTGCAAACACTACACAATGTATGCAGGAATTAGCTGTAGCAACATGTGGTTAAGCTACTCAAGTGTGAATGACCACATTGACCACCACCTGATTTCCTGCATACATTGTGTAGTGTTTGGCATGTATTAAACACATAATAAGTATGAAGGGTTATAAATGTATATATTTTGAGATATCAGTTGTACAATTTTCCAAAATATTTTTGCTATCTCGGTCATGGTTGGACTTAGGAGTTTTTTAAATAGACCATTGGAAAGCTCTTTGAAAAAGCTGCATTTTGGTGGTAAAAAAAAGGTTCTAGGGGCATGTATGAAGGCAGTATGAAGCCTAGAAGTTCGACGAAATATTTTCGAAAACCACCAAAGTTGTGGGAACCAACCCCCATAAATCAAAATGTGAATTTGTTCACCTATTCAGATAATAGCTGTATGCAAATTTTAGGCCCAGTGCTATACTTCATTCCAGAGAAACAATGCATTTCATATAGTCTCATTGAAACTCTATGTATCACACTGGAAATTTATGGTTAGTAATTACATTCTTTTGTGACCACATGGTTTCTATGTCTGACCACCCTTAAAGTACTATTATGATTGCAATAGACCTGTGGATGGAAACCTGGACCAAGCCACAGAATGCCAGCAAATCAACATGAAGCCTAGCAAATCATCATTATTGATTAAATCAAAAGACTGATCACTGTTAGATGATAGTTCTGTATGCCATAGCAGTAGCTAGACATAAGGTTTCCTGGCTGAACATGTGGGTCAAAACAAACCTATCTGTATTAATAAAATAAAACAACCTATTTTTTGTGTTATCTGTATTAATGTTATTATATCTGTTTTTTTACACATTAATTTTGTTCTTACAGTGAATATAAATAGCTAGCTACATAGCAACCAATTAACTCATACACAGGCACACTTTGTAGTGGGGAGGGAAGAAGGCAGGCTTGGGTACGAGGATACTAGCTGATCAACTCTATAGACCATTTTTTGTCGGGGGTGTGTAGTCACATGATACCGTAGAAGGTATGATGATCCTTACCTAAAAATTGTTCTTACGTAGGGCAGAAGCTTCGAAGCTGGCTAGCTGTATTGAAGAATGCCTTCTAGTTGCTGTAGAATAGGCTGCACTAAGCGGTACAGCAAAGAAAAAGGACAGATTCCTATCGATTAAAATCTCCAAACAAGATGCTTGGCCACTTAATCCACTTAGCTCCAGGTACCATATGGATCAGGCAAGTCTTCTTTGTCAATCTTGAGCTTTTCAGCATACCTTCTTTCTAGAGAAGTACAATAGGATCATGTAAAATGCTCTGGTACAGGCATCTATAGCTTGCTCTCTGAAAAATAATATTACTATTAGTTAGCTGCCATTGTTTCTTGCCCTACACAACATGCGACTAGCGCGCGCCCTAGCTAATCGCGTGGGTGGGGGTATCATGTGAGCTGATGAGTCACACCCCCGACATACAGTACAAAATCCAATGTTTACAGGCATCAGGTTAGCATTCTTAGGTGCTTATTGACAAACAGTGACGATCTATCTTGCTAAGAACCAATTTGAGCCATTCAGCATTTTGGGACCATAAAAGTCATGTGCTCTCATCGACTGATTTCAATGACTGTTATTAATTTTTTTCTGAAAGTGTTACCACAACAGTTGGTAACTTTCACAATTATTATAAAGCTATAACAGTAGTATACACTATTAGTATAGTAATCACATGCTTTTGAGTGTAATTTGGGTATAATTGCATGAGAAACTGGCTAGATAATTGCACAAGGCAAAGCCAAGTGCAATTTTAGACAGTTTTGAATGCAATTATACCTGTGATTGCCTATTAATCATAATAATGGTAGATTACTTGTATCAGCCAGGCAGCTGCATGTAGGAAGCTGTTTATGTGAACCTGTAATGCTTGCCACGAAACACTTACTTCAGCCTAGTGGTGGATTAATTTCACTCAAACTAATGAGGGTAAATGTACTAATAAATAATAACCATATGATTAATGAATGAATTAAAGATATACGTATAGAGCTATTCTCATCAGGATTATCTCATGTTTACAATAATAAGAAAAAAGTGCATTAGTGCTATTCTCATAACGTGCCTTGTCAAACGATAGTACTATTCGACAAACAAAAATATATTATATGTGAGTGTATGCAGCATTATTTCTGGAGGAACCTAGAATTATCTAAATTTCACATTTTATATTGTAGGGGGAATAACTTACTCTTCCAAGTTCAAAACAAGCTTTGGATATCAATAGCTAATTATTTCTTACTATTATGAAAAAATCAAGGATTCCTGCCAGTAATTAAAAGCCTTCTGTTCTGAAAAAAAAATGAATATTTCCTTTCTGATTGTTTTATTATATGTATTCTTCTTGTAGTTCCTCTTCATGCTGAAGAGAGATCCACACTACACATATTGGCACTGGTGCCGATGGTTCAAGGAAATGAGACAACTCTGCCAGTTGCCATTTGCTTTATCTATTGTTAACTTTTCCTATGATAGTACTTGGCCTCGAGTGAGGCCGTTCTCCGTAACTTAGCAGTTGGAGAAAAGGTTGGTATATACAAAGGGCCACTCCCCTGAGTGACTAAATGTATTGGGATGCCTGATATACGTAGATAGGTGAGTATATGTTGGCTGAAACATCCTCCATGGGCGCTGCCCCGTCACAGCAATGTTGGGGTATCTGGCCATCCGTCAACAATCATCCGGCCCTCTCTTTCTCTTCTAGGACGGCTCAACACTTCAAGATCCCGGCTTGTCAAAGCACTGTGGGAGGCACTAAGGTTAATAGGAGTAGATGATTCCAAGTTCAGTGGCCACATGCAGGTTCCGTATAGGAGCGGCCACAACAGCAGCATTAGCGACTCCCTCATACAAAACTCTGGGCCGTTGGAAGCCCACAGCATCCACTACATATATAAGGACACCTTGGCAACGTCTCACAGCAGTGTCAGCGACATTGGTATCTCCAGACCTCACGCATCCCACTTGCTGACTACCACGACATTATTATTGCTTAATGCACTATACATTCATTATTATCATACCAATCACAAATACAGTCATCATTAATTGTCCTCTAACTACAGTTCTATACTCCACGTGGTTGGGGAGTGTGGCACGACCATGTATCTTGCTCTATTTCAGGTGGATTGCCAAATGAGAAGGAGACGCATAATATAGTCAACAGACACATCCTCTGGTGAAAGCATATCTGGTGTGAAGGCCTCCATGGATGGACAGGAAACCAAAAAAGCCGAGGCAGAACACTGCCCACAACATTGTCCTGTCAAAGTCTGTCGTTTGCTTTGACCATGCCTGGTGGATTCTATGGAGGAGGTTGGGAGTGATAGGCAGGCAGCTGCAGACCTGTCATCCACGCATGCTTCAAAACATACTGTATATACCACTAATAATTACCACATTTTCATATAGTGTAAGTTGAGGAGAGTTATCAGCTACAATAAACATCATAGTTAATGGACAGTCATGATGAACAAATAACTTTTACTGCATAGGCTGTCAACGATGTCCTGTTATCCATGAAGAGATTATCAGTCAACTAAACACTTCCCCTAGTGGAATATTTACATAACAGTTGAAACTTTTAAAATTAATAATTTTATGACAGCATTTTCTGCCAATGATCAGTCCAAAGTTCTAAACAATGATCTTATGAGCCAAATTTCTTTGAAATGGTTGCTTGAGAGAGCAGTCACTACTCATTTTGCACAGCAATAGAATGGTTTCTTGGTGATAACTAAGAGTAGTGGTGCTTTAGAAATCTGCAATCAGAAGTGAAGTTATTAAAAGCACTGATAAGGCAAATTTCAAAGTCTTAGCTTTGCAGCTGTGATATAATTATGATAAAGGAAAAATATTTATTCTAAATAAAAAAGAGAACTAGAGATGGCTGTGTGCGGCTCAAAAAAGTTCAGGAAATAAGAGAGTGAATTTCAGTCAAGTAACCCCTTACCCATCACCAACTACGAGCCAACTATTCCATGATGAGATATAAAGGGAGTGAAGTAGGAATAGTTAGCTTGTAGTTGGTGATGGAGTTATCTATAAGGTATACGTGTTTGCTCACAATAACAAAAAAAATGTTCCAGCATTCCATTCCAGTGGAATGGTCCAACAGCCTACAGCAAGTTGGTTATCCAAAAACCTAAAATTGAAGCTGTTCCTCAATAAATGCAAGTTATTGCAGTCAATTTGGACAACCAACTGTAGCCACACTGTACCAGAATTACAAATGGTGGCTTCTCTTCGATGTAACACTCAAAGTAAGTCAGCTTGTTCAATAGCTACTCAAAGCATCGTGGGGCGAGCATGCATATTAAGTTTACCACGGAAATAAACTACAATGTTAGGACGAACGTATAGTGAAAGGTCATCAATAATTGTAAACAATGACCTTATTTCGTGGCAAAAGAGTATGCATTTATCAAAAAAAGTCTTCGAAATGATTGCTTGAGAGTGAAGTCATCTTACATAGTACAAGTAAAGGAATTCTAAAAAAAATAGGGATGACTGTGTGCAGTTCAAAAAAGTTCAGCAACAAGAGAGTGAAGTTCAATCAAGTAGCTAACCCATTACCCATCACCAATATTACCAAACTACAAGATAACTATTCCTACTTCGCTCCCTTTATCTCATTTTGGAGTGAAGTAGGAATAGTTAGCTTGTAGTTTAGTAATATTGGTGATTGGTAAGGGCGTTCACTCCCTTGTATTTGAACCACACACAGCCATCCCTATACTTCTCTTCTTGGTTTCTGTAACTATATAAGGGAAAAATCATTTCGTGAAATGAAAAAAGATGTAGGGATGACCACTGCTCAAAAAAGTAAGGAAACGAGAAGGATGGAAATGGGATCAATCTTTGTTCTGTATATCCAGCCAACAATCCCTACATATACGTACATTACTACACTATAATCTGAAGCTACCCAACGTATATGTAGGGATTGTTGGCTGGATATACAGAACAAAGATTGATCCCATTCCATCCTTCTTGTTTCCTTACTTTTTTGAGCAGTGGTCATCCCTACATCTTTTTTCATTTCACGAAATGATTTTTCCCTTACTTGTTCCTGGTCTTTTTTCCCTCTCTTTTATGGTTTTAGCTATGTATAAGAGTTCATTCTTCTATGCAGGGACAGATGAAAGAAGAATAGCACAGTACCCAATCATATTTATCAGTTGTGTCATTGTTGAGCTATCGAAGATGCTGAAATAGAGTCTACCGTGATGAATCTAAATCCCCGAGTCGATACAGTAGTCTATCATCATTATCTAGAGCTAGCTAGTTAGTTAGCTAGAGACAGCCGAGTAATATAATAATTTCGAATAATTGGATATGCGCATGCGTATTATAGAAAAGATGGCTTCCTAATTGAATTAGTCGAGTGCTGTAGTGTCTCCTTTTTCATCGACTCTTTCGAGGATCAACGAGTAGAAAAGATCGTAGTTCCTAGAATTTGGAGTGGATTTATCCAGAAATCATAGCTGTAGCTTGAGTGGTTCGAGAGATATGGTTGTCTAAGAAGAATAATAATAAGAATAATAATAATAACAAGGGAAAAAGCATTTCGTGAAATGAAAAAAGATGTAGGGATGACCACTGCACAAAAAAGTAAGGAAATAAGAAGGATGGAATCTTTGTTCTGTATATCCAGCCAACAATCCCTACATATACGTCGGGTAGCTTCAGATTATAGTGTAGTAATGTACGTACATGTAGGGATTGTTGGCTGGATATACAGAACAAAGATTCCATCCTTCTTGTTTCCTTACTTTTTTGTGCAGTGGTCATCCCTACATCTTTTTTCATTTCACGAAATGCTTTTTCCCTTACTTGTTCCTGGTCTTTTTTCCCTCTCTTTTATGGTTTTAGCTATGTATAGAGTTCATTCTTCTATGTGTATGCAGGGACAGATGAAAGAAGAATAGTTCTCCAATAGCATACCAGCCCAATCACTATCAACGAGTCAAGGTGGAGGTAGAAGATGCTGAAATAGAGTCTACCTTGTTGAATCTAAATCCCCGAGTCGATACAGTAGTCTATCATCATCATCACTATTCTAGCTACATATACCTATACCTAGCTAGCTAGCTAGAGGCAGCTGAATAATATTATAATTTCGAATAATTGGATATCAAATACATGCGCATGCGTATTATAGAAAAGATGGCTTCCTAATTGAATTAGTCGAGTGCTGTGCTCCTTAGTGTCTCCTTTTTCATCGACTCTTTCGAGGATCAACGAGTAGAAAAGATCGTAGTTCGTAGAATTTGGAGTGGATTTGTCCAGAAATCATAGCTGTAGCTTGAGTGGTTCGAGAGATATGGTTGTCTAAGAAGAATAATAAGAAGAAGAATAATAATAATAATAATAGAGAAGAAGAAGAATATAGCGATTTACCTGCTTGCCGTATTTCTGAAACGGTAAGCTCCCTGGTCCTGAAACTTGGTCTGCACATTGTAGTAGGCTCTAGTAGGCTGGATAATCATTCACAGTAGCTTTTGTTAGGTCTAAGTGGGGGAACTGGAATTTCACTTTTATATTAGTCTATAGGCGGCGCGCGCGGCCGTCCGAGTCATCCCTACATAGAGAGTGCTACCGCACTCTCTGATAATAATAACAAGTGAGCACAAAAAATTTCTTCTAAATAAAAAGGTTAAGTAGGGATAGCCTAAAATCTAGCTGGGCTATATAATGTACTGCAGCCTAGCTCGTATGAAAACAATCCCTACATTTACATCCACTACCTGTAGCTAGCTACGGCAGTTGTAAAAGTAGGGATTGTTTTCATACGAGCTAGGCTGCAGTACATTATATAGCCCAGCTAGATTTTAGGCTATCCCTACTTAACCTTTTTATTTAGAAGAAATTTTTTGTGCTCACTTGTTTCCATCCTTTTTCTTAGTGCTTGCATTGACCGTCACTTCAACTGAGAGTATGCAGTGATGAAGCTACAGTACAGTACAAAGCCAGCTCTACATAAACCTTATCTTTTTCTTCACTGGTTAAAGAATTTGTTTAGCTATTCAGTTTTGTCTATTAACTATTTAATATCAGCAATAGCAATGTAACTGAGCATGGTGACTACACTACAGCCAAGTACTGGCCTACTACTATAGGATGAGCATCTGTACTGTAATTCAGTAAGGAGGGAGTGACTGGAACATCATCAGATAAGAATAAATAGCTAGCTAAACGATTAAACTGAAGACCTAAGCCTAGCTAGCAGAGCTACTGAAGTTTTCGTGGCTCCGCCCATAGGCCCCGCCCCCTACCGAAGTGCGCTTCAAAATGGCGTAGAAAGATTAGCTAGCAGTCGAATGGCCAGCGTCCAAATTTAGTTGCAGACCGGAAGTGCTTCCTGTTAATTATTCGCTCGCTCATTTTTTGGACAATATTTTGTCATTTTTTATACCCATCATATCTCAGTCATTTTGGCAAAGATGTTTAAGAAATTACATGAAATTGTTTTTCACTTCCTATAGATTATAATGATATAAAAATGAAAGCGGCTAAGAATGCCATTGCAAGTTTGACAGCAGATCCATTGGCAGTACTTCATCATGTACATATCATAGTGGCTGTGTATCTACCGTTCAAACATCAGTTTCCAGGACTTTTACACTCTCAAACTTACTGTACCAGTAGAACGATAGTTGTTGTTTCCATTCATCAAAAAATTAAGTTGTTCTTTTATAACGATTATCAACTATAGATGCTATTTTCATACCATTAAAATTGAGAAAATTAATATGAACTAACTAGATGTGAAAGTAATCATTACCCTGGTTAGCCTCACAAATTTGAAATAACCATCACAGTAACTAAGCATGTTAGCTTAAGTATATGCCTACCATTGCATGTGAGGCCCTAGTTAGCCTTAGCTTATAAAAGGATTGCATCTAGTTCTAGTTCTGCTATGCTGAGCTGCATCATGCATGGTTACATGATCTACATATTACTTGTATAAATTCTGGGCACAAGATCCAGCTGCCTGCACTGTACTGCTGTTGAATGGTCCACAGAAGGTACACTGTTAGTGGTTTCAACAACTTTAGCTTGAGGTTTGAGGTATGTAAACAAACATAACTGTAGTTGACCAGTTATTATGTACTACATGTATACCAAAAAATTAGCTGAATGAAGTTATTCACCACTTGCATAAGATTGGCAATTTAGGAAGTGGAATTAACAGAAGTGAAAGCTTAGGTAACACCAACTTAGAATACCACCTATAGATATTTATCATAAAAAAAACGTAGATAATGAGTCATTCTACCAGAACCAGCAACACCCCTGTCCCAGAAGTCACTTTCAGCATTCATCATGGACAGCCATGCAGTCCATGTGTCCTCTGCAAAAAGGGGAACCAATCAAAGTATTTCCACCCTAAATCATGGAAGGACCCACGCATGAAATGTCTTCAGGAATACGAGCCATCTCTAGACATCAAACCTGAAAGCTGCATCTGTCGACCATGTCGAAATGATGTAAGTAGCATCGGTATTGATGGCTTCATCCCTAGGTGGAGGAAATCCAATATAAGTACAGTATGCTATGTGCCTGGATGTAACAGTACTGATACTAAAATCACCAAAATTGTTGACAGTGAAACACCACAAACATTTTTCTGTGGTGATTCACCTGAGTAATCAGAGTTTCACATGGGGGGTACACCTCTTTGTACTTCTCACTATGGGGAATGGTACAGGCATCTCCACCCATCGCAACACTTGAAATGTAAAACATGCAATAGAAGTACCACTGAAAATAAGAGTCGTTGTTTTCCAGAACCAGCATTGATTGAGACCTTTTTGAAAGAAAATGAAGATTACACCAGCAAAATCCACCCTCAAGATAGACTATGTTATACTTGCTACAAATCATATTTAATCATTATAAAGCATCAAAAAAAAATGGTGAATAGTACAGATACAGATCTTCATGCATTATTAGAAGAAATCAATAAGGGACTATCACATGTTACAGATCTACATACTTTTAATAGTGCTCTTCACTATGCTTCCAGTGTATCAGCCATCCACTTGGGTGAAGCACTGTTAAAATAAACAGCTATGCTACTTCCAAAAGTTTATGCCACAACAAATTTACCATCATTTCCCAACCCAACAACACTTTTCAACTCACTTGTGATAGACGATCAACCACATACTTCCCATCACAGCATATGGCTTGACACAATATACAGTATGAAGATCAAATGATTCCTTCATACGATGTACTTCTGAGACACTGGAAGCGATCATGCTGGGTACGTTCTGTATGGAGTCAATCAACTTCAAATCATATCACATATCCACCATTAAACGATCATGGATGGAAACAGCCTGACCAAAACACGCTCTCCATTGACTGGGATAGCGAGAGTAATGTCTCCCAGATACGATCAAGGGTTGACCTCATTTCTAAGGGATGTGGTTGCAAAACTGGATGCCACACAGCCCGCTGTAAATGCAAGAAAAGACATCAATGTTGTGGTGTAGGATGCAAATGCAGTGGATGTACTAACCTGCCTTTACAGGCTACCAGCCATCCCTCGAATACTGATTTGGAGACAACTGACAGTGACTCAAACTCAGAAGATGAAGATGACCATACTGAAGATCACACTTTTGGCAGCATGTCTGTTGATGATATAATGATGGAAGTTTTTGGTGACTTCGATTATAATGAAGATACAAACACAATCAACTGAAAGACTCTTATTATTGATGAAACTCTATGTATAAAAACTAATATCCTCACTAATTATACTTGAAATTTTCCTGAAATTTGAGCTACAATAACTTGTAACTACCTACAGGGAACAAACTACAAACTGCATCCTAGTTAAAAACATTGACTGCATGTTCTTAGGCCAGCTTATCTAATATGGGAAGCCTTGGGAACTAATGTTTGAACAGAGAATTATAACCATATCAAGCTGATCCTTTCAGAACCTACCTTTTTCTAAGCTGTCTGATGCCTCTATTCTTTTTCATTAGGAGATAAGTTTTGTTCTTTCATGATCTTCTTGCACTGCTCTCCCTTTCTGCCAAGATACTTTTATAAAGGATCACCTAGTCACTTAGAAAAAATGAACTAAACATAGCCCACGAAACACGTGGATTTTGTTATCAGCTGTTTAATGACGTAATCGTTATTTATATAAAAAGTAACATTGTACGCGCTATAATGGAACTTCCGGTCTCTGGCCATTCGACTGTAGTGCCGAGTGCTATCGAATAGTGAAGTAGAGCCTTAGTCAAAACTAATAGCAAAAGATCAGCCTCTAGGTGCCGCTCTAACAGATGGCCAAAGCAGAATTTTGATGACTATAGCCAGTAAGTCGGTACGTCGATCTGATTATTATTATCCTTATTATTATAAAGAAAAAGAACAAAAGTCAATTTTAGACATCGTTTTTTTCTCATGTTAGCGAATGAATTTTTGGTCTTTGAACATTCTCCTCTCTTCTTTGTAGATGTAATAATTCACTGTAGCCTTCTGAGAACCTGTAGAGTTAGGGTAGAAGAGAAAGAAGAGTTTTTAGTTTATACAGTCTTATGACCTTTGACCCGCCATCCCTACTAAGAGAGTGCTAGCGCACTCTCTGATGATAGAGAAGAAGAAGAATCCAGCAATTTACCTGCTTGCCGTATTTCTGAAACGGTAAGCTCCCTGGTCCTGAAACTTGGTCTGCACATTGTAGTAGGCTCTAGTAGGCTGGATAATCATTCACAGTAGCTTTTGTTAGGTCTAAGTGGGGGAACTAGAATTTCACTTTTGTATTAGTTTATAGGCGGTGCACGCGGCCGTCCGAGTCATCCCTACATAGAGAGTGCTACCGCACTCTCTGATAAAGCTTGTCAAGATATCAAAGACTGGTACTAATAAGAGTGTCATTAGTTCCTCTATGCAGAGACCATAATAACCATAACAAACACAGCTATATAACTTAAAATTGGTTTGGCAAAAGTGAAAGTGGTAGCCAAGGGTTGCCATTGGTAAAAGGTTTTCATAAAAGCATCAATATTAGCACAGTATACATTGTGACCTTACTGCATGGCTATGCTTTTCATGGCCAAGAAAATCAGATTGCTTTGTTAAAAGGTTTGGTTACATGCCTAGCTTTTTCCCAGAAGTCACCATTATAGCACGTCCGAAAAGATTGAAATGCATGTGGTATGACAACTACAAGATACAAGCCAGTTTGTATATGTTTGGCCCTCACTGGTCTTATGATGTTCGGAAGTAAAGCACTTGTATGAATAGGACTACACATTACTCTTCCTCTTGGCAAGAGTATAATGTGTATGTTCAAGTAATGGGTGGTTGCCCTTGAAGAAATAAAAACAAAACAAAAAACTTTGAAAGTGGCCGAAGCATCTGTACAGCACTGTAGAGCTAGAGGACCAAGCATTCTGTGGTCAATGAAATCACCCAGGTCTATGTACACTGTAACTCAGTAGAACAAAAGGTTTGTATCAACTGTGGCTTTAAGACCACTGGACCACAAGGCGAAGGTCTTAAAACCACAGTTGACACAAACCTTTTGTTCTATTGAGTCACAGTGTACATAGACCTGGTGATTTCTTTGAGCACAAAAGTGCTTGGTCTAAAGGCTCTAGCTCTAGCAGTGGCAAAAGTGAGGAAACTTGTTGTACAGTGAAATTCAGAATACCAAACCATAGCCTCCTTTCAAAGGACTTAATTGTGGCTTTAGAGTTGGGCTACTTGAAAGGAATTAGCTGTGTAAATTCTGGTTTGGTTTCATATCGTGGCCAGAATTGTTATTATAGCTAAAATAACTGGAATGCTCCAGGGAATAGTGGGAGTGTGTATGACTGTTTGCATGTGTTTACTGCACGCTATTTTGTCCCGATGCACACACTGTTTTTTGTTATTAGTGACTGTGTGTGTATTCGGACAGTTTAGTATGCAGTAAGGCTATTCCAAAGGGTCAAACATTTTCAAAACTCATCGAGCTTATGAGCTCTATTTTGAAAGATATATTCTACTATTATAGTAGATTATATCCTCCAACATTGAGCTCAGAAGTCTCAGTCGTTTCAGAAATATTTGAACAATATGGAATTACCTGCCGTTCGAAATAGCCCCGCTTTACCTTACACACTCCAATGGAAGATCTGAAGAGTTATTAGCTAACTACATATTTCCAGTTCCAATACAAAATGCAAATTTTGCCAAAATTAATATTTTAAAACATTAGAGAGACACTGGATGATGCAGGGACCAAGTCCACACTGATACAAGATTTTCTGGGATCTGACTCAGCTTGTTATATTTACAAGTTATACAATGTACACGTGATGTAAAATTTAACAAGCGAGGGGAAAAAAACATATCCATGAAATGAAAAAAGATCTAGGAATGACCATTTTAATTTCAATCTGGTATAATCAAGGCAATGCCACGTACTAACTTATAGCAAAGTCATTGTTATTATTCAAATTGCATACACACACATACACAAACACACACACACAAACAAAACAAAGCAAAAAAAAAACTCTGAATGGTGGTATAGCCATGGCTGTACCTGCCATTATGCTCTTTTTTTTTTCTTTTCTTCCCTATTATTCTTATACAGTCAGTATTCTTTTTTGAAGACCCGTTATTCTATTTATGCTATAGTATTATTAGCTTTCTGCAATCTCTCTGATTTGCAGATATGACGTAGAGCTTTATTAGCCACAATCAGCTTTGGCAGCTTTGGTAGGTGTACTTGCGAAAATTAAATGTATTTTCATAACCTATTATGCCAGCATTATGCTTCCTGCCTATTATTCCCAAAACTATGCTGGCAGAATGTGCCAGTCCCTAGGTGCCTCATTGTGCACAATAGTGCGTCATAGCATATCTAAAACAATATTCATTTTTTTGCCTCGGCACTGGAGTGCCGAAGGCGACTATCAGCATGGTACGTACATCTTATTAGTAGCATGTGGAATGATGCACAATGATGCATATTGAGCATGTGCATTACCTGCTTTTTAGAGCTAGCTTTAGCTCTAGCTAGCTAGCCAACACAAGCTCTATATGGACAAACAGACAGACTCAGCTTGCAGTCCTATACAGTAACTCTACACCGTGAAGATAAATCAAGCTCATTATGACATGCAGAGAACTGACTAAAGGACAGCAATGAACAAAAACAGCAGTGTACACGAACTAGTGATCGTTTGCAAAAAGAGAAGGAGAATCTCAGAACAAAGACTTTGAGGCTGACTTCAATATTAAACTGTGCATCACATAATGTCTATGTATCAACATTGTAATTAGCCTTGTAGATCGATGATTCTTGATGTAGCACACCAGATTAGTCATGCATGATGTAGCACACCAGATTAGTCATGCATGGTTTGCAATAATTACAATAATAACAGTCATAATTCCTTGTTTAATGCATACTGGCAAAGAGAATTGCTCCTAAGGATCAATCTCCACTGACTGACTTATGACTGAAATAAGTTTGTGGATGAAACATAATACTTAATTGGTTTCATATTCAAACTTAGTCGGTCATACTGATAACCGCATCAGGACTCCAAGGTGAACAGCCTCTAGTCAGAATAATGAGAAGTCCCTCGTCTGTTACTACACTGGTTGAATGGCTTAGTGAGGTCTCTGGATTGGCACTGCTTTGTCGGGACTTAAAGTGTCCCTCCGGCTGCCAGCATTGGCAATTTCGGCTACACAGCTACTAACATTAACATGAATAACACTAAAGTATACCAAACTACTATGGTAGAAATTACATTGTTAATGTAAATTGTTGCTATGGTGATTCCTTACACTTAGATACGTATGAAGTATACATTTTAGTCGATCTACGAAGTATTTTAATTCCACTTGAACCACGTATTTTGTTTAAAGTTGCACTGAAATCTTTGGAAAAGTCACGTACCAGTATGGCATTGAAAGCTGATTGGTCATATCTGTGACAGCCTGCATAAGCATTCATTGGCCTCGCAAAGTTGCATCCAAAGAGACCAGCACCAGGTGGAGCAATACATTCAGGATGAAGTGCACAATCCACCCATTTCGGCAAGAAGTTATCTTTGACCAAGTCATTTGCCCAAAAAACAATCGAGTTGGCTTCAAACTGTGGTGCAGCTTTCATCATCTGTTCTCTGGTCATATTTTTCATATGAAGGTACTCAAACATTTTATCATGTGTCGTTCTTATAACATTGTCTATCCTACGTAGTGGCAAGATTGGAAATTTTATGAGATTAGCAACATATTTCAGGAAATTGGGAGTTATACGACAGCTTGCATCGCACCAAAAGAATACTTCATTTCTTTCACTCAGTTCTTTAATGATCAATGGCTTCCAGGCATAAGTCTCCAAGTTTTTAGTATGAGGAGGATATTTACTGAAGTCAAACTTTCTTACTTCTGTGTTACAATATGATGACATAGTTTTTTTTTGTGCTGGGTTCAATCCCAAGTCGTAAACAATGATCTTATTTCGTGGTAAAATTGCATGTATTGAGCCAAAAAAGTCTTTGCTTTCTTCAAAATGATTGCTTGAGAGTGCAGTCACTGTTACCATCTTGCACAGTATATATTCAACACAGCTACAGTTCGGATGTTGTTTCAACTTCTTTCCTCCCTTAGAGGGACATAGGTCTTCTAATTTCATTTCAGCTGCCACAGAACAACAAGACTGAGAAGATTTTCTACCATTAACTTTGACTGATGATTGAAAATGGCTAGGATTAGACCTAGGGCTAGGGCTAGGGTTAGAGCTAGGGCTAGATCTAGGGCTAGAGCTAGGGTTAGATCTAGGGCTAGAGCTAGGGCTAGATCTAGGGCTAGAGCTAGGTATAGGTGATTTCATAATGGAGAAGGGTGATTTTCTCAGAATATAAACAGCTAGTACCACACAGAGTAACACAAATACTGCCAGAATTTGTCTCAACGTTTTCATCTTGCCTCGGCACCGGATCGCGCCATCCGTAAAATCATAGATAGTAGACACGGAACAGGATTGGAAACTGCCTACGTCATGTGACGTCACGCCCATTAAGCTAATACATTTCGCGCATGCTATCCGCGTTGTAACCATAGAAAATTTAGCCCTATTGTCGCAATACATTTTCTGAGGAAGAGAAGTACAGACTTTGTGGGACTAGAGCTACGAGTGCAAGTGCTTTTCTAGCAATTTTATCCTATAGAAGTTTGGAAGGTAAAGTTTCTTACTGGAATAGACTGAAATTAAGAGTGTAATAACTGTTTTTGGTGTAGGATATGTTGCTAAAGATTTTATAGGCCTACCAATTTGTGGGACTAGAACAGGACTCACATAAATTTAGAAGTCAAGTGTTTGGTATCTTTTAGTAGTATAATAGTTTGTCTATCGGATGATATATGTTATATTGATTCATAGCTGTTAGTTTTCTTTTAATGCAGTGTTAAACTATGGGTTAAATAGTTATTATTATTACATTTCTATTATTTATTTGCATTATCATGTTTTATTATCCACTCCACGAAGCTCTCTGCACAAGAACGGGCATCTATAGATGGTTGGAGAAGAAGACTAAACTCTTCATCTTTCAAAACTTGAGATACGAATCTCTCATAGATATGTACTATCTAGCTAGATCTAGTCTCATATCAAATTTTATTATTTTTATAAAAGCACAACATGGAAACACTCTAGTCCAGCTAATATTAAGCTACTAGACTAATATCCGCTCTGATATCTTTTGCAGAACTCATTCTTAACTATTATGTGGTAACTATGCATTCATATCTCGCGCCAAAATTTCCCGGCAAACACGGATAGCACGCGCATGGTAGTATTAAGTTTCCAATCCTGTTCCGTGTCTACTATCTATGGTAAAATCCTATTTTTTGCTCACGTGATTTTCCGCGGAATTTTCTGAGCCTGCTGCCATTTCGAGTGTGGCGAATGTGGAGGCTCTTTTTGGAGAAGTGCTGGGTATGGAAGTAGATTTTAGGCGCTACAGTGAATCTAAAGTGGCTACTCTTCATTTTGGGATCCCACTTTCCTGAAGATCTCGCTCAGCAATCGTTTTTGGAGGTTTTTTCCGAGCGACCAAGTTTTTATTGAAATTCTCTGCTCAACTTTATTGGCCTCAAATGCTGGAATGGTAAGTTTTGCAGTTACAATTTTTGTATGGAGTTAGCTCTGGGCATATGAAAATAGGAAAGATGACCTATTTGTGTGTATCTGTCTAGCGAATGATATGTCCCGAAATAAACCAACTGGAATATCCATAGGATTAGCTGTAGGCTAGTTAGATAGCTGTGTAGGAATTTTCCTTCTCTCTATTTATGGCTATAGCATATTCACATTGCCCATTTGACAGACCAATACTGATAACTCGTGTTGTGTGTATTTTTTGGAACTTCATCCATGTGTACGTGTCTGTCATTAATCCTTATCCTTTTTTTCTTTTTCTTTTTTTTGGTGAATGTGGAGGCTGTTTTTGACAAATTCTGTGCATTGATATGGATCTAAGGCACTGCAGATAACTTGAAGCTCATCTTGGTGTAATTCTAGGGTGGTATTTACCAAGCAACTCATTTTGAGACAAATTTCTCTCTCTACTTGGAGGCAAGTTACCACATTTTGGTTGAAGTTAGCTTTGGGCATATTGAAATGGGTAAGATTGCCTGTTTGTGTGCTGATGTATAGCGAATGCTATGTCCCAAATTAAACTACTCCTATTTAGGATGTGTAGGGCATTGAATCAGTTAGCTACCAGCTAACTGTGTTGTCTTAAGATATAATATTGGGCTATCGGATAAAATATAGTCATGGTATCATCTCAGCCTCATCCAGTAGTGGAGATCCTAAATATTAAATAATAATTATAGTCAAATTTATAAGAATGGAGGAGACTCACCTATTAAACATTGTAAAAAGTCTTCGTCCATTTCTAGTTCTTCCTCTTCTGTCACAATATCTTAATATTACCTTGATTTGTACAGGTAGTGCACTTGCATCCTGGACCACAGTGCCGTCCAGCCTTGATACACCTGCACCTTGCTGTAGCGCATCCTTTCTTACATCCACAACCTTTCGTTATGAATGCTACATTGTTCCTCACTCTCTGTAGATTTTCTTGGGAGTCCCATTCAATTTGGATGCTACCACTCTCTGTTCTCCACCCGAATTTTTCTGTTGGGAGAAGTGTTATTTTTCTCTCACATGCTTGCCTCCAGTAATTTATCACCCAAATGCTGCGTAGCCAGTGGAGTTACAATGCTTCAGTGCTTGGTGGGAGGTTGTCTTCAAAGCATACCCTTTCCCAAATCTTTTCTCGTATGCTCTGGTACCAGTCAGTGTGCTGCTCTTCTATATCTTGTCCATCCTTCTTGAAGGAGTCAAAGTAGCTAGCAGGGCTGCTAAAAGAAAAAGCCCTTTCATTTTTCATGAAATATGCTACACCTGCCAATCTCACAAAGGCCAGGAAACCATTGCTCTCTGGCTCAACATCAGCCAAGGAGCCTGGGATGTTTGTACATGGTGTGGTTATGAATACAGAGTATGTGAACAGAGCCTTCAGAAAAGCCTGTTTGCTCACTCTGAAGAAGGAGGTGAAATCACAACCACTGACGACATACAGGACCTGAATGATTTCTTTGATGGTGCATTTTGGCACATTTTGGAGGTCTGGGTCTGCTTCCAAAGCATTGATTAGCTGGTTAAGGTGCAGTAACTTCAGCTCTCGTCCAACTGCACTGAGCACTATAAAGATTTCACTGGAGTTGCAGTCAGCATTAGTTAGGCTGATATGGTAGACATCTGTATCAGTTGAAAAGAGTAGCTTCTTAGGTGGAGCCATACTCTTGTGTCTGCCTCTTCTGCATTGGTTGTACAGCATTCTTCCTGTACTTCAACTGCACTTTTGGTTGTACTCCAGGCCAAGTCTTGGTCTTCTTCACTGTATGCTCCTGAGATCACTACCTTTTGTGTTCCCTGTAGAAACTCGGGTGCAAGGCGGAGTAAGCAATCTCCCAGGTAGGAGATAAGTTGCCTTTTGCACACTCTGCACTTCAGCATATCACTCCATTTTTGTGGTATTTTCATGGTATCACTGAAGGTATGATGTTCATTGCAGGCTAATGTACCAGTATCTCTCCTTCCTCTCTCAATATCCTTTGGGTGGCTATTGAATCTTCCAGGATCATCAAAAACTATGTGGATTTCCTTCACTCCCACACATATGTATGCATATACATGCCTGTACATCAGGAACCGTACATACTCCAGCATGCAGGAGTGGATACGAAGTGGTGTTGTATCGATCATGAACATCCCCTCCAAGATTACTGAATCTGGTTTCCAACCACTGGGATATGCATCTAGAATGACATTTGTGCCCTGATATTTTGAAGAGAAGAAAGCGGTGGTACTACTTTTTTGGCCTTTGTGAGGCATGCCATTATGATCGGCCAGTGCTCGTGGGACTTCAAGATACTGCTCAAGGGAGGCTTTCTTGTTGGTGTTAGAGCAGTATAGAAGCCGGATTTTCAGACAGCTTGTTACCAGACTTTTTTCCTTTAGTAGTTGGTTGTACTGATGCTTTGTGGGCTTGGCTGTACTAAAGGTACTCAGCCTGTGTTGTTTTGATCCCAACACTTCTTTGCTATGTACTCCCAGATAGGTTCTCTTGATCCATTTCTCAAGGTCTGTGTGTCCTATATTGCGGAAATAGAGTAGATCATCTTGTTGGACTTTAGTGGCGATGATGGAACTGAAGGAGTTTCTCAGAGACAACCCTTGGGTTGGGTGAAAAGGAAGGAGATCATTCTTCTTTATTGTGTCTCTAATACCTTCCACATTCTCTTTAACTTCCTTTCTTCTGAGCTCAGCGACTTTTTGTGCTCCAATTCAGTCTGAACTGGTCCCAGCTGGCTCTGAAAGTTGTGGATGACCTTCGATCTAAAAGGGAAGTAGAGTGCCATTCTGCTGACAAATTCTTTGCTTGGATGTACTACAGCCTTTTTACAATCTTTATTTATCAGCATTTCATGAGCTTCATCGAGCCCAATGGAATGCCATGCTCTACCTGTTATGATCACAGTAAAGCCCCCAGATGTAAATTTCTGCTGAATGTCCTTGGGTAGTAGCAAACAGTCAGCAAGATGTTGTGGGACAAGCTTTCTATAGGTGGGCCGATCAAAAGCACGGAGAACTGGAGCCATGAGTTTTAATGAACCAATACGGAGATTCCAGTTTGCTGATCTGATGGATGCAAACAGTGCAATGTATGAAAAACCATTGAGGGACACAAATTCATGCCAGAACTTCCAGTTTGGATCAGTGTCTGCCATTTCAGATGCAAAGGTGCTGAATTGCATTCTGATCTTGAGTAGTTTGTCCATAGATGATTGGAAGGCAGAACCTATACCTGTTATTTTGCTTTGCTCCAAAATCTCTCCAGCTGTATTCAAAACTTCTGGATTGGCTTCCAGGAATACCTGAACCATGTGGACATACAGACCTTCCCAGGCCTGTAGTATGAAGCAGTGAGTCTTTTTGAAATGAGAGCACTTTTGAATTGAGGTGAGTGTTTCTCCTCGATGTCCACTTGCTGCTGCAATTTGCTTCAAGCCTGCGTCAAAGTAAATCTTTGACAGGACAGGTTGAAAGTTTTTTAGGATATGAAAATCACCCGGGAAGGGCTGAAGCCAAGAGAGCTCACTGCTATAATCAAGTTTCAGAGTCTGAAGATGGTTGTAGGTTTTGGCATCTCCTACTACAACAAGGTGCTCAAGCTTATCATTGATATGGAACTCGGCATGGAGACGAGATACAACATCTCCTATGGTTTCTACTGAATCAGCACTCTGGTCAAGTACATTCAAGTATGCATATCTTGATTGTGATGTAGATACTGGAAACAGCTGCTCCACAAACCCCAGGTATGTGAGTTCCTCCACAGAACTTTGAGCTGAGGCAAGCACATAGAAGAAACTTGCAACTTGAAACTTCTCTAATGCAGCTTCTTCATCACTACATACCTTGAAGCTCTTGATGGTATGGGTGGTCTTAAGATTTGAGTAATGATTATCTGACATGCGCTATAGTGGGTGAGCTTTGGAAGAGAAGTGAGTGATTATGGGAGAGGTAGGAGTGTGATAATGGCTGGAATTAACTTCAGTGAATGTACGTGAATGCCGAGCAACCTTTTTCAAAGCGGGACTTGGTGAAGATTCGGGTGTTGGGTGATTGGTTCTTTTCTCAAGAGTAACCCTAGGGGGTGATGTGGCTAGTTGTTGTGGTGTAACTGGCTCTGGAAATGTTGTGGTAGCTATCGAGGATGGGCCCTCTACTGGTGAATTGCTAGTGTCTGGCTCTTCAGCATCACTAAATGGCTGCACAGCTTCTTTTCTGATCTCCACAGTAAACAGCAGCATGCCTTTGAAGCCAATCAATGTTGTCAACTGATACAACCGTAAATTTATCCTCGCTCAGTTCAGACAGAAGGCCAGCTAGCCTTAAGCTTCTTTTCAATAAAGAATTGGGAGAGCTATCATTTTCTAGAGGACTGGATCGATGCTGTTTATGCATGACTGTAAAATAAAGTTGGAAATATCATAAGGTTCATTTGAATCACTACTAGTGATGGTACTGATTTGTTTGTGTATCCGTGTGTTCATCTGCATAAACACTTGTTCTAACTTGCTGTCATCAGCTGGCTGGTCTTGGCCTGTAACTTCAGGGTTCTAGATAGTACTAGAGCAAGGTCAGCCCCTCTTCTGTATAACAGGATGCCACATGATTTTTGCTTGCATTCCCACACTATGTGTTTGCCAAAAAACCTGGTGATGTAACCAAAGAGAATTTTTCTTAGGCAATTTATCAGTAATTTGCTTTGTAGTAAGTATTGAAGTTGAAGATTGAATTGCAGTGGTAATAAAAAAATTGTACAGATTTGGGTATAAAATTCCTAATTTTTTCTGTAAAATGTTGCCTAATTTCCTAATTACTGCCTTCACCCCCTCCATAATGTTCTCACTGTGCTCTCCAAGTTCCAATGCAGGCAGATGCTCACTCGTGTCGTCCATCAGCTTTAGGAGCTCATCATCTTTGCTGGTCCTTCGATTTTCGTGGATAATGTCAAGGTGATTGTTGTAGCATCCAGTACACAAGTAATCAGATTTTAATCAAGATACCCATTTTCTCGAAAATAGGTGTTGATGATATCTGTGTCTGGGCAGTGTCTTATAGCACATACACTGCAATGGCACACATAGCACTTCAACCCATTTCTCTCCCTTCCTCTGTGGACCTGAAGTTTTTATTTGCATGTGAAACCCTTATACGTACTCCCAAAAGATCAAACTGGAATACACTCACTAACTATGAACCCCTAAACCCCTATACAGTGGACCCTTGCTGATACAAACCCCTTTAATCTGAACCTTTATAAATCTTTTTTAGGTGCATTAAATAAAAATTAGAAAGTGCTCCATTCAATACTAATAATTTCTGATCGAAATGGGCTCTGGTTCCAAGCTATTCAGATTAGTGAGGGTCCACTGTGTATAGTACCACTCTAGATACACCACTGACCTGGTCATACACTTTCTTGTAGTGCTCTTCGCAGAGACTAATGTGTGTAGTGTCAGGCCTAACTTCCAATCCTAGTAATTTGGACACACTATCTTTGTCAAACACGGAGGTATTTATGGCTGGTTTTTTGTTCTGGCAACCCTGAATTATGCACTGTGCTGCAGAATGCAACCATCGTGGTGTGTATGTATTACTACCAATGTTTTCCGTGTTTCGCTTAATATCTTTCTCACACTTTCTACATATGCATTTATCTTCACTTATTAATGTCACTTCCCTCAATTTTGTTTTCAGTGCCTCTTCCCAGGTTGCTAAATGGCTGTAATACATTGAGTTCTGGTGGCAGAGGTGACAAGGACCACATTCCTGACCTGGATGTATCTCTTTCTTCTTTCTTCCTCTGGACATTATTAACCTATTTGATACCATTTACTTGTTTACGATTTATCTTGTACTGTGGTTATAAAGTATTTTGCAGTTACAGTTCCTAAAGACCATGTGCTATAATAAGTGTTCTTTATTTGACAATACAGTTCATATGTATACATACCTAGCGAATGGAATGTCCCGAAATTAAAGTAATTTGACTGCTTTTGATTCTGTGAGCTGTGCACTCTCTGCTGCTGACCTGGAATTTCTGGTTTCACTCTAACTTGAACTACATGGACTGGTACGCATCTTACAGCAAAAATTGTAGCTATTCTGCAAATTAGCAAGTTGTGATGGTAATGTAAACAAAAATCAACGCCCACGCAATTTGCATGCAGCTGCTTACTAATTAAAAGTAGGAAATGTATTATTCGTATAGCACTTCCGGTCCGTTGGCGATTAGATATAGACTGAGTAGAGTGCAGAGTGCCGTCATCGTTCATATACACCCACGCAATCTAGTGTGAAGAGTAGCTAGACTGCTCAAACAACTAGCTGTTACTTTAGTAGATTCAAGCAGAGCACGTAGAAATCTCAGAGAATGGACCAAGAGACAGGCTCAGATAGCGAGAAAGTAACAGACATAAACAGCAGAGACGACAGTCTAGGGGAATTCGTGATCGACAAGTGAACAAGGTAGTGTACATGTGCTCACTACAGGCCACAATTAGCCAGGCTACAGGACAGCCAAGAGCACCGAGAGAACATCGACTACATGCATAGGATTGGTTACACCTCCAATTAAGCCTTGAGGCGCGTGCCATCCTCGTGTGCAAGCGCACCAAGTGGCGGTAAAATTGAAAATAGTGTAGCAGTCTTTTTCATTTGCTGCACAATGGCTGGGAACTCAAGTCTTGGATGTACAGGAGAGAGAATAGTTTAGTTTAGTATGTTTAGTATCGATAGTTACAACCAGTTGTACTTTTTAGAGTGTCAGGAGCTGCATGTTTAGGGCTGCAATTTCCCAAGTGATGAAGGGTTTACCCACAGAGCCAGCAAAAAATGCAGTCTCCTGTCAGAGAAGTTGGTGGATGAATATATAGGTGCTGCCTTGTCAAGGATCTCCAGTCATGCCATGATAATTGCCAGCACCTTGGTCATGGACTAACCTTTGATGAAAGAAAAAGTCCAAGGGTGGCCGCCACACAAGAGTCACCATGTAGCTAGTGAAGTTGTATAGTTGTATTGTAGTTACATAATATCATAGTTCCAGGATATTTGCAATAGATTAACTTAAGTTTAACTAATGAACTAATGCATGCAAACATCCGGTAGCTCTTTTAAAATAATTACCAGGCCTCCAATTCCTTTACAGCGAACCATATCTCAAAACAGTCAGTGGACAGATCTGGTGGATAGAAGGGGGGGGGGGGGGCTCATTTACATCAGTGACACTATGTTCTCCTTGTTTGCTGCCATGGAAGTAGAGTTGAGGTCCCTTCCACTCATTTCTGCATGCAAACAGTTCGTGTATAGCTTTCATGTATCAACTATTTATAGGACTCTTTAAAGAACCTGTGCTTATTCTGGTTGTTAATTCAATAGAGTATTGATTTAGCTATTAAATGGTCCCAATAACTTTTAGTCAACTGATATATTTTATGAAATGGACCCCCACAAAACTACTACATTATAAAACTCTAAAAGGTTATTCTAGGAAGCGTCTTTATCATAAATTTCTCACAAACCAACTATTGCAGTAAAGCAGCATTTTCTACACTTTTTCATGTTCTTACCTATTCTCAAAACCCGACAGAAAGTCTGGCACACCCCACAAAGTAATTACTACAACGGCCATAGAAAATAACATTGCGGGTGACAACAAGGATGGCACGCGCGGAAAAGTATTAGTTCATGTGTGTGATGTTATCAGTCTCCAATCCTGTTCCGTGTCATTATCTATGCTACATGCCAGAAACACTAGTAGCAGTGACGTCGGGGGTGTGTAGTCACATGATACCGTAGAAGGTATGATGATCCTTACCTAAAAATTGTTCTTAGCAAGTCAATTAGCTAACGCACGCCCTAGCTAATCACGTGGGTAGGTCTATCATGTGAGCTGATGAGTCACATCCCTGACAAAAAATGGTCTTAGAGGTTCCAGAATGGACTGGAAACACCTATTTGTGGAACATGGGTGCCAGGGTTTTATGGATTATAAACAATCCGAGTCCCGAGGGCAAGGGTCGTTTGTAAACCCATGGCACCCATGTTCTATATCCTGCCATAGCTAGCTAAGGTGTATAGACTAGGCTAGCTATGGTAAGTTTCACTTTCTTGTCTCCATGGAGATTAAACGTTTCCATGGATGACGAGCAATATGACTCTTATCGATCATAATGCCTGTCGTTCACGACGACAGGAATTATGGCTTATGAACCACACTGCGGCCCTTTGGTCTAGCCTCGTCCCCAGGCTCTAAAATTTTGCGGAGGTGGACAAAAGAGCCTGGTACCCACTGTTTGCACATGCGCCAATTTTCGGGGGAAATTGTAATCTCTCAGTAATCTTCCATGACGCATGACACAATGCTGCTGAATCAGCACTGCAGCAGACTAGCTCCAGTTCACCAGTTCTTCTTCGCGGACAGAGTCGGTGTGTCTGTTTTACGCCTTATCTTGGCTGAAACAACCCCACCTAGTACTGAACAAGGAGCAGCAGCAAGCAATTCTCTCCGTTCGTTTGTTCGTTGGGGAATAGTGCAGAGCTGAGGCTGTGATCATCTCCTCTGGATTTAAGGGAGAACGGCTTTCTTGCCACTATGAATAGTTTTAGAAGTGCCAGTCTTGTCTTCTCTTCTCCAGAGAATTTCATTGCAATAGCTTTCTTGGTATCTTATAGCACATGCTCTTACATGCTGTGACATCACACACTGTCATAAAGTGTAATAGGCGGGAGTTTTGTGTGAAATTTTTGGAATATGTGCAAACAGTGGGTACCAGGCTCTATTTCCTGCCTCCGCATAATTTTAAAGCCTGGGTACGGGTACGAGGCTACCCTTTGATCTTGCCCATCCACCTTGTGGTGTATGTATATTCATGGTAATACTTATGGATATTGTATTCTGGGCTGGCTGTTTCCATTAATTAACTGCTAATGAATTTCTACAACCAAATAATTATGTACCCAAAATCAATATTAAACCACACTTGCAAACTTTATATGAACTGCTTATCAGAGAGAGTGGTAGCTCTCTCTATGTAGGGATGACTCGGATGCGCCGGATATAGACAATACAAAAGTGAATTAAATTTCTAATTCCCCCACTTAGACTTAACAAATGCTACTGTGAATGATGATTATCCAGCCTACTAGAGCCTACTACAAAGTGCAGACCAAGTTTCAGGACCAGGGAGCTTACCATTTCAGAAATACGGTTAAGCAGGTAAATCACTGGATTCTTCTTCTTAGACAACTATATCTCTCAAACCACTCAAGCTACAGCTATGATTTCTGAATAAATTCACTCCAAATTCTACCATCTACGATCTTTTGTACTTGTCAATCCTCGAAAGAGTCACTGTAAAAGGAGCACAGCACTCGACTAACTTATTATAATAATACACATGCACATAATTGATATCCAATTAGGCAAAAAAAATTCCATGGAATGAAAAAAATGTAGAGATTGATCCTTCATCCCAAGTTGATAGAGTTCGAGTAGTCTATGATCTAGAGCTAGCTAGCTAGCTGAGTAATATTATAATTTTGAATAATTGGATATCAAATATATGCACATGCGTATTATCAGAGAGCACGGTAGCGCTCTCTGTATGTAGGGATGACCTATGACCCTCCATATGACTAATACAAAATGAAGTTGTATTTTCTCAGAAACCAGTAAGTTTTAGCTACTATGACTGCTTACCCTGTCTTTTATGCACATTCTTGTCATGCAGGAGAATTTTGGAGGCTGAAAGACTTATCAAGGAAGAGCAGTAAAAATGCACTTTTTCATGATTTCTCATTCTTCATGTTTGTAATCATCTTCTTCTTAATGGCTCGAGCTGGAGAAAAATTGGGCCGCGCTTGGGCCATGTTCTATATATGAATCTGCACCATTTTACCCGGACCAGGTCCACGTCCCATTGGTTTAGCCTGTAGTTCACTCAGAAAAAAAAACCTATACCTTAGTACAGTCCACTATACAAAGAAGCCATTTAAAATAAACGCGCATGCGTACGTAGTTACCATGACTCTGCTCGTAAATTTCTTCTGAGTTAATAAAAAATGGCTTCCAATAATTAAGTTAGTCGAGTACTGTGCTCGGTAGTATCTCTTTTCTACAGCGACTCTTTCGAGGATTGACGAGTATAAAAGATCATAGTTGGTAGAATTTGGAGTGGATTTATCCAGAAACCATAGCTGTAGCTTGAGTGGTTCGAGAGATATGAAGAAGAAGAAGAAGAAAAAGAAGAAGAAAAAGAAGAAGAATAGAGAAGAAGAAGAATCCAACGATTTTCCTGCTTGCCGTATTTCTGAAAAGGTAAGCTCCCTGGTCCTGAAACTTGGTCTGCACATTGTAGTAGGCTCTATAGTAGGCTGGATAATCATCCACAGTAGCTTTTGTTAAGTCTAAGTGGTGGAATTAGAATTTCACTTTCGTATTAGTCTATACACGGTGTGCGCCGCAGTCCATGTCATCCCTACATAGAAAGAGCTATCGCACTCTCTGATTACTTAGCTCAGCTAGATAAAGATAATGTGCGTGCTAGATAATAGACTACTCAATCAACTTGAGATTTACCAATCCATCTACTGGTAGAGCTCTTCTGCATCCTTGACCTCCAAGTATGGTTCAATACTTCAAGGCTTGACTTGCTGATAAATAATCATTGGCCTGCTATGCTTTTAGAAAACTATTCTTCTTTCATCTGTCCCTGCATACACATAGAAGAATAAACTCTATACATAAAACCATATAACTTAAAAGAGAGAAAAAAAGACCAGGAACAAATAAGGGAAAAAACATTTCTGTGAAATGAAAAAAATGTAGGGATGACCATAGCCTCGTTCCCAGGCTCTCAGTGAAACGGGAAATGTGGGGGCGGAAAGGAGAGCCTGGTTTCTACTGCACGCACGGGCGTGTAAATTTTGGCCACACAATTATATTCATAACACGATTATGTCATAATCTATGATGTAATTATTAAGTAAACGAGAATAGTTTCCTTGGAGAAGACAACTGCAAACATTACTAGCTTCAAAGAGCTGGCCAAATCTTCTTTGCAGAGATCCCTTGAGAGCACAGGGGCACAAACATATCCTTGCCATCAAATACAGCTCAGATAGCCAGCTTCTGCTCTTCCTTCAGCAACAGTTCGGGTAAACCATGCAAGCATTGACAGGGCATGAGAAAGCGCTTGCAGATAGTGGGAACTTGAATCGCTTGAAGAAACGCTAGAAGAAACACTCTCAGAAACACTGGAACCATCTTGCACTAAAAAATGCTGATTAGACAAAATAATAAATAATTATTATGATGAAATCAAAAACGGGAAAGTACGGAGGGAATCCAAATCCCCTGGAATGTGAGGGATCCGGTCTGCAGTTTTCCGCCCCCACATTTCCCGTTTCACTGAGAGCCTGGGCACGAGGCTAGGATGACCATTGCTCAAAAAAGTAAGGAAACAGGGGTAGGGATGAAGGATGGAAGGATGGAAATGGGATCAGTCTTTGTTCTGTATATCCAGCCAACAATCCCTACATATACACATTATTATCTGAAACTACCTGAGTTGCTTGCTGTTCTTTTCTGGGTAACCTTTTACATAGCAATGCTCTAACTTCATACAGTCTCAGACGACATTCTCAAGTGGTTACAATTAGACAAAAGATTAAAGCAAATAAAAACAATGTTCCAACTTCATGCAGTCTCAGACGACACTCTTGAATGGTTATAATTAGCCAAAAGATTAAAGCAAATAAACGACACTCTCAAGTGATTACAATTAGCCAAAAGATTAAAGCAAATAAAAACAATCAAACGACACTCTCAAGTGATTACAATTAGCCAAAAGATTAAAGCAAATAAACGACACTCTCAAGTGATTACAATTAGCCAAAAGATCAAAGCAAATAAAAACAATGCTCCAACTTCATGCAGTCTCAGACGACACTCTAAACTCTGAAATGGTTACAATTAGCCAAAAGATTAAAGCAAATAAGCGTGCACTAATTGCTTGCCAATCTATTAGCTACATGGCTACATGTATAATCATATGGTTAATATTAATTTTACTGATACATATTCCCTCCCTGTGCAATTAATCCTTAATGCCACTCATAGTTTATAATTGCACTCCTACATCTGTGCATGTGCAGACTAGCCACAGGCCCGTAGCAACCAGTCAGGCCAGTCAGGCAATGGCCTGACCATTTTTAGGGCTAAGTTAACCTTTGACCCTTATTTTATTAACATGATAATTATAAGGGCTGGATTCAGGGGTGGAGTTGAGGGGGTTTTTCCAGAAAATGAAAATGTAATTTGACCATGCCTAGCTACTTGCTTAACCATGTCTATTTTTCTTTGAGAACTTGTGTTTCTCCTCTAAAGTAGTGTAATTAGAAGAGAGAACATGTTACATGTGTGGGCTAACTAAACTAGGAGCTAATGTGGTTAATAATTATGGCTACGGTCAAAGAAAGAAGCAATCTATGTATATATGACACATCCATTCTGGTTTTCACTTTCAAGGTCACACATTGGATAACTTGGTGCATACTAGCTAACTGTGATTTCCTTTTACGATCACACCTGTGACCATACACGTGTCATTTCAAAGATATCTTTGGCTTACATTTGTTAGCTAGTCTGATTAGTCATTGATATAATAATTATTAGTAACTATTTGGTATTTGATGAGCTAATATACAACAGTAGGCTAGCTTGATTTATCTCTATGACATTTTTTTCAAAGTGAATTGTAGGCTCTAGGCTTATCTACATAAGTGGATTGTTGGCATAAATTACAAGTTCTCATTAATTAACAGCTTTCTACCTGGCTGATACAAGTAATCTACCAATAGGCCTTTTTTGTGAATTTTATGAGAAACTGGCTAGGTAGCTAATTGCATGAGGAAAACCAGTACATGTAGCAGGTGTAATAGTATGAATGTCTGGCTGGCTGGCTGGCTAGTTCCTGGATTCAAGACTGGTGCATGTATAGCTACAGTATACGTCCCAATCAACAAATTTTTTGAACTTTTTACACTGAATTGCTACCATACTCTAACTGTTGCTATCGTGAATTCTTACATTTTGATACATAAGCAGCATACATTTTAGTTGGTCTACGAAGTATTTCAATTCCATTTGAACCACGTATTCCATTAAAAGCTGCACTGAAATCCTTGGAAAAGTCACGTATCAGTATGGCATCGAAAGCTGATTGGTCATATCTGTGACAGCCCACATAAGCATTCATTGGCCTATTAAAGTTGCATCCAGGGAGACCAGCACCTGGTGGAGCAATGCATTCAGGGTGAAGTGCACAGTCCACCCATTTTGGCAAGAATTTATCTTTGACCAAGTCATTTGCCCAAAAAACAATTGAATTGGCTTCAAACTGTGGTGCAGCTTTCATCATCTGTTCTCTGGTCATATTTTTCATATGAAGGTATATACTCAAACATTTTATCATGTGTCGTTGTCTCTCTGGTGGTAGTTGCAGTGAAAATAAGAAATATACGATACAAGAACTTCAAGGACACCAAAAAAGTCAATGCTCTTGTCTTTGTGCTACAGAGCTACCTTCATACGTAATGGAGTTTAAGAAAGTAGCTCACAACTTATAGAATTTGAGTCTTATAATTATTATATAACTATTGGGTACACTCAAGTGAAAGTGTACTCTACATGTACTGTTTTCTAAAGTACACACATTTGTTTTCAGTGTGGAGCCTCTCCAGCTAGCAGCAGCTACTGCTGTACAGTAAAAAATAACAGTTATAATATGATGCATCATTTTCTATAATAATTATGTCTAATTAATAAACTTCTTGCTGGAAATGCACATAAATTGCAATTTATTTTTCAATTTCAATCACTTGTTCAATTGATTACAAATCAGTCCATCAGTAAATTCCTTTTCCAAATCCAAAAAGAACAGCAGATGGAATATCATTCTGTATGGACTTTGCTGTAGAGAGCTGAGAGATGGCATTGAAATAGCCGAGTTACACCTTTAACCACTCCTTGCAGAGCAACTTCAGTTAGTCTATGTAGACTAATGAGAAATCTAGCTGAGGCTCTCTTTAAATCCTCAGATTCTGACTTGTTTCTACTTCACGAGACTCATCATTCCAATCATAATCAAATACTCCATCACTACTTTCAGGAAATTGATTGGAGAGATTGACGTCATTACTGTGATATGCTGAAACATGGTTACGAAATGTAAAAGTCTGGTTGATGGGAATGGAAAATCTTGATGTGCTTGATAAACTCTGAAAGAGTGAAGTTAAGTCCTACTGTTAGCTCATGAGGACACAGTGGGCATATTAGAGGCATCTGTTAGAGGAATATTCTCTCAAGCATAAGCTTTGTACTGCATGGTTCATCTGTGAAATTATGCTGCTCCTATACATAAACTCACCTTCAGCTGCACACATATTCCATTTGAAGCACACCGCATTTGGGGCGTATTCCATTTAAAGCACACCATGCTTGGCACTACTGAGCATGCGTAAATCAATACAGCCACGTGTACGTGTTGAGCTAGTTATGGCGGAATACCTCTATGGAAGATCTTAAGGACTACAGTGGAACCTCTAAATGCGGACACCTCTGGGACCAGCAAAAAGTGTCCTGGTTAGAGAGGTGTCCCTATTTCAGGGGTTAAATTATACACATTTATATTGTGTTGGGACAAGAAAAAGTGTCCTGATTAGAGAGGTTTTTGCATTTCAGGAAGTCCACATTTAGGGGTTCCACTGTATTTGGAACAGAAGGGAATTTGTGAGAATGTATTGTCTAATTTTGATTACTGGGAAGAATTTTTTTGAAACTGACTGAAGAAGAGAAAAGAGTTAGCACCACAAATTGCCATCAGAGCAGGATTCTCAGAGAATATAATGAGAAGGAGTACTGAAGTCCATTTTTGCTTACAGCTACTGCTACTGAAACTCCCACTCATACCCTACTTGTAATATATTCCTGCTACTTCTACTCCTTCCACTCCTAAAAGGAGTATAGCTCAGGTACAGTTGATTTTTGCATGACTAAACAAACAACCCCCATGTAAATTTAATATAGCAGTAGCCCCATCTTCCCCCTGCTTCAGCCCTGCTCTAATATAAGATATATTTATTTTTATAGACATGTGATGTTGACTTGGATGAAGCGATAGAGGGAATAGAATAATCTGAACCATACATCGCAGGCCCGTAGGAAGCAAAATTTTAGTGGTCAGGCCAGGACGTGGGTACATGTAGTTAATTAAAATGGGTGTGGCTACACAATGTATATTATGCTCAATGTTTACTTTTAGCATGAGTGTGCAAGATAAGTGGGGTTGCAGGACTAAGAGCTTAAACACTGGACCACGAGGGAAGGTACATAGATTATTTCTTTCTTTGACCGTAGGCCTAGTAACCACATTAGTTCCTAGTTTAGTTAGCCCACACATGTAAAATGTTCTCTCTTCTAATTACACTACTTTAGAGGAGAAAAACAAGTTGTTGAAGAAAAATAGACATGGCTAAGCAAGTAGCTAGGCATGGTCAAATTGCATTTTCATTTTCTAATAGCTTGGGGAAAAGGGGGGGGGGGGGGGGGGTTGCAACCCCCTCAACCCCAGCCCTGGTGTGTTGATAAAATAAGGGTCAAAGGTTAACTTAGCCCTAAAAGAGGTCTGGCCATGGCCTGACTGGCCTGACCGGTTGCTACGGGCCTGCATCTCATCACTGGGAAAACCAGGAGAAGAGAATATTCAATTCTTTATTTGTGATGAAAAGACTATAATCGGCGAGTGCAAAACATTATGATGCCTTTATCAATCTAATATGTACTTTGATATTTTTTATCCCAAACCACTTTTGGACTTACAGTTTTTAATATAAAAGATACTCAAAACCCCCACCACGTTCATCCAAATTTTTACAAAATATGTCAGCAATTATTGTTTAAAAATTTTTCCTTTAAAAATTTATGCCATAGATTTTTATATCATTTCCTCATTAATTTTTTGTTGAAATTTTATTGTTTATTTGACCAAGAGTGGGTGCAGTAGCTATGTGTTTCAGTAGCACCCGTGGTGTATACATAATGGTAGAGCAGTGACACCATCAGGGCATAAATCCAACACCACTGGGGGTTTCATAGTGACATGATGGAGTGTAAACAAAACACCTGTGTGATATAAGAGTGACATTATGGTGGTATAAGTGCAACACCCTTGGGGTATAAAATTGGTGGAATATGGGTGTACACATAACATCCTTGGATGTGACAGTGGCATGATAAGGGTGTATTAGTAACACTCCTTGCAACACTCTCACAAGTGTAGTACTAACACCCATAGGGGAGCCCCAGCATAGCGTCAGTTATAGCACCAAAAAAGGTGTTGTTATAACACCCCATTTTTAACAGTGAATATAGTTGATGCATAAGCTCAGTATAGTAAGCTCATGTGCCTCAAAATATTCCTTCCTAAGATGATCACATTATTTTTGTGGTTCACTGTTGTGGAGAGCAGTGTGGTGGATTTTTGCCCAAAGTATGATAATAAAGAGAAAATTATGGTACATAAATCTTGACATCATTTGAAACATGTCAGATAGAAAGAGCTACAATGGTTTCTTACATTTTGAAATGTAAGCAGCATACATTTTAGTTGGTCTACGAAATATTTCAATTCCACTTGGATCACGTATTTCATTAAAAGCTGCACTGAAATCCTTGGAAAAGTCACGTACCAGTATGGCATTTAGAGCTGATTGGTCATATCTGTGACAACCTGCATAAGCATTCATTGGCCTCTTAAAGTTGCATCCATAGAGACCAGCACCAGGTGGAGCAATACATTCTGGGTGAAGTGCACAGTCCACCCATTTTGGCAAGAATTTATCTTTGACAAAGTCATTTGCCCTAAAAACAATCGAGTTGGCTTCAAACTGTGGTGCAGCTTTCATCATCTGTTCTCTGGTCATATTTTTCATATGAAGGTACTCAAACATTTTATCATGTGTCGTTCTTATAACACTGTCTATCCTACGTAGTGGCAAGATTGGAAATTTTATGAGATTAGCAACATATTTCAGGAAATTGGGAGTTATACGACAGCTTGCATCGCACCAAAAGAATACTTCATTTCTTTCACTCAGTTCTTTAATGATCAATGGCTTCCAGGCATAAGTATTCAATTTTTTAGTATGGGGAGGATACTTGCTGAAGTTAAACTTTCTTACTTCTGTGTTACAATATGATGATATAGTATTTTGATGAGCTGGGTTCAATCCCAAGTCGTAAACAATGATCTTATTTCGTGGTAAAAGTGCATGTAGTGAGCCAAAAAAATCTTTGCTTTCTTTAAAATGATTGCTTGAGAGTGCAGTCACTACTACCATCTTGCACAGTATATAGTCAGCACAGCTGCAGTTCAGATGTTGTTGCACCTTATTTCCTCCCTCAGAAACACATAGGTCTCCCAATTTTGTTTCAGCTGCAACAGAACAACATTGTCGATTAGGGCTGGGTATCATGAAAGGAATAGGTGAGCGTGGAATGGGTGAGCGTGTAATAATGTATAGACTCAGAGTAAGAAAAGCTAGCATCACCAAGACTGATATCAAAACTCGAAATTTCATCACGGCACTTCAATGGTGTGGTAAGGGATCGAAGGATCTGTGATATAAATGAAGAGGTAGGACGGAAGCACTGATGGAGACGATAATTAAGTTAATAGTCTAAAATATGATACTTAGAAACTCAGAGCTACAGAGCTACCTTCATAATAGAGTTTAAGAAAGTAGTGACATGTCTTTGACAATGCACCATCTAACTGCAAGAAGCCTGATGACTATCTGAATCCAGACAAGATGAATGTCTCAGATGGTGGGAAGCAGCCATTCATGAGAGACACACTGTGGGATGGAAACTTTGAGGGAGGAAAGAAGTTGCAAACACTACACAATGTATGCAGGAATTAGCTGTAGCAACATGTGGTTAAGCTACTCAAGTGTGAATGACCACATTGACCACCACCTGATTTCCTGCATACATTGTGTAGTGTTTGGCATGTATTAAACACATAATAAGTATGAAGGGTTATAAATGTATATATTTTGAGATATCAGTTGTACAATTTTCCAAAATATTTTTGCTATCTCGGTCATGGTTGGACTTAGGAGTTTTTTAAATAGACCATTGGAAAGCTCTTTGAAAAAGCTGCATTTTGGTGGTAAAAAAAAGGTTCTAGGGGCATGTATGAAGGCAGTATGAAGCCTAGAAGTTCGACGAAATATTTTCGAAAACCACCAAAGTTGTGGGAACCAACCCCCATAAATCAAAATGTGAATTTGTTCACCTATTCAGATAATAGCTGTATGCAAATTTTAGGCCCAGTGCTATACTTCATTCCAGAGAAACAATGCATTTCATATAGTCTCATTGAAACTCTATGTATCACACTGGAAATTTATGGTTAGTAATTACATTCTTTTGTGACCACATGGTTTCTATGTCTGACCACCCTTAAAGTACTATTATGATTGCAATAGACCTGTGGATGGAAACCTGGACCAAGCCACAGAATGCCAGCAAATCAACATGAAGCCTAGCAAATCATCATTATTGATTAAATCAAAAGACTGATCACTGTTAGATGATAGTTCTGTATGCCATAGCAGTAGCTAGACATAAGGTTTCCTGGCTGAACATGTGGGTCAAAACAAACCTATCTGTATTAATAAAATAAAACAACCTATTTTTTGTGTTATCTGTATTAATGTTATTATATCTGTTTTTTTACACATTAATTTTGTTCTTACAGTGAATATAAATAGCTAGCTACATAGCAACCAATTAACTCATACACAGGCACACTTTGTAGTGGGGAGGGAAGAAGGCAGGCTTGGGTACGAGGATACTAGCTGATCAACTCTATAGACCATTTTTTGTCGGGGGTGTGTAGTCACATGATACCGTAGAAGGTATGATGATCCTTACCTAAAAATCGTTCTTACGTAGGGCAGAAGCTTCGAAGCTGGCTAGCTGTATTGAAGAATGCCTTCTAGTTGCTGTAGAATAGGCTGCACTAAGCGGTACAGCAAAGAAAAAGGACAGATTCCTATCGATTAAAATCTCCAAACAAGATGCTTGGCCACTTAATCCACTTAGCTCCAGGTACCATATGGATCAGGCAAGTCTTCTTTGTCAATCTTGAGCTTTTCAGCATACCTTCTTTCTAGAGAAGTACAATAGGATCACGTAAAATGCTCTGATACAGGCATCTATAGCTTGCTCTCTGAAAAATAATATTACTATTAGTTAGCTGCCATTGTTTCTTGCCCTACACAACATGCGACTAGCGCGCGCCCTAGCTAATCGCGTGGGTGGGGGTATCATGTGAGCTGATGAGTCGCACCCCCGACATACAGTACAAAATCCAATGTTTACAGGCATCAGGTTAGCATTCTTAGGTGCTTATTGACAAACAGTGACGATCTATCTTGCTAAGAACCAATTTGAGCCATTCAGCATTTTGGGACTGTAAAAGAGTCATGTGCTCTCATTGACTGATTTCAATGACTGTTAATAATTTTTTTCTGAAAGTGTTACCACAACAGTTGGTAACTTTCACAATTATTATAAAGCTATAACAGTAGTGTACACTATTAGTATAGGTAATCACATGCTTTTGAGTGTAATTTGGGTATAATTGCATGAGAAACTGGCTAGATAATTACACAAGGCAAAGCCAAGTGCAATTTTAGACAGTTTCGAATGTAATTATACCTGTGATTGCCTATTAATCATATGGTAGATTACTTGTATCAGCCAGGCAGCTGCATGTAGGAAGCTGTTTATGTGAACCTGTAATGCTTGCCACGAAACACTTACTTCAGCCTAGTGGTGGATTAATTTCACTCGAACTAATGAGGGTAAATGTACTAATAAATAATAACCATATTATTAATGAATGATATACGTATAGAGCTATTCTCATCAGGATTATCTCATGTTTACAATAATAAGAAAAAAGTGCATTAGTGCTATTCTCATAACGTGCCTTGTCAAACGATAGTACTATTTGACAAACAAAAATATATTATATGTGAGTGTATGCAGCATTATTTCTGGAGGAACCTAGAATTATCTAAATTTCACATTTTATATTGTAGGGGGAATAACTTACTCTTCCAAGTTCAAAACAAGCTTTGGATATCAATAGCTAATTATTTCTTACTATTATGAAAAAATCAAGGATTCCTGCCAGTAATTAAAAGCCTTCTGTTCTGAAAAAAAATGAATATTTCCTTTCTGATTGTTTTATTATATGTATTCTTCTTGTAGTTCCTCTTCATGCTGAAGAGAGATCCACACTACACATATTGGCACTGGTGCCGATGGTTCAAGGAAATGAGACAACTCTGCCAGTTGCCATTTGCTTTATCTATTGTTAACTTTCCTATGATAGTACTTGGCCTCGAGTGAGGCCGTTCTCCGTAACTTAGCAGTTTGGAGAAAAGGTTGGTATATACAAAGGGCCACTCCCCTGAGTGACTAAATGTATTGGGATGCCTGACCTGGCATCCAGACTGACATTCGTGTGCGTGCCGGGTCAGCTCCCCCTGTGCCCTGACCTAACATAGCTCGTCTGTCTGGGGGAGGGGACTGACCTGCCACCCTCTCCTCCTTACCAGGGGCCCACAACAGCTTATGGCCTGACCTGGCCCTCACAATAGCTAAAGGCCTGACCTGGCCCTGCTAGCCCCTGGCAGCATGCATCTGCAGGCTGCCTGGTGGACCCGGCACCGAACATACAGTAGATAGGTGAGTGTATGTTGGCTGAAACATCCTCCATGGGCGCTGCCCCGTCACAGCAATGTTGAGGTATCTGGCCATCCGTCAACAATCATCCAGCCCTCTCTTTCTCTTCTAGGACGGCTCAACACTTCAAGACCGCGGCTTGTCAAAGCACTGTGGGAGGCACTAAGGTTAATAGGAGTAGATGATTCCAAGTTCAGTGGCCACAGGTTCCGTATAGGAGCGGCCACAACAGCAGCACAGGCAGGCCTTAGCGACTCCCTCATACAAAACTCTGGGCCGTTGGAAGCCCACAGCATTCACTACATAAGGATACCTTGGCAACGTCTCACAGCAGTGTCAGCGACATTGGTATCTCCAGACCTCACGCATCCCACTTGCTGACTACCACGACATTATTATTGCTTAATGCACTATACATTCATTATTATCATACCAATCACAAATACAGTCATCATTAATTGTCCTCTAACTACAGTTCTATACTCCACGTGGTTGGGGAGTGTGGCACGACCATGTATCTTGCTCTATTTCAGGTGGATTGCCAAATGAGAAGGAGACGCATAATATAGTCAACAGACACATCCTCTGGTGAAAGCATATCTGGTGTGAAGGCCTCCATGGATGGACAGGAAACCAAAAAAGCCGAGGCAGAACACTGCCCACAACATTGTCCTGTCAAAGTCTGTCGTTTGCTTTGACCATGCCTGGTGGATTCTATGGAGGAGGTTGGAAGTGATAGGCAGGCAGCTGCAGACCTGTCATCCACGCATGCTTCAAAACATACTGTATATACCGCTAATAATTACCACATTTTCATATAGTGTAAGTTGAGGAGAGTTATCAGCTACAATAAACATCATAGTTAATGGACAGTCATGATGAACAAATAACTTTTACTGCATAGGCTGTCAACGATGTCCTGTTATCCATGAAGAGATTATCAGTCAACTAAACACTTCCCCTAGTGGAATATTTACATAACAGTTGAAACTTTTAAAATTAATAATTTTATGACAGCATTTTCTGCCAATGATCAGTCCAAAGTTCTAAACAATGATCTTATGAGCCAAATTTCTTTGAAATGGTTGCTTGAGAGAGCAGTCACTACTCATTTTGCACAGCAATAGAATGGTTTCTTGGTGATAACTAAGAGTAGTGGTGCTTTAGAAATCTGCAATCAGAAGTGAAGTTATTAAAAGCACTGATAAGGCAAATTTCAAAGTCTTAGCTTTGCAGCTGTGATATAATTATGATAAAGGAAAAATATTTATTCTAAATAAAAAAGAGAACTAGAGATGGCTGTGTGCGGCTCAAAAAAGTTCAGGAAATAAGAGAGTGAATTTCAGTCAAGTAACCCCTTACCCATCACCAACTACGAGCCAACTATTCCATGATGAGATATAAAGGGAGTGAAGTAGGAATAGTTAGCTTGTAGTTGGTGATGGAGTTATCTATAAGGTATACGTGTTTGCTCACAATAACAAAAAAAATGTTCCAGCATTCCATTCCAGTGGAATGGTCCAACAGCCTACAGCAAGTTGGTTATCCAAAAACCTAAAATTGAAGCTGTTCCTCAATAAATGCAAGTTATTGCAGTCAATTTGGACAACCAACTGTAGCCACACTGTACCAGAATTACAAATGGTGGCTTCTCTTCGATGTAACACTCAAAGTAAGTCAGCTTGTTCAATAGCTACTCAAAGCATCGTGGGGCGAGCATGCATATTAAGTTTACCCAAGGTCATCACGGAAATAAACTACAATGTTAGGACGAACGTATAGTGAAAGGTCATCAATAATTGTAAACAATGACCTTATTTCGTGGCAAAAGAGTATGCATTTATCAAAAAAAGTCTTCGAAATGATTGCTTGAGAGTGAAGTCATCTTACATAGTACAAGTAAAGGAATTCTAAAAAAAATAGGGATGACTGTGTGCAGTTCAAAAAAGTTCAGCAACAAGAGAGTGAAGTTCAATCAAGTAGCTAACCCATTACCCATCACCAATATTACCAAACTACAAGATAACTATTCCTACTTCACTCCCTTTATCTCATTTTGGAGTGAAGTAGGAATAGTTAGCTTGTAGTTTAGTAATATTGGTGATTGGTAAGGGCGTTCACTCCCTTGTATTTGAACCACACACAGCCATCCCTATACTTCTCTTCTTGGTTTCTGTAACTATATAAGGGAAAAATCATTTCGTGAAATGAAAAAAGATGTAGGGATGACCACTGCTCAAAAAAGTAAGGAAACGAGAAGGATGGAAATGGGATCAATCTTTGTTCTGTATATCCAGCCAACAATCCCTACATATACGTACATTACTACACTATAATCTGAAGCTACCCAACGTATATGTAGGGATTGTTGGCTGGATATACAGAACAAAGATTGATCCCATTCCATCCTTCTTGTTTCCTTACTTTTTTGAGCAGTGGTCATCCCTACATCTTTTTTCATTTCACGAAATGATTTTTCCCTTACTTGTTCCTGGTCTTTTTTCCCTCTCTTTTATGGTTTTAGCTATGTATAAGAGTTCATTCTTCTATGCAGGGACAGATGAAAGAAGAATAGCACAGTACCCAATCATATTTATCAGGAGTCAAGGTGTTGTGTCATTGTTGAGCTATCGAAGATGCTGAAATAGAGTCTACCGTGATGAATCTAAATCCCCGAGTCGATACAGTAGTCTATCATCATTGTCTAGAGCTAGCTAGCTAGCTAGCTAGAGACAGCTGAGTAATATTATAATTTCGAATAATTGGATATGCGCATGCGTATTATAGAAAAGATGGCTTCCTAATTGAATTAGTCGAGTGCTGTAGTGTCTCCTTTTTCATCGACTCTTTCGAGGATCAACGAGTAGAAAAGATCGTAGTTCCTAGAATTTGGAGTGGATTTATCCAGAAATCATAGCTGTAGCTTGAGTGGTTCGAGAGATATGGTTGTCTAAGAAGAATAATAATAAGAATAATCAGAGAGTGCGCTAGCACTCTCTAAGTAGGGATGGCAGGTCAAAGGTCATAAGACTGTATAAACTACAAACTCTTCTTTCTCTTCTACCCTTACTCTACAGGTTCTCAGAAGGCTACAGTGAATTATTACATCTACAAAGAAGAGAGGAGAACATTCAAAAATAAAAAATTCATTCGCTAACATAAGAAAAAAACGAGTTCTAAAATTGACTTTTGTTCTTTTTCTTTATAATAATAAGATCGACGTACCGACTTACTGGCTATAGTCATCAAAATTCTGCTTTGGCCATCTGTTAGAGCGGCACCTAGAGGCTGATCTTTTGCTATTAGTTTTGACTAAAGCGCTACTTCATAAATCAGTGATATCGATAGCACTCGGCTAATCTTTCTACGCCATTTTGAAGCGCACGTCAATAGGGGGCGGAGCGTATGGGCGGGGCCACGTATAAGTCCACATGTGGCTACAGTGCAGCCTAATCAGTTCAGTTTAGGTCTTCAGTTTAATCGTTTAGCTAGCTATTTATTCTTATCTGATGATCTTCCTGACACTCCTTTCTGCATTGCAGTACAGCCTATAGTAGTATTATAGCCAGTACTTGGCTGTAGTGTAGTCAGCTCACTTTACCATGCCATGCATTTACATTGCTGTTGCTGTAAAGTTTTATATTAAATAATAGACAAAACTTAAATAGCTAAATAAATTCTTCCAGAGACTGTGTATGTGCCTACAAAAGAAATGTAGAGCTGGCTTTGTATAGACTATAGTACTGTACTGTAGCCTCATGTCAAATAATTATTAATAATCACTGTATACTCTCAGTTCAAGTGACGATCAATACTGCCACCCTCAATTCTTTACTTACACAAACTTACTTTCAACTTCAAGCACTAAAAAAAAAGGATAGAAACAAGTGAGCGCAAAAAATTTCTTCTAAATAAAAAGTTAAGTAGGGATAGCCTAAAATCTAACTGGGCTGTATAATGTACTGCAGCCTCGTATGAAAACAATCCCTACTACTTTTACAACGGCCCATAGCTAGCTGTAGGCAGTGGATGTAAATGTAGGGATTGTTTTCATACGAGGCTGCAGTACATTATACAGCCCAGTTAGATTTTAGGCTATCCCTACTTAACTTTTTATTTAGAAGAAATTTTTTGCGCTCACTTGTAATAATAACAAGTAACGGAAAAAGCATTTCGTGAAATGAAAAAAGATGTAGGGATGACCACTGCACAAAAAAGTAAGGAAACAAGAAGGATGGAATCTTTGTTCTGTATATCCAGCCAACAATCCCTACATATACGTCGGGTAGCTTCAGATTATAGTGTAGTAATGTACGTACATGTAGGGATTGTTGGCTGGATATACAGAACAAAGATTCCATCCTTCTTGTTTCCTTACTTCTTTATGCAGTGGTCATCCCTACATCTTTTTTCATTTCACGAAATGCTTTTTCCCTTACTTGTTCCTGGTCTTTTTTTCCTCTCTTTTATGGTTTTAGCTATGTATAGAGTTCATTCTTCTATGTGTATGCAGGGACAGATGAAAGAAGAATAGTTCTCCAATAGCATACCAGCCCAATCACTATCAACGAGTCAAGGTGGAGGTAGAAGATGCTGAAATAGAGTCTACCTTGTTGAATCTAAATCCCCGAGTCGATACAGTAGTCTATCATCATCATCACTATTCTAGCTACATATACCTATACCTAGCTAGCTAGCTAGAGGCAGCTGAATAATATTATAATTTCGAATAATTGGATATCAAATACATGCGCATGCGTATTATAGAAAAGATGGCTTCCTAATTGAATTAGTCGAGTGCTGTGCTCCTTAGTGTCTCCTTTTTCATCGACTCTTTCGAGGATCAACGAGTAGAAAAGATCGTAGTTCGTAGAATTTGGAGTGGATTTGTCCAGAAATCATAGCTGTAGCTTGAGTGGTTCGAGAGATATGGTTGTCTAAGAAGAATAATAAGAATAATAATAATAATAATAATAATAGAGAAGAAGAAGAATATAGCGATTTACCTGCTTGCCGTATTTCTGAAACGGTAAGCTCCCTGGTCCTGAAACTTGGTCTGCACATTGTAGTAGGCTCTAGTAGGCTGGATAATCATTCACAGTAGCTTTTGTTAGGTCTAAGTGGGGGAACTGGAATTTCACTTTTGTATTAGTCTATAGGCGGCGCGCGCGGCCGTCCGAGTCATCCCTACATAGAGAGTGCTACCGCACTCTCTGATAATAATAACAAGTGAGCACAAAAAATTTCTTCTAAATAAAAAGGTTAAGTAGGGATAGCCTAAAATCTAGCTGGGCTATATAATGTACTGCAGCCTAGCTCGTATGAAAACAATCCCTACATTTACATCCACTACCTATAGCTAGCTATAGCAGTTGTAAAAGTAGGGATTGTTTTCATACGAGCTAGGCTGCAGTACATTATATAGCCCAGCTAGATTTTAGGCTATCCCTACTTAACCTTTTTATTTAGAAGAAATTTTTTGTGCTCACTTGTTTCCATCCTTTTTCTTAGTGCTTGCATTGACCGTCACTTCAACTGAGAGTATGCAGTGATGAAGCTACAGTACAGTACAAAGCCAGCTCTACATAAACCTTATCTTTTTCTTCACTGGTTAAAGAATTTGTTTAGCTATTCAGTTTTGTCTATTAACTATTTAATATCAGCAATAGCAGTGTAACTGAGCATGGTGACTACACTACAGCCAAGTACTGGCCTACTACTATAGGATGAGCATCTGTACTGTAATTCAGTAAGGAGGGAGTGACTGGAACATCATCAGATAAGAATAAATAGCTAGCTAAACGATTAAACTGAAGACCTAAGCCTAGCTTAGTCTGGCGTCGCCAGCCCAGCTATTCTTCTTTTTTGGGGGGACGGGGAAGAAAAGTGGTCTGGGAGCTCTAGCATTAACTACTTGTGACGCCCGCGCGCTCTCTCAAAAATAATTTAAATTGCAATATACATGCGTGTTGAATAATTTTCCGAAGCCAGTAGGTAGAATTGCGAACACATCGCCCTTGAAAATCGCTGATACAACTTCCAACCGTTCAGGCTTCAGGCCAGGTATTCCTAGCTGTTTAAACACAGCTCTTGGTTACTTCTCCATAGCTCTAGCTCTGCCAACCTGGAATAAATCGTGGGTGTGTCTCGCCAACATTAATACTACTTCACGTGACTGAATAGAGCAATCTGATTGGGACGCAGCTATAGCTGCGCGCGCGGGCGACACAAGTAGTTGATGCTAGAGCTACCAGACCACTTTTCTTCCCCGTCCCAAAAAAAAAAAGAAGAAAAGCTGGGCTGGCGACGCCAGACTAAGCCTAGCTAGCAGAGCTACTGAAGTTTTCGTGGCTCCGCCCATAGGCCCCGTCCCCTACCGAAGTGCGCTTCAAAATGGCGTAGAAAGATTAGCTAGTGCCGAGTGCTATCGAATAGTGAAGTAGAGCCTTAGTCAAAACTAATAGCAAAAGATCAGCCTCTAGGTGCCGCTCTAACAGATGGCCAAAGCAGAATTTTGATGACTATAGCCAGTAAGTCGGTACGTCGATCTGATTATTATTATCCTTATTATTATAAAGAAAAAGAACAAAGACATCGTTTTTTTCTCATGTTAGCGAATGAATTTTTGGTCTTTGAACATTCTCCTCTCTTCTTTGTAGATGTAATAATTCACTGTAGCCTTCTGAGAACCTGTAGAGTAAGGGTAGAAGAGAAAGAAGAGTTTTTAGTTTATACAGTCTTATGACCTTTGACCCGCCATCCCTACTTAGAGAGTGCTAGCGCACTCTCTGATAATAGAGAAGAAGAAGAATCCAGCAATTTACCTGCTTGCCGTATTTCTGAAACGGTAAGCTCCCTGGTCCTGAAACTTGGTCTGCACATTGTAGTAGGCTCTAGTAGGCTGGATAATCATTCACAGTAGCTTTCGTTAGGTCTAAGTGGGGGAACTAGAATTTCACTTTTGTATTAGTCTATAGGCGGCGCACGCGGCCGTCCGAGTCATCCCTACATAGAGAGTGCTACCGCACTCTCTGATAAAGCTTGTCAAGATATCAAAGACTGGTACTAATAAGAGTGTCATTAGTTCCTCTATGCAGAGACCATAATAACCATAACAAACACAGCTATATAACTTAAAATTGGTTTGGCAAAAGTGAAAGTGGTAGCCAAGGGTTGCCATTGGTAAAAGGTTTTCATAAAAGCATCAATATTAGCACAGTATACATTGTGACCTTACTGCATGGCTATGCTTTTCATGGCCAAGAAAATCAGATTGCTTTGTTAAAAGGTTTGGTTACATGCCTAGCTTTTTCCCAGAAGTCACCATTATAGCACGTCCGAAAAGATTGAAATGCATGTGGTATGACAACTACAAGATACAAGCCAGTTTGTATATGTTTGGCCCTCACTGGTCTTATGATGTTCGGAAGTAAAGCACTTGTATGAATAGGACTACACATTACTCTTCCTCTTGGCAAGAGTATAATGTGTATGTTCAAGTAATGGGTGGTTGCCCTTGAAGAAACAAAAACAAAACAAAAAACTTTGAAAGTGGCTGAAGCATCTGTACAGCACTGTAGAGCTAGAGGACCAAGCACTCCGTGCTCAAGGAAATCACCCAGGTCTATGTACACTGTAACTCAGTAGAACAAAAGGTTTGTATCAACTGTGGCTTTAAGACCACTGGACCACAAGGCGAAGGTCTTAAAACCACAGTTGACACAAACCTTTTGTTCTATTGAGTCACAATGTACATAGACCTGGTGATTTCTTTGAGCACAAAAGTGCTTGGTCTAAAGGCTCTAGCTCTAGCAGTGGCAAAAGTGAGGAAACTTGCTGTACAGTGAAATTCAGAATACCAAACCATAGCCTCCTTTCAAAGGACTTAATTGTGGCTTTAGAGTTGGGCTACTTGAAAGGAATTAGCTGTGTAAATTCTGGTTTGGTTTCATATTATTATAGCTAAAATAACTGGAATGCTCCAGGGAATAGTGGGAGTGTGTATGACTGTTTGCATGTGTTTACTGCACGCTATTTTGTCCCGATGCACACACTGTTTTTTGTTATTAGTGACTGTGTGTGTATTCGGACAGTTTCTGATGAGGGAAGATGTAATTGCAGTAATTACTGGTAACTACACTAGTAATTTGTTTACCACTAGAAGTGCATATCATCCTGCATACCTCTGGATGACACTTGTCTTGCACAAAAAAAAAATTAATGGTAAGAAAATTTTTTATCAATATACATGCCAAACCACAAAAATTTCCTGGGGGGGCATGCCCCCAGATGGCATGCCCCCAGATGGCATGCTTCGTGCACTGTGATCATAATAGCCTGACCAAATTTAACCTCAAGATTACACCCCTGTATACAGTAACTCTACACCGTGAAGATAAATCAAGCCCATTATGACATGCAGAGAACTGACTAAAGGACAGCAATGAACAAAAACAGCAGTGTACACCAACTAGTGATCCTTTGCAAAAAGAGAAGGAGAATCTCAGAACAAAGACTTTGAGGCTGACTTCAGTGTAACCTATATTAAACTGTGCATGTCAGTATGGTTTATGTACTGTTATTTTACTTAGTGTGGCAAGAGTACATGCTCATACGCACGGCATGGTAATAATATATGGTAAAAGGTTACCACAGCTATAAATTCTAATGATGAAGACTAGATATATGAGCGCAAAAAATTTCTTCTAAATAATAAGTGAAGTAGGGATAGCCATAAATTTAGCTGCATTCCTATCACTCCTAGCCCTCCTAATATTTATTCTAAATAAAGAAGAGAAGTAGGGATGGCTGTGTGCGGCATAGTGGGGCGCTATGCCTCAGTTCAATCCGCTATGCTTTCCCCCTTACCGCTATGCCTTCTTCTTGTACCGCTCCGCCTTGTAGATCGATAATTCTTGATGTAGCACACCAGATTAGTCATGCATGGTTTGCAATAATTGCAATAATAACATAATTCCTTGTTTAATGCATACTGCACTAAGGATCAATCTCCACTGACTGACTTATGACTGAAATAAGTTTATGGATGAAACATAATACTTAATTGGTTTCATATTGAATGCATGCAAACTTAGTCGGTCATACTGATAACCGCATCAGGACTCCAAGGTGAACAGCCTCTAGTCAGAATAATGAGAAGTCTCTCGCCTGTTACTACACTGGTTGAATGGCTTAGTGAGGTCTCTGGATTGGCACTGCTTTGCCGGGACTTAAAGTGTCCCTCCGGCTGCCAGCATTGGCAATTTCGGCTACACAGCTACTAACATTAACATGAATAACACTAAAGTATACCAAACTACTATGGTAGAAATTACATTGTTAATGTAAATTGTTGCTATGGTGATTCCTTACACTTAGATACGTATGAAGTATACATTTTAGTCGATCTACGAAGTATTTTAATTCCACTTGAACCACGTATTTTGTTTAAAGCTGCACTGAAATCTTTGGAAAAGTCACGTATCAGTATGGCATTGAAAGCTGATTGGTCATATCTGTGACAGCCCACATAAGCATTCATTGGCCTCGCAAAGTTGCATCCAAAGAGACCAGCACCAGGTGGAGCAATACATTCAGGATGAAGTGCACAATCCACCCATTTCGGCAAGAAGTTATTCTTGACCAAGTCATTTGCCCAAAAAACAATTGAGTTGGCTTCAAACTGTGGTGCAGCTTTCATCATCTGTTCTCTGGTCATATTTTTCATATGAAGGTACTCAAACATTTTATCATGTGTTGTTCTTATAACACTGCTTATCCTATGTAGTGGAAGGATTGGAAACATTATGACATTGGAAACATATTTCAGGAAATTGGGAGTTATACGACAGCTTGAATCGCACCAAAAAAAAACTTCACTTCTTTCACTCAGTTCTTTAATGATCAATGGCTTCCAGGCATAAGTCTTCAATTTTTTAGTGTGAGGAGGATATTTACTGAAGTCAAACTTTCTTGCTTCTGTGTTACAATATGATGACATAGTTTTTTTTTGTGCTGGGTTCAATCCCAAGTCGTAAACAATGATCTTATTTCGTGGTAAAATTGCATGTATTGAGCCAAAAAAGTCTTTGCTTTCTTCAAAATGATTGCTTGAGAGTGCAGTCACTATTACCATCTTGCACAGTATATATTCAGCACAGCTACAGTTCGGATGTTGTTGCAACTTCTTTCCTCCCTTAGAGGGACATAGGTCTTCTAATTTCATTTCAGCTGCCACAGAACAACAAGACTGAGAAGATTTTCTACCATTAACTTTGACTGATGATTGAAAAGGGCTAGGGTTAGAGCTAGGCCTAGGGCTATGGCTAGAGCTAGGTATAGGTGATTTCATAATAGAGTAGGGTGATTTTCTCAGAATATAAACAGCTAGTACGATACAGAGTAACACCAATACTGCCAGAATTTGTCTCAACGTTTTCATCTTGCCTCGGCACCGGATCGCGGGTGGTTATAAAACCAGGAACGAGGAATTGGAAATGGAAACGAGGAAACGGAAGGAAATGGGGAAATGTGGAAACGGAAGATTCTTATAATTATTGCGTTGCGTTTTGCCGCCATTTTGTGCGTAGTCTATGTGTTGCTAGCTATGGCTGATCATGAGATTATAGACCTCACTCTTGAAACTTCATCTAGTGATGATAGCTGTTGTGGACTGGCGAGTAGCAGTGACACTGATAACTCTGAGTGGTAAGCCTTGCTGCCTATGTATAATGTTAGAACAGGAGTTGATGAGCCTTGCTATTTGCCCAAGTTGTTTTATCTTGTATAATGTGTGTACCAGGAATTATGGAGATAGTGATACTGATGCAGATTTAGACATGCCAAGTTGTGAGCCAAGTTGCAGGAAGTAAGTATACTAATGATGGTTTGGTGGATAAATAGTATAAGTTGGTATGGCTACATAATTTTCTGGTTTATTTCAGGGAAGAAAAGTTTTATAATGGTATCCCTACTTTACCTGTTTATAAGTGGACAAAGACAAACCAGCATTTTTCTGTTGAAGATCTAGCTCGAATTTTACTCACTAAATCAGTTGTATCATCACAAATATGTGTTGAGCAACCCTGTTATGTGCAACGAAATGCTGCTTTTGTTGTTGATCTGCATAAATTGAAAGACCCACTTGATATTAAAGCTGATGAAAATGGTACTTGGATTCGTAAAGGATCGCCTGTTGCTTATGTTAGTATTCACAAAGATAAAGGAGTCACTTCTATATTTCGACGGCCAAAAATCGGAAAATATTCCCACCATTTTAAGATATCACTTACATATTATCGTCATTCGTGTTCTCCAGATTTTTTCCGTATCATTGCTATGGCTTATGGTAAGTATGCACATAGTAGATCAGTGGTTTGAAATAGAAAATGTGCGTAACTCCACAACAAGTATAAGATCACTGCACATAAATTTAGATCACTAATTGCAAGTTGGTTATCTTAATGTGCAGCAAAAATTTACTGCAATAAAAATTTGAGGAAAAACCACACATCTATTCAGAACAGCCTCAGATTTTGCATCTTACATTGGATAACCAACTTGCAATTCACTGTACTGTCACATCACTGCACTGGAGAATAATTACAAAATTGTTACCAGGCAACTACTAGATTCTTAGCAACCACTAACTTATTGCATCATTGTTACCTGGCAACTACTAGCTTAGCAACCTGATCATGCTGACTCCCACTTAGCTTGTAGATAACTCACTCTCATGATCTAACCTTAACCTGGTGTTCACTTCTAGATCACTGTGGAACACTTCAGCAGTTATCATTTGTGCAATATGGATTTGATAGGAAGGAACATCTAATATCTTTGAATCCTCATGGTAACTCCAAAAAGGAAAACAAAGCTTTTAGTCGTACAAAGGCAAGTACCCTCAAAATGATTAAGGAGTCTGTTGGTAAACATAAGGGGAGGCCTATTAAAATATTGAGAGAGATTGAAAATGAACATGGTGGTATAATGGAAGCTCACTCAAGCTGTGACCTGCCTAGAAATAGGAGGCAGATCTATAACATGAAGCATAGTGCCAATGTGAAGAAGGAGAAGTCTCTGTTACCGTCTTCTGTACCAAGGACTGATATGCTTGCTTGTATTATGCAAATGTGCAAGGATACATTTTCTACAACTGAAGCATTTATTCGCTCAGTGGAAGCTGCACCTGAACCTATGTGTGTTCTTTCTACAGATAAACAGCTGTATAATATGGAACGATTCTGTACACAATCTCCATCATCTGTTTTATCAATTGATCCTACTTTCAATTTGGGTGATTTTTATGTGACTCCAACTACTTTTCATAATTTACTTGTCAAAAATAGGCAAGGTTGTCACCCAATTATCAGCGGTCCTATATTAATACATTGTACAAAGAAATTTGAACCCTTTCATTATTTTGCTTCAACATTGGTTCGACTGAATCCAAATATTATGAATTTAAAGTCTTTTGGAACTGTGGTGAGTCACAGTTAATGAAAGCATTTCAGGTAGTGTTTCCTCATGCTGTCCATTTACGATGTTCTAATCATCTAAGGCAGAATGTCAAGGATAAATTGCATGCCCTAGCCATACCCCAAAATCTGTGGAAAGATTTTCTTAGTGACATTTTTGGACAGCAAGTAGGTACACAATATGAGAAAGGGCTTGTCGATTCCGAGTCACCTGAAGTTTTCAAGAATGCACTTGCAAGATTGGAAAGCCGTTGGAATAATCTTGAGTCCAGTGTCTCTGAAAGAGACCCACAATTTCATTCATGGTTTGCTCAGTATAAAGCAGATATCATTGCTAACTCTGTTTTACCTCCAGTTAGAGAGAAAGCAGGTTATGTAAGTGGTAAGATAGGAGAAAAATTTACTACAAATGTCAGTGAATCATTGAACCATGTTATAAAACAAGAAGTGGAGTGGAAGGAGAGTAAACTTCCTATACTAGTTGAGCATTTGAAAGCTATCACAAACCAACATGAAGCTGAAATGGAGAAAGCTGTAATAGGCCGTGGTGAGTGGAGGTTTATAGAACTTTATAAGCATTTTGAAGTGGATGACAGGATATGGTTTCCAAAAACGAGCCTGGAATGTAGGCAGAAGCACATGAAAAAGATAAAGTCATGTAAGTTGATGGATGTTGGTGAGACCAGTAGTTCAGTGGAGAAAGGTAATAGTTCGTTTACCTTGAGTGTTTCACCACTAACTTTGCACCTAAATGGAACTATATCCCAACATACATTAAAAGGCATTTGGAAGAAAGCTGAAATGCTATTGGCAACCCCAGGGAATGTAATCAAAATTCCTTGGTCGGATAACCCAAGAAGTCGCTTGATCAAGAGTTTATCTTCAGAGCACCCCCATGTTGTTGATGTGAAGAAGGGTTACATGTATTTTTGCGATGATAAGTGCCCAATGTTCAAATCTTATCATATCTGTTCTCATCTTGTAGCAGCAGCAGAAGATAATGGAGAATTGAAGTCTTTTTGGGGTAATTCAGGATATCTTTTTCAACCAAATCTTACAACTATTTCCAATGAAGGCATGCCTGCTGGGTCAGGAAGGAAAGGAGGTAGACAGAAACGTAAGCGTAAATCTACTCCAGCAGTTGAAAGTGTTTCTTATCGCCCATGTTTTCAAAGAAATTCATCTTCACTTCCTCAAAAGCAACTTCGTACAGCAAGTAGTGCATCTCCTTTTTTGCCATCTAATGAATCTACAGTGGATTCCATAACACAGTCACCTCAACCATCAAATTCGGTTTCAGCGTCATCAATGCCACCAGTTTCCATAGTTGTGTCAATGCCTACATCAGTTTTGAGGCCCTGTGTGTCCAACATTTCAGGGCAGGTAAATATTGGCAGTGGTTTGAATGTATCAACAAACACACCTCAAAATCTTCCAGGAATTAACACATCATTGCAAAACCCTGCTGCAGCTAACCCTTTTACTTTAAAGCTGAAAACAAATGCAATAAAGATTTGTCAAGCCTGTCGTAAAGGATTTGATGGTGCAAATGACACGCTAGGACTTGCAGTGGCTCGTAGTGAAAGACGTCTGATTCTCAATACTGTTACAGGATCACAATTTTGGGGACGCGAGAGCAATTCCCATTACCACTGTCATATGAACTGTTTAAGGATGGCTTCTCCACAATTTGAGGGAAAGGATCTGCTCATCCCTGATGCAGTAAAAGCAGCCCTTTCAGTTTATCAAAAAGTATATCTCATTACTTGCTTACAAATATCTTCAACTGTTCTTGAAGCCAACTAGCTGTACTTGCTTACAAAATTTACTTACAGTACTGTTCTTGAAGCTAAAATAATAGCTAATGTGTTTTGATTTTTGCTTACTGCTATATTTGTTTTTGATTTTCGAATAACCTAATTGGCTATCATTTCCATTTCCTTATTTCCATTTCCTCGTTTCCCATTTCATCATTTCCGGTTTCCTGTTCCTCCCCCTGGATCGCGCCATCCGTAAATCCTTTTTTTTTTTGCTCACGTGATTTTCCGCGGAATTTTCTGAGCCTGCTGCCATTTCGAGTGTGGCGAATGTGGAGGCTCTTTTTGGAGAAGTGCTGGGTATGGAAGTAGATTTTAGGCACTACAGTGAATCTAAAGTGGCTACTCTTCATTTTGGGATCCCACTTTCCTGAAGATCTCGCTCAGCAGTCGTTTTTGGAGGTTTTTTCCGAGCGACCAAGTTTTTATTGAAATTCTCTGCTCAACTTTATTGGCCTCAAATGCTGGAATGGTAAGTTTTGCAGTTACAATTTTTTGTATGGAGTTAGCTCTGGGCATATGAAAATAGGAAAGATGACCTATTTGTGTGTATCTGTCTAGCGAATGATACGTCCCGAAATAAACCAACTGGAATATCCATAGGATTAGCTGTAGGCTAGCTAGATAGCTGTGTAGGAATTTTCCTTCTCTCTATTTATGGCTATAGCATATTCACATTGCCCATTTGACAGACCAATACTGATAACTCGTGTTGTGTATATTTTTTGGAACTTCATCCATGTGTACGTGTCTGTCATTAATCCTTATCCTTTTTTTTCTTTCTTTCTTTTTTTTTTTTTTTTTTTTTTTGGTGAATGTGGAGGCTGTTTTTGACAAATTCTGTGCATTGATATGGATCTTGAAGCTCATCTTGGTGTAATTCTAGGGTGGTATTTACCAAGCAACTCATTTTGAGACAAATTTCTCTCTCTACTTGGAGGCAAGTTACCACATTTTGGTTGAAGTTAGCTTTGGGCATATTGAAATGGGTAAGATTGCCTGTTTGTGTGCTGATGTATAGCGAATGCTATGTCCCAAATTAAACTACTCCTATTTAGGATGTGTAGGGCATTGAATCAGTTAGCTACCAGCTAACTGTGTTGTCTTAAGATATAATATTGGGCTATTGGATAAAATATAGTCATGGTATCATCTCAGCCTCATCCAGTAGTGGAGATCCTAAATATTAAATAATAATTATAGTCAAATTTATAAGAATGGAGGAGACTCACCTATTAAACATTGTAAAAAGTCTTTGTCCATTTCTAGTTCTTCCTCTTCTGTCATATAACAAATATCCATGTCTGATTGAACTTCATCTCCTTTTTATTAATAATGTATGTATGATATCTAATAGCTATGTATTGCATAACAGATTTACCCTCATCACTAATATCTGATTCGTTCCCATTTTCATCAGTGTCCTCTTCAGCACTTTCTACAGCTATAAATGTTATCGACAATAATAGTAAAGACAATGTGACAATATCTTAATATTACCTTGATTTGTACAGGTGGTGCACTTGCATCCTGGACCACAGTGCCGTCCAGCCTTGATCGCCTTCACCTTGCTGTAGCTCATCCTTTCTTACATCCACAACCTTTCGTTAAGAATGCTACATTGTTCCTCACTCTCTGTAGATTTTCTTGGGAGTCGCATTCAATTTGGATGCTACCACTCTCTGTTCTCCACCCAAATTTTTCTGTTGGGAGAAGTGTTGTTTTTCTCTCACATGCTTGCCTCCAGTAATTTATCACCCAAATGCTGCGTAGCCAGTGGAGTTTCAATGCTTCAGTGCTTGGTGGGAGGTTGTCTTCAAAGCATACCCTTTCCCAAATCTTTTCTCGTATGCTCTGGTACCAGTCAGTGTGCTGCTCTTCTATATCTTGTCCATCCTTCTTGAAGGAGTCAAAGTAGCTAGCAGGGCTGCTAAAAGAAAAAGCCCTTTTATTTTTCATGAAATATGCTACACCTACCAATCTCACAAAGGCCAGGAAACCATTGCTCTCTGGCTCAACATCAGCCAAGGAGCCTGGGATGTTTGTACATGGTGTGGTTATGAATACAGAGTATGTGAACAGAGCCTTCAGAAAAGCCTGTTTGCTCACTCCGAAGAAGAAGGAGGTGAAATCACAACCACTGACGACATACAGGACCTGAATGATTTCTTTGATGGTGGATTTTGGCACATTTTGGAGGTCTGGGTCTGCTTCCAAAGCATTGATTAGCTGGTTAAGGTGCAGTAACTTCAGCTCTCGTCCAACTGCATTGAGCACTATAAAGATTTCACTGGAGTTGCAGTCAGCATTAGTTAGGCTGATGTGGTAGACATCTGTATCAGGTGAAAAGAGTAGCTTCTTAGTTCCCGTTGAGTGCTTCAGGTGGAGCCATACTCTTGTGTCTGCCTCTTCTGCATTGGTTGTATAGCATTCTTCCTGTACTTCAACTGCACTTTTGGTTGTACTCCAGGCCAGGTCTTGGTCTTCTTCACTGTATGCTCCTGAGATCACTACCTTTTGTGTTCCCTGTAGAAACTCGGGTGTAAGGCGGAGTAAGCAATCTCCCAGGTAGGAGATAAGTTGCCTTTTGCACACTCTGCATTTCAGCATATCACTCCATTTTTTTTGGTATTTTCATGGTATCACTGAAGGTATGATGTTCATTGCAGGCTAATGTACCAGTATCTCTCCTTCCTCTCTCAATATCCTTTGGGTGGCTATTGAATCTTCCAGGATCATCAAAAACTATGTGGATTTCCTTCACTCCCACACATATGTATGCATATACATGCCTGTACATCAGGAACCGTACATACTCCAGCATGCAGGAGTGGATACGAAGTGGTGTTGTATCGATCATGAACATCCCCTCCAAGATTACTGAATCTGGTTTCCAACCACTGGGATATGCATCTAGAATGACATTTGTGCCCTGATATTTTGAAGAGAAGAAAGCGGTGGTACTACTTTTTTGGCCTTTGTGAGGCATGCCATTATGATCGGCCAGTGCTCGTGGGACTTCAAGATACTGCTCAAGGGAGGCTTTCTTGTTGGTGTTAGAGCAGTATAGAAGCCGGATTTTCAGACAGCTTGTTACCAGACTTTTTTCCTTTAGTAGTTGGTTGTACTGACGCTTTGTGGGCTTGGCTGTACTAAAGGTACTCAGCCTGTGTTGTTTTGATCCCAACACTTCTTTGCTATGTACTCCCAGATAGGTTCTCTTGATCCATTTCTCAAGGTCTGTGTGTCCTATATTGCGGAAATAGAGTAGATCATCTTGTTGGACTTTAGTGGCGATGATGGAACTGAAGGAGTTTCTCAGAGACAACCCTTGGGTTAGGTGAGAAGAAAGGAGATCGTTCTCCTTTATTGTGTCTCTAATACCTTCCACATTCTCTTTGACTTCCTTTCTTCTGAGCTCAGCGACTTTTTGTGCTCCAATTCAGTCTGAACTGGTCCCAGCTGGCTCTGAAAGTTGTGGATGACCTTCGATCTAAAAAGGAAGTAGAGTGCCATTCTGCTGACAAATTCTTTGCTTGGATGTACTACAGCCTTTTTACAATCTTTATTTATCAGCATTTCATGAGCTTCATCGAGCCCAGTGGAATGCCATGCTCTACCTGTTATGCTCACAGTAAAGCCCCAGATGTAAATTTCTGCTGAATGTCCTTGGGTTGTAGCAAACAGTCAGCAAGATGTTGTGGGACAAGCTTTCCATAGGTGGGCCGATCAAAAGCACGGAGAACTGGAGCCATGAGTTTTAATGAACCAATACGGAGATTCCAGTTTGCTGATCTGATGGATGCAAACAGTGCAATGTATGAAAAACCATTGAGGGACACAAATTCATGCCAGAACTTCCAGTTTGGATCAGTGTCTGCCATTTCAGATGCAAAGGTGCTGAATTGCATTCTGATCTTGAGTAGTTTGTCCATAGATGATTGGAAGGCAGAACCTATACCTGTTATTTTGCTTTGCTCCAAAATCTCTCCAGCTGTATTCAAAACTTCTGGATTGGCTTCCAGGAATACCTGAACCATGTGGACATACAGACCTTCCCAGGCCTGTAGTATGAAGCAGTGAGTCTTTTTGAAATGAGAGCACTTTTGAATTGAGGTGAGTGTTTCTCCTCGATGTCCACTTGCTGCTGCAATTTGCTTCAAGCCTGCGTCAAAGTAAATCTTTGACAGGACAGGTTGAAAGTTTTTTAGGATATGAAAATCACCCGGGAAGGGCTGAAGCCAAGAGACCTCACTGCCATAATCAAGTTTCAGAGTCTGAAGATGGTTGTAGGTTTTGGCATATCCTACTACAACAAGGTGCTCAAGCTTATCACTGATATGGAACTCGGCATGGAGACGAGATACAACATCTCCTATGGTTTCTACTGAATCAGCACTCTGGTCAAGTACATTCAAGTATGCATATCTTGATTATGATGTAGATACTGGAAACAGCTGCTCCACAAACCCCAGGTATGTGAGTTCCTCCACAGAACTTTGAGCTGAGGCAAGCACATAGAAGAAACTTGCAACTTGAAACTTCTCTAATGCAGCTTCTTCATCACTACATACCTTGAAGCTCTTGATGGTATGGGTGGTCTTAAGATTTGAGTAATGATTATCTGACATGCGCTATAGTGGGTGAGCTTTGGAAGAGAAGTGAGTGATTATGGGAGAGGTAGGAGTGTGATAATGGCTGGAATTAACTTCAGTGAATGTACGTGAATGCCGAGCAACCTTTTTCAAAGCGGGACTTGGTGAAGATTCGGGTGTTGGGTGATTGGTTCTTTTCTCAAGAGTAACCCTAGGTGGTGATGTGGCTAGTTGTTGTGGTGTAACTGGCTCTGGAAATGTTTTGGTAGCTATCGAGGATGGGCCCTCTACTGGTGAATTGCTAGTGTCTGGCTCTTCAGCATCACTAAATGGCTGCACAGCTTGGATTGTTGTGCCATGCCAGCTTCTTTTCTGATCTCCACAGTAAACAGCAGCATGCCTTTGAAGCCAATCAATGTTGTCAACTGATACAACTGTAAATTTATCCTCGCTCAGTTCAGACAGAAGGCCAGCTAGCCTTAAGCTTCTTTTCAATAAAGAATTGAGAATATCGTTGGTGGGTGTCTAGAGAGGCGATTGCACCAATGCAGTCTGTTAGTAGCACGTGCAATGGTATGGAACATCGCCTGCTAGTGTTGAACAGCAGGACACATAGGGAGTATAGGCACTGGAACTTGCGTTGATGGCTCATATATTCTCTGGTCTAATATCCTTGCGCTTCTCAGACACGTTTCTTGTCAGGAGAGCTATCATTTTCCAGAGGACTGGATCGATGCTGTTTATGCATGACTGTAAATTAAAGTTGGAAATATCATAAGGTTCATTTGAATCACTACTAGTGATGGTACTGATTTGTTTGTGTATCCGTGTGTTCATCTGCATAAATACTTGTTCTAACTTGCTGTCATCAGCTGGCTGGTCTTGGCCTGTAACTTCAGGGTTCTTGATAGTACTAGAGCAAGGTCAGCCCCTCTTCTGTATAACAGGATGCCACATGATTTTTGCTTACATTCCCACACTATGTGTTTGCCAAAAAACCTGGTGATGTAACCAAAGAGAATTTTTCTTAGGCAATTTATCAGTAATATGCTTTGTAGTAAGTATTGAAGTTGAAGATTGAATTGCAGTGGTAATAAAAAAATTGTACAGATTTGGGTATAAAATTCCTAATTTTTGCTGTAAAATGTTGCCTAATTTCCTAATTACTGCCTTCACCCCCTCCATAATGTTCTCACTGTGCTCTCCAAGTTCCAATGCAGGCAGATGCTCACTCGTGTCGTCCATCAGCTTTAGGAGCTCATCATCTTTGCTGGTCCTTCGATTTTCGTGGATAATGTCAAGGTGATTGTTGTAGCATCCAGTACACAAGTGATCAGATTTTGATATAGCTAAATCAAGATACCCATTTTCTCGAAAATAGGTGTTGATGATATCTGTGTCTGGGCAGTGTCTTATAGCACATATACTGCAATGGCACACATAGCACTTCAACCCATTTCTCTCCCTTCCTCTGTGGACCTGAAGTTTTTATTTGCATGTGAAACCCTTATACGTACTCCCAAAAGATCAAACTGGAATACACTCACTAACTATGAACCCCTAAACCCCTATACAGTGGACCCTTGCTGATACAAACCCCTTTAATCTGAACCTTTATAAATCTTTTTTAGGTGCATTAAATAGAAACTAGAAAGTGCTCCATTCAATACTAATAATTTCTGATCGAAATGGGCTCTGGTTCCAAGCTATTCAGATTAGTGAGGGTCCACTGTGTATAGTACCACTCTAGATACACCACTGACCTGGTCATACACTTTCTTGTAGTGCTCTTCGCAGAGACTAATGTGTGTAGTGTCAGGCCTAACTTCCAATCCTAGTAATTTGGACACACTATCTTTGTCAAACATGGAGGTATTTATGGCTGGTTTTTTGTTCTGGCAACCCTGAATCATGCACTGTGCTGCAGAATGCAACCATCGTGGTGTGTATGTATTACTGCCAATGTTTTCCGTGTTTCGCTTAATATCTTTCTCACACTTTCTACATATGCATTTATCTTCACTTATTAATGTCACTTCCCTCAATTTTGTTTTCAGTGCCTCTTCCCAGGTTGCTAAATGGCTGTAATACATTGAGTTCTGGTGGCAGAGGTGACAAGGACCACATTCCTGACCTGGATGTATCTCTTTCTTCTTTCTTCCTCTGGACATTATTAACTTATTTGATACCATTTACTTGTTTACGATTTATCTTGTACTGTGGTTATGAAGTATTTTGCAGTTACAGTTCCTAAATACCATGTACTATAATAATAAGTGTTCTTTATTTGACAATACAGTTCATATGTATACATACCTAGCGAATGGAATGTCCCGAAATTAAAGTAATTTGACTGCTTTTGATTCTGTGAGCTGTGCACTCTCTGCTGCTGACCTGGAATTTCTGGTTTCACTCTAACTTGAACTACATGGACTGGTACGCATCTTACAGCAAAAATTGTAGCTATTCTGCGCATTAGCAAGTTGTGATGGTAATGTAAACAAAAATCAACGCCCACGCAATTTGCATGCAGCTGCTTACTAATTAAAAATAGGAAATGTATTATTCGTATAGCACTTCCGGTCCGTTGGCGATTAGATATAGACTGAGTAGAGTGCAGAGTGCCGTCATCGTTCATATACACCCACGCAATCTAGTGTGAAGAGTAGCTAGACTGCTCAAACAACTAGCTGTTACTATAGTAGATTCAAGCAGAGTACGTAGAAATCTCAGAGAATGGACCAAGAGACAGGCTCAGATAGCGAGAAAGTAACAGACATAAACAGCAGAGACAACAGTCTAGGGGAATTCGTGATCGACAAGTGAACAAGGTAGTGTACATGTGCTCACTACAGGCCACGATTAGCCAGGCTACAGGACAGCCAAGAGCACCGAGAGAACATCGACTACATGCATAGGATTGGTTACACCATAGATATACTAGACTACGTACACAGGATTGGAAACAGGTCACGTGCGCCTATAACGACAATACTGACAATCCGTGTAGGCAGCTGTTCGTGCTAAATTGCCCCAAACAAACAGGGGAGGAGAAGTAGTTTGCCAAATTTCTGCTAAACTATAGCCAAATGGTAAGTTTAAAGAATGCAAAGAGTGGGCTAGTATAGTGCTAAACAAGCATAGTTCTTAAAAAGGCTGGTTTCTCAAGTGTTAGAGGGTATAATTGCGAGTAACAATGGTAGTTCGACTTTGTGGACCTCTGGAGCTTGGATGTTAAAAGTATAGTCTCTTTTTTTTCACTAATCTGTTAGGTAGTGATCATTCATATGTACATATGTACTTTTTAAAGGTGCCTGTAAAAAGATCATGTCAATGTTACTGTTTCTTTAGATTACCCATGGCTGGCTGTCAAGAAAAGCTATAGTAAAGAAGGATACTATAATGTAGCAACTAATACTGTCACTTTACACATATTTCCTTTCATGTTATAATAAGAAAATGATAATAACAAGTACTGATAGTGCACTGCTGAACATCCAATTCATCGAGAGATTTGTTGTGATATACTTGTTTTGGGGGATCAAGATGAAGAGTAAAGCTGCCCCAGTGTATCCTTTCCTGCCCCTGATACAAGAAGGTATCTCATCTCCTCATATAAGAACAACAACATAGTGAAATGGCTTCTTACACCATCAATGGCAAATGGCATGCCATCTCCAGCCCTGCACAAAATTAAAACTACTTGAGTACATATGGTCAACTAGTATCTTTCATTTTATACTAAAAGTAAGGCAGCTAGACTTCTATTTTAGTAGTAGGAGTGCCACAAAACTTTTCAGTCACCTGTTTCCACGTTTTTCTTCCATAGCAACAGTAAATAGACTAAACTGACATGATAAACTACTACAGCTATAGGTCATTGAGCCTTTTCACTTATAATCATAATTATTGCTGCGCTAAATACCTTGCCTTTCACCCTCTTTCTTATTTTGTGTAAGATTTCTCTGTTCGCCAGGTACCTACACGGATGATCTATAAATTCTACGCGCGCATGCCCTGTTTCCAATCCTGTGTACGTAGTCTAGTATATCTATGGTTACACCTCCAATTAAGCCTTGAGGCGCGTGCCATCCTCGTGTGCAAGCGCGCAAAGTGGCGGTGAAATTGAAAATAGTGTAGCAGTCTTTTTCATTTGCTGCACAATGGCTGGGAACTCAAGTCTTGGATGTACAGGAGAGAGAATAGTTTAGTTTAGTATGTTTAGTATCGATAGTTACAACCAGTTGTACTTTTTAGAGTGTCAGGAGCTGCATGTTTAGGGCTGCAATTTCCAAAGTGATGAAGGGTTTACCCACAGAGCCAGCAAAAAATGCAGTCTCCTGTCAGAGAAGTTGGTGGATGAATATATAGGTGCTGCCTTGTCAAGATCTCCAGTCATGCCATGATAATTGCCAGCACCTTGGTCATGGACTAACCTTTGATGAAAGAAAAAGTCCAAGGGTGGCCGCCACACAAGAGTCACCATGTAGCTAGTGAAGTTGTATAGTTGTATTGTAGTTACATAATATCATAGTTCCAGGATATTTGCAATAGATTAACTTAAGTTTAACTAATGAACTAATGCATGCAAACATCCGGTAGCTCTTTTAAAATAACTACCAGGCCTCCAATTCCTTTACAGCGAACCATATCTCAAAACAGTCAGTGGACAGATCTGGTGGATAGAAGGGGGGCTCATTTACATCAGTGACACTATGTTCTCGTTGTTTGCTGCCATGGAAGTAGAGTTGAGGTCCCTTCCACTCATTTCTGCATGCAAACAGTTCGTGTATAGCTTTCATGTATCAACTATTTATAGGACTCTTTAAAGAACCTGTGCTTATTCTGGTTGTTAATTCAATAGAGTATTGATTTAGCTATTAAATGGTCCCAATAACTTTTAGTCAACTGATATATTTTATGAAATGGACCCCCACAAAACTACTACATTATAAAACTCTAAAAGGTTATTCTAGGAAGCGTCTTTATCATAAATTTCTCACAAACCAGCTATTGCAGTAAAGAAGCATTTTCTACACTTTTTCATGTTCTTACCTATTCTCAAAACCCGACAGAAAGTCTGGCACACCCCCACAAAGTAATTACAACAACGGCCATAGAAAATAACATTGCGGGTGACAACAAGGATGGCACGCGCGGAAAAGTATTAGTTCATGTGCGTGACGTCATCAGTCTCCAATCCTGTTCCGTGTCATTATCTATGCTACATGCCAGAAACACTAGTAGCAGTGACGTCGGGGGTGTGTAGTCACATGATACCGTAGAAGGTATGATGATCCTTACCTAAAAATTGTTCTTAGCAAGTCGATTAGCTAGCGCACGCCCTAGCTAATCACGTGGGTAGGTCTATCATGTGAGCTGATGAGTCACATCCCTGACAAAAAATGGTCTTAGAGGTTCCAGAATGGACTGGAAACACCTATTTGTGGAACATGGGTGCCAGGGTTTTATGGATTATAAACAATCCGAGTCCCGAGGGCAAGGGTCGTTTGTAAACCCATGGCACCCATGTTCTATATCCTGCCATAGCTAGCTAAGGTGTATAGACTAGGCTAGCTACGGTAGGCTGCAAAAAAAAGTTCCCGTTCCGTCCACGTAGAACTGGCGTTGCACGCCTTGACCGTTGCCGTTTTCACACAGTCCCCCGTGCGTTTAATTTTCTACACCGTTTAACATCAAGCGTTGCACGCCTGTTCAACGTTCACGAAGAAACGGTAAGAAGTATAGCCATGTACGTACGTAGGTGTAAAAACGTTATTACAAAACGTAACCCTAAGCCTAAAAGCTTATAGAACTATGCGTAGCTATCTCTCTAGGCTGACTAGCTATCTCTCTAAGCTGACTAGCTTATGTTGGCACTAGAGCTAGCTAGCTAGCTAATTCTGCACTTACAGCTAGCTATAGTATAACACCACCATGATGTTCTATTATCAGTGAGATGAAACTTTACAGACACGATGAAGGCAGAAGAAATTGTACCACCACTAGCATGCACAAGTCGATATCTAGCTACGTAGAGCTCAAGGCCTTCCTCGGAGACTGCCTGCAGGTCATCTCGCTGTCGATCTGCTGCTGATGAACGTTTTTGCTGGAATTGCTGCGTGCTTTCATACCGTAAAAACGTTTAGTAATTTCGAACCCAACTACGTACGTTTAATTGGGCTGTTCAACGCAAACGCCTGCTTTGCGTTCATAAAGCGTTCGCACACGGTTTTTTTTACAACGCTTGAGCGTTCTACGGACATTGTACGGCAACGCAACGGAAACTTTTTTATGATGAAGACCGTATGGTAAGTTTCACTTTCTTGTCTCCATGGAGATTAAACGTTTCCATGGATGACGAGCAATATGACTCTTATCGATCATAATGCCCGTCGTTCACGACGACAGGAATTATGGCTTATGAACCACACTGCGGCCCTTTGGTCTAGCCTCGTCCCCAGGCTCTAAAATTTTGCGGAGGTGGACAAAAGAGCCTGGTACCCACTGTTTGCACATGCGCCAATTTTCGGGGGAAATTGTAATCTCTCAGTAATCTTCCATGACGCATGACACAATGCTGCTGAATCAGCACTGCAGCAGACTAGCTCCAGTTCACCAGTTCTTCTTCGCGGACAGAGTCGGTGTGTCTGTTTTACGCCTTATCTTGGCTGAAACAACCCCACCTAGTACTGAACAAGGAGCAGCAGCAAGCAATTCTCTCCGTTCGTTTGTTCGTTCGTTGGGGAATAGTGCAGAGCTGAGGCTGTGATCATCTCCTCTGGATTTAAGGGAGAACAGCTTTCTTGCCACTATGAATAGTTTTAGAAGTGCCAGTCTTGTCTTCTCTTCTCCAGAGAATTTCATTGCAACAGCTTTCTTGGTATCTTATAGCACATGCTCTTACATGCTGTGACATCACACACTGTCATAAAGTGTAATAGGCGGGAGTTTTGCGTGAAATTTTTGGAATATGTGCAAACAGTGGGTACCAGGCTCTATTTCCTGCCTCCGCATAATTTTAAACCTTGGGTACGGGTACGAGGCTACCCTTTGATCTTGCCCATCCACCTTGTGGTGTATGTATATTCATGGTAATACTTATGGATATTGTATTCTGGGCTGGCTGTTTCCATTAATTAACTGCTAATGAATTTCTACAACCAAATAATTATGTACCCAAAATCAATATTAAACCACACTTGCAAACTTTATATGAACTGCTTATCAGAGAGAGTGGTAGCTCTCTCTATGTAGGGATGACTCGGATGCGCCACATATAGACAATACAAAAGTGAATTAAATTTCTAATTCCCCCACTTAGACTTAACAAAAGCTACTGTGAATGATGATTATCCAGCCTACTAGAGCCTACTACAAAGTGCAGACCAAGTTTCAGGACCAGGGAGCTTACCATTTCAGAAATACGGTTAAGCAGGTAAATCACTGGATTCTTCTTCTTAGACAACCATATCTCTCAAACCACTCAAGCTACAGCTATGATTTCTGAATAAATTCACTCCAAATTCTACCATCTACGATCTTTTGTACTTGTCAATCCTCGAAAGAGTCACTGTAAAAGGAGCACAGCACTCGACTAACTTACAGGCCCGTAGCAACCGGTCAGGCCAGTCAGGCCATGGCCAGACCTCTTTTAGGGCTAAGTTAACCTTTGACCCTTATTTTATCAACACACCGGGGCTGGGGTTGAGGGGGTTGCAACCCCCCTTTTTTTCCCCAAGCTATTAGAAAATGAAAATGCAATTTGACCATGCCTAGCTACTTGCTTAGCCATGTCTATTTTTCTTCAACAACTTGTTTTTCTCCTCTAAAGTAGTGTAATTAGAAGAGAGAACATGTTACATGTGTGGGCTAACTAAACTAGGAACTAATGTGGTTACTAGGCCTACGGTCAAAGAAAGAAACAATCTATGTATATATGACACATCCATTCTGGCTTTCATTTTCAAGGTCACACATTGGATAACTTGGTGCATACTGTGATTTCCTTTTTTACGATCACACCTGTGACCATGCACGTGTCACTTCAAAGATATCTTTCGAAGTACATTACAGATTGGATAATTCAGTGCATACCAACTGTGATTTCCTGAACAATCACACCTGTGACCTTGCACCTGTCACTTCGAAGATTACATTTTCAAGGTCACACATTAGATAACTCAGTGCTGTGATTTGAGGTGTGACCTTGCATGTGTCACTTTGAGTTTAAGTACCAGTGAACGGCCCACATGGGTCCTCCAAATGACTATACTCCTTTCCTTGTGGTCCAGTGTTTAAGCTCTTAGTCCTGCAACCCCACTTATCTTGCACACTCATGCTAAGTAAACATTGAGCATAATATACATTGTGTAGCCACACCCATTTTAATTAACTACACCCACGTCCTGGCCTGACCACTAAATTTTTGCTTCCTACGGGCCTGACTTATTATAATAATACACATGCACATAATTGATATCCAATTATTTGTACAAGGCAAAAAAAAATTCCATGGAATGAAAAAAATGTAGAGATTGATCCTTCATCCCAAGTTGATAGAGTTCGAGTAGTCTATGATCTAGAGCTAGCTAGCTAGCTGAGTAATATTATAATTTCGAATAATTGGATATCAAATATATGCACATGCGTATTATCAGAGAGCACGGTAGCGCTCTCTATATGTAGGGATGACCTATGACCCTCCATATGACTAATACAAAATGAAGTTGTATTTTCTCAGAAACCAGTAAGTTTTAGCTACTATGACTGCTTACCCTGTCTTTTATGCACATTCTTGTCATGCAGGAGAATTTTGGAGGCTGAAAGACTTATCAAGGAAGAGCAGTAAAAATGCACTTTTTCATGAGTTCTCATTCTTCATGTTCGTAATCATCTTCTTCTTAATGGCTCGAGCTGGAGAAAAATTGGGCCGCGCTTGGGCCATGTTCTATAATTATATGAATCTGCACCATTTTACCCGGACCAGGTCCACGTCCCATCGGTTTAGCCTGTAGTTCACTCAGAAAAAAAAACCTATACCTTAATACAGTCCACTATACAAAGAAGCCATTTAAACAAAACACGCATGCGTACGTAGTTACCATGACTCTGCTCGTAAATTTCTTCTGAGTTAATAAAAAATGGCTTCCAATAATTAAGTTAGTCGAGTACTGTGCTCGGTAGTATCTCTTTTCTACAGCGACTCTTTCGAGGATTGACGAGTATAAAAGATCATAGTTGGTAGAATTTGGAGTGGATTTATCCAGAAACCATAGCTGTAGCTTGAGTGGTTCGAGAAATATGAAGAAGAAGAAGAAGAAAAAGAAGAAGAAAAAGAAGAAGAATAGAGAAGAAGAAGAATCCAACGATTTTCCTGCTTGCCGTATTTCTGAAAAGGTAAGCTCCCTGGTCCTGAAACTTGGTCTGCACATTGTAGTAGGCTCTATAGTAGGCTGGATAATCATCCACAGTAGCTTTTGTTAAGTCTAAGTGGTGGAATTAGAATTTCACTTTCGTATTAGTCTATACACGGTGTGCGCCGCAGTCCATGTCATCCCTACATAGAAAGAGCTATCGCACTCTCTGATTACTTAGCTCAGCTAGATAAAGATAATGTGCGTGCTAGATAATAGACTACTCAATCAACTTGGGGGATTTTAGATTTACCAATCCATCTACTGGTAGAGCTCTTCTGCATCCTTGACCTCCAAGTATGGTTCAATACTTCAAGGCTTGACTTGCTGATAAATAATCATTGGCCTGCAATGCTTTTAGAAAACTATTCTTCTTTCATCTGTCCCTGCATACACATAGAAGAATGAACTCTATACATAAAACCATATAACTTAAAAGAGAGAAAAAAAGACCAGGAACAAATAAGGGAAAAAACATTTCTGTGAAATGAAAAAAATGTAGGGATGACCATAGCCTCGTTCCCAGGCTCTCAGTGAAACGGGAAATGTGGGGGCGGAAAGGAGAGCCTGGTTTCTACTGCACGCACGGGCGTGTAAATTTTGGCCACACAATTATATTCATAACACGATTGTGTCATAATCTATGATGTAATTATTAAGTAAACGAGAATAGTTTCCTTGGAGAAGACAACTGCAAACATTACTAGCTTCAAAGAGCTGGCCAAATCTTCTTTGCAGAGATCCCTTGAGAGCACAGGGGCACAAACATATCCTTGCCATCAAATACAGCTCAGATAGCCAGCTTCTGCTCTTCCTTCAGCAACAGTTCGGGTAAACCATGCAAGCATTGACAGGGCATGAGAAAGCGCTTGCAGATAGTGGGAACTTGAATCGCTTGAAGAAACGCTAGAAGAAACACTCTCAGAAACACTAGAACCATCTTGCACTAAAAAATGCTGATTAGACAAAATAATAAATAATTATTATGATGAAATCAAAAACGGGAAAGTACGGAGGGAATCCAAATCCCCTGGAATGTGAGGGATCCGGTCTGCAGTAGAAACCAGGCTCTCCTTTCCGCCCCCACATTTCCCGTTTCACTGAGAGCCTGGGCACGAGGCTAGGATGACCATTGCTCAAAAAAGTAAGGAAACAGGGGTAGGGATGAAGGATGGAAGGATGGAAATGGGATCAGTCTTTGTTCTGTATATCCAGCCAACAATCCCTACATATACACATTATTATCTGAAACTACCTGAGTTGCTTGCTGTTCTTTTCTGGGTAACCTTTTACATAGCAATGCTCTAACTTCATACAGTCTCAGACGACATTCTCAAGTGGTTACAATTAGACAAAAGATTAAAGCAAATAAAAACAATGTTCCAACTTCATGCAGTCTCAGACGACACTCTCGAATGGTTATAATTAGCCAAAAGATTAAAGCAAATAAACGACACTCTCAAGTGATTACAATTAGCCAAAAGATTAAAGCAAATAAAAACAATCAAACGACACTCTCAAGTGATTACAATTAGCCAAAATATTAAAGCAAATAAACGACACTCTCAAGTGATTACAATTAGCCAAAAGATTAAAGCAAATAAACGACACTCTCAAGTGATTACAATTAGCCAAAAGATCAAAGCAAATAAAAACAATGCTCCAACTTCATGCAGTCTCAGACGACACTCTCAACTCTCAAATGGTTACAATTAGCCAAAAGATTAAAGCAAATAAGCGTGCACTAATTGCTTGCCAATCTATTAGCTACATGGCTACATGTATAATCATATGGTTAATATTAATTTTACTGATACATATTCCCTCCCTGTGCAATTAATCCTTAATGCCACTCATAGTTTATAATTGCACTCCTACATCTGTGCATGTGCAGACTAGCCATAGTAACGAGGCTTCTAAAGATGGTAGGTGTTATAACCTGGACTTACTGACTGCATGAACTTGTTAATGTTGTTTATGTTAATTACCTTATACCAACTCATGTTATACATGTTACTCCGTGGAAACTTCTAGAACTGTTGTTCCATATGTGTGTGGTTGTATTTATTGTCTTGCCTTGTTAGTCATCCTTAGTTTTTTGTTGATTTGTTAGCTAGTCTGATTAGTCATTAATATAATAATTATTAGTAACTATTTGGTATTTGATGAGCTAATATACAACGCTTGATTTATCTCTATGACATTTTTTGTAGGTTCTAGGCTTATCTACATAAGTGGATTGTTGGCATAAATTACAAGTTCTCATTAATTAACAGCTTTCTACCTGGCTGATACAAGTAATCTACCAATAGGCCTTTTTTGTGAATTTTATGAGAAACTGGCTAGGTAGCTAATTGCATGAGGAAAACCAGTACATGTAGCAGGTGTAATAGTATGAATGTCTGGCTGGCTGGCTGGCTAGTTCCTGGATTCAAGACTGGTGCATGTATAGCTACAGTATACGTCCCAATCAACAAATTTTTTGAACTTTTTACACTGAATTGCTACCATACTCTAACTGTTGCTATCGTGAATTCTTACATTTTGATACATAAGCAGCATACATTTTAGTTGGTCTACGAAGTATTTCAATTCCATTTGAACCACGTATTCCATTAAAAGCTGCACTGAAATCCTTGGAAAAGTCACGTATCAGTATGGCATCGAAAGCTGATTGGTCATATCTGTGACAGCCCACATAAGCATTCATTGGCCTATTAAAGTTGCATCCAGGGAGACCAGCACCTGGTGGAGCAATGCATTCAGGGTGAAGTGCACAGTCCACCCATTTTGGCAAGAATTTATCTTTGACCAAGTCATTTGCCCAAAAAACAATTGAATTGGCTTCAAACTGTGGTGCAGCTTTCATCATCTGTTCTCTGGTCATATTTTTCATATGAAGGTACTCAAACATTTTATCATGTGTCGTTCTTATAACATTGTAAACTCTACGTAGTGGCAGGATTGGAAATTTTATGAGATTGGAAACATATTTCAGGAAATTGGGAGTTATACGACAGCTTGAATCACACCAAAAGAATACTTCATTTCTTTCACTCAGTTCTTTAATGATCAATGGCTTCCAGGCATAAATCTTCAAGTTTTTAGTATGAGGAGGATACTTGCTAAAGTCAAACTTTCTTGCTTCTGTGTTACAATATGATGACATAGTTTTTTTTTGTGCTGGGTTCAGTCCCAAGTCGTAAACAATGATCTTATTTCGTGGTAAAAGTGCATGTATCGAGCCAAAAAAGTCTTTGCTTTCTTCAAAATGATTGCTTGAGAGTGCAGTCACTACTACCATCTTGCACAGTATATAGTCAGCACAGCTACAGTTCGGATGTTGTTGCAACTTCTTTCCTCCCTTAGAGGGACATAGGTCTTCTAATTTCTTTTCAGCTGCCACAGAACAACAAGACTGAGAAGATCTTCTATCATTAACTTTGACTGATGATCGAAAAGGGCTAGGGTTAGAGCTAGGGCTAGGATTAGAGCTAGGCCTAGGGCTATGGCTAGAGCTGGCTGGATATAGGTGATTTCATAACAAAGAAGGGTGATTTTCTCAGAATATAAACAGCTAGTACCATACAGAGTAACACCACTGCCAGAATTTGTCTCAACGCTTTCATCTTGCCTCGGCACCGGATCGCGGAGTACAGTCAATTGCAGCTCCGTTTGAACATTCCGTATGAAGCATACGGTTTCTGCGTGCCATAAATAGAAGTGTTGATAGGCCCAAATTTGTATGGCCCCGCACAAACCATACGACTTCTGACGGAAATTCGAACGGAGCTGTACTCGTGGACATTTGATGACGTCACGAAAATAGCGTATAGCAACGGGCCGCGGGCCTAGCAATCACAAAAATGCACTCGTTAATTAAACAAAATAGAGCCCACCTCCATGTTGACATAGGCTTGTTCTTTGATTTTTTCCAAGAAGAAGCAAGAAAATCGGCCCAGTAAAGCCTGAAATATGCCGCTCTAAATATCTCAAAATCAGAAGTTTATCAGGCTTATTGAAGGATACTGAGTTGGAGCCCTTTGGGAGCTGTAACAAGATTTCTAGGTTGCTTCTCACTTTTCTGGATGCGCTACGAGGTCAGCAAAAATCAATTAAATCCCATGTACTTACTTGTAGAAGGATTAATTTCTAGGATTCTACTCTATTCCTCTCTGTAACAAGAGTTAGAAGGCCCATAGGTGGCCATAAAGTATTCTATGCTTTAGTAGCAAGCACTGACAGTCCTGTATTATTTACAATAATAAGTCCTTATTTACAACTTGAGCCATCCATGTCTTAGTCCCAACCCCTTCTCCTTCCAATGGTCACTCTTTTAAACAGGCTTAAGAGTGGTTTGACAGTCCCCAGCCAAGTATTTGAGATCTAGTTCATATGTAGAGGGCTGTGAAGTGATTCCCTTCAATTTATCTATAATGGTCACAGGTTATTAGATGAGAGATGACGGGACGGGGGTACTGTTGAGCCAACTGTATCAATCAAGTATCTGTTGGTGAGTCAAACACTTGTAAACTACTACCTGTGATTATTTAGGTTGTTTTCTCTCCATTGCAGGTATTTAACAGTCCTTAAAGATGAAAATTCACCACCAAGGATGGAATATTTTGTGTTTCTTTGTGTAGGTCTAGTCCTCAAGGAAAAATGAGAAGCAACTCAAACTAAAGAGACACATGCAAATCTACCTTTTGTCAATACAATTCTTGTTATCAAATATCTTGAAAAACTTCCAGATCTGTTGTGAGCTTCAGCAAAGAGTTGTTTTTAAATGTTTTATTTGTGACCTTTGTTTAGCTGCTGCTCAGTTCAAAATGGCTTTACCTGGAAAATGCAGTTTCTACCTAAGTGACCTCATAGGTCAATAGATGGGAATAGGGAGGAGTTATGGGCTACTCTTAAATTGGTGATTCCTGGAATGTTTCTAGGAGATACTATTATCTTGTCCATACCGGAAATGAATTAACATGAATCTAATTAAATGTCCACGTTGAAACACCCGGACTGTGTTGTGGAAGTACGGGGATTGGAAACTCCGTACTGACAACATCCGTGTTGTCGGTGCGCGGCGCGGTGGGCTATGGCGCGCGCACGTCTACAATTATAGAATGCATAGGCGAGCTGCAGCACTATAAGCAAGGCAAGTTATACATTTCTATACCTAGCTACTTCATGCAGGTATCAACCAATTGATGCAGGCAACATCACATAAAGGACAATTTCAAGAAGTGTTATTGTGAAGGAGTGGCAGGAGGGAAAAGGTTTTGAGAAAGAATATCAGAAGACCTTTTTAAGTTTAGCAGGCTGTGGGACTCCCAATACATTTTCAACCAATATTCGACAGAGGACTTCCTGCTTGGCCTGATAGGGTGATGAGTACTGATTCAGTCTATCTCATGAAGAATGTAATGCCTTTAGATATGTTGCAGGCATTAAAATGATCAGTAATAGCTATACCCAATACAATCTTTCATTTCCAGCTTGTTTGCATTGAGCTTGTCAAGTAAATATACATATACCAGGAGTGAATGAATCTCTCAGGACTCCTTGGAGAAATTTTTCAGATGTCATCGCCACTTGCCAGATGCAGAGGGGTTATACCCATGAGAACCCTAATGTTTGAGACACTATAAAAATACTCAGGCATTGAGAGTTATAAACACTGTGAGTCGAAATATTTCAAAAAAGAAATAGCTACATGAGGGCTAGAAAATATCAATGAGTCCTTGAAAATGAGGAGAAGAAAGAAGTAAATCCCAGCATAATAGCTAGCTATATTATTATTAAACTTAAGAAATTTGTGGGTAAAAGACTGCCTAGCTTGCATCATCTAACTCTACATAAATTGCTGACCATTGTAAATTTACATCCTCTAGGATTCCATGAAAGTGGTAAGTCAGGAAAGGGGCCCAACGAATGCACCTTGAAGACCACTATTTCAGTGATTGTATCTCTTATAAGCAAACAGGCAGGTAATTTTGCACTTTATAGCACACTATAACTTATTGGTGATATTTTGGTGTATCTTATCAGGTTTTTAATAATTATATCCAGTGAGCCAAAAAAGGGGCCCAAGAGTAAAAAATATGGTATAATTGCCTATTCCATTATCTGGCTAATTTTTAGTACAATTGTAGTTTCTTATTCACCACAAAATTAATTAAATTAAATTAAATTAAACATCCCTTAGGTAACAGCTTATTTGCCTCGCTAAAATTGTCGCTCTTCCATTTTGACACTACATGAATTTTCCTTAGCAACCACCCAATGGCGGAAACCCGCTCCCTCGACAACACGGATGTGGTCAAAAATTGGCGCGCGCTAGTATTGAGTTGAGAGCCTAAGAAGTTAAAGTACTAACACCAACTGCTTCACTTGCCAATTGAATATGTTACACGAATATATCCTAGTAGTGCACTCTATAACAAGTAAGGGAAAAAGCATTTCGTGAAATGAAAAAAAGATGTAGGGATGACCACTGCTCAAAAAAGTAAGGAAACAAGAAGGATGGAAATGGGATCAATCTTTGTTCTGTATATCCAGCCAACAATCCCTACATATACACACATTACTACACTATAATCTGAAGTTACCTGACGTATATGTAGGAATTGTTGGCTGGATATACAGAACAAAGATTGATCCCATTTCCATCCTTCTTATTTCCTTACTTTTTTGAGCAGTGGTCATCCCTACATCTTTTTTTCATTTCAAGAAATGCTTTTTCCCTTACTTGTTCCTGGTCTTTTTTCCTCTCTTTTATGGTTTTAGCTATGATTAGAGTTCATTCTTCTATGTGTATGCAGGGACAGATGAAAGAAGTTCTCCAATAGCATACCAGCCCAATCATTTATCGAGTCAAGGTGTTGTGTTGTTGAGCCATATTTGGAGGTCGAAGATGCTGAAATAGAGTCTGCCGTGGTGAATCTAAATCCCCGAATCGATACAGTAGTCTATCATCAGCTAGAGCTAGCTAGCTAGCTAGCTAGAGACAGCTGAGTAATATTATGATTTCGAATAATTGGATATTCAAATACATGCGCATGCGTATTATAGAAAAGATGGCTTCCTAATTGAATTAGTCGAGTGCTGTGCTCCATAGTGTCTCCTTTTTCATCGACTCTTTCGAGGATCAACGAGTAGAAAAGATCATAGTTGGTAGAATTTGGAGTGGATTTGTCCAGAAATCATGGCTGTAGCTTGAGTGGTTCGAGAGATATGGTTATCTAAGAATAATAATAATAATAATAATAATAATAATAGAGAAGAAGAAGAATATAGCGATTTACCTGCTTGCCGTATTTCTGAAACGGTAAGCTCCCTGGTCCTGAAACTTGGTCTGCACATTGTAGTAGGCTCTAGTAGGCTGGATAATCATTCACAGTAGCTTTTGTTAGGTCTAAGTGGGAGAACTAGAATTTCACTTTAGTATTAGTCTATAGGCGGCGCGCGCGGCCGTCCGAGTCATCCCTACATAGAGAGTGCTACCGCACTCTCTGATATATTTATTTTTATAGACATGTGATGTTGACTTGGATGAAGCGATAGAGGGAATAGAATAATCTGAACCATACATCGCAGGCCCGTAGGAAGCAAAATTTTAGTGGTCAGGCCAGGACGTGGGTGTAGTTAATTAAAATGGGTGTGGCTACACAATGTATATTATGCTCAATGTTTACTTAGCATGAGTGTGCAAGATAAGTGGGGTTGCAGGACTAAGAGCTTAAACACTGGACCACGAGGGAAGGAGTATAGTCATTTGGAGGACCCATGTGGGCCGTTCACTGGTACTTAAACTCAAAGTGACACATGCAAGGTCACACCTCAAATCACAGCACTGAGTTATCTAATGTGTGACCTTGAAAATGTAAGCCAAAGATATCTTCGAAGTGACAGGTGCAAAGTCACAGGTGTGATTGTTCAGGAAATCACAGTTGGTATGCACTGAATTATCCAATCTGTAATGTACTTCGAAAGATATCTTTGAAGTGACACATGCATGGTCACAGGTGTGATCGTAAAAAAGGAAATCACAGTATGCACCAAGTTATCCAATGTGTGATCTTGAAAATGAAAGCCAGAATGGATGTGTCATATATACATAGATTCCGTATTTCCTTGAATAATAGCCTGGGCGTTTATTTCTTACAGAGAATTCTCATACCCGGCTACAAAACGAGGCAGGCTTCTATATAAGGCCGGCGTCTATTAAATTAATGTACTGCAGGCCGGCGCGGGGCATATGCACAAGGTGGCGTGTGCATTATTAATGGCGAGTCGAGCGTTATCCGATGATATAGTTAGTATTGCTGCATCATACGTAGCTGAAAGTAGGTTCATTAACTGATCTTACCTGCTTCTTAGACTTTTATCTGTCATTTCTATAGCTTTAATTTTGGTTATGCTACCGTAGCAAGATCTTTTCGACACAAACTTAGCAGCTGCTTCATGCACGCATGCGTGCGCAGTTTGCAGCTATTAAACTTTGAACTTTGACCAGGCGTTAATTCGAGGCCGGCGTGTATTTCTTATGTTGCTTGAAGTTTCCCGGCGATTATATGGGGCAGGCGTTTATTCAAGGAGGGCTATTATTCAAGGAAATACAGTAGATTGTTTCTTTCTTTGACCGTAGGCCTAGTAACCACATTAGTTCCTAGTTTAGTTAGCCCACACATGTAACATGTTCTCTCTTCTAATTACACTACTTTAGAGGAGAAAAACAAGTTGTTGAAGAAAAATAGACATGGCTAAGCAAGTAGCTAGGCATGGTCAAATTGCATTTTCATTTTCTAATAGCTTGGGGAAAAAAGGGGGGTTGCAACCCCCTCAACCCCAGCCCTGGTGTGTTGATAAAATAAGGGTCAAAGGTTAACTTAGCCCTAAAAGAGGTCTGGCCATGGCCTGACAGGCCTGACCGGTTGCCACGGGCCTGCATCTCATCACTGGGAAAACCAGGAGAAGAGAATATTCAATTCTTTATTTGTGATGAAAAGACTATAATCGGTGAGTGCAAAACATTATGATGCCTTTATCAATCTAATATGTACTTTGATATTTTTTATCCCAAACCACTTTTGGACTTACAGTTTTTAATATAAAGGATACTCAAAACCCCCACCACGTTCATCCAAATTTTTACAAAATATGTCAGCAATTATTGTTTAAAAATTTTTCCTTTAAAAATTTATGCCATAGATTTTTATATCATTTCCTCATTAATTTTTTGTTGAAATTTTATTGTTTATTTGACCAAGAGTGGGTGCAGTAGCTATGTGTTTCAGTAGCACCCGTGGTGTATACATAATGGTAGAGCAGTGACACCATCAGGGCATAAATCCAACACCCCTGGGGGTTTCATAGTGACATGATGGAGTGTAAACAAAACACCTGTGTGGTATAAGAGTGACATTATGGTGGTATAAGTGTAACACCCTTGGGGTATAAAATTGGTGGAATATGGGTGTACACATAACATCCTTGGATGTGACAGTGGCATGATAAGGGTGTATTAGTAACACTCCTTGCAACACTCTCACAAGTGTAGTATTAACACCCATAGGGGAGCCCCAGCATAGCGTCAGTTATAGCACCAAAAAAGGTGTTGTTATAACACCCCATTTTTAACAGTGAATATAGTTGATGCATAAGCTCAGTATAGTAAGCTCATGTGCCTCAAAATATTCCTTCCTAAGATGATCACATTATTTTTGTGGTTCACTGTTGTGGAGAGCAGTGTGGTGGATTTTTGCCCAAAGTATGATAATAAAGAGAAAATTATGGTACATAAATCTTGACATCATTTGAAACATGTCAGATAGAAAGAGCTACAATGGTTTCTTACATTTTGAAATGTAAGCAGCATACATTTTAGTTGGTCTACGAAATATTTCAATTCCACTTGGATCACGTATTTCATTAAAAGCTGCACTGAAATCCTTGGAAAAGTCACGTACCAGTATGGCATTTAGAGCAGATTGGTCATATCTGTGACAACCTGCATAAGCATTCATTGGCCTCTTAAAGTTGCATCCATAGAGACCAGCACCAGGTGGAGCAATACATTCTGGGTGAAGTGCACAGTCAACCCATTTCGGCAAGAATTTATCTTTGACAAAGTCATTAGCCCAAAAAACAATCGAGTTGGCTTCAAACTGTGGTGCAGCTTTCATCATCTGTTCTCTGGTCATGTTCTTCATGTGAAGGTACTCAAACATTTTATCATGTGTTGTTCTCATGACAGAGTCTTCCTTGTGGAGTGGCAGGATTGGAAATTTTATGAGATTAGCAACATACTTCAGGAAATTGGGAGTTATACGACAGCTTGCATCGCACCAAAAGAATACTTCATTTCTTTCACTCAGTTCTTTAATGATCAATGGCTTCCAGGCATAAGTCTCCAAGTTTTTAGCATGAGGAGGATATTTACTGAAGTTAAATTTTCTTGCTTCTGTGTTACAATATGATGATATAGTATTTTGATGAGCTGGGTTCAGTCCCAAATCGTAAACAATGATCTTATTTCGTGGCAAAAGAGCATGTATTGAGCCAAAAAAGTCTTTGCTTTCTTCAAAATGATTGCTTGAGAGTGCAGTCACTATTACCATCTTGCACAGTATATAGTCAGCACAGCTGCAGTTCAGATGTTGTTGCACCTTATTTCCTCCCTTAGAAACACATAGGTCTCCCAATTTCGTTTCAGTTGCCACAGAACAGCACTGTTGATTAAGGCTGTGTATTAGGAAAGGAATGGGTGAGCGTGGAATGGGTGAGCGTGTGATAATGTATAGACTCAGAGTAAGAAAAGCTAGAACCACCAAGACTGATATATCTACCACAATTGAAACTCGAAACTTCATCACGGCGCTTCAAAGGATCTGTGATATAAGTGAAGAGGTAGGACAGAAGCACTGATGGAGACAAGTTAATAGTCTAAATAGCTATACTTAGAAACTCAGAGCTACAGAGCTACCTTCATAATAGAGTTTTAAAAAAGTAGCTCACAACTGAACTTATGGAGTTTGAGTCTTATATAGCGTAAGGCATCATTATTCGACCAGACTATTTTCCTCGTGCCTTTTTTTTTTTTTGCAATTTTCAACAAGAAGAAATTATTTCTAAGGCCCATTGGTATTTGGCGTCATACCTTTCGCTAGCTTCGCTGTCGCTAGCAAACACAAAACGTGGGTGGAGGAACTCGTTAATAGCTGGGTGTGGTGGGCATGGGAGGAGCCTCGTAGTTCGTAGTCTTGCTTGAGAGCACGAACGAGGCTAGAGTTGGCGTCTGAACAACGGCACATCACAGGACAGGGACAAGCCATGGCAGGAGTTTTCGTAACTAAGGGGTAGCTACGCTCTAGCTACAGACCGACCAATGAAATCGTGCGCCCTGGGGATATATAACAGTTAGAACACGGTAGTCCTGGTGATTATGGCCAAATAAACAACCTTACAAACAATAACAATGTCGACCACCCGTTGAAAATTTAATATCAATAATCGTCCACCCAGTCTTTCTTTTCAAGTTTTGCTCCACTACATGTCAGGGCCCTTAAAAAGATACTTTTATACTATTTTATGCCATAAAATACATCATTATACCAAATTTTTATAAAAAATGAACGAAGCTTTTCTATCATAAACGGCTTCACAACTTTCAGTCGAATTTGCTCTTTGTTATAGCAAGGGCTGTACAGATGGATATGACTAGATTCTGTAAGAATATGAAACACAGACCAATGAAGACTGTTTCTGAGCATTATTATCTGAATCCAACAAAAAGGAGAGCTTCTGCAGCAGTTACCATTCCACCATTAGTCGATAGATTTCCTAGCTTTTGAGCAATCTTCCGGAGCCATGGAGATGGGTAAGGCCACTATTTATAGAATGATTGTTTCCTGTCCACCGCCCGCGTATTGAAAATGTTACCGCATCAAAAAATATTATTACTAGTGATACCGGGCTATTTTTAAAATACTATGAAACTATAAATTCATTTCTTAAAAATATTAAGCTCTTTTTCCTCAGCCAGATAAACTTTATCCGATAAAAATCCATCCAGTAGAAGCAGAGATACGTAACATTTTACAATTGAAATTGTACAGGAAAATTTTACTTTCTTTTAATTAAGAAAACGGCACCTTTCCAAAGTAGGTTAAAGGTCATTATGGCTAATAGTACTGTAATCTTTTGCTCGTATCTTAGGATCTACTACAGGCCCGTAGGAAGCAAAATTTCAATGGTCAGGCCAGGATGTGGGTGTGGTCAAGTGAAATGGGTGTGGCTACACAATAATACTCACTAGGGCTGCATAAATTATGCTGGTGAACATTTTATAAGTAGAAGCAGTGACTGGCAACTTGCTGATTCCCTTTTTGACATGATGACATGCATGATGAATAACATATGCACCAAGGGTGCATTGAGTCGCCGCCTGTGGATTGGAAACAGTGGAATGGAATACAGTGCACAAGAGGAGACGTGATCATGTTGATCACCTGTACTATGGATGTTTGCTGAGTAACATATCTACATATCACTTGAAGGTAGCTAGCTAGTAGGCCTGTGGATTGGAAACAGTGGAATAGAATACAGTGCACAAGAGGAGACGTGACCATGTTGAGCACCTGTACTATGGATGTTTGCTGAGTAACATATCTACATATCACTTGAAGGTAGCTAGCTAGTAGGCCTGTGGATTGGAAACAGTGGAATAGAATACAGTGCACAAGAGGAGACATGATCATGTACTATGGATGTTTGCTGAGTAACATATCACTTGAAGGTAGCTAGTAGGCCCGTGGATTGGGAACAGTGGAATTGAATACTGGACTAGACTACTACCAATACTATTGATCTAGCTAGTAGCTAGCTAGCCATTAGGCCCAGTTAACCTATAATTCATTCTTCAACGCTAACAAACATGCCTGTACCAACAATTATTTATTGCTCCTCAAATCATGTATGACAGCTATATAAGCGATTGTTATCACTGAAACCTAATATAGAACTTGTAAGATCATGCAGCTCTTGAGTATTGTATCTGTCATATGCTGAATCCCACATCCACATTCCATATTACCATCTGGTCAGACTGATACTGTAGCTATAAACTATAATTCTCAGATATTACACAACACTTCTAGATATACTGTATGATGCCAGCATTATTTATCCGGGCCTACTAGCTACCTTCAAGTGATATGTAGATATGTATATATTTTCACTACTCAGAAAAACATCCTCAGGGAACTATAGTATAGTAACAGGTGATTAACACGATTACATCTCCTCTTGTATTGTACACTCCAACCCTCTGCGAAAAGCAATTTTTTCATGGTTATGTTTAACACAAAGCTGCTACATCCACCTTTAACTGCATCACACCAATAGATTCCTGCATCTGAATTGGTACAATTATTGCTAGCAATCACAGATTTAATACCAATGCAATATAGAACATGGAAGCCGAGGTCGGAACGTGTGTTAATAATCGAAATCTCAGATTCTAGTATTCCATTCCATTCCACCAATCCTATTGGGAAAGAAATTGAGCTTGAGCCTGAAGCTTCTAGGCTCTAGCAGTGATATTGTAGATATCAAAGCATTATGGGCATGCAGTGTGCTTGAAAATTTGAGAATATAGTTGAGTGAGCCCTAATGCTCACTTAGGGGTATCGGGTCGAAAGTTTAAAAGTGGTCAGGCCATGGCCTGACTGGCCTGACCGGTTGCTACGGGCCTGTACTAGATGGATTTTCTTCAAACAAAGTTCATATGGAAGAGTAAGAAAATGACTATAGAACTAAGGGTAAATTTAAAAAAATAGGCCATGTAGTCTGGATAACACCAGACTAGTAGAAACTGTTGTACAATTGTTGTCCTAGAGTCTGTCTCTATTTTGAATGTACACAACATTAACAAAGTTAGGAACTTCAGTAGACCTACCCTCCCCATGTAAAACGTGTTTTTGATTGCTCATTTCAAATTTACTGTATTACGGCTTTGCTATATTTTAGAATTTGTGGCATTAAGTCTGCAATTTATGCTGCCAAGCTTTGCAGTGGACAGTGATTGATGTTCAAAGTCATGTACAGGATCTGGGAGCTTTGCTGTTATTAAAGAACAGACTGCAGCATTACTCCACAGCCAGAACTGATTTATGTTGTTCAGAGATTGATTCAGAATTCAAGCATTTTTCATCACTTTTATTTTACATTAAAATATGTACTATGGGGGTGAGGGGGGTTAGGCTATTCACCTGAGGCAGCACAGATTCAAATTTAGTGGGAAAGGGTTGAGGTCATGAACTTTGACCCATCAGTTATATAAGTTGAATGCCTTATCCTTCTTGCGTGCCTTCTTTTCCGCTTGATACAAGAAGTTATCCAAGGTACCAGGATCAGTTTTTGATGCAGTTTCCAAAAAATATGGTTTCATGACCTGTTCAAGTGTTATATCATAAGAAAATCGAAATTTAAATATGTTTTTGAACATCAAATCTAAATTTAGCACTCTATCTAAAAGAAACTGTCACAGTTAGATTCTCTAGAATATTAGGATTCTGTTGATATGTTTTTTTCCTGGATTTCTTTGGATCTGGACCTTCGCAGCCAGGTTATATCTTGGTCACTTTTGGTGCCGTCCTGCAGTATTATTTTTACGTATAAAAAATTGACCCCGCCCACCATAGCATCCGGTATCACTATTATTACTGCCTAGCGCCTGCCATTGCTCATGCGTGCAGTAGAGCGCGCACATTTGGCTTCACATACAGCTCTTTTTGGCAAAGCCCGTGGTGAATGACTAGTCTCGCGGGCCGCGAGACTAGTGAATGATGACAGGATCCTTGAGATAAACAACGAAGCAGTAATAGAATAATTATAATAACCGCCCGCCCGCAGCACTTTGGATGTTTTCTTGGACAGGAAACTAGGATTCTATAAATAGTGGCCTAACGTGAGCTAGCAACTTACTTTCATACTACAGCTGATAAATAGTTCTCTTGAAGTCCTGTTTTCTTTCCATAGCTTGTAAGTTTTTCCCATACATTTTCCAATGCAGCCATTTTGTTAGACTCCGTTCACGTTTGTTTACTACCGTAGACTTTCCGTGTCATTAAAACGGTCGATTTAAGATGCGGTCGAAATTTGATGCCTTACGCTATATACCATAAAAACTATTGGATACACTCAAGTGAAAGTGTACTCTACATACTGCTCTAAAGTACACTTTCTTCAGTATTTTTGCAGTGTGGGCCTCTCCAGCTATACTGTTGCATAGTAAAAAATAATGATGCATCATTTCTATATTATGTCAAATTAACAAACTTTTTTTGCTGGAAATGCATCTCATATCATAACATAAATTGTTGTTTTTTCAATTTCAATCACTTGCTCAACTGAATACAAATCAGTGATGCACAAATCATAATTATACGATACAGAATGCACTAGTAATTGCAGCCATTCTGGTTGAATATGTGGGTGAAAACAAAATTAATATCATGAAAGCAAACAGTTACAGCATATAGAGATAGCTAGCTACATTGAGTGAGCAAACAGAGCAACCAATCAACTTAACCTCGTACCCAGGCCCACTTTTTAGTGGGGAGGGAAGAAGGCAGGCTTGGGTACAAGGATATTAGCAGATCAGCTCTATGACAGTCAATGTTTACAGACATCTTGTGGTTCAGGTTAGCAGACTTAGGTGCTTATTGACAAATAATCTTGCTAAAAACCATTCAGTATTTCGGGACTATAAAAGAGTCATGTGCTCTCATTTTAATGACTGTTAATATATTTCTCTGAAAGTCTTACCGCAACAGTTGGTAAACTTTCACAATAAAAATTAATGATTTTAATGCTATAAACAGTATAGTACATTATTAATGAATGAATCAAAGAGATATACAGCTATATAATATTGTTATTCTCATCAGGATTATTTCATGTCTACAGTAATAAGGGAAAAGTGTCAATTTTGGGATGGATTTTTAATTGCTATTCTCATAACATGCTTGTCAAATGATAGTACTGTTTGATAAACAAAAATATATTATAATTATGTGGGTGTATATTATTCGAACCTGCTGGCACACATGCAGCGTTATTTCTGGAGGAACCTAATGTGATAGTATCTAAATTTCACATTTTATATCGTAGGGGGAATAACTTACTCCTCCAAGTTCAAAACAAGCTTTGGATATCAATAACAAAAGTTATTAATTATTCCTTACAATAATAATATATTTTTAAGAGAAAATCCTGCTATAAAAAAGATTTCTGCCAGTAATTAAAAGCCTTCTCTTTTGAAAAAAAAAATGAATATTTCCTTTCTGATCCGTATTATTACATGTACTCTTCTTGTAGTTCCTCTTCATGCTGAAGAGAGCTCCACACTACACATATTGGCACTGGTGCCAATGGTTCAAGGAAATGAGACAACTCTGCCAGTTGAAAATTGGAGAAGAGGATGGGAAATGATCCCTGGTGCAAACCTAGCTATTGATATGATAAATAATGACTCCACGATCCTCCAAGACACCTTCTTAAAATTGATCACCATCAATAGCAATGCAGATGATTCTTTCGATAGTTTGGTGGATTTCATGAGAGTTTTTACTACCAGAGAGAGTAATAATATCGTTGCAATAATTGGAATGTTCTTCAATAAAGAAATTGAGATTTTTTCACCTCTGGCTGATAAATTCAACATCAGTTTGCAACTATTAACATCAATGTCCCCTAAAATATTCAATAGAGAAAGATTTCCACAGCAATTTCACATGGTGCAGTCAACATCTGTCCTAGTAAGAGCTTTATTCAGTCTAATGGAGTTCTATAACTGGACTGGACCATCCGTCATCACTTCTGGCTCTGATCCACTCTATTTGCTTATTACTGAAGAGATACTTACTACATCGAAGCAAAACCCAAGTAAAACAATCAAAAAAGTTTACAATTACTTGGCTGAAGATAGACTAACGTCAAACATAGTAATAATCTCCATGAATATTAAAAATGCAGTCAATTTAATATGCACTGCTCATTCAAAAGATCTTGTTTGGCCTAAATATGCTTGGATAGTTTTAAGCCACAGTGTCAATGACTTCATTTTACATGCTACAGCCTTTGAGAATAACACTAACTGCATTGCTTCACACATAATGGAAGGAATCATATTCATACATCGGCATCTTACAGTACAAAATCATGATTCAAAGCTGATATCTGGACTGACATACAACAATTTATCACGAATGCTACAACATCGTTCACTCGCACCAAAGGTCAACCCTTATGCTTATGTACTGCATGATGCAATATGGACTGTAGCACTGGCTTTGAATGAAAGTAATGAGACTGACATAAGTGCCACACTGAATGATATAGACTTCACTGGAGCAAGTGGCCCTGTAAAGTTTGTGAACAATGAAAGGGCGGGATTAGCAGTTGACATTGTGCAGGTACGAAGTGAGAACATAACACAGCTTGGTAAGTATGTCAACAACAATCTTACTATCATGAATCATATCAGAGATTTCCATCCAACTAGGATTCAGACCAGGAGCACTCAAAGTGCATCAACAGCTTATGTTGCAATTTCATACAGCAACATGATACTGTGCACTATTTTCACGACACTAGTTCTCGGTTTTTATCTGCACTTCAGAGAGAGACCTGCCATCAAAGCAACAAGTACGTTGATAAGCATGATGATATTTCTTAGTTGCTACCTTACGCTCTTCTACATGTCGATCCTAAATGTAGTTTCCCTACCCCTGTATTGGAATTTATCTGACAGCTACCATGCATTTACTTGCATAATTCGTATCTGGCTAAATGGTTTGGCCATCCCAACCAATTTAGCCATATCAACACTGATTGTAAAAATGATACGAGTATATAGGATCTTCAAAATGAGAATCTTCAAAAAGCCCTCTTCTATTAGGGGTTGTAAATGTCACTACGATTCATTGTTATTCCTACAAATCTTTCTGTTTATGATACCTAACTTGGTCATCTTGATATTGTGGTCAACTGTGGACACTTATGAAATTAAAATTATATATTATTATCGTGATGCTGCATCAGGAGAAGTCCTTGCAGTAGAACAGTGTGATAGTGACTATTTACTAGTATGGCTGATTCTTCTCCTCCTGTATCTAGTCATATTGATGGTCTCTCTGGTGGTAGTTGCTGTCAAAACTAGGAAAATACGATACAAGAACTTCAAAGACACAAAAAAAGTCAACGCTTTGATCTTTATGGTCGTTCCAACTATTGTTCTCGCATTATCCTACTGGTTCATCATACGTTCTATTCAAGACTCAAATCCTGTAACTGAACACGCTGTTTTGCAAATTGGAACATCTGCAATGGTATATGAGTTGATGGGTTTCCTATTCGTGCCTAAGATATATCCCCTGATCAAAGAAAAGTGGTTTACAAAGTGCAGCAAGGATTAAGCTATGACCAACTGTCATTATTGCTGCCATTAAAATTATAATAATTATTACTTTCATAATTATAACTGTGATAACGTAGTGAACATATTCAATACTTTTTTTTGCTATTAATTTTATTGTTCTTCAATAAATAAGTTTTTGTTTACCAGCTCTTCAAAAAGCAGTAGATATGCTTTTTTTTAATGAATTACATGGCAAAGCCCATGAGTACCCAATAGAACCACAATCATTGCTTAATAATGAAGCAGTATAATGCAGTGTGAGAGCTATGTGAGATAATCCCAGGCTCATGTGGACATATGAACAACAAGGTACTGAAGGTAGCACAGAAAGAAAGGCTTGGTCTGTGGAAATCAGCCATTAAAGCCGTGGAAGAAGGTAATGGTTGAGAAGGCTTCGAGAATGTTTAATGTACCGGTTGAGACCCTAAGACGTAGGGCAGCTAGTATTGTTTCAGTTAATTGTAAGCCTGGACCCAAACCTGTTCTAAATTAGAAGATTTGGTTGAACAGCATTGTAAGAAAATGGCTGAAATGGGAGGGCAAGTGAATCTTCTTTGACGGCTGTAACTCCATGATCCTTTCACATAAGACAATCAAATTCATATCAACTTGTGCAGTTATAATCACACAATGTGCTTTTACCATCGTTATCCATACAGTTTTCCTCCAAAATAATCAGTCATATATCGAACGAATTTTTATTACAAACGATATTATGTCAGCCATTTTGAGATTAATGATGTCATTTATCACGCGCGAGCACACGTGCCAACCAGTACCTAGCTACAGCCTAGACTCTCTAAATAAAATGAGGTCATATAAAAAGTAAACAAGTGAAAGGAAAAAAAAAATGCTAAATAAAAAGGCCATGTAGGGTTAGTCTGTACTTTTACCTATAGCAGTTTCTGTGAACGAATATCTACCTTCAATAATAATCCCTACATCACTGCCTAAAACCAAGCAGAACTTTTACACTGACATGAACAATTAAAGCAGCTTGGTGGGAGGCAGTGATGTAGGGATTATTATTGAAGACAGCATAATTTCACAGAAACTGCTATAGTACAGACTGGCCTTTTTATTTAGCATAATTTTTTTTCCTTTCATATATATATCAGTTTGTACACCATAGAGAGGGGCTCGTTTCGCTTGAAATTAACATGAAAATTATGATCTAATGAAAATTTCCCAATTTCTGGTATCTGTGACAACCTGCATACAAGGCTTCTTAAAGTTGCATCCAAGGAAACCACGTATGATCTATCTCACTAACTTTGATGATCCCACCCCCACACAGTCATGTTATTCCGTGGCAGCTGAAATGAATGGTAAACCTATGTCCCTCTAAAGGAGGAAAGAAGTTATAACAACATCCAACTTGTATTATTGTAGTAGTGACTATTTTGAAGTATTTTTTAATACACTCAATTTGCCATGAAATAACATCATTGCTTACAACTTGGAACTGAATCTGGCATAAGTTTTGGGAAAATTTTTATCAAAGCATGCAATTCTAATCATGTTGGAAGAATATACAAACCTATATGCCAGGTTTAGTCCCAAGTTGTAAACATAAAAACAAAACAAAATGATTATTTAAGAGGCAAGTATTCTGTGTTGTTATTTATAACTACTGCATATTAATTTTTGATAAACTATTTTCAGAGAATCACAAAATGAAAACTCTCTTTCAGATCTTTTTAATCGCTTTCTTTGCAACTCCTCATCATGCGAGAGAGAAATCAACTCTACACATATTGGCACTGGTGCCGATGGTTCAAGGAAATGAGACAACTCTGCCAGTTAGAATTGGAGAAGAGGATCCCTGGTGCAAACCTAGCTGTAGATATGATAAACAATAACTCCACTATCCTCCAAGACACCCTCTTAAAATTGATCACCATTTATAGCAATGCAGATGATTCCTTCAACAGTTTGGTACATTTCATGACTAATAGAGAAAGAAATAATATTATTGCTATAATTGGAATGTTCCTTCCAAAAGATGTTGAAATCATTTCTCCTCTGACTAAAAGATTTGATATCAGTTTGCAGCTATCAACATCAATGTTCCAAATGGTTAAAGAAAGATTTCCACAGCAATTTCACATGGTGCAGTCAACATCTGTCCTAGTAAGAGCTCTATTCAGTCTAATGGAGTTCTATAACTGGACTGGACCATCCGTCATCACTTCTGGCTCTGATCCACTCTATTTGCAAATTGATGAAGAGATACTTACTACATCGAAGCAACACCCAAGTATAACAATCAAAAAATTACCTGAAGATAGACTAACGTCAAACATAGTGATAATCTCCATGAACATTCAAGATGCAGTCAATTTACTCTGTACTGCTCATTCCAAAAACCTCACATGGCCGAAATATGCCAGGATCATCCTTAGCCACAGTGTTGATGACTTCAAATCACATGCTGCAATTGTGAATGAAAGATCAAGTTGCACTGCTGACAAACTAACAGAAGGAGTCATATTCATTCAACAGCATCTTACAGTACAGGATCATGACTTGAAGTTGATATCTGGACTGACATACAACAACGTATCACAACTGCTACAACATTGTTCACTCACACCAAAGGTCAACCCTTATGCTTATGTACTACATGATGCGATATGGACTGTAGCACTGGCTTTGAATGAAAGTAATGATACTGACATAAGTGCCACACTGAATGATATAGACTTCACTGGAGCAAGTGGTCCTGTAAAGTTTGTGGATAATGGATTGAGTGTTGAGATTCTTCAGGTAAGAGATACAATCATCATTCGTCAATGACAACATCACTATCATAAATCACGTCAAGCATTTTACCGAGCTATCAAACAGCGATTCCTCAAACATCACGATAATAATGATTTTTTACTGCAATATAATAGTGTGTACTGTTTTCACTACATTGGTTCTTATTCTGCACATAATACTTCAGAGACGAAGAAGCCATCAAAGCAACTAGCACACTACTGAGCATGATGATATTCCTCAGTTGCTACCTTGCCCTTTTCTATATCTCCCTCCTTGCTGTATTACAGTTTCCTCACTTACAACACAATTTCCAAAATTTCAGATGTACTGTTGCTCTCTGGTTAAATGGTTTGGCTGTCCCTCCAAACTTAATTATATCAACATTGATTGTTAAAATGGTACAGGTTTATCGAATATTCAGGAGGACTACAATAAACAGTAAATGTCTGTCAAATATGGCCTTATTTATACAAATACTCGTACTTATGATACCAAACTTAGTGATACTGATGTTGTGGTCAGTTACTGACACTTACAGTATCAAGATCATGTATTATTCCAACAGTGGAGACACTTTTTCAGTCAAAGAATGCCATAGTGAACATTTAACTGTATGACTGATTCTTCTCCTCCTGTATCTAGTTGTACTGATGGTCTCTCTGGTGGTAGTTGCAGTGAAAACAAGAAAAATATGATACAAGAACTTCAAGGACACCAAAAAAGTCAATGCTCTCATCTTTGTGTTTTTCTTGACCATTTTTTTCACCACTTCATACTGGCTAATCATTATCGATACAGAGTTTATTCAACATCACACTGTGCTCCATATCGGACACATTTTAGCAATTTACGAGTTGATGGGATTCTTGTTTGTGCCTAAGATATGCCCCCTGATCAAAGAAAAATGGTTTACAAAGTGCAGTCCAGACCGCAAGGACTGAGTTACAATTTATAACGAACATATCATACTTACTTAAATTATTCATTATTTTGTTGTTTAGTTTCTTGTAAACTAGCTTTTAAAAGTGTTTTTAAAAAAGTCAATGCTCACATCACATCAAAAGTCACCAAAAAAGTCAATGCTCTCATCTTTGTGTTTTTCTTGACCATTTTTTTCACCACTTCATACTGGCTAATCATTATCGATACAGAGTTTATTCAACGTCACACTGTGCTCCATATTGGACACATTTTAGCAATTTACGAGTTGATGGGTTTCTTGTTCATGCCTAAGATATGTCCCCTGATCAAAGAAAAGTGGATTACAAAGTGCAATCCAAACCGCAAGGACTGAGTTACAATTTATAACGAACATATCATACTTACTTAAATTATTCATTATTTTGTTGTTTAGTTTCTTGTAAACTAGCTTTAAAAAGTGTACAGGTGTGCTAGCTACCTGTGTAAAAATATTAAATTATACTGTTGTTAATCCACTCAGCACACTATTATTAATATCACAATTGGGTAATGGTATCACAGCTCGGGATAAAATCAGGCCAGTGTGATGTGTAAGGCAACAAGTTGAACTGTTTCATCACTATCAGTACTAATGCTGTGGCCTGCTGTAATAGTATAGTTTAAACAGGTAGCTGTAATCTATTATTAAAAATTGGGTAAAACCCTACTCTATATTAACCTGAAGCACTTGACTGGGAAATGGAGGAGTATGATTGCATAGTGCAAATACTGCGTTAAGAACTGTTTTTGCACAAGATTCATGCACAAAACTTAGCGATAAGGATATTCATATACCTTTGCACACTGCACTCTTCAGTCGACTATAAAAATAAGCTTTAAAAAATAAACAGAAATAAATACCAGAAGACTCCGAAATATCAAATAATCTTCAAGCAACGTACTTCATTCTTGCTACACTTCTTAAATTTCACTCCCAAGAACTAGTAATGGCTGAAGCAGGTCCTTCCAAACAATATCTGAATGTTATCAGTAAGTGGGTTTGAATATGCGTCCAACTATACTTGTTGCTTACAATTTGCTCTTCTCTCTCTCTCTCTCTCTCTCTCTCTCTCTCTCTCTCTCTCTCTCTCTCTCTGTAGAGGAGGATTGCAAGTACATCTCCAACAACAGGATCTGCTTGGATCCAAGGTGTGAATGCAACATGTGCAAGGGGAAACGCCAAAGATGCCTTTGTGACACCTACGGGTGCAGTGGGATTCCTGGCGGCTGCAACTGTGGGGACAATTGCAAGTGCACCAGGGGCTGCTGTGGGATAAAGAAACCCCAATATGGTCAGTCCACATGAACATACGGCAAAGGAGCAAAGTAATAATAATGAATCTATACGGTAACATCATGTTTATGATAAGTTTTTACTCAGTTACAAATTTCTTCTTTGCTTGTCAGTTTGCTAGTTCATCACTTTTTATCTTCGTTTGTCAGTTTGTTTGCATTGCATCTTCATAAGCATAAGATGTTTGTTTGTTTGTTTATTGTTTTTATTGTTTGTTAGTTTGCTTGTTTCTTTGTTTCCTTCTTTCTTTGTGCAGAGAAGTGCATGTGTGGAGTGCACTGCGAGTGTGAGGTGGACTGCAAGAAGGGAGAATGCAACTGCGGACCTGACTGCAGTGGAGGAAACTGCGCAGGCAAGTGCTGCTTCTGCACCGCCAGGGGATGTGCCGACAACAACAACTGCAAGTGCGGGGAGGAATGCAAGTGCATTACTGGCACTTGTGACTGCAATCGCTCTCAGTAGGATCCATTGAGTTCCTCCGGGTCATCAAGAATGAACCCTGTTTTGCTAAACTTGTTAAATTTAGAAAATGATACAAACTCTCATAAAATGTACGTACTAAGAAACAGATTTTCCTATAATTATCGAAACAGATTTTTTTTATTGTTAGCCATGCAATCACATTGCTAGCTAACCGTTGATGTTTCATATAGTGTACAATTATACTTTTGCTGCTGCTTTACAATTTATTATTCAACACAAAAAATCTTAGTTCTAGGTCATTTACAGCTAGCTATATAATGTGATAATAACACATAAGGGCAGAATGAGGACGTGGTCGACCTGCAATATGTCAACAAAATCGGCAGTCTGGTGGGGGTTGCCCCACGACCCCTGCCCTGCACATCATAGCTAATACAGACCTCTCACATACAAATGATTATACTACATTACGTTGAGGTACACACGATAACAACAACCATAGCAGTGACTATAATTTCAATACCATTCCAGAGTGTATGTGTTCAGAAACAAACGAAAACAAAAACGAACAAATAATAAATATGAAGCTATAGATACTGCATGCTAGTACTACTATACAATTCGCACACTTTAGATGGCAATAGCCAGCAGCAAACCTTCCTTCGAGGTAGTAGTAAGATGGCTAAGCTGTTTAGTAGTGTAGGTGATAATTACTTACCATACAATGATAATACTTGAGCAGTATGCGCATAAATTTTGCTGATGCGCAAATGAATTATGTTATTATAGCTAGTGAAAGCTTACCTGTATAGTACATGCTATTGTGTGTCCTGTGATTAATCAACATATTTATAGCTATACAATAGATAGGTACGTAGCTAGCAGTGCTGAAAATGAGGATCTGCAGTTCTGATAATCATGTTAATAAGTGCAGTACTTGAATGCACCCTGTAATACAGGATACCTGAATTAATATCTCAGAGCAGTAACGAAATGCGCCCATTCAACAGGACTGACATAAACATACAGCCATTCAACATGACAGTACAGCAAGAACAAAATGGTGAGGAAGAAAATAGCAATCATATTATAGGCTCCCCCATTCACCCGTTTTAGCTGGCAAAATTATCACAATCATATTGCAACTAGATAGATGGAGTGACATGTTGAAGAACAGTTTCTGCTTATTTTAGCCATTATCCTTTCTGTACATGCATGCATGCATGCATGTATATGCAGATTATGTAATAGATTGCTAGCTAATGATAGCCCTAAAACTTTAAACCAGTTCGAAATATAACAAAGCACAACTTACGTATGTTGCTCTACAAATGTTCCAAGTTGGAAATAAGTAGCTAAAATCTCTTTATCATTCATTATAACTGCTACTTCTTACAAACCAAATTTCAAAAACTAGCTCTTAGACTGGATGATCAGCTCTCTGCTGGTGCTTTAAATGCAAGACTTGAGAGTGCTAGAGTAATGGTGAATGATCAAGAATGCAAATACTTTAGCTGACATTTTCTAATTTGTGGGGTTGATGTACTTGTACTAGCAAATCTTAGCTAGCTAGTACAATAAAAAAAAACAAGCCTTATTATGGATCAATCCCTTTCTGGGGAGTGTTTACAAGATTGTGGTCAGCCCCTGCGTTAGCTGTACAAGGCTCTTAATAGCACCTGCTCACCGCCAGAGAAAAACACTTTGAGGTTTTTGATCGGCCCAATGCCACAGACAAGGTGACTACTAGCACCTCGTTCTTGAGGTTAGCCTGTTATGCTTGATCAATTTTTACATCCATTTTAACTCTTCTTCCCCTCTAGGCTTATCTATAGGCTCATTCATGCATCTCTCTCTCTCTCTCTCTCTCTCTCTCTCTCTCTCTCTCTCTCTCTCTCTCTTTTGTACCTATTATTATTTCAAAATTAGCTAGCTAGTTCTTATTCCATTCCTTTTGGTACTCTCAGCTATGGAATATTAAAATGACACCATTAGGCATTAGATATTGTTACTCTGATTTTCCTCCTTCTCCATTTCATCCATGCTCTCTCTGAATACTAAACTGCAAGTACTGGCATCCTTAAAATGTGTATACAAACTTGAACTTTAATTCCTCATTTTTAACATTGCTACTATACTACATGTACATTATTACAGCTAGCATCCTATGTATTAATTACTGTGACCACACCTTACCAGTTCATAACCACAGACGGTAGCTGATGTTACACGCTTTACCTGTTCATAAAGCTCCAGTGCCAAGACATGTACTAACTATCCGCGATAACAACGTATAAACATAACCACACCCACCTTACCTGCGCAAAACAATATTATCTTACTGCAGAGTTCCTGAATTCTTCCACAATGGTGAGTAGAAGCAGGCATCCAAGAAAGACTACTTGAAAATTACGACTATGCCTTACCTGACTATGGAGCTCCACGAAGATGTAGGAGTAACGATGTAATAAACGTTTGATCAACAATTATAAAAATGACCAAACCATAATAGAGGACCTCTTATGATTATAACAATACCCTTATATAATTAATTTTGCTTAGATAGCAATCGTATAGCTGCGTGAAATTTTTGTGGGGTAAAATTTGTGTGCTATGTAAATTCTCTCATTTTTGTATTACTAAATCATGAAATCTTAACCCACGAAAAATTTACTGGCTGTACGCCTGACCACGTTTATTTCCTACACTAACTTACGTTTCAAAAAAGACTGTGCCCCATCCAGACACTCGGGGGAGAGCTCATTGTCACCAAACGAACCAAGCAACTCACTAACAAGAATATCAGCCTAAAAGATAAATGACAATAATTTATTTTCAAAAGGTCATGATACTCCTAAGGTCATAGTGTGCAACAGATCGGGATCTGAAATACCATCATGTAGTTGAACTGTCATGCAGTTGACTCTTTCAATGCATGAAAAAGTACTCTTTTTACCTCTAAATAAAGGACAGTCATTTGGTTTTGTTCGATCCATTATACAGAAGTGGTTTCATTACAGAGTGGGGTGGTCTTACAGAGTGGTCTGTTTCCATTGTAAGGCGTCTTTTGTGTATTTAGAGAGTTCTTCATTGAAGTCTTCAATGACTCCTTTTGAAATGATCTGATAAAATGTCAGACCATGCAAGAGTTGATATCAGCCGAACAACATGGCCTTTAAATAGATACATTCTCTGGCAGACTATTGTAATCCTCGCTGAGTTTCAATACATTTACTATAATAAGAACTTGTGATAACTATACAGTAGCTTCATCTGAGTCACCCGGATGAAACTACAATGACCACACCCACTTTTTCCGGAGCCTCCCAATCCCGCATGTCACATGACACCACAGTGACGACATCACCCCACTCTTCAATCTGGCGGTTAAGAAGTCTGCACAGGAAAAAGTACGACAAAGTTAAAGAACAGAAAAGCATCAACAAGTAACTAACAACTTGTGATGTACTAAAGTCTATTTGCCTTTCTCCTTGATCATTCATTATAACTTTCTCAATTCAAATTTCTAGTTTAATCCATCAACAGAGAGCTGCTTATCCACTCTCTCTCTGTTGGTACTTGAAATTTGAAATTTGGTTAAGAATTGAGAAAGTTATAGCAGTTACATAGTGAAAGATCAGGGGGCAAGGTAAATGTTTTAGTACGAAACAGATTTCTATCACCTCCCTCACCACCTCAAATCCCCCCTCCTATATGACTATCATTATTGGAAACCACACCCACTAAATCAGGATTCTTTGACTAAATTTTGTGTGATGAGAAACAAGGAATCTACTCTGGCCCAATCATGAGGGAAATTCTGGAATTTTTTGGCTTGCATACTTACGTGACAACAGCACCAGGGTTCTTCTCTACTGCAAAGATCTTGATGTTGATCTGAGTTGACTGAGCTGCTCTAAGGGAGGCATCCACCAAGGGACCCCTCCCAGCACCTACCACCATGATCACCCTGAGTCACATGACACAAATACAAAGTCACATGATTAATTAACCCTGACTCACATGACTCAAACACTGAGTCACATGACACCATACAAAAGTCATATGACACTGCAATATTAAATTTGTAAGAATTGGATTGAGAGGTTGATAAATTCTCGACCAATAAAATTGCTGATTTCAGCTGTGGCCATGGGTGTTCCGCTGTCCTAGTTAAAAATTTCACAGCAGTTTTCAGAGATCATGAACTTGCAAACCAAAACTACACATGTGGTGAACACTTAACATACATTGTCTTGATGTCTCTCTGATCTTCAGGCACTCGATCAGTTAGAGCCTTGGCAACAGCCTAGAGTACATAACACACAAAATTTAATAACGACCTCTCTCTCTCTCTCTCTCTCTCTCTCCAAGTATTCTGACTGCACTGCACACCTTTTCATATTGGACATATTTGAATGGGTCTTTCTCAAAGATATTGTATGTCTGTGAATCCAAGTTGTCCATGAGAGGCTATAAAACAATAACAACAACAACGACACATTAGAATCCACCTCCATATGCATATACAGAGATACTATAGCCACTGATAGCTATAAGAATGTATTTAATGTGATCTGAATAGAAAGTTTCTGACCAGAAATTTGTAGTGTCCTGACAGTTATACTGTAGGACATTCTGGCCACATTATGACCAGCCATTTGTCCTTATGATGATAGGACATTAGCATTTATTACCGGCAAATGTGCTGTCTGCTGGGCATGCACAAGACAACATTTCAGTTCAGCCAGACCTACATGTGAACGCAACATGCTTTATTAACTCACCTGCAGTGGACTTTGAAGATAGTCTTCATAGCCCTTGGAGAAAATCTCCATCCGGGAGGCACCTGGCTGATTCTGAGGGCAAAACACACATGTGCACACAATAATGATACAGTACACCTCTTCATGGAAGTACAGTATAATTTTATCTGTAATCAGTGAGGATTTTGAAATGATCTGACAAAATGTCAGACCATGGGAAGAGTTGATCGGTCATGTTATGATACGGTCTTTAAATAGATATATTCCCAAGTGCAATGGGACGTGTCATACTGTCAGACCAAAGCAAATCTTGACCAGATATTTGACCTTTTGACCCGGTAAATGTCCTATGGCAGACTGTTATAATCCTCACAACAGTAATCCAGCACTCAAAAATTAGGGGTTATTGGAACCAGCATTGGCTACATAATGTGATAGTACTTGAGAAAAGGGGTCTTATCCCACGAAACATTAAAAACTGTTAAACAAGCTACATATATAAAAAGTACAAAGTACAAGAGATGTAAAATTCAATTAAGTATAACTCAGGAACAAAGTGGTGTATAAATTTGATTTAAAAGCGAAATAAATCTCCACATTAAGAGCTTTAGAATGATATCAATAACTCCGTTTTGAATTTTTGCTCCATAATAACACATACGTATGTCAATACTGCCCTGCACTCATTCACTCACCTGATACAAGTGGTTCAAGTATTGCTGATATGTCTTGATATCCTGCACAGGTGGAAAAAAAAATTCTCTGATTATTAATTTTTCAATTGTGTCTTTAGCGAGAGAAAGACTTCTCTTAGTACAGATTAGCACAGTTTCTGTTCTCAATTGAGAGGAAGCCCTCTCTTAGTACAGATAGCACAGTTTCTGTTCTCAATTGAGAGGAAGCCCTCTCTTAGTACAGATAGCACAGTTTCTGTTCTCAATTGAGAGGAAGCCCTCTCTTAGTACAGATAGCACAGTTTCTGTTCTCAATTGAGAGGAAGCCCTCTCTTAGTACAGATAGCACAGTTTCTGTTCACAATTGTGACTTCAGCAATAGGAAGACCTCTCTCAGTACGGATTAGCACAGTTTCTGTCTGAAATGCGTGCTAAAGTGTTAGAAGATTCTGAGTCCAGACCAACATGCTGAGAAAGACGGCAAGCCAAACGTACTCACAGTATCACAGAGGAGGACATGAGCACAACTGAAGTACGGTAGCCAACAGAATTGTTCAATTTTAACTTTACGTAATTTTTATTTTTTTATTTATTTATTATTTTTTTTGGGGGGGGGGGGGGGGGGGGGGGGGGAGGGAAGCATTTATCCCTCCCCCATTGAGATTTAGGCCCTAAGGTCTTCTATACAGCTTGCCCCCACCCCAACCTCAACAAAGTTTCCTTGATTTTACAGCACTGTCCTAGAAATTTGAATTACACTGTAGCAATGACATACATATACAGAGACTCACATGGCTGACTTTACAAGCACCAGTTAGCAGAAATTGAGCACCAAGCTATAATATTGAAACGAAGGCATTTATCATGCATACTAGAGTAATACACAAACATTGCTAACTTCTCTCAGCTAACATGATAGAATTAGTTCTCAGAAAATTAGCTTTATGAAATAAACCACCGATGTTTCAACCTAGAATACTCTAGCCTTGATCAGGGTGAAATGTTGGTGGTTTGCTTTATAAAGCTAATTTCTTTATCTACTGAATACACAAACATCTTGAAAACAGAGCAATTTTAATTTGAGCTATTTTTGAGAATGGCTACTCTCTTGCTCAATACAATGGAACCTCCCAAATATTGGGACCCAGCCTTTTGTCCTTTGTAGAGAGGTTGGGTTACTTTATATAGTGTGGAGGTTCTTCTAGTGTCCCTTTATAGGAGGTTAAACTGTTCCATTATAACACTAGCCAGCTTCTTTCTATTAATAGAATGATTGTTTCCTGTCCACCGCCCGCGTAATGAAAATGTCACCGCATCAAAAAATATTGTTGCCACTGCTCATACACACAGTTAGAGCGCGCACGTTTGGCTTCACACACAGCTCTTTTGGGAAAAGCCTGTGGTAAATGATGAAGACAGGCCTTTGAGATAAAGAACGAAGCAATAATAGAATAATTATAATAACCGCCTGCCCGCAGCACTTGTGGATGTCTTCTTGGACAGGAAACTAGGATTCTATCAATAGTGGCCTAAGCATATATTCTTTGTGCTGGCAGCCAGTGACTTGACCAGAATCATTATCTTCTATGTGGCAGACTATAGTGTTCACTTGATCCCTTCATAACTAACTCTATCAGTTCTTAACACCAAATTTCAAAAAATCAGCTCATGGAGTGGTAGCCTCGAACCCAGTTTTTTTTTTTGTTTTGTTTTGTTGTTGTTGTTGTTTTTTTTGGGGGGGGGGGGGGGGAGGGGGGGAGGGAAGAGATCCACTGTTTGCACATGTACCAATTTTTGAATTATATAATTAATAAATGCTCATGCAATGACAAGTTTTGACGTCGAGAAGTGCTAGGTGCAATCTCATGCAAGATGTCATACTATTCCAAGAATGCGATCCTCCAGGCATCAGAAGTAAGGGCTTCAGGGGCACAGAACAGAAGGCCATCTGATCTAAGACTGGTAGATGTAGCGAGGTAGTACTGGCCACAGCATCGTTGGTCGATCATCAGAGCAACTAATTGAGAGGGAACCAGTACTGCACTATGCTTCACCAGCATGCATCATCATGAAGGGGAGAGTCTGGTAACAGATCTTTCCATAACCAGTTGGTAGACAAACAAAAAACATCATAGACCGCCTTGACAGCTGTGCGTTGTTCCTTCTTCAGGAATGCCAAGTTTAGGAGAAAACCAAGTTTCTCCAAGGAGAAACGAAGAACAGCAGCAAAGAAGAAACGAGGAGCAGGAGTAAAATTATCTCTAGCAACAACATAGCTGTACTATACTAGCACTGGTTGTGAAACCACACCCATTAATTATGACGATCGTGTAGTGGAAATATCCGAGTGAATATCCTGATACCCAGATTTCTGGGGAAAATCGGCGCATGCATAAACAGTGGATACCAGGCTCTCTTTTTCCCCACCCCCCAAAAAGGAAAAAGGAGGTTGGGTTTGAAGCTAATAGAGTGGTCGATCAGCTCTCTGCTGGTGTTTGAAATGTGAAATTTGGTGGAATTGAGAAAGTAAGAGCAGATATAGCGAATGATCAAGGGATGAAGTGAATGGAAATAGATTTTAATCACCATTTAACTCTGCACTGGCAGCCATAAGTCAATTCTAAACTCCACTATGTATATGTACCTTGATGAATCTGTACATGAGAGTTTGGTTCAGTTTTGACAACACTGGATACTCTGAGGAGAAAAAAAATATGCATGCACATAGTAGTCCAAGAAAGATAAACACGCTCAATTGAGTGCCTCCACACCAAATTTTAGCCCCAAGGTTGAGTTGGAAATAATATTATGAGAAAAAAAAAAGTGTCCTAACACTTTAAAACACAAATAAGAGATAGCTAAGTAAACGCAATAGACACTCCTGCCATGTTGTGTTGTGAAGGATAGCACTTGCATGTGCTAAAAAATAACTATATGATTGTCCAGGATGTGTATGTAAAGGATATGTCTAAGATTCTCATTAAATTTTGGTAAAGGGTAGCAAATATAATACAATTGCTCATGTGGTAAAGGGTAGTTATAATATGACTGCAAGCTTTTGTGGTAAAGTAAAGCATAATGATAGCTCATGTGGTAAAAGGATCAGTCACCCAAGGTATACACATGACTATGTGGAACTACTTGTGGTAAAGGGCACAGATAAAATACACCACATAGTGATTGCTCATGTGGTAAAAGGGTGATCATGTCACCCAAGGTACACAGTGTGTGAACTACTTTTGAGGTAAAGGGGTATAGATGGATACACAGATCACTGCATAGCACGAAATCTCCACAAGGTGAATTAAAAAATTAAATTATGACAGAAATTAAGACACGTTCAGTTTTGGCTTTAAAACTTTGCTTCACGGCCATATTTGGTGTAGAGATAGTCAAACCATTATAGAACGCATGACAGAACATTTTGGAACAAAGCAAAATGGGATTCATTTAAAAACCACGAAATTTTTACCTCGTGCTATGTACATATGATGGATTGAACTTTGAGACACAGCATGACTGATCTGTGTAGGCATAACATCTTTACCTTTCTTATTGCGAATAAAAACTCCAGTAGGTACCACCACTAACTTCAAAGGCTCTCCACACCACCTGTTCATCTTGTACATGGACACAACATTATTGCCAACTTCCAGAGCTGAGAGAAACAGAGACATGTATGTACATCCATACATACAAACTAAATGTGCAGGTTTATGAGAGAGAGAGAGAGAGAGAGAGAGAGAGAGAGAGAGAGAGAGAGAGAGAGAGAGAGAGAGAGAGAGAGAGAGAGAGAGAGAGAGAGAGAGAGAGAGAGAGAGAGAGAGAGAGAGAGAGAGAGAGAGAGAGAGAGAGAGAGAGAGAGAGAGAGAGAGAGAGAGAGAGAGAGAGAGAGAGAGAGAGAGAGAGAGAGAGAGAGAGAGAGAGAGAGAGAGAGAGAGAGAGAGAGAGAGAGAGAGAGAGAGAGAGAGAGAGAGAGAGAGAGAGAGAGAGAGAGAGAGAGAGAGAGAGAGAGAGAGAGAGAGAGAGAGAGAGAGAGAGAGAGAGAGAGAGAGAGAGAGAGAGAGAGAGAGAGAGAGAGACTTACCTAAGCCTAATTTGTGGCTGTTTCCGCAGAGTGATCTTAGTTTGTTCCACATCTCCCACGGATCCACAGGTGGTTTTGTCTATAACATTGATAGGAGAAATCAAACTATTAATTACCAATTTCTCAAACATGCTTTGATGTACATACTTCTTGCAACATTGTATACAACACTGTGACACTGTGTACAACACTGCCACAATGTATAACCCTGTGACACTTGGGCCTGTAGCCAGGATTTTAGAAAAGGAATGGCTCAGGAGCCTGATCTCAAGGATTAATTAACTCAGCTATATGAGTGCCAAATACATTGTAAGAACTGATTATCAACTAATAAAATCTGAAGCCCATTGAGCCACCTGCTGGCTGTACAACACTGTGACACTATGCAAAACTGCCACAAATGTATAGCACTGTCTAGGGACATGCAAATCATGCTGGCATAGTTTTGGGCATAATGGGTTGAACCTTAATGCCAGCACAATGCTAGGGGTTGGCAGATATGGATAAGAAAATTAGTAAGTGATGGTTTATTGTAGCATAATTGCAGCCTCTTTTAGTCATCCATCATTTATCAGCAGCAAGTTAGCTTGCTTGAACATTTAGTAAAGAAAACAGCAGCAGAAGAAAGTTGTAATAGTTTTTATTGTTTTTTGTTGTTATTTTTTGTTGTTGTTTTGTTGTTGTTGTTGTTTTTTGTTGTTGTGTTTTGTTCAGCAGTTTATACAAAGGAACTCAAGAGTCGACATCAATACCTTAATGTTTTAAAGCATAATAGTGAGCATAATAGGGCAGGGGTTCTGGCATTGGAGCATATCATAATAGGGAAGGAAAAAAAAGCGTAATTTGCGCACGGTCACACTGTATAAACATTATCACAAAACCAAAATTTACATAGCCTTCTTTCAAATGGTTTTGGAGTTGGGCTACTTTGAAAGGAGGCTTTGCTGTTTTGGATTTGTATTGCAAGATCACTGCAATCTGCTGTAATTCTAGTACAGGCCCAGAGCGATATTGATACAACCCAGAAAGTTGATCAGGGTGATATCAGAGTGGTACATTAAAGGATTTTGATATTCTTGTGGCTATTAAAAATACATTTTTTTAACCACATGAAAGAAAAATGGGCCCCATCAGAGTGGTGTTGCACCTCTCTATATAACACCCTTTGGGGAGAACCCTGGATATTGATATAACCCAGGAAGTTGGTCGGGTGATATCAATACCACCCTCCTGTTTTATGATAATGCGTATACCATAACCACTCAGGCTTTACGGTTTACATTGCTCTCACCCTCCCTCGGGCTTTAGCCATACAACCTTTGCAATTGTGGAAAATAACCTATATGTACACTCAGGGTTTTTTTCAAGGGGGGGTGAGGGGGGCTTCTGCCCCCCCCCCTAGGAATTAGCTAGCTTTCATAATGAGATTATTATAGAATTCCACATACATGTACTGGTTTGTAGCTCCCCCTCCTTAATTTTTTTTCACTAGGCATTTGACCCGGCCCCCTTAAGTGAAATTCTGAATTAAACCCTGACACTGCAGCTATAAAGATTGTGAGTGTTAGTACTGTCAACATGTATAACACTGTCACACTGTACCTGTGTGTCCACTCCTTCGACTGCACACTGTTCTGCTGTCATAGGCACTTTTACCCATATCTGCAAAGGCATACACACTCTTATTACATAATGAAGTACCTCGAATTACAACTTAGTGATTTCAAGGATGCCAAAATTAATGTCTATAATGACTGTGACCATATCCTGAGTTAAACTCTTTACAAAATTCTTTATTTATCACTGAAAAAATGACTGTGACCATATCCCGAGTTAAACTCTTCACAAAATTCCCACTTTTGAACATCATCCAGAGTCTCCCCTAGCTGTACTTTCAAAGGGGGTGCTTTTAGCATAATTATTCATGAGCATTATAATTCGATTACTGCCATAGACCCAGCCCCCAATTTCTTTGAAGTTTCTTTATCCAAACAATTTAATATACTGGGCCGGGGAAACACCGAAGGATGTATTTCCAGGGCCAATCAATGAATCACAGTTGATCTAACATTTGATGGCATAGCACTGAATTCAAATACCTGCTTTTTTTTTTCTTTTTTTTTTCCTAGCTTCAGACCAACAGGAGAGAGGTTATGTACTTTTCTGGATCAGCCCCTTGGAATAAAGCTGGTTGAAGTGTGTGTTATCACCCAGTGGTCCAGCTGGGGCTGATCCAGAAAGTTCATCATCAAGTCTAGGGTTGATCCAGTTAAGTGCTTGTAATAAGAGTTACCTAAGGCCACTATTGGTTGATTACAAGTTTCCCCACCCGCATTAGCTTATTCTATACAGGATTTGGCCATTATAATTGAATTTCTATACCGCATCACTTCTGACTGTATTAACTCCTTTGGTTTTTCCAAGAAAATAATAGAACTATCAAAATAATGACATAATGGCTTATACTATGCCACCTGCCAGCATCAGTCTGAGCAAAAACAAACTTATGATGACAAAAACAGTGGCCTAAGCACATGGAGTCCTTCAAAAAGAAAGAAGTAGATTAATGGCTACAGTATACATAGCTAGTGTTCATCGCACATTAGCAATCCTTTCAGCTCCCTCACTGTTTCACAACCTCTAGATAGTGCTTTAGGAAAAGCAAGATAAGGACTGAGGCAATAGGCCAAAAATTGATTTTATGGTTAAATTTTGGAGTCCAGTGATTACAGACTCCCCTTGCATCCCCTGCAAGAATCCTCAATTGATAAATTCCCTGCATGAAAAGCAAACCAACTGTCCTGTGTTCCATTGTATGGAACATCTCAAAATTTAGCCCAGTAATAATAATGAACTGACTGTACATGATGCATCACTATTAAGTCCTTGAAAAACCAGACTTGTATCCCTGCTACTATAGCAACATAAAGGCGACATGAATAAGTCCTTGACGACTCCTGTGTGAGAGAGCAACTATATAACTTAAGTCCTTGAGAAGTTTTTGACTCCACCTAATGTCTCTGTGTCTGAGACAGCATTGTGAAACTGCGTAGCCTGCTTTTAGCTACAATGACACACCTGCTACAACGACATAAATTGCCACTTCAATGCTTGAATAGACAGAGCAAGTGAATCCACTTCAGGTCATTGTTGGCACCATTCGAGCTATTCCATGAGAGCATAAGCACACAGTGACTGCATGACCGTACGCAACTCCTTTCACCACATGATAAAAGGAGACAGGACAGTTAGCTTTTCATGCTTCAGCGCGAGTGGATCAATTTGGTGCATAATATTACATCATGTTGATTATTATAGTGCAGTATTATAGCACTATCAGTATTATAGTGCACTATCAGTATTATAGTGCACTATCAGTATTATTACAGTGCACTATCAGTATTATAGTGCACTATCAGTATTATAGTGCACTATCAGTATTATAGTGCACTATCAGTATTATAGTGCACTATCAGTATTATAGTGCACTATCAGTATTATAGTGCACTATCAGTATTATAGTGCACTATCAGTATTATAGTGCACTATCAGTATTATAGTGCACTATCAGTATTATAGTGCACTATCAGTATTATAGTGCACTATCAGTATTATAGTGCACTATCATTATTATAGTGGGAAATTTTCGTGGGTTGATTTTTTTTGTAGTTTGTGCTTTCTTTGAGCGGTGGCCGAAATCTATTTTGCCACGCCCACACTCCTAAAGTTACTACAGTATAGAGTTACTGTATATGCCTGAAGTTACAGTTACAATGGGGACAAAATGGCCATGTGGTGGCCACTGTTGACCAGCGAGTGGGCAGAAATACAGTATTTCAAAATCACTAAATCCATGAAAATTTCAACTCCATAAAAATTTCATGCTCATGCATTAGATATAATAACTATACAATTAGACTACACAACTGTCATGTGGTATTGTGTAGTTTCAGCATGTATAGTCTAACAATGCATTAGCTATGGCCTTACATGGTCAATATACACATTATTCAACAGTAGTTTTTACCAGATTAACACATTATGCATGCATTCAGTACATGGTGTGCTTTAATTTAAGCAGCCAGAGCACAAAGTGTTTATTTTCAAATGAGAACTGAATTACATGGATGATCTAAGATATCAAAAGACCAGCCAAAAACTACTTTCACTGAAAATAAATCAACTCGTCATCAGATAGGAATATCAACCTCTGCAATTGCTGGAAACCAAGATCAGCTACTGAATCTGCATAACAAAGACTTCAGTTCAAGATCAGTTACACTGTTCTAAATCATAGCTACTATCAGAGATATTATCAGTCTAAATTCTCACTATTTCAAGACCATTGGCAATTCTACCACACTTCATCAATTCTTCAGGTATTTTATGTCTATCACTCCTAAATGATATCAGCTAGTACAAACTGTGTATTGGGTTGCATGCCAAAGCATAGTATGTCGCTCTATTGTAAATTTATTTAACTTTTTGCTGTCATGTGTTAGTGTAAAAACTAAAAGTCTATTTGCATTCACCTTGCCCCTTGGTCATTCACTACAACTGCTATAACTTTCTCAATTCTTAACCAAATTTCAAATTTCAAACACCAACAGAGAGAGTGGATAATCAGCTCTCTGTTGCTAGAAATTTGGTTAAGAATTAAGAAAGTTATAGCAGTTATAGTGAATGTGAACATAGACTAGTAAGCTGTGACTAATACACAGATTATAATTTAAAAATTTATCACAGTAAGCTGTAGACATCAAGATCAATCAACCCATAATAGTAGCTCTATTGATTACTTAGTCAGAGTTCAATATTGACCATTAAGTATTGATTTTGTTCACTGTCACAGATCATAACCTCGTACTGCTCTATCAGAGTTCAGGATCAACATTGATATTGTTCAGCATCAAAGGTCATAACCTCATACTGCTCCTCTATTGATTAATTCAATGCTCCATTGAGGTCAGCCATTACATTCATTGTACAACCTCTTCCTTTAACAATTCTACCACTAATAAATATCCTATCACATTATTCAGCTCTCACCCTTCAAAAATCATGTCGTTTTATCGTAAGCTTCACCAGGAGAAAGAATGTGAGCACTTTGACAATGAACTCGTCACTCGAGCTCACACGGAACCTCCACCCTGCGCCACCACCGAACCCAAGGACCCTAATATGGTAGTCACCAGAGATTACTACGGGTTAGCACAGACCATCGGTGGGAATCATAGCTGCCTCATCCTCATTTCAAACAGAAGCAGGAATACGGAACTGAGTGATCCGGCAGTATACACAAAGACAGGATATACCAAAATACCCCCAGATTCGAGGATCCCATCTGCATCAAATACTTACTGCGCCTTCAAGAAACCGAGTCTCGCCATGAAAGGAACTTGTGGGGTTATTTCATATGAATATGATCGTAGAGAAGGTCGTTCGAAGCGATTTGCAGTCATGTGGAAGGTGCCGTATCGAATTGTTAATAGAGAAGAAAATGAATTCGCAGTAAAGTGGATGGATGTTGATCTTGATGATCCCTACGACTCAAATATGCACACCACCAAAGATTTATACAAAGAAATGGCAGCTTGCACTAATATGGTAAAGGGTGGTCGCAGTATGCGAGAGATTGCCAAAAATGGGAAATACCTTAAGATAGTGAACAGTGAAGACGGAGCAAAGGTGGAAGCCACCTTCAGTGGAAGCTGCAAAGCAATTGTTAAAGTGGATTTCAGTTTTGTGAATCAGATATGATCATAACAACTCAAAATGAAAGTGTGTGCATGTTGTTTTTTTTGTCCTGTTTTGTTTTTTTCGCTTGTTTATTTATTTGTTTGTTTGTTTGTTTGTTTGTTATTGAATGACTTTGTTTACAGCACTTCGAATCAAGATCTCAGTCTAAGCATAATGTGTAAAGGAGATTGCTGAAATGATAGAGCTTGTGGTATATATAATAGTTAGACACCGAGACCAGGTGTTAGGAAAACCCCATTCCTAACATGGTCAGCCGTATTATAATTAACATTAACATTTCATGTAACCTTGTAACTTGTAACCAATCATATTTAGCCATGTATAGATTATGCTGATATATATACAGTTGTAATGGATAATTGATTTGTACAGTCATGACTTAGAGTTGAACTAAAAAACTTGAAATCTTTGAGAACTACATCAGTAGTATCTAGCTAGCTAGTCCCTATTTGGCGGTAGGCTGACAGGTCTACCCAACATTTGGTGGCAGCGGTCACACGAACCAAGTCAGCAGCGTAAGAGGAGTGAAAGAGTCACTGCCTTGGGTGCTTGGTGAGTGAGTTACAGAAGATTGGTCTTGGCAGAGGAAGCTGAAGACACAAGGACAATAGAATTCAGAGGAAAATGTCACGAGAGACTCGGTCAACCAAAAGCTCTAGAAAAGCACTAGAGCAGAAGGAAGTCATGCAGACAGGTGACGGTTCAAGTACGAAAGAACCAACTGGCGCTGAGGCGCTACCGTCACCTCACACTAGCCCCTCCCAAGGTAGAAGTGGTGGTGATTCTGTTGCAGAGATCTTGAAGTTGTTTATGTGGAAAGATGAGCAGCGTAAACAAGAAGAAGAAAAACGAGACAAACAGCGTAAAATGGATGAAGAGTTGAGAGAACAGAGGTTCCAACAAATGATGATGCAGATGCTCAAAGTTCAGGCAGAAGGCCAGCAGCAGAGGCTGGTGGAGCTGGAAGAGGCCAGACGTCTGGAGCGAGAGCAACAACAGCTCCTGGAAGAGAAAAAATACCAGGAATACCAAGCAAGAGAGAAAGAACGCTGGGAAGCAGACTTAAAGAAGCATGAAGAGCAAATGCAACTAGAGCGAGAGAGAATGAAGCTAGAAAGAGAACTTCAAACTGAGAGAGAGAGAGCCCGCAAAGAAGAGGAGGCTCATAGACAGCAGCTCAAGGAGCAAGAGATTCGAGTGCGAGAAGCTCCACGAATGGCTCCTGTGAAAGAGCATACAGATGCAGAACTGTACCTGAATGATTTCGAAGACCAACTAACAGAGTTACGCATCCCCAAAGAAAGATGGATGGTTCACTTGTGACCATTGCTAGCAGATTGGGCAAGGGATGTAACAGCAGCCTTACCAGAGGGTCGGAAGGCTGATTACGAACAAGTGAAAGAAAAGATCCTACACTCCTTTGGGCTGAGAAGGGGTTCGTTGGGCAGCAGATTTTGGAACTTTTCCAGGCCAAAGGACTCCACATTCAACAATGGGTTCCTAACAGCAAAGAGAATGTGGCGTCACTGGACACACAATGTCGATTCAGTGGAGCAAGCAGGAGACTTGATCATCATGGAAAAGATGTATGCATGGATGCCTGCACCCTGCATGCACTTTTGCAGAGGGAAAGAACCGAAATCAGGCCAAGAGCTAGCAGACTTAGCTGATCGCTTCTTTGAAGAACGTGGAAGTAAGCCAGATGATGCCAGGTGGTGGATGAAGAAAGCACATAGAAGCTATCAGTCTGGAGGAAGCTTCCACTCTGGACGAACCTACTCTGATAACAAACAAGCAGATGAGTCTCCGAAAAATTCCACATCCAGTGGGAAACTGACACCACCTAAACCTCAGACCAAGCCAAGAGACCCCGATTGGGAGAAGAAAGTTGAATGCTTCAACTGCAGGGAAAAAGGGCACATTGCTGCTAAGTGTCCAAATCGATCAGCCAATATTAGCCAGGTCAACCTAACCAAGAACCTGCCAGTGACAGAAGGTATCACTTGAAGGATGAACTTTACAGCAAAACGGAAGGAGGGGAGTGTTAGGAAAACCCCATTCCTAACATGGTCAGCCAGGATGGCTGTATTATAATTAACATTAACATTTCATGTAACCTTGTAACTTGTAACCAATCATATTTAGCCATGTATAGATTATGCTGATATACAGTTGTAATGGATAATTGATTTGTACAGTCATGACTTAGAGTTGAACTAAAAACTTGAAATCTTTGAGAACTACATCAGTAGTATCTAGCTAGCTAGTCCCTATTTGGCGGTAGGCTGACAGGTCTACCCAACACCAGGTCTATTTAGAAACCTGAGAGCCCTGGGCTGTAGCGTCCCGAAGGTTTCTAAATAGACCGTAGATCCCGTTGGTCGAGGTGTCTAACTTATTTAGACTATAGCCAATCACTGGGGTTATTTATCTTACCTCAACACGCACTTGGAAACAATAACCTTAAATACAACAAACACGAATCAGAGCACACCTAGAAAAAATAACTGTGGCCACCATGATGCATTGCTAGAATAGGACCAATTACAATGACCATCTTTACCAGGTTTCTAAGTGCCTGCAGCACTTAAAAAAATCCGCTCGGGAGGGCTCTACGGGATTTTTAACTGACCAATTAGGTAGACTGGCTATAGTCTAATATGCAACAAGTGTACATAAGTGTGGCAAATCTGCTACTCACCCAAGAGTCCAGTTATGGAAAGTAAAATGCAAGGGTAATAACGAGTCTCAAATGTCCAGACCAATATGCAGTTTGGCTGGCTATGTTCGTTTGTCTGGTACTATTACCGACAATAGCCATAATTATTATACCATCAAAATGTCAGGTCAACTGTGATTTGTATATATTTAGATAGAGACTACCACATACATTTCTATTATAATCTCCAGTGCTTTGAGATATATATAAATTAGCTCCTCGTCCTTGACTTACCACATGATGGTGATGCTGGAGTAGAATGTGGTTGATGCATCGAGCGAGATTCTCACACTCCATGCTGTTGAGGTTGATGAGAATGGCCGACGTGCTCAAGTGGGTAGCCAGAGAGAACTCCTCAAAGAAGGCCTGTAGTTGAGGATAAGGGGTACATAGAGAATCAGAGAGAGGGAGGGGGAAATGAGAGGAGAGGAAGAGAGAGAGAGAGAGAGAGAGAGAGAGAGAGAGAGAGATGGAGGGTGAGGGGAGAGAGAGGAGAGAGAAGTGAGGGGGAGGGGTAAGGGAGAGGAAAGTGAGGGGGGAGGGCCAAATAGGTCCAAAAAAAAAACAACAAACTTGGTGGTGAGTTTTTTTCCTGTACAATAAAGATGTTCATTATCCAAACCATTTTCAAGGAATCAAACTTCAGCACTTCATGTCTCAATTGATTAGATATCTGCTCTTTTTTCCCTTGTACTACCTTTTCAGAATTCCTTCGGACTATTTCATTCTCGCTGTCCAATTGTATCCATGGTGAGAGTTTAGCAACAATAAGCGAGGACCACTCAGAACTCTTAATCACTTTGTCGCTCCTGGTGACAGGGCCAGGCCGCTCAGACACAATGTTGTAGTAGTCACGTTTGAAGCGGGGATGGACTATAGGAACTGCCATGAAATCAAACCTACATATTGATTTTATAACAGGGTTTACAAAAAATTTTCAGGGTTCATTTCAAGGGGGCGAGGGGTTTCTGCCCCCCCCCCCTGAATGATAGCTTGCCCCCTAGGAATTAGCTAGCTTTCGTAATGAGAACTCCACATGTATGTACTGGTTTGTAGTCAAATTTTTTCACTGGGCATTTGATTCCCCTTGAGCAAAATTCTGAATTAAATCCTGATTTTCATGAAGCGGAAAAAAAAAAGTAGAACCTCTGATAAAGGACGACACTCCTTGATACACTCTATACAAAATAACCACCAAAAAAAAAAGAGGACAACCTGGACAAAAGGTTGGATCCGTATGTGGGAGGTTCTACTGTATGTACAATTTTCTTCCACAAAAATATCTGCTACAGGGATCAGGTTTCACTGCAATGAAACTCCAACTGAGCATCACTGGCTGAAAAGTGTATTCACCCTTTCTCTCCACAGCTTTCCAAGCAGTTAGCAAGATCGGGGACGCAGGTTAAGTCCCTACCACAAGATATGTTCTTCCTGGACATGTTGTGCTTGCTGTAAACAATCCCTCAGTGAAACAGACTCAGCTCAAGGCAGGCGAGAGTATCCACGTGGCCTCGGTAGGTAGGGGGGTTTTCCCTAACTCGGGGGAAAGTCCCGGAATTGCAAGGTTCGGAGTTCACATATGCACAGGTAGCTAAAATAATAGCTAGCTGCCTGGTGGTCCTGTTAATACGTGTAGTGTTAAGGATGGATGTAGTGCTTTTGTATGATTCCAAGTAGGGTCTGGTTCACGAGACTAGTTAAGGGACCAGACATCACTAATAATAAGTGATAGAGGCTGGTGAAGTGTCATGGACTACAGTAAGTTGTATAGGTGTATTAAAGAATAGCTTTCTTATTGGGGGGTTCATATGGCAAAAGTGAATCATTTGCGTTTGGAATCATTTGCCATGCCCCCAATTCTTAACCGAATTTCAAAACCTACCATAGAGTTGTGATCATCTCTCTGCTGGTGTTTTAATATTGAAATTTGGCCCAATAATTGAGAAAGTTAGACCTGATATAAAGGGATCAAGTGAATGCAAATAGTGTATGAGCTCGCTACCTGACTGAGTGACTAGGCTGTATTGCTATTATTTCCAAATAATGCACAGTTTTACTATTAAAAGTGTGTGAATCCTGATATTTAAATGCAGTGAATGTTAATAACACTGCAGGAACAGGAGAAGACAGAGCTTCCAGGAGAGCAAGGTACAAACCTATACAAGTAAGTAAGTCTGGTTGTAATAGTTATGTACTACCTTAGTTATCGACCCTTTACCATGTGATATGATTTTGCTCCTATTATAAAATACACTGGGAGTGAATATGGCCATTCAGTGGAACTCCTCAACATATGTAGCATAAACACCTGTATGTAAAACTTCTCTAGATATTTGCTTTAAAAATTCTTATCATCCCCTGAGGTAGTCTGGCGTAGCCAGCCACACCCCGAGCGCGAGGGGAGAGTCTGGTAATATACAATACTGCTGAGTTGTCAGATTGGAATTTCCATTATGGTCAGCTTGTCGTCATGCTACGTAATTGCTTGCGGTAAGTAATAAAAACAACACGTGGTTATATGGAAAGCAGCAGCTGCAGTGCAAAGATGTATATCTGCTTGGCTCAGATGTAGAAAGAAGTAACAAAGTTTATCAAAAACTAAAGGGAGGACAGCAAAACACAAGCTCTTCCCAAATCCAGTTGGGAGCAACAGCAAAAACATCCCTGCCAGATAAAATTGGATTGCCACTTCCAACTGTTCAGGCCTTAGCAGGGGTGGCTGAGGACCCAAAAAGTGGGGGGGGGGGGGCTCAAAATTGCGCATCAATGACTACTCCCGATGAGCTGTAATGATATTCATGAAGTTTTTGATTCTCTACATGTTGTGGCCAATCAACAATACAGTCACTAATCAGGGTTTCAAGGAATTTCACTTTGGGGGGGGGGGGGGGGGGGAAGCTCACTGATCACGTGGCCATAGGCCACGGTGAGGGGAAAGGTGCGGGAGGGAGATGTGCCCCCTCTCGCGTGGAGTGCAAAAGAAAATTTTACTTTTTTTTTGTTTTTTGTTTTTTTTTGGAGGACTCATTGTTGGCTCCACAAATTCCAATACTCTATTAGGGAGGGGATTACATTTCTTTCAATCAATAAGTATAGCTATATAAACCTTATGAACATAAAAAAAAATTGGGGGGGGGGGGGGGGGGGGCCACCCCTCCAGCCCCAAACCCTGCTAATGTGCAACATCATTTGTGACTCAAAACAATGCAGTCACTAATGTGCAACATCATTTGTGACTTGAAACAATGCAGTCACTAATATGCAACATCATTAGTGACTAGACAGTAGACTTTACTGCTGCAGTTAGACAATTATATAATTGGTCAAAAAAGTAGGGGGGCTCAGCCCCTACCTGCTAAAAAATGGGGGGGGGGGGGGGGGGGGGGCTCTAGCCCCTCTCTCGCCCCCACCCTCAGCCACCACTGCTTAGTGATGGATAGCCCAACTTCAAGGCAGCTTCATTTGCTCAGTGCAGTGCACTATATAGTTTCTCCTTAGCAGCTGTCTACTGCTGTGCATCACTGGTTTACACTGTGGTTAGGTAATGATATTCATAGTGTATTGAATGTTTCCAGACCACCTCGCACTCGGGGGTGTGGCTACGCCAGACTACCCCTGAGGAAGGCCTGAGCACCAGGCCGAAATGTCGCATGTGATAAAAAGAATTTTTTAAGCTAGCATATGCAGCTAGTTGAGAGCAGTAACAATGAACACCTTTTCTTGCCCCTGTGAGGTCACAGGATTATTTCTAATCGAGATGGTCCACATTTATATTACTAGCGATTCCGGAAGCCATACATTTCCTGAAACTTTGCCCGGCCTGTGCTGCCTGACGGTTATAGAAGCACTTGATGTTTAGGTATCACTAGCTAGCTAGCTTATAACAAGGCCTACCTGCTGGTATGGGTTTCCCAAGGAACAGGTGAAGTATATAGATGCTATAGAGATTTGCTATTTTCCCATATAAATTTCCATAGAACTAAAAATCAACTGTGAACATAGCCAACTGGTTCATTTGGTGTTTGAGTAGCTAGTACATTTATCAAGCTACTGTGTTGATTGGTCTCTGACATAGATCTAGTTAAATGTGGGCAGGTTTAGCTTCCGGAATCACTACTATATTATGTACACTTGTCCATCTAACAGTTACTTATTTTTGCAGTCTTGTGAGATAGTGGGTATCCTGCCGAAGGAGGAGGCAGCGTTGAACCGAGCCCTTCACGCCTCACTGATGCAAGCTTCTCCAAAAACAAAGGAAAATGACACAAATCCCGCTCCCAAGATTAAAGAAGAACTAAACGAAAGTGCTACTGATATTCTGTGCAACAGGTTATCCAGTCCCGACTTCTGTGAGCAAGACGACGAGGGTGCAACACTTAATAATGGACCAGCCTCACTTCCCAGTAGCCGTCCTTCCACACCTAACTCATATCACAGCAATAATTCACTACATCTCTTCCTCAGTTCAAGCTCTTGGACCTCGTCGGATTCAAGTCCTTCATCAGAGTCCTCCTTCTCTTCCTGGAGTCCGGATTCTACCAGTGAGCTGCCTGAGAGAGTGAAAACAAAAAACAAAAAGAAGCAGAGCAAAAAGACTTCAGTGAAGAGGGAAGTGAAGAGAGTTCTTGAGTTTTGTGCTGATAACAGTGAGGAGAGAACTGATGTCGTCGGTGGTAAGAAACACAAGGCCAACCACCATGCAGATCAAAGAACTGTTCCAAGAGTGGAGAAGAAACCGGTTTTGAAAGATGTAGCAACGGATGCATCTAGAGGAAACTCCTTTCAAGCTCAGAGGAAATTTGCTGCTAATCACACTCCACCTGTTAGGTAAATTTTACAATCAAAATATATTATTAAGGTCCATATAGGGATCCAGGGCTGCTGAAAAAAGTACATATATATATATAGGACACAGGATTTACGTACAACTAGAAATATCAGGACATCATGTCAGGATATTATGTCAGGATATCATGTCAGGATATCACGTCAGGATATCACATCAGGATATGCATAATTAGGATATGCATATTGTTGGATTGGTTAGGTGTCCTGTCAAATGTTTTCAGTCAAACTGGAAAGTAGGACATCACGTTAGAACACTACAGACTGGGTTTGATTGTTGGATGGTTGTTGGATCTATGTACATATGCTTATTCCAGTTGACTGTCCCAGAATGCTTGCAGTTGTCCCAGAATACCTTAAAGAGCTAAATGTAAATAAGCAAGGCAAATCACGTCTATTTGGTTGGGGTAACCCTGAACTAAATACTTAGACAGCAGCCAGCACTTAACTCCCTCCCCCTCAAATTACAGAATTCCTGCATGCTACGGTAATTATAAGTGTTAATTTCTGTTGATGGTGTAGTATTGGTATTCCCACAAAATCAGAGTACTCTGGCAATTAGCACTACTCTAGCTGATTACACCCTCCCCATGCAGCTCTCATACTTACCAATTTTGAATGCTGGAATATATCTTCTGTTGATAACTGGTCATTTTCCAACCAATTTTGTTGGAAATGGTCACCAATTTTCAGGGTTTAGCATCCGACCAAATCTTTTATAATGGCCAATCGAAAAATTGAGTGTCTTAGCTCTGTTCTACTATAAATACTCCTGGCTTTGGAGTATAAAGAGCAGAAGACAATTAAAGCGGTGTCTTTTTTTCATGCTCTCTTCCAAATCATCACTTTGATATGGTCATTCATCATCGTAAAATCACAAATGATTAGAATTTTATAGCTATATAGCTTAGCAATGCACTGCACTATGGCTTGGCTATACGACACTTTAAAAACTAATGCTTCATTTTCTAACCTGCTATCTTCCAAACTCATGACAGCTGTAGTGCACTATTGTAGAAACATGCCCCACCCCCTTGATTAATATCCATGTATCTCTTGAATCTTGAACCTCACGTTCCATAATGGCAAGACATACAGCAGAAACAACTAGCTGTTACTTCATTTGATTCAAGCAGAACACATAGAAATCTCAGAGAATGGACAAAAAGACAGCGAAATTAATGGACAGAAACAGCAGAGATGACCGTCTAGGCGAATTTGTGATGTGATAGACAAGTGAACATTTCAACAAGGTAGTTACAGCTAGTGTGCATGCAGCCAAGATTAATAGCCAGGCACCAGGAAAGCCAAGAGCACCAAAAGAACATCGACTACATGCAAGAAAGTAACAGTCTAGTCAATAATTATTAATGTGAACAGACCATGATTAGCCAGATGGCACTGAGAGAACGACTACAAGCCAGAAAGTAAGGCGTAGCAACCACATGTCGTGTCAGATGATCAGTTAGACATCAGAAAAGGCGAGAACAATGAGATCAAAGACTACAGGCCTTACATGGAAGTGAACATTTGAGAAGCCAATCAGAGGGCACTGAGACACATGCACAAGTAACTCATCACAGGAATTGACATTCGAAACATGAGCCCGGACCCTTCATTAATTACAAAACTTGAATTTTCAACAGTGTGCACTATTCATATTTCCACATAGCTAGCCAGTGCCAAGGCATAAGTCTTTTTAAGACTAACTTGTTATTCAACTGGTTAGTGCCACAGTTCACCACATCCACCATGGCTTCTCTTATTTGGCATTGTGGGTAACTGTATTGCCAGTGTGGTAAGCTCTGATTGTAGCTATGGCTGCAAATGAAATCACATTAAACTTGCATCATATCTGACACTGGCCTTCACATGAAAATTTCCAAGACTTTTATTATTATGTGATAGACTAGCACTATAGGGGAACATGACTGTAAACTTAGTTCATTTTGCATTATTAACAGACACTTAATCTCATTGGTTGTTAATCTTATCGGCTTATTTATCAACCAAACACATTCATTTTTGTGGACTAGCTATAAAAGGCAGATGCTTAGCATCTAGAGACAGTCCTGTTTGAATTCAAATTATCCTTAGCACCTGTTCCTCAGTAAAATACTCAGCTTCTTGCTGTCCGCTCTGTGATATATTACAATATGGAAACAGTCAGATGACCCTCCAGTGGCGTAGCCAGGGGGCAGGGGAGGTATTTGCCCCCTCTTTTCTGATATCCTGGCTACGCCTCTGCCCTCTCTACTACAAGACTCTTTTGGCCTTTCCTTCACTTTAATGAGAGATCTTAGGCGGATAGCTGCTTGTGATTCGCAATTTGCAAGGGATATGCCCATGAACTAGCTATTGCCATTTTCCTTTGGACACTTTCATTGATTTGAGCCAGTAAAAGCTTTTTAGTCTAAAGCTCTGTAGCTATACGTGGAGAAAAGAGTGGTGGATAGTGATGCATCCATGAACATGGTAGGCCAGAACCCTATAGCTATATAGTTTTCATCAAACAAATTTGCTTTGAGGGTTCTGTTACCCATCCAAAGAGTGATTCTCCCCAGCCACTCTATATTAATATGTGCACAAAAATGGTGGCTGGCCAGTGAATTTCACTAAAATAATGTCACCGCTCTTTGATTTATTCTAGAATAATATGATCATTATCTGTGACTGCATGGACAATTGATTTCTTACTCAGGTTAACTGTAGGTAAAGTGAAAGCTGTGAGAGGGTTGAAAGAGCTACCAAAGACAGAAGATGTCATCACTTATCTCTGCCTCAGAGGTATATATATATACATCATGTAATACGTCGTGTGTCGAATACCATAAAACAAACCTCACCCAGACTTTTGTCCTTGTCCTCTTTTGGAGGTTAACTATTGTGTAGTTACTTTTCAAGTTGAGTTCTCTGTTTGGAGTGTCTTTTATCAGAGATTCCAACATAGACATTGTTGAATCGTCAGGGTGTTATGTATAATGATAAAAGACAGGGATTTGAAATCTTCATCTCAACCACCAATGGACATTGAAATCCTCTATTGTCTAGTTAGTTATCCCCATGATTTTTTTTACATAATAGGATCACATGATATCCCACAACATCTCCGACGTTTTGAATCACCATGGACATCCTTGATCAAGAAAAGAAAAAAAGTAACAAAAGCCAAAAGATTATAGTGGTGAGGAGTCAGCTGTATATATAGTTAGCGAGCTAGCTTATGAAAGTTTTAGCTCTATAGCTAATTATAATCTCTCTTTATTATATACAGGAAGATCAAAGTTATTATGCTGGCTTCAGAGAGGCTACAATGACAATATTGATTGTCAATAATTAAATATTATCTTTATAGCTAGCTAACTGTAGCAGCAGTCTGCTAAAGTTTCATTGTGTATAATTTTTCAAAGAAATTTTAATGAGGGACAAAAATAAACTGGCATGGAGCTAACTAGCTAGCTACATATACATATATAGATATATAGTTTTTCTTACAAAAAAATAGTACATTAAATTGCAGCTGTAGCTGACATAGCTAGCAGGACAGCAGTAAGTATTAAGATGGGGCATTATAGGTGTAAGTATTTTATAATAAATAAATAATTCAAGCCTGGAGACAGTATACATTGTAGAGGAAGCATATACATCAGAGCTACTTGTAGACTGATTTTGACACCAGCTTCCCAGTGCAATGATTGTAGCCTCTATGGCAGAGATACACAAGTTCTGGTTCCACCTTTGCTAGGCCACTTTCGCTAACTGGAGTGAGAAGTGATGGTGGTGGTGTACCTGACTTTGATTGCTTTCCTTTGGAGTTTGAGGGTATGAAGTGGTGCATTTTTGTTGATTTGGCGACGGGCACAATCCTGCGAGATCTTGAGGTGCATCTGTTCTTCTTACATTGTATGTGAGCAAGATATCTGTAATCAAAATAAAGTTTTACTAAGGTATGAGAAAGTTCTTGCTTTCGTGTGGAGATGTATATGTATTGATAACCATCAGTTTACACTTTCTGACACCCTTTTATTTTCTTGGAAGGCACATTCTTTTGGGGTTTGGTAACAATTTGGAACTACAGGATGGCTGCTGATGGACACAGAAAAAATTAATATGGAGCTTGCTAATAGCATTCACATCAACTGAATGAATGAACATAATACAGATAGCTTCATGAGATGGCCCCTGCATGCATGCCTCACTCCAAAAGAGGAAAATCTCTCAACTAGGGACAATCTTTTGTACTATACTCTTTACAAAAATAACCTCCAAAAGAGGACAACCTCTCTACAAAGAACAAAAGGCTGAGTCCCATTTTAGGTTCCACCGTATAAGTAGATGCAGCTGTTAATGACTCGGGCTACATAGCTAGCTAACTATTCACTTTTGTTAACATGATGTTTGAACAGGGAGTTAATAGTTGTTAGCTAGTTTGTGTGAAGCATCACAACTAATACAGCAAGGGGAGGGGATTGATATTCTTACCTGCAATACTCTGACATGCCCAGAACATAGCACTTCTCTTCTATGCAAGCAACACTATTGTCATCATGATGTTGAGATGCCAGCAATTCATCCTATTGTTGAGAATGTGATGTTAAACATTATTAAAACTCATTAAACATTGACTAATTAGCTACTATGTTATGCAGTTCTTAATCTAATAATTTATATTATGAACAGTTACATATATATGAATATTCATTGTCAGACCTCCAATAGATTTCTATCACATGCTGAATACTGTTACATCACTATACAATACTGTTAATCACTAGGGCCTGTATATGTAGGGCTATCATACAAAAATGCTAGGGCTATTATACTGTTACATCAGTATAGGGCTATTATTGTTAGGCTATTATACTATACATTACTAGTTTATTGTATTTCATCTGTATAGTAAACTACATACATGATTACTGCTATTTTAGTGAAGTTTATAAATAATTGTGCTCTACCAAGTGCTCTGTGTTAATGTGTATGTGCATAATTGCACACGAAGAACAACCACTACAATCACTAGCCAAGAGAAAACAACCAAGCTACAAGAAAACTAGTAGCATGTGATAGCATGGTTAGCTGTGGTATTTTGGGATTAATAGCACTTGTAATGCAGTAAATAGCACTTGATTTCACCTCGTGCCCTGCATTACTCGTGCCAAATAACTAACCATGCTATTACATTATACTAATAGTATACTATAGGAGTGTCATATGGTATTTCAACTACCATATAGCAGATTTTCAAATGGTCCAAATTTTCGTATAAAGCTGTACAAAAATTCGAAACTTTTAACCACACCCTCGACTCATTAAGCATGCTCATGTACACATAGCTGCAGTATGGATTTTCGGCTCTACTTCAAGCCAACTTTGTCTCTCCCTGACTGGAAGGGGCACAAGGACTGCTAATAAAGCTGTAACTTGCGGGCCCAGTGATGGCCGTGTTGGCTGGGGCCTAACAAAAGGTAAGCAAACGAGTTAGTTTATACACTTGAATGACTCTTCTCCATAGCAAACTAGCTAGGCTTATACATCCCAAGGCTTCAGTGGAGAATCCCTAGCAGGCCACTGCTAGCCGGCCAGCCTAGGCGCCAACTATAGCTAGTTAGCTAGCGATTTGAATTCCATGGAGGTCAGTCTACAAAAATTTTGACAACGAAAATTTCCCGCTATACAGTATTAATCTGTTGTAGACTGAAATAGCACACTTACGCAACTGTAATAGCACACTTATTCCATGGCATATGCTAATTGCAGCGAGCTTATCTCAGTGGCTTGTAGGCACCAGGCTTATCTAAGTGCTTTGAGGCAGCTTTCTATGTATGCAGCTGCCTGCCACTTACATAACAGAGCAAAATCTTCTAAGGAGTTTAAGCTCAAACGAATATCAGTATAGGAATACTTGCTCGCTCGCTGCGACTCAAATGTTGTACATTGCTCTAGTTGGCGAGCGAGCGAAGCCCCACACTAATTGGTCAAAATGGAAAATTGCGATATTTATATGTTACACGTACATCACTCAAAATGCGCATGCGCTTACGCATGCGCATGAAATAGCTACTAAGCAACGTCATAATAAGCAATCATTTTCGTTAAGCTTGAAGTTGAAACACTATTGTAGCGAGTATTATGGAACCCAGAGAACCAGAAAACAAGCGAAGGAGGGTCCCAGAACACCCTCTAGAAACTGACCAGCAAAAGAAGAGCGAGACCTCATGAAAGAAATGAAAGAGACAGAGCTAGAAGGAGAACAGAGTCAAAGGAACAGAGAAAAACAAGACTAGCAAAGAAATGCGACAGATAGAGCCAGGAGGAGGGAATGTACAGAGTCAGCAGAAGATAATGCTGCAAGAGCAGAGCAAATGAGAGCCAGAAGGAGAGCAGAGTCAGCAGAACACAGAGCTGCCAGATTAGAGCATATGAGGGCTCATTATTTGAGAGACTAGCTACTGAGTCTCAACAGGAGTGGTAGCCTGGGTTCAGAGAAGACACTCCAATGCTAACTGGGAATGCACCAAGTCAGTTAACAACCTGAATAGCTAGATATCGAAAGTCACTGTTGGGGCTATATAATCATAAGTGAGGGAGGAGCACATTGAAATGACCACTGGCTGCTTGCTCGCTAATGCTATACGAGCATCTCTAGTTAGTCTTAGTCTAATACTGTTACATCACTATACGATACTGTTACATTACTAGGCCATGTTACAACACTAGGCCAATACTGTTACAACACTAGGCCAATACTGTTACAATACTATAGGCCAATACTGTTACAACACTAGGCCAATACTGTTACAACACTAGGGCTATTATACGATACTGTTACATCATGTTACATCACACTAGGGCTAGTATACTGTTATATCACACTAGAGCTAGTATACTGTTACATCACTAGGAATACTGTTACGTCACAGTACCAGGGCTAGTACGTATACTGTTACATCACTAGGAAGGACAAACACTATAGGGGTAGTATACAATACTATTACATCACTAGGGCTCATACACTCTTGCAACTAATACTCTTGCAAAACAATGCTGACACTACCACTAACACTTCCATAAGAATCTTACATACCCAATCATATATAGCAATTATTATTATTATAGCTACATGCATGGTCATCCTGATGCTCTATTGATGACAGTTTTGGAATTATTCAAGCAAGTGAACACATTACCATTGTAAGTACATACGTGGTGGAACGTCTCTTAGTGAACGCTCCACATGCATATTCAGGACGCAAGACTTTTTTTTCAAGAAACTGAACCATAAATTGAACCTCTGGAAGAGTGGGAAACACCTCTCTATTTAACTGTAGTTAGTACTTCACAGGTACAGTGAAGCAGTTCAATCTCCAATGGGCCTAGAAAGAAGGTAGTCTCTTTAAATGGTACATGGTAGGTGGCTCATCAATAGAGGGGTGATCTCATTACAGGAAGGTATGGTTAGAGGTTGAAATAGTGTGGGCATTTCTACTGGTGACTTCACTGCCAAAGAAAAAGGACTTCCTCTGATGTGCTGTTCATCGACTTGTAGCTGAGGTTTAGTTCTTTTTACTGCTGGCACCAGTTATATCAGACGTTAGCTCGATCACTCTCTTGTCAATGTACAGTCTCATTACAGGGTGGTCTGGTTAGATGTTGCCATTGAGACATGGCAGAGTGGCTAGTTAAATAGAGGGGTGTTCACGCTACGGGAGGTCTGGTTAGAGGTTGAAATAGGTCCTGTTGGGGCATGGCAGAGTGGTTCCTTGATAGAGATGGTCTCATTACAGGGAGCAGAGGTGGCAAAGAGAGTTAGAAAAGTTACAGAACAGAAGGATCCCATACAGCATAGTCCACAGAAAGAAACAAACCAGAACACAGAATTCAAACCAATCCTGTCTAGAGAGGTGGTTTCAGTACAGGGAGGTCTGATAAGAGGTTGGAATAGATAGGTCTTACTGGGACATGGCAGAGAGGTGGTCTCATTAAAGGGTGGTCTGATTAGACAGGTTCCACTGTAGTGCTGTTGGGACATGGCAGAGTGGCCCTGATAGAGAGGTGGTCTCATCACAAGGTGGTCTGATTAGACAGGTTTCTCTATAGCTGGAATAGGTGCTGTTGGGACGTGGTGGAAATAGAGAGATGGTCTCATTACAGGGTGGTCTGAGTAGACACATAAAACTTAACTGTAGCTGGAATAGGATATGGCGGAATGACCTCAATAAATTAAGTGGTGGCCTCATTACAGGGTGGTCAGATTATAGACACATTAAATTTCACTGTAGCTGGAATAGGAGTGGTCTCACAATAGGGTAATATAATTCATGTTTCTATATACCCACCTATTTCCCCCAGCAAACTGGGGGAATGATAATTAATGCTATACCGGTGCTGTAAGACCTGTAAGACCTGTCAATGAAACCTGTCACGCGACAAGACCAAGTTATTTTGGAAAAATAGCGCTGCATGTGGAGTCCTTGAAATGTGAATTCCTCTATAATTGCTGGTCTTCTTCGAATGATATTTCTAAGTTTTCGAATAAACTAAGAGACACCATGCATGCACTATAATTAGAAGTCTTCTGTGTTTGATTGAGGGCATGCCTATCATTATCCAGAATTTTTGGTCTCCTTCGAATGACATTTCTAAGTTTTCGAATAAACTAAGACACCATGCACTATAATTAGAACAGGGCATGCCTATCATTATCTCGAATTCCTCTATAATTGCTGGTCTCCTTCGAATGACATTTCTAAGTTTTCGAATAAATTAAGAGACACCATGCACTATAATTAGAACAGGGCATCCCTATCATTACAATATGCAATTTTGAGTATAAAGCTGTGACAATCGGATAAGAGCAGACAATATAGAAAATTTTATGAAGATTTCTGAAAATTAACAAAGACATGGAAATACAGGGATTTACGTCATATGACCTCCACCATGTAGACACAGATAAAGTTACAACTCAACCTTGTAACTTTTCCCAATCACCATGCATTTTTTCCTTATACGGAATTACCTTGCATAACTTCAGCAAACCTATCAGAAGATTCCACACTACACCACCAAACCACATGTCCAGCAATATATAAACATGCATGCTGCATGGTCACTCGTCCATTTCAAGCAATAATTGTATTATTTTAATTACATATAGTGACATTATTATGATGTAATAGATAGATGCACATGAGGAGAGTGCAAACCATGCTGGTTTTTGTGATATTAATAATTTATGGCCTTAAATAATATTATGTGCCACAATATTCGTTCCCACCTAATCTCAGCACATGTACATACTAGAGGTCTGACCAATATCCAGCAATAGTGCCCCCATATAAAAATATGCAGAACAGTCTATTGGTGTTCACTATATCATTTATAATTTATAACTTTCTCAATTTGAAATTTCAAAATCCAGCTCACAGAGTGGCCAGTGATCAGCTCTCTGCTGGTATTTTAAATATGAAAGTTAGAGCAGATATGAATGATCAAGGGACCAAGTGAACGCAAGTAGTTCAAGAATATGGAAGAATTTAAAGATTATGGGTACTGGATGTCTGACCAATGGATCTCTAATTGCCTCTAGCTCTGACCTCCTTCATTATTGACTACTCCATAGCAGGTAAATTTTCATGAAGTAAAAAAAAATTAATACATACTTCAATTTCAAAACCATATCCCACCTTACCTTTCGATATTCTGTGATACTTTCCACTTCATCTGGTCGGTAATACCAAAAGACAGTCATCATCAATTGTCCTGCAGACCAAAAGTAACAATACTAGTTAGTAAGTGTCATGTGACACCATGGAAACAATAGTAAGTGTCATGTGACACCATGGAAACACTGGGAACAATAGGATTCCTGATGAATGATTCATCAACCTTATGGAGAAGTGGACCAATAGGATTACTGATTTAAAAGGTCGATAAACATTGAGTGGTTTAATATGCCAGAGGTGATGATACATTATCAATCTTGGTGCCTCGGGAGGCATGACCCATGCAGTGTTGTGTACCTAATAACGTATACATCATGTGACATGAAAGGTCTTCATACGTATGTACATAATGATGGTGAATTCACTTGTCTAGGAGTAACTCAAGACAATGATGCCCCTTATAACTCTTGACTGATAACTGTGAACACAATGTGACCATATAAGATCTTCACAGCCCCTTATCATTATAATATGGTTAGCATATCCACTCATCATAACGTGGTGTACAATATAAACCGCCCTCAGAACCCCATAGTGCCTGGTGATCTCGAGATCCAGAAATAACTACACACAATGAAAAGTGACCATGTACGTATGAGCTAAGAAAAGATTTAATTGAGGCTAAAATGGCCACTGTTGGTACATGTCCAAGTGGTCCCTTTAAGAGAGGTGGCCTCTAAACGCAGGTGGTCATAAAGACCGGTTTCACTGTAGTACAAATACAACAAGAGAACCAAAACAGACTACGTATATTCATTTCAATAAGGATATCCTGTGCTAACATAAAACAATGTTATTGTTAATGTAGCAGGAGCAGTCACTGACCATTTCAAGGAAATAAATACAGCTGATCAAATTTCACACACATATCCAAAAGAATTATGGAGTGGGTGGGGAGGGACGAGGAAGAGAGAAAAGAGAGGGGAAGGAGGTGGGGGGGGGGGGGAGGGAAGAAGGGAGGAGTGAGGGGGAGGGGAGGGAGGAGGAGGGAGGGGAAAGAGGGGAGGGGAGGGGAGGGGATGAAAGGGAGGAAGGAGGGGGAAAGGGAAGGGGAAGGGGAGGGGAGGGAGGTGGGAGGAGGGAGGAGGGAGGGGAAAAGGGAAGGAGAGAGAGGGGGAGGTAAGTAGAGAGCAAAGAAGGTAGGGTGCACAATAGTCAGTTGTAAATAGTGTGGACTTTAATCTTAACAAGCCAGCTATAACTGCTACCTCTATTCTCACGCGCAAATGATACAGATACAGAACACATTTATTTAGGGACACTGACCAGCAAACATTTATAATGGACATACGGTATTTAGAGACACTCACCTGGTTGTTCCTGCCATATGCTGGCTATTTTGGCAACAAAAGGTTTCTCTTCCCTCGGACTGCCACCTGATCTGATCAGCACGCAATCTCGCACAAAAATGGTCTAGACAGACATACAAAGAAGAAGAATAAGGAGTCGCTACGTACATAGCTACATAATTAACATTCTGGACACTTCAAAATTCTGAGCACCTTCAAAGTGGAGGATACAATCTACGATTATAATAGAAGTCATAGCAATTACATGATATGAATACATAGAAATCCTTCGGATTTCCCTGAATAACTCTGTCTAATATTTCAATTTGGTAAATTTTGGGGGATGTGTCTACTCATTTGCCTTCCAAACATGGCAGATAGCAATTGATAGAGTGTTTGCCATGCATCCTCTTATACCATGCCAACAGCGGCACAATCTGTACTATCTGTCATGTGTTTTATAATGGTTGGACTGCACAATTTGTATTATCTGTCATGTGTTTTATAATGGTTGGACTGCCACTACACAAATTTCCCCTGAGGCTATGAGTTATGGAATTAATTATGTGCCTAATGTCATTTGGCATAATTATTATTATCAATGCATAATAGTGTTCTAATTATGCCAGGAAGCTTCAATGCTGCTGCGTTCCCTATGGCTACATAGCATAAATACGCAGCTACATTAGGGTCACATTCTACAGCCTACTGCATGCACTTTGTACTCATTCAAGTGAAGGGTCAAAGTTCAATCAGTGATGCCAAGGTTCTATGAATCTCCTATGATGTACAACTGGAGCTAAGAGCGAGCTTCTTTGATTACAGAAGGAGACATGCTGTTACAGTGGACTCTCTATAAGGATTCTTTAGTAATTGGAAAGATACGTATAGCGAATTAATACACAATCGTCTCTATGCACTACACACTGCATAGCTTGACCTCCAATTCCACGGGACCTATAGGACACATAAACTTCCCAGTTGCTTTTCCTGAAGGAGGCAATCCTGCCAGTTGGTAGGTGTGGTCATGACCAGATCAGTCAAAATAATATATAATAGCCGATTGAGGGAACTTAATGAATATTAGGGATCATGTATAGCTTGTGTGGAACAAAGAGGTAAGGAGTCAGATATTGAGAGAGACCCTCAGGTATGCTGTGTCTCTGCATTTTAGTGCCGAGACGAAAATAAAACCGTTGTGTGGATATTGAGGTGACACCTGATATGTCAACTGAGTCTACAGTAATTACTAAGAAGGGGTCATGTTTGGACAATGACTACATGATGATTAAACATAACAATAATTGGATAAGCCGAATTACAAACACGAAAAAATAACAAGATTTGATCTTTGATCTTATCTTGTTGAGAAGTCTTGATATCATGTTGAGGTTGCATACCAGCATCAGTCTCAGGACAATGGGCCCTCAAGTATTTGAATAGTTACTTATTATTGTAGCAATCGGCTGGGGCAGTTACGTTATTATTTTTTATATCCAAAAATCACAGTTATCAGACATAGAGCTGACATTGTACTGGTCTCTCCACTGAGAGTTAGCTCCCTTGTCCAAAAGAATTATTAACCCTCGCAGTACACATAATTATGCTAGAGGGCTGAAATTAGTGCTTTTCAAATTGTGTAAATATAATAAGTACCTCTTTACTGCTGTTCCGTCTAATTCCAGCGTAATATCTTCGAACAATAGCATTGGAACCCTATGGGACAAGATAATATAATAATAATAATAATTATTATTATGATGATGATGACAACAACAATAACAACAACAACAACAACAACAACAACAACAACAACAAAGACCAGTCACACATATTTATGTTCACATTGACTATAGTAGTCGATAACTGCTACTAGTTCTCGATTCTCTACCTTCATATCAATTATAGCAGAAAGCGTAGGTTACCTCCTTTACGAACGTATGTTTGAAGCTCGTAATTTGGTTTTAAGCAAACACACAAGATCAAAAATGAATTCAAATAAACTAACTCTTTCACAGAAGTATGCTCGCTCATCTCCAAGGAATTATGAAAAAATTGGCTCAGTATTATTGAAAACCAACCAACTCAAGTTTAGCTATTATGCTGCATTTCATCAGGGTTTTGTTATTAAACACTACCTATAATATCAAATTTCCTGTGTTGGCATGGCATTCAGGACTTTTTGTTGAGGCAACAGTGAATAATGGGATGGTACTGATATCTATAAATGGTTCACTGGTGCTGGAGAATCATCTATTGGCTCAAATATCAATTGTCCCTGGCTAGCATAACATATCACTTGAAAGAGTGGTCACAATACTAATTGAAATAAGGTAGTAGCTAATATCAGGGGTTTTCTTAATTAATGAAGACATAGTGGGTCACTGTGCCTTCAGTTCTTCCCCTAATGTCTTACCACTATAATTATCCCTTCAGGGAGAACCCTGATTATTAGACTGGGAAGAACCCTGATTATTAGACTGGGGAGAACCCTGATTATTAGACTGGGGAGAACCCTGATTATTAGACTGGGGAGAACCCTGATTGTTAGACTGGGGAGAACCCTGATTATTAGACTGGGGAAAATACTGGACAAATTGGGAAATTGCTGGACTATTATAATTATTATGGTGTATCAGGCTATTGATTATTTTTTCTACAGTTCGTCATTTTGGACAGAAACTGAATTTGATAATCATGAGAAATAAGCTAATAAGCTAATAAGCTAATAAGAACTAGTGGTGTTTACTATTAAAGTTTGAAGTAATAATTATAGATAGATATTATTTACTGAATAAGTGATATCTTTACTGACAACTGCAGCTATTGCAGACAACTACACCATGCACAATTTACATCAGCTTCCTCTTACATCATTTCTTACCTCGTCATAAGAAATTGTCTTGATTGCACTTCCCAGAGACATCCATCCATTGTTGGCCTACAAATGTATACCAACCAAAAATACTAAAGCTAGAGAAATGAAAACTAGCTACTTTTATGGTTTTGAATGTGAAATGAAAAATATGCGCATGTATTATTAAGCAGCTACTGAATAATTATACTAGAGCAGCTGTCATATATGGATGTTATGCAAGAACATGTAACATGATTATTGAACTTCCTTTAAAGGGTGTGGTTATCAGGTTCAAAGGTCAGTGACAATTTGGAGGGAAAATGTTTGGTGAATTAGTTCGTTAATTTTAGAGGACTACAGAACTATGTACACTTCTGCACAAAATCAGCTAGCTATCTATCTTTGTTATAGCTTCATAGTGTATTGATGCATGAACATGTTATAGCTATAATACTACGACATTTAAGCTTCATGATTGATACAGATATTATCATCCATTGCATGTAAATCATCAATGGAGCCAGACGCGCTTACCTTTGCAGCCTTTCTCTTCCGACTCACATTCTCTGCATAGGCTCTATCAGTAACCATGTTCACGGATCTCACTTGAGATGGGACAATCGTTGGAATGATTCGTCTGGGAAGACTAAGATCCACGTCACTAGCATAGAATAGTCTGGCATTAGGATGTATGGTATCACCATTATACAACAACCCTAGTGTGTTATATTGTATGTCTTCAGACTGACAGGAAGCAGCTATGCTGGCCAGCGCTAATAGAGTGTACACCTGTGGCTCACTGTCATCAAAGATTTCTTTGCTGAATCCAATTCCTGGAGACGAAGCTAAGGATGATGAACTACAGGACTTAGCAGGAGAATTCAAAATCTCTCCTTTGCTAATTCCCTCCTCTTTCAGGATACTGATGGTTGGAGATGTGAAGCTACCATCAGAGCTTTCTGATCCTGATCTCACTGGATAATGTTTCAGATCATTGTTTGATACGTTTTTATGTGCCCTGACTTTCTTTTCTGGTTCCATCATAGCACTTACACATGCACTAGCATTGAGACTGGCCAATCTCCGTACATATCCTCCATTTTCAAACTCAGAAAGATTTGATACACTTTTATCTGGATTGGTTTTTTCCTTCTTATAGTCTGTCAACATCAAAGCAGGTTTCTTCACTGGACGTGATACTAATCCATTATTTGGCTTATTTTCCCTCCTTTCTGACAGCAATATGCTATCACTTTCTTCGCTTTCAAGTGGACTGATTCTTGTCAAAGTGTTTCCAGGAAGTGGAGAATTAGTATCAAGTGGAGATATTTGTTTGATGGGATTTGAGTTGTATTGGTTACCATTGGCATATTGATCACGATAAACTCCTCCATTCTCTTGCTTGTTTGAAGGCTTCTTCTGAGCACTACCTGATTCATTATAATGAAGACGAAGTGCAATCTTGGCATTTAGACTAGCCTGCCTTCTGCTTTCGGAAGGAACTTTACTAACATGATCACCATTAGACAGTATCATCTCTTTCCCCCTTGAACTTCTAAGAGCAGTGGCAAACTGACTCTTAGAATACAAGGATTTTGATGTAAGATCACTTCTCTTTGATGGTGGAAGATCCTCATATTCTTGACGATTTTTCCTCTTCTTGCCATATAGTGTAGTTGAAGGCATTGCCAATGGACTGGCAATGAGCATCATTTACTGTTTATGACCTTTATCTTATATTCTGAAGCTTGTACATACAGCTATGGTATAAGGAGGACCCTAAAACTAAGAATTGAAAACAACATGATTTGTGCAATACTGCAATCAAAATTTTCACACCTTTCATTTAGCTTCCATAGGCAAAGCCAACAGTTAAGCTAACCTATCTATTAGTATTAGCTGACTGGCTTGTCATAATCAGGTATTATATCAAGAAGTTCTACTAGTGCCCACATCTTCCTGCCACAATCAAGCAGGCAATGACAGAGCTAAGTAGCTATAAGTTGGTTTATAGCCACAGGCAAGAAAATGCGTGTAATGAAAAAGAAGAAGACTCTCACTCCCGTTACTCGACACACACATACACGTACCTTTGCTTAACAGTCAGACTGGTGTGCGCTAGCTATAGGCTACGGTGACAGCTAGCTAAGCCTCTAACCCTAAGCTAGCTAGCTTACTCTCGATCAATCATGAACTAGCTATACGGCAGAGGCTACTATTTCATTCTACATTCACGCCTCTCGTAAAAAGAACTCACCTTAAACAGTGTCCAGACACGCCACGGCCACTGATAAAGAAGTTAACCACGATGATAAGTAAAAAATGACTGGAGTGAAAAAATGATCGCTAGTGAATGCGCCAAAAAAAGGAAAATTAATATTAATATGACGTAATTATGGTCACATGACAAGTACGTGTCGCAATATGCAATGGGTCCAAAGGTCGTTATTAGCCGGCCGACAACTAGCTCTCGCTCTTTTTTTTCTTTCTGAGATCAACGGTAAGGCGAATTGGTAGAGACGCCAGTCTCGATAGATACCTAGCTGTGTTCACCAGAAATGTCCAATAATCATCTGAGATTATCATGGACACGCCCATGCTTTGATCGCATGTTATTGTATTCATAACCACATTATTCATAACTACAGATAAGGGACTCCTCCCGTAGGAGTCTACATTGGTTTATTTTGCCCCTTGCATTTCTGCTCTATACAAGGTCTCCCGCCCCCAAGAGAGATAGTGAATAAGCTTACAGTAGGAAGGTAGAAATGAATATTATATCATTAATTAGGGTATCTTTTGCTCGCCAAAATTGTGCTATTACAACTATCTAATATAGCATAGCTAACTGCCAACATTAGTGCTGTAAATAACTTATTAAAAACTCTGCTGGCTTCACCGATCAGCTGCTAATATGGAAAGGATTGAAGACTCTGATCTACTGTACATGTTACTATAGCGATACTATAGCAATGCAGTGGAACCTCTGATGACATCAAAAAATATCATTGCATAAACTATACAAAATAACCTCCAAAAGAGGGCTACCACTCTACAGAGGACCAAAGGCTTGATTCCAAGTGTATCCATTATTATGAGGTTCCATTGTATCGCCATAAGTTCTCTCATTCTGGCTCATGATCTTAACATGCCGTTTCATTCAATACAGGATCATAATTATAACATGGCAGCATTTAGAGCGACCTTTAAACCAATCAGAACTGTTTCATCTGTGATTAATACAATCAGTGAAGCAATGAATTCCAATATTTCGTATAGGTGCGTTCATTCCTCACCTATCACTGAAGCTGGTCACAACAGATGGTCAAAAATTCATCGGAAAAAGGCAGTAGCTGACATGGAGAGAAGTAAACTCATCTCTAAATATCGGAATCAAATTATATCATCAATTCGTAGTGGAGGGGGACCTGATCCCAGTTCGAACATAAGACTGTCTAGCTTGATAAGTCAGGCCAAAGATGCTGGGGTTTCTAAAGCTAACGTAGATGCATTTATCAATCAGGCTATTTCCAAACAAGAAAATGGCGAGCTTGTAGTTTATGAAGGGAGAAATCAAGCTGGATTCTTACTGGTTATAGAGGTTTTGACTGACAACAAGAAGCGAACAAGGCCCAACTTAAAAATCTTCCTTTCAAAACATGGGTGAGTCATAGCTTCTCTGTTATTAATTTTTTTATTATAGAATAGCTAAAGTTATTAATGAGAGTACAAAATGGCAAACTGATAAAGACGAGAAAGGACAATTAACCTTCAAATAAAGAAGAGATTTAGTCTTTGTAGCTATGAGTATGCACTCTATAGCTACCTCAAAAAAAGAGAACAGAAAGGCTGGGTCCCAAGTGTTTCCCATTATTTTGGCAGTTCCACAATGTGCCAATTTATGGGGTCAATCATCCAGTGCACACACAAAAAAGTTGCTAGAGATATGTAGCTATAGTATTTTTTTCCTTCTACTTGAATTTCAAGGATCTTTTATTAGCTAGCTAATAACTCCTTTTCATTATTACTAGTTGTACCCTTGGTGAATCTGGGTCGTCTCTTTTCAACTTTGAACACACGGGAATAATCCGAGTTCCATGTAAGGAAGTCCATGCCAGCAACACAGACCCCATGGACCTTGCTATTGAAGTAGGAGCAGAAGACGTCATAGCTGACAACAAGACCATGGATGATAGTGATAGTGGAGATACCAGAACCACTGATTCTGAACCTAGTTCGGATGATGCAGAGTGCTTCCAGTTCAAGTGTGGACCACGAGACCTAAAATCTGTCTCAGATGCCATTAAGAATCGCTCATTTACAATCACATCAGCATCTCTGGAATATATTCCAAAAGAATATGTTAGTTTAAATAAGAAGAGTTATGAGAGAGCACTGAATCTAGTGAGGCTTTTGTCTGAACAAGATGAAGTGATGGAAGTGTATGACAATTTCATATTAGAGAGGAAGAATGATAAGTAGCTTGCTGTAGAAAGTATTTGATGAGTTGTTTTTATTGTGCTGCAATAAAATTGAAATTCAATTAGCTAGCTAATGCGCATGCTCGGCCTATCTCCAAAGTTGCGGAAAGAGGATAGAAACGTCCAGATGTACAGCGAGGGAGCACCGTGCGATCTTATTAAGCTGGAATACTACCATGGCGAACTTACCAAGAAGCAGGCGAAGAGAATCTTGGAAGAATGCGGTGGAAGGGTCAGCTTTACACTGCATACCACAAGAAATGCTGTCTTCTTGTCTGTGAGGCACGATGGTGATTTTATTTCTTACGAAATCGAAAGATATCCGGGGAAGTACAAGTTAAGAAACGAAGAGGCTTCATTTGAGGTGATACAAGAATTGGTGTCTTATTACCAGAATCAGAATGAAGAATCTGGGATATTCATTGGAGAACCTTGTACTAGAGATCTAAGAGAAGGTAAGTTGTTTAGTGACCTTTGAGATCCAAATAATACGCTATGGTTATGTATTATGCAGTCTTATGTCATTAATTTTGCTAGCTAGTGAAGCATCTGCCCAGTGCATAGCTAATAATGAACTATCCATCCAGACACTTTAAATATCCCTCCTATAGCAGGAGCTTTGCTGTCACTCAAGGGCCACCGTCAAGCTCTATAACTCATTCATGCATAAGTAGCTAATCATAATCATTATAACCAACCATAAATATTAATATTAGCTATGTGTGTTATCCATCAAATTAGGTTGTTATGGCTCCCAAGCTATACTTGATATAATATATATTTTTCCATATTTATCTATCAAGTTATGGCTCCCGATCCCTTAACAATGCAGGGGGATCTTTGTGAATGTAACTAAAACCTTAGCTACATAGCTATGCTTCCCTGAAACAGTCGTCCATGGGATGAGCCAACTTGGTTATAATGATGCATAATAGTGCACAATCATGCATGTGATTTTCCAATGTTGCATATTTGTCATTCTTTCCTAGCTAGCTATGATGGGAGATATCATAATGCATGTGATTTTCCAAGTGTCAGATTTCCTCTGCATATACATTAAGGATATAGCTATAGCTAGCTAAACCAACTAATCTTTAGCCGGATAAGAACAACACTTGTATGTATTATTATTTTTGCAAACTGACTTCCTAAATACCATGGAGAATATTTTATAGCTATCAAGAGTTGTGTACTGCATACATGTAGCATTGAATTTGTTACCTCTGCATACATTGGTTATACAAAGTGGCTGTATTAGCTACCTTTGTAAAGAATACTCTATACAAAATAACCTCCAAAGGGAACAACCTCTCTCCATAAAGAGCAAAAGGCTGGGTCCCTATTGTGTCTATTATTCAGAAGGTCCTCAGTATTGTGACTGTGTATGGCTGAAAATAATCCCCAAAGCTATAATACAACAGTAAAATACTTCTCAATAACAGCATATAAATATTAATTAGCTCAGTGTATTGTGCATGCCTCAAGGTTATGTCTATATACATTGTGATAGGTTCTATAACTTGCTATATGTATATATAGCATGCACCCCATGGCTACTCTGTATTAGCTAGCTCAAATCAACTTCTATGTTTGACAGCTACCTTGATCATTTGCTATCTTCTCTCAGCTTTTGACCAAACTTCACATCTAAAACACCAGCAGAAAGCTGATCGCACTTTCCATCAGCTGGTTTTTTTTTCTTTTTTGGAAATTAAGAATTTAGCTAGCAGATATAATGAATGATCAAGGGATCAAGTGAAGATGAAATTAGATTTTAATGAGGTGTTCGTTTAGCTACTGATTGTATAATTACTTATTTGCAGCGTGCATGTAGCAACATCATGCATGTAATTTTCATTCAAAATCTGATACACTATTCATGAGTCTTAGCTGTAGCTATAGTGTATTGTACAGCCTCCATGGTTTTAGTCATATGGCTAGCACTGCATGGATCCAATCCTGCACAGCTAGTGGTTTTGATAAAGGGAGGTTCCCACTCTTCAGAGTTTTATTAATTACAATTAGCAGTGTAGCTATACGTAGCTAGGGAAGTATTTTTTTTTTGTATTGCCATCCTGAATAATAATTATAATAATTCACTAAGAGAGGTCCACCATGTCAAGCTGTACTAAACAGAGCTTGTGACCCTATGAGAGTGCTCTTCCCTGAACCAGGGTTACCATTGTATTGTGCAGAATACCTTCTTCTTCTTCTTCTTCTTCTTTTTTTTTTTTTTTTTTTTTTTTGGCATGCTGTGGCATGATGCCATACGTAGCTAATTGACCTGGATTTTATTTTGATTTTCTTTCATGTATTGGTCTAATGCTAATATTCTAGGGTCCATTACATACTGTAGACAACTGGCTGAAACAAAACACCCTCTTCCCTTCTGACCCTTCACTCTGGCTCTATATTCATTGGTGGAATATTCATGTGCTTGAATAATGCAATAGCTGGCTATTTTTCATCAAAACCACAGTATGTAGCTATCTGGATTCTGTTTTATCAATCGACATCCTGCCAGACTATATTGTTTATTGGCATCTCAATCCTTTCATGTTATATATGTGTACAGCTATTAGCTATTGCTTTGACTGTTGCAGTTAAGTCCTGCCAAGTCTCACAATAATAGTGGCCATAAGTTATACATTCAAGATAATTATCTATAACAATACAGTGGCACATTGACAGTCCAACAGGACAGACTGATCAATATATATCGTGCACAAAAGAGTACTCTCATAATTTCTTTGCCTTTGAGAAAGGAAAACAGTAAAATGGCTGGTTTTAAAAATAGTGTCTTTTAGCTATTTCACTATAAATATTTTGCCAGTCCAACTTCTAAGTATGTACCTATTCATTTTTATACAATTTTACCCCACTTTTTTCAGCTCAGTCGATGTTAAATGCTGCATACCATCAATATGAAGACATTGATGACAGTGGTGAATATGAATCAGATTCTCAGTCGCTAAATGACACACTTAAAAAGCATTACTATGAAGAAATTGAGGACGACCATCCACCTGGATTCTACAACAGAGTAAAACCACCACTAAGACACTTTTATGAAGATATTGATGATGAAGATGATGATGATAATAGTATTAGTAGTAGTGATGAGCTTGAGTATCCTCCACGACTTGCTCGAGAAAGCTGGGAACATGTGACAGCTTTGCCAATGGTTCATCACCACGAATATGAGGATGTAGATGATAACGGTGATTATGTAAATTCTGCTGTGTTGTCGTTTTTCAAACCTAAGTCTACTGATAGCCCTCCACCTGTGGCCCCAAAGCCAAAACAAAGAGGTATGGCTATGATATGTAAAAATTCGCTTAATAACACTTACTGAAGGGATAGGAAATAATTATTATAGCTACGTAGCTATGTATGTATTACATCAGACAGCTATATACCTTTGTCAGTATAATTATGCATGGAAAGGAATGGAAACCAGGGGTGTGGTTTAGCTATAGTTTTTACATCAAACCATTCCTCCTCTTCCCCCCCCCCCCCCCCCCCCCCCCCCACACACACACACACACACAGAATCTAATCTAACTGAGGTGCTTGTGAGATCTCTGATGCCCTATTGGTATAGACCCAAAATGAGTCGAGACATTGCCATAGAAACTGTCTTAGGCTTATTATCAGGAGAATTCATAGTTCGAGACAGTTCAACAGTGATTGGGGGGTATGCCCTAACCTTGAAACTCAATGAAGACTCACTGCGAATGTGGAAGAAGATGGATGCAAGTATGTTAACTCTTACACAAAGAGTTAGAGCAGACAGTGGAATAGCTCACTGGTGGGAATTATTTGTGAGTAATTTAGTTGGCAAAAAAAAGGTGTCAGTTGTAGCTACATATCAACTTCATTTTGCCTCTCAATGACACACATACAGAGTGAACATTCTACCTCTATAAAGAAACTTAAAGGGTCTCTCCTCTCAAATTTACAAAATACGGACTTGCTATTAGCTAGTCAAATGTAACATGAGATGATCTCAACCACATTCAACTTGGAAGGATTCATAAGTTCTTGATAAGTCCTTATTGAGCAGATCATAATTGACTTCCTATGTTGAAACTCTGGCAATTTAAACATCCAAAATTCAAACGTCTGTAAGAAATGGATGCTTTAAATTGCTAGAGTTTGTCTTTTTGCAAAACATTAAGTGGACACACCTTATCCAAAAAGGTGGGCAGGCAAATTTTTCCTTGTACCAAAGGATGTTTTAGAAACCCCCCCCCCCCCCTTTTCTGGTTATGGGCCTGTCAGAGGTGTAGCCAGGACATCAGAAAAGAGGGGGCAAATGAAAAACAAAATTTTTAACTGGAAGCCATGCCCACCAATTAAATCACGTGCGGAGCAAATTTTTAAGTAGGTTCAAATGTTACTGCTGAAGAAAGAGCCTTATACTAGGTGGCCAGCTAAACCTCAGCATAAGGAGTGAATATATATATAACGCAATTTATAATTTACAAGTCAACGCACGCAAATGAACTCTGAAAAAATGGGGGGGAGGGGGGCCCCCTGCCCCTCCCTAGCTACACCACTTCCTGCAACCCCCTTTCTAAAAATCCTAGATCCAACACTAGATTATACTGTTGTTGTTGATATTGTTTTAGGTGATGTAGTAAAAGACAAAATGCTAGTGACTCATTTCCTTCTGGAAACTACCTCAGAGGGAATCAGACTCAAGGGCTGGTCTGAGAAACCATTCAGTAAGTTCAACGATTTAGTGGTTGGTAATGACAACCTCCTGTTACGGGTTCATCATAATTAGTGCTAATTAAGACACCAGCAGCTAGACAGCTATTAAATAAATCATGTAGGAGGGATGAGATTTGAATTTGAGGCTGAATTGACACAAGAACAGTCAAAAGTCCATCACTAGCTATAACTGTAAGCACAAGAAGTAGCTAGCTAGCAGTTTCAAGGAACCACTAGAAGCTGTCCAAGATGTTGACTTCACTCTACGCTTTTATGAGACAGTTGAAAGTGAAATACTATACATGTTGATTAGTTGTGTGCAAATAGTGTGTCAATCCGATACTAAGGGGCATACCAGGGGCACACCAGGGGCACACCAGGGGCATACCAGGGGCATAACTCTTAATACCTCTGTAAGGTAGCTATGACTTTATTCTGACATTATATGGAATTAATTTTTTTTATAGAAGATCTACCTGCTTTCATAACTGGACATGTACTGGAGAAACTGTGTTTTCCCTGTAAACTGGTTCTGCCTACATTGCCACAATTGCCACAATCACCTGCATCACTATCAGAGACATCTTCACTGCAACCATCACCTTGCTTACAATCACCAGGACTACTACAGACACCTTCTTCACTACCATCATCACCTCGTGTACAATTTCCACCATCACCTTCTTCAGAACCATCATCATCACTACATTATCCTTATGTACAATTTCCCCCATCACCAAAACATTTACAAGCACCTTCGTCATCACTAATACCTTCATCACTACAACCATTACATCGAGTTCCGGTTTCACCTCAAACACTGTCTTCCAAACCAGTCAGCAGAATTAGTATGGAACGGAGCAGAGGTTAATAAACTACAGGGAAGGGAGGAGAAGGGAGGGGAGGAGGGAAGGGGGAGGGAGGGGAGGAGGAAAGGGGAGGGAAGGGGGAGGGAGGGGAGGAGGGGAGGGAGGGGAGGAGGGAAGGGGGAGGGAGGGGAGGAGGGAAGGGGGAGGAAAGGGGAGGAGGAAAGGGGAAGGAAGGGAGGAGGAAAGGGGAGGGAGGGGAGGAGGAAAGGGGAGGGAAGGGGGAGGGAGGGGAGGGAAGGGGGAGGGAGGGGAGGGGAGAGGAGAAAAGGGGAAGGGAGGAGTGGAGGGGAGGGGAGGGGAGAGGAGGGGAAGGGAGGAGGGGAGGGGAGGGGAGAGGAGGAAAGGGGAAGGGAGGAGTGGAGGGGAGGGGAGGGGAGAGGAGGGGAAGGGAGGAGGGGAGGGGAGGGGAGGGAAAGTTGGCAAAATACAGTAACAAAGTGATTTGCCACTGCCAGTAGGCATGCTAGCGAAGACACATCACTTCGGCCACTTACAAACTGGCTACTTTGATTTTCTCTAAGGCTAGAGTACAAGCCTTTTGCCATAGCTGTGCCTGCCTCCTCTTCACTGTAGGCTCTCACCTCTCTCTTTCTTCTCTTCTGTTTCGATTCCATATTTTCACGTCCGAGCAAGCTAGAAAAACCATCACGTCATATGAACATCATATGACTACTTTGATTCGATTGGCTCCGCCAAGATTTTGGCGAAGTTCACAAAAACCTGGTTTGTCTGACCAGACATATCTTTCTTCCTTTTCCCCTCCCCCTTTTCACGCATGAAAAATATGGCTGGCTCGCAAGACTACAGTGGAGAGGAGATGAGGAAAGGTGGAAGGATGGAAAAGAAGTTTTCAATGTTGATTTATTTTCGTGGTCATGTTCAACAATGAATTACCTTGTACAAAATAGTGTAAAACCTAATTATAAGTAAGCTGTAGCAACGAAAATAAATTATAAACACGAATTATTATCTAACGAAAGTTTCCCAATTGATGGTATTATTAACTTTAATATCTATTATGATCAGTCAATCAATTCAAGATTATTTTACAGCCTAACTCTATTAATAACAGAGTCATTTGTGAGATCTTCGATGATGAAATGGTACCAACCTCACATGTCAAGAACTGAAGCAATTGAGTCTGTGTCCTCTATGCCAACAGGTTCCTTCATCGTACGAGACAGTTCGACTGTGGCAGGAGGGTATGCCCTGACAATGAAGATCAATAAACTCACTGCAAGACAGAAAAGAAATATGAGAGATGGTAAGCTACATACAGAACATACCTTTTCATGACTTAAGTAAGGCCAGGCAAGTCACCTTCATCATGGACAAGAACCATTTTTGCCCTTAAATTTCGGATTTAAAGTTAGAACATAGTAACTGCTGAATTCGAGCTGGCCCCTAATAGCACTCTTGCTTCAGGGCCTCAGGTTTCTAAATACCATAGATCCTCAGTTTCAGTGTCTTACTGTTATTTGATATTGAATAATGATCTCCCTAATCAAAAAATTGACAATAGTAACCACTAACATAACATGATGCCAATCTATGCTACTTCATAACAACTTGATTACCTGATAAGCCATAAAAGAGCAGCACATGACTGTGTATAACAGCTACCAGCATGCCTCCTAATAATGTATCGTACATTCCTCATATTTATTTGCTAGTGAATCTATCTTAGCTATATAGCTAACATATGGCTAGAGTGGAATCTTTCAATCAATAACATACAAGTTGGGGCCAAGCATTTCGTTTATCGTCCTTTATACAAAAGTAGCTAAATTCCATTATCAAAATGGTTGGTGTGTCCTTTATAAATTTTAGGTGTTGTTCTTTTATTCAGTGTGTCTTTTATTTGGGGGAGGTTTTAGCTAGCTACGTACTTTTCCTTCCTTTGTCTGATCCATAGATGAACCTATCTCGGAGGATATGCTGGTGACCAATTTCTTGATACAACCTGTAGATGAAGGAGTGAAACTTGTGGGATGGAATGAAGGAACTTACGGTAAAATTGAAATGCATTAGCTATAATGCTGTAGTGTTAGTGATAGGTACACTGCAAAAAACGAAATTGTTATTAACAAACCTGTTAGGTGAGATATTAATCATTTGAAATCCGTCAAAATGTCACTTTATTTTTGGTGAACATAAAAACTGCTGGGTTATTTCAACAAGTCTCACCTAACAGATATAGCTATGTTTATCAAAATAACAATTCTGGTTTTGCAGGTGTCGAGCAAAAATTCAAAATGGAGTAGATAATTTAAAGCTTTTAATCAGTTAATATTTACTAGTACATTTACCCTCGATTAGTTCGAGTGAAATTAGTCCCTAATTGCACTCTTAGTTCATAATTTCACTCCTACCTACTGCGCATGTGCAGACTAACCTAGTAACGACATTTCTGAAGATGATAGGCAAGCTTGATTGATTTCTACAGCGTTTTTCAAGGGTGAATTGTAGGCACTAGGTTTATCTAAGTGGATATTGGCCTAGTAGGCCACCAGTAGGCTGAAGTAAGTGTTTTGTGGCAAGCATTACAGGTTCACATAAACAGTTTCCTACATGCAGCTGATACAAGAAATCTACAACATGATTAATAGGCAATCACATGCTTTTTCGTGCAATTTGGTATGTAATTGCATTCAAAACTGTCTAAAATTGCACTGGCTTCAGTTTTAGCTATTGGTGTTGAAATTCACCATTTTGTTCCTGAGTTCGATTAAGTATGTATACTTAATCAAAATCTAAATCACATGAAGATACTGTAGTAAACGTGTAGTAAACGCTACAGTTTATAATGTTTTGCATGATAAGCCCCCTTTTCTCAGGTCTGTTTCCTACTAGCTCTCACTTCTACAAACCTTTTTTATTGCAGAGAACCTTGCAGCCTTTGTGGCTGGTCACACCACAGAGAAACTCTGCCTGCCATGTAGACTGAAACTCCCCAAGAGTGAGGAAGTCTATTTTGGATACTTTGGAAATGGAAATATAATTCTCCCAGAAGAAGAAGACAACGTGGAGGAAGAGGAAACTTCCAGAGAAGGTGTGGAGTTTTGTACAAAAAGGAAGAAAAGGAACAGATGATTAATGATTATGACTATAGCTACGTAGTTATAATTTCATGTAGCTATATGGATTTTCTGTATCATGAAATGTTATTTTTACAACCTGTGTACATGTCATGGTACATAGAGTAAGCTATTCACCATTGCCCCATACCCATGTGTCATAATCATACATACCACTGTGAAATACAAGTTCCAGTCAATAATATGGCTATACGTAGCTATAATATTTTTACAGTGCTGATAAACTACAGTGCAGTAGCTAGCTAGCTATTAATAAACATAAACTCTATATTCAACTGCATAATGTATATAGTTAGTTATAGCTTAGCTACTGTAGATATCAATACAAAACCCAAAACCAAACAAAATCTGTGTGTTGTAAATTTTGACCTCTTGATGTTCAAGGTGTCTTTTTGATATCAGGAAGTTATGCTATAGCCTGCAGGATGCCACAGTAGCTACAATAGAATATTATGTCCTAGCTACGTATGTCCTTGGGTTGAACCCAGGTCATTAATCATGTTAGGGATTCATATGTCTTCTTTAGTGTACTTATTATCATGGTTCCTTTCTTGCTTCACCAGCATGTGTAGCTAAATGATATAATGATTAGCTAATTCTTTTATACTGAAAGAGCCTGAAGTGAAATAGCTACACCAAATTATTCAATTATTGGGCTCTCTGTGTGTCATCTTAAAACCTGCGGAGCAGACTCCACTCACCACACTGTACATATAGCTGTCCTCACTGTTGAGGCCAGCTTTGATCCCTCAGGGGGTGATAAATATCGTGCCAGGCTAAGGCCACTCAGCAGGAGCGGTTCTTACCACCCATCCAAAAGTAGACAAATCTCCTTCACTGGTTTCACTGAAGTTGGTCAGATCATCATGCAAGCTTGGAGGAAAGAGTCCTGTTATTGTCATGCCACCTCGATCATGCTGTTGAAACTAGTCTTTTCTTAGATCAAGGGCAATGCTTCTGTGCTGGGATTTATCCACAAGTTGATTTATGAGGACTTTGTGAAGAAGATTGTTGCAAGATTTTTGGTCCAGTGATGCAAATACTACCAAGTTTAAGACAATTAGCTTGTGAAGCTATAGAAGGAGCCAATAACATGAAATATGGTCTGTAAATAGCTAATTCTCTTGTGTGTGAAGATTTGGAATCCCTTGTATGTGAAGATTTAGAAAGAGTTCTCTTGTGTGTGAAGAATTGGAAACAGGTCCTTGCAGTGGGGGTTTTTGTGCTGGTACTGTCTGGGTTAATTGCTAAAATGTGCTGGAAGTTCAGACTCCCTTTGGTGGATTTAGGATGTCGGGAAATGTTTAATTGCATTTTCAGACTTAGCCAGTATGACTGAGTCTGAATATGCAATTAAACATTTAAAACACGTTCCTTATACTGTAAAATCCCCCAGGGGCACATAATTTCCTTTCATCTTTGTGGATACATGTTGCCAGAAATATAGTATTGTTCTTCAACACCCACTGGAGATTTTTGTATCCGGATGCAAGTGTATTCATGTATCTGGATACACAACAAACAACAATTCAGAGATCAAACTGGGGACTATGAGAAAACAACTCCAGAAATCCAGACTATATAGAGATGTCTATATGCAAGAACAACGACAGAGATGAATAGATCACAAGACTATGCGAGAAGCTGGACAATTAATGAGCCAAGAGCAGTGAATACAGGGTGTACGTACATGTATAGCTACTACAAGCCAGTGGAGAAAGTTACAGGTTGAGGCGGCAGATAGAACAACAAGAACACCATCTTGATGCATTAAGAACACTATTAAGGCCAAGCAAACTCAGCTAATACTGAGTTTATCATCACCTCCCTCATCCAATTTCATCAGCAAAATATTGAATTTCGATGAGGAATTTCAGACAAAAAACCAGAAAATTGGTAAAGGCCTCAGCATTTTTCCCCTTCAAATTCAAGTAGCTCCAAATATAATACTATGTCTAACTTGAACTTTTTGCAACACTACCTCTGAACTCCTTTTACCTGGAAAATTTTTCTTTTCGTCCAACTTTGAGGTCATTTCAACTTGCGGTTATCACTTCATAACTCTGCCCACATTTACATCTGTTTTTAGCCCCCCCTACTTCCATAAGAATATCTGCTTACCATTAATTGATTTTTAAATGAAATTTCAACCAACTATGTTACCTACAGGCGCCAATGGGGTGCAAAAAATTCCTTTTATGTAGTAAAATGTATGCAGATCATGATGTCCACTGAATATTCATGGTTAGGTTAGCAGACAGCTAAACCAAAAATCTGTTATCGATGATACATGTAGAAGAACGTGACTTGCCTTCAGAATGGCATGGCAAGAATATTCCTGAATAAACCATGAATCCTGATGAATCCTGAATAAACCATGAATCTGTTAGCTATAATGAAGAACGTGACTTGCCTTTAGAATGTACCTGCCAAAGAATCTGTTGATTGTTATTACAAGGAGATTTGACTAGCTTGCATGTCACTTTACAGGCCTCAGATCAACAATTGTGTTCTGTGTTATCGTAGCTACGTACTTGCCTTTGGAATGGCAGGCATCATAATTCATACAGTGGTACTCTCTAAGTAGGGATGGCAGGTCAAAGTTCATAGGACTGTATAAACTAAAAAAACTCTTCTTTCTCTTCTACCCTTACTCTACAGGTTCTCAGAAGGCTACAGTGAATCATTACACCTACACAGTAGAGAGAAGAATGTTCAAAAATCTAAAATTCATTTGCTAACATAAGAAAAAAACGATATCAAAAATTGACTTTTGTCATAAATAAGATCAGCGTACTGACTTACTGGCTGCAGCTATGACATTGGTATCGTTGCGATCTGCTCTAGCGCTACTTTTCCAGGTGTGCCTTTTGCTACAGTATATATAATGCACCTACTTCATGTACAAGGTGAGTTCAACGGCATAGCTAAATCTCATAGATAGCTGTTAGTTACAAGTCTACGACAGCTTTATGCATTAGCTAGCTGCTGCTTTAATCATATCTGTGCACTTCTCCAAGCAGTATATTTTTACATGCAATATTCAAAATGAGAATGTGGAGTCTGTAGTAGAGACACTGCTAGCTAGCTCAACAGCTGCTTTATAGATTATTCAAAATAAAATACCTCATGAGTTATCTGCTCAATATCCACAAACACACACATAGTGTGCACAGAGGGTTAACACTTCAGCACTTTTCACTATAGTACTGCTCATTTGCACTGCAGATGCTCATCCCCCATACTCTCCTCCCTCAAGCAAGATAACCAAATCTCAGCAGCCATTATATAAATGTAATGATTAGTTTAGCTAGTTATTCTGATCAGACGGTGTTCTACAATAAAGCTTTTATGCTGCAGTCGCTCCTTCAAGGTGGTCATACTCTCCTTCCCTCAAGACAACAAAACTTCAGCTATAGGCTACAAAGAAAAAAAATTCATTGCAAAATACCCTGAAAGTGTTCAGTGAATTAATTGTCCTAGCTATAGCTAAATATAATTAGCTACAAAGAAAAAGAATGGAAATAAAAAATTTCTTATAAATAAACTGTTAAGTAGGGATGGCCCAAAAATTTATCACTGCAGCATCATATCAAAATGTAGCTAGATTATGTACTTTGACTGCAGCAGATTATATACTTTGATCAGTGGTGGATCTAGGAGGGGGCATTTCAGGCACACGCCCCCGCCCCCCCTTTTTTGGTGTGGCCACTTATAAGAATTACAGTGGTGCATGACAGTAAGTTTGCAAGTTAGCTGCAGACTGGCTAAGCATCAAGTGGGCGCAGTTTCCCTAAAAAGGTGTGGTTAGGCAAAGTGTGTGTGGCTGGGTAAAAAATTTTTTTTCCCACGCACAAGCGTGCGGATATTTCACCATGAGCCTCCATCTATGTGCTCCCTCCCTCCCTTCTGGAAATCCTGGATCCACCACTATTGATTGCTTAGCTAGCTGTCTATTCAGGTCAGTTGGCCACTCCTCAGTACAGATGCTCATCCTACATGGCTGTACGTATAGCTAGTCTGCTCACTTTATCATGTCAGTGTGTGCACCTCCAACTACACAAATTTTGTTAATAATCCTCCATATCCAGTGCTACGTACTTACAAAAAAGGAAGATAGATTTTAAAAAGTTATGTTATGAATTTCTATATTATTATTATAGCTAATTACAAAGAAAAATAATGGAAACAAGTGAGCACAAAAAATTTCTTCTAAATAAAAAGTGAAGTAGGGATAGCCATAAAATTTAGCTGCATTCCTATCACTCCTAGCCCCTCCTAAATTCAATAACCACACCCATATATATCACCCAATTTAAATCCCTACTCTTCACTCCCCCTTCAGCAATAACCCCTTACCCGTACCCTCAATAAAACTACTATTCCTAGGAGGCCTAGGAGTGAAGTAGGAATAGTAGTTTGTAATAATATTATTGCCGTGATTCTTGAGGGTACGGGTAAGGGGTTACCTGACTCACTTATTGCTGAAGGGGGAGTGAAGAGTAGGGATTTAAATTGGGTGATATATATGGGCGTGGTTATTGAAATTAGGAGGGCTAGGAGTGATAGGAATGCAGCTAAATTTTATGGCTATCCCTACTTCACTTTTTATTTAGAAGAAATTTTTTGCGCTCACTTGTGTATTATAGGGATGGACTGCAGTTTATTCAGGTGACCCCCTCTGGGACGGACAAGGGTGTGGTCCTACTAACACCTGTTGTGAGTTCTGTGCCAATTATGCGGCTACTAATAATGAGGACACTTTGGTGAATCTCATTGATATCAACATAATGTAGCTTAATTGGGAACTAAATTAAAATTCTATTTAAGTGACCAACTATGTCGCCTACAGGCGGCAATTATGGACTTAAAATGTACTGCAGATCATGATACAGATTCATGGATTCATGGTTTATTCAGGATTCATGGTTTATTCAGGATTCATGGTTTATTCAGGAATATTCTTGCCATGCCATTCTAAAGGCAAGTCACGTTCTTCTATCATCAATAACAGATTTTAGGTTTAGTTGTCTGCTAACCTAACCATGAATATTCAGTGGATTAGCTATAATGAAGAACGTGACTTGCCTTTAGAACGGCATGGCAAGAATAAACCATGAATCTGTTATTGATAACCTATCAGAACACAATTGAGGCCTGTAAAGTGACATGCAAGCTAGTCGATTCTCCTTATAATAACAATCAACAGATTCTTTGGCAGGCGTATGAACTTATGAAATTTTACAGCTATAGCTATTTGACATGCCATTCTAAAGGCAAGTCACGTTCTTCATTATAGCACATGTAGCTAATTGCCTTTGGAATGGCAGGCATCATATTCTAACTCATTAGCTATTTGACATGCCATTCTAAAGGCAAGTCACGTTCTTCATTATAGCACATGTAGCTAATTGCCTTTGGAATGGCAGGCATCATATTCTAACTCATACAATGCTACTTCTATTCACTATAATTACGTATGTGACATTACTATTATGAGATATGCAGCTAATAATTAATTAAGTCCCTGGGACACAATTATAAAATCATTCTGCTCTGGTATTGTAGCTAACACTTGATTTTACTTACATAGCTATCATCCCAAAAATGTTTCTTCTTGCTCTCTTCGTTTTAGTAACTGCAAGTGCTCATCTTTGCACTTGTCAGCAAAATTCTGCACTTCCAGCTGCAGTGTCTCCAGCTGTAGTTCATGGAACAGAATCTGGAGTCTGTCCTTCTGCTGAAGTGATAGATGCACTGAAGAATGCTACGAAACAAGAAATCAGAGAACTCCTTCAAACTCTAGTGAATCCTGCACTAAATCGCAATGGTCCTCCATGTTCATGTGGTGGTCCTGGAGAGTGGACTAGGATTGCCTTCCTCAACATGACAGACCTCACTCAACAATGTCCCACTAATTGGAGACTCACTACTTCACCAGTCAGAGCTTGTGGTCGATCATCCAGCTCATGTGATTCAGCTTTCTTCTCATCCAATGGTCATTCCTACTCACATGTTTGTGGAAGACTTGTAGGATATCAGCAAGGTTCTACAGATGCTTTTGAACCATCAATTATTGCAAGTCCTGGCTTGGAGGGTGCATACATTGATGGTATCTCTCTCACACATGGTGGTGCAGGCTCACGACAGCATATTTGGTCATTTGTATCTGCTCTCTATGAAACTGATCCAAATTATAGTCCATCATATAACTGTCCTTGCACCAACAGCAATGTAAATTGGCCACATCAAGTACCTTCATTCATCGGCAACAATTACTTCTGTGATACTGGAAGCACTGGACCAGGATTTAGCGTTACTACAGTGTATCCAGGTGACCCCCTCTGGGACGGACAAGGGTGTGGTCCTACTAACACCTGCTGTGAGTTCAACAACCCTCCATGGTTCTGCACAACACTCCCACAGCCTACAAGTGATGACATTGAATTGCGCATCTGTGCCAATGGTGTGGCTACAAATAATGAGGACACTTTGGTGAATCTCATTGATATTAACATAATGTAGCTTAGTTTGAAACTAATAGAAACAGCAGAGCTTCATGTAGCAGTCTATGTGTACAAGTGACTTCAATACACTAGCTAGCTATTGTAGATTGGTTTAGTTTACATAACATTTAATATTATAATTTTCATGCTAATATGATTTCTAAAAATAAAATTATTACTCTTAGCTCCCTGCCCAGATAATCATGATCCCATAGACCACCACATTCTCCCCTTTACATGTTCTGTGATTGCTCCTGTTGAGCAGAGCCCAATGATCCTGCATGGCCTATCTTATTCTGGGCTGTCATGGGCAGCAAAGTATATGGATGTGTTTTGGTGTCAAGGGTGTAGATAAGTTTTTTCAACTGGGGGGGCTAAATATGCATGCATGAATGTATATTATGTGTGAAATGCAGCACTGCATTATCTAGAGGGGTCCAGTGGCATGCTCCCCCGGGAAAATTTTGAATCTCAGGTGTTCTGAGATTGCTTCTTGTGTGATATGAGGTGATTATATCACTACTAATTAGTACATACCAGGGACTGATCCAGGTAGGGGCCTAAGGGACCTGGGCCCCCCTTTTTCCATTACCATTAGCCACAGTATACTCACTGCATGGTTCAATGTAGCTGTAGATATATTTATTGTGGTTTAAATGAAAGGTAAATTGAAGACATACTTTGAGCCAGAGAAAGACTACATGTAGCTAGACAAGAACAGAAGTATGAGGCAAAAATTTTCCATGTGCACAGGGCCGGAGCTAGCTATTTTATTGTGGTATGGCTTGTGACCACATACTGTGCAAAGTGCATCATCTTGGCCCAGAAAAAAAATTAGATTTTAGGGTGTCTCAGATTCAGTCTGGTGCAATATGGAGCATCAAATTTGTCAAAAATGATCTTAGTCTACCTTCTCTACTACCAACGAATTAATTTGCAACTGAGCTTGGATAAACTATCGGTTTCATCTGTGTGAATGTGCAGCACCATTAGGTTATTCAAAGCATCTCAGGTAAGGACACTTGAGAATGCTAGTCTCTGAGTGATACAACTTTATTATATAATCATGAGCTTTTAAAAAGGGGTGAACAATAAATAGTGCCAAAATTTAGAAATCACATTGTGTACCCATGGTTTGCCATGCTTTCTTAAATCAGCTAGGCTATAGAATTACAACTTCATTGTGGGTGGATGAATACCACATAACTTGCAATTAATGAAGTGTGAAATTGAAATTGCTGCAAGTTATGTGGTATTCATCCACCCACTAATTAGAGTAATGGAGTATGAAATTGCTGCAAGTTATGTGGCATTCATCCACCCACTAATTAGAGTAATGGAGTATGAAATTGCTGCAAGTTATGTGGTATTCATCCACCCACTAATTAATTAATGAAATACATTGGAACGGGATGTGGTGTGATCACAAATAATTTACACAATCTCACAGGTGAACACTTGCTAGCAAAACTTGTCTACGGCCCTAAAGGACTGTTGAACATCAGACCCAGTGATATGCATCAGGTTGTTACAATGTGTTGCTCATTTGAGAGGGACCCATTTCATCCCTAGAGTCTCCACTACAGTTTTCTGGGTTTTGAAATAATTAATGATGCTTATGTTCATGCACTGAAATCCAACATCTTGATTGAGATACTTCAAAGTTAACCATACATAATCAGGAGCTAATCCAGGGGCCATGGTGCAAGCACACAGCCCCCTCTTTCCAAAAACTCTGGATCAGCCCCTGCACTACATGTACACAAGAACAAAACTGACCATTCCTTTACAGTTGCAAAATGAGTTCATCATATATAATACTAAATAATAAGATATACGATTCAAAAATTCTGGGGGGGCTTTAGCCCCCCAAGCCCCCCCCCTTACCTACACCCTTGGGTGTTGGTAACTCAACTCTCTTGTTCATAACTTTTTGAACCCTACACTCTACTTGTTTGAATAAGTTGTTACATTCAAGCGAATTGCATGTGAATTTAGCCTTCCCTTTATGAAATATGGTTGAGATATCTCATGTCATCATTGGGTAAGTTTCAGCTATATTCATGCATCCCCTTCTCATTAGTAAAACTTTTTAACCACTTGCATAGCAATCAACTTTCCCACAGCTTATTATGCAAGAAGGATGACTGGCTGGGCTGTATTAGCAGCTTCGTATAAAAAAACAAGCTCTATATCCCTATAGCTATTTTTATAGATTATGCGTGTTGCTATGTCAACAAAGTAATAGCTAGCAGCTAGCTACGCTAATCAGTGAATACAATAATATAATAACAGCTCGTTTCCATCCTTCTTCCACTTCTTCACTCGTTTCCATCCTTCTTCCACCTTATAGTAGCTATATATAGCTGCTATGGGAAGATAGATTTCTTACTTCTTGCAACATGCACCTCTAGCATGTAGAGGCAATACATTTGATGACAAAATTAAAGGATAGCAAATACAGTCATGGTTCCATGGAACAGAAACATCAATACTAACAGCAAGAAGATTCTATGGATCGATCAAGCTCTTCAGTTTGGCACCAGAAATGTGGTGCTTTGCATGGAGATATCGAAAATGGCTTATCCATTATGTATATTAACTTCATATTCAGAAAAGTAGCTATAACATAGTATTATTATGTTCATATTGGGTATGAACTAGCTAGCTATTGCTATAATACGCTTTTAATTGTACGTCCGTCAAAGGTGAATCGCTATATATGTAAGCACAATCATGCATGTCACTCAATAAACAAGCAAGGCCATACCAATTTGATTATGTTTCACGGGGCCTACCTATCCAATTTTCTATAACACCGGTAGTTTAGGGTCGAAGGTTAACCCTGGCCCTGGCCTGTTGTCACCCACCACATGCTGAAAACAGTGGTTGGCTCAGTGTGAGGCAAACAACCTGTCATTAAGTAGCTGTAGATGAAAACCCAAACTCACTGCCACCAAGGAGTAAATTTTAGTGTTCTTTTTTATACACCTTTCCCGATATCAAGAGCCGGTTCACCAGTGAAACATAAAATTAAATAGGTATGGCCCAAAGAGATTAAGGCGCAGTAAATTACGTATAAGCAAGGTACCAGTGACTGCACAGAGATGAAAGTACAGCATACACAGAAACAAGCCCAATTTCAATCATTAGCTATAGATCCCTTGCAGTAGGCATGACATGGCCAGGGCTTATCACAGAAGCAGCCATGTTGGTGTACCTCTTGGAGGGTGTGTCTATGAGTAAGAAGTACACTGGTACTGCTAAAGGCTTGTTTTCTCCAGTGCAAACGCAGACTAGCTTTGCTGAACTAGGCAACATGATAAAAACCTGCAATAAACTAGTTGCTAGCTACATGAAAATAGCACTACATTCTTAAAACTACTGAGCAACAGCAGCTAGGAGTCTGAAGTGCAAACTAATACAATTTTGCCTATACCTTGTTCACCAACATGGCAGCTGTACACAATAATAACTATGCAGATTATGTTAAAAATTTACAGAAATGCTGAGTCAACTGCAAGGGGTCTATTGCCATGCCCGTGGGCACAGACTTCATAGGGTACAACCACCACCCTATGGATTAGTTATCTGCAACTAGGTTAGCTATGTATTTTCCAATACAATACAGCTGTGTATTTTCTATGGAAAATACATTATGTTATGTCAGGCCTTCATGATTGGCTTTTTGGACACAGTCTGTAATTAACTTCTACAGTGGAACCTCTATAATGGAATAGTGGACACCTGCTGTGGGAGGTACAAAATGTTAAAGCGGGGCTATTTTGAACGGTGGATAATTCCATACTGTTAAAACATTTCAGAAACTACTGAGACTTCTGAGCTCAATGTTGGAGGATATAATCTAGTAGAATATTATAGCTATAGGTAAATACATATTTAAAAACCTTTTATACTTATAATAACAATAATGCGTCAATAGACGTAGCACACAAAAATAAAACTAATGCCAGAAACACAATAACAAAAAAGGAGTCATATGAACTGGTACTATTTTTTTGCTAATGAATTAGCTAGCTATAAAAAAAATATGTATGGTCACAATCATAAGTATGTTAGATTTAAAATCAAGCATGATACCAGTATTAATTCTACAATATTAATGATGAGTAAGAAAGAAAGAAATAAAGAGCGAATAAAGACACAAAGCTCTTTTGAATATTTTTTATGTACACATTCACTTGAAGAAGGCAGGCTAGTTTGTTGATATAATTCTGAATTACTTTATTAGCTAATAATTACTCTGGTCCTCCGAAACCAGGATGTAAATATTGGAAGGGGTATTAGGGTCGTTCAGGGGGCGTGTCTCGATGATTATGTTCCTATCATAAGTCAATAAAAACAAGAATCATTTCTGGGTCATCCCTACATAGAGAGAGCTACCTCTCTCTCTGATAAATGTTTCCATGTTGAGCTAGCTAGCAGTGTCTGTACTACAGAGTCCACATTCTGATTATCATCAGTGCCTGCATGTAAAAAAATGCTTGGACAGAAGAATGCAGGCAAGACAGTAGCTGCATAAAGTTTGCCATGAGAAACACTGTCATAGACTTATCACGATCATAAAGATACTGGAATAAAGCCTTCAAAAATTGGCGAGAATATCATCAAGATATCGTTAAGGCTGAAATTGAAGCGCTCTAATCACTACTGGTTGCGTTGTCGATGTAACATTAAACACACACACACACACACACACACACACACACACACACACACACACACACACACACACACCCTAAGTTATGTTTAATAAAGCTTAAGTCAAGCTACAACCAGTTAATTTACACTACATACCACAACTCATACATTATGCATGAAATTAAAATGACATGTGCAGTAGAGCACATGGTGACAGAAAAAAGAAGAGATATGAGAATCCTCAGCCATCAGGTACATAATTTAAGTCTAGGTAGTATAACACACAATAACAACTACTCAGACTCACATTTAGATGGGAAAACCCAATCAGACCTAAGAATCAACCAGCGTGGTAGTTTGCACACCAAAAGCATAAGCATGTGTCACTCAAAAGAGAAAAAACAACAGTCAAGTTCAAGACACTATAACGACACAGTCCGGACTCCTGTGGGAGTGGTCCCGCCCTTTTCGTAGCTGGCCATAGGTCGGGAGACTAATGGGACCGAAACCTATGGTTGGTGATGATCGAACTGGGTTCTCCCCTGATGACCGGATAAAAAGCTCTCAAAGAAAATAAGTTCTCAAAGAAAACTCAAACAGCTCAGTAGAATCATCTCACAATCACACTATTTCAACACAAGTATAGTAATGGTCCTAAAGGTTAATTTGATTAAATAGGTGACCTCTACCTGTGATAAAGCAATGGACAAATGTCTTACCAAACTTATACTTTTATGTTTTTCTCCTTTTATTTTTCTTATGATTCTAACACACACACACACACACACACACACACACACACACAGTACTGTAACCCTTGTGCATGTGCTGAGGGTTGATTACTGAGAAGAATAACTGTGAGAAGCTAATTTGATAGGGCAAATAGATAACTGTTATAAGAGTAATCAGTGTATATAAATGGTCAGAAGAATAACTAGCCATCAGTGGCTAATGAGATAACATGAATGAGTATGGCTATAGCTAACTATTGATTCTTGCAGACAGTCAGAAGAATAACTAGCCATCAGTGGCTAATGAGATAACATGAATGAGTATGGCTATAGCTAACTATTGATTCTTGCAGACAGTCAGAAGAATAACTAGCCATCAGTGGCTAATGAGATAACATGAATGAGTATGGCTATAGCTAACTATTGATTCTTGCAGACAGTCAGAAGAATAACTAGCCATCAGTGGCTAATGAGATAACATGAATGAGTATGGCTATAGCTAACTATTGATTCTTGCAGACAGTCAGAAGAATAACTAGCCATCAGTGGCTAATGAGATAACATGAATGAGCATAGCTATAGCTAACTATTGATTCTTGCAGACAGTCAGAAGAATAACTAACCAGATAGCTAGTAGCGAATGAACCAGTATGTAAGAACTACATGCATGGATAACCTTTCAGAACTAACTTACCCTTGTGAACCTAACAAGTGAAAGACTTTGGACTCATCAGTTACTTCTGCTATCACCTAAAAATGATACCAAGTACATGTACATGTATGTTTAAGAAAATTAATGGCTAATGGGCTAATATTTAATTTACATACCTGTTTTGTCAATAAGGATTTCCACTGCATTCCATGTTTATGAAAGCTCAGTACACAATTTGATAGGTACACTTTTGATGGGTACACTGCAAGAAAAAAGTATACCCAATGATTCCAGTTTTAAATACAAGGACAGAGATTTTCTAGCTATATTGTATACTTCAGGGAGGTTTCAATTTAAGAATACAGGCATTTTATATTGCTTACTTCAGTGTAGCTACTGATGGAGGGTTTCTAGTTTAATAATATGAGGACATGCACAAATTATACTTTGATGGAGTTTTCTAGCTTTGCTGGTTACAAGAAAATGAGCTTATCTTACCCATGTGTTCAGGTTTCCTATCAAATGTGAGCTGAGAAGCCTGCACATCATTTGGCTTCAAACCTCCATCCCTATCCACAAACTTTGCCCAGTCTGGAAAAGTACTCAGTCAAGGACATAACATAGTACAGACTACTCACAACATAGCTACCCCTCAAATACTTCACATAAAAGAGTTATAAGTCAGAGTTCTTCAACCACTTTAATGGGGCAGATCCAGGAATTTTAAAAGGGGGGATGCAGAAAATTTTTTCAAAGAACATGCCCACTTTTAATTAGAAATGCCCACTTTAATACGATGTGCTTTATTTTGAAGTTCATAAACAAGCCTATCAGTGCCATATCTTGGCTGCAGGAGCGAAGGTTAGCTAGTTAAGCTACTGCAACTTACAATAGTTAGAAAAGGGGGGCATCTGCCCCCAATGCCCCTCCCTTGGATCTGCCCCTGAGTACCACATGTCTGACCTATAATCTTAATCTTGCTGATGACCTATAGCTATATCATAATAATTATGATCACCAGATCTCTTGTGACCAGCTCTGGTATAATTAAGTGCTCTGTCTATGAGCATAGAAACACTGACACTATCAAATTCAGAGTCAGAAGAGTGGCTATTTTTCTACTTAAAACATGTCAGGATACGGTCAATTCCAACAAAGAATGTAGCTATCTCTCTCCAGTTGCTGGAGGCAGAGTACATTGAGGTCACAACCCTTAGGTTTCTTGTCCGTGTACCAACTCGCCTGAGTGTTCAGATTCATAGTGTCAAATATCAGTTTTCCATCAGCTCTGCACACAATGGAAATCATCAAATAGTTAGCTATCAGCATGAGTTGTAATAATTATGAAGAAGCGACAAATGCAGCTAATATTCACAAGTAAGGGGAAAAAACATTTCTGTGAAATGAAAAAAAATGTAGGGATGACCATTGCTCGAAAAAGTAAGGAAACAAGGGTATGGAAATGATGACCATTGCTTGAAAAAGTAAGAAAACAAGGGTAGGGATGAGGAAATAAGATCCATCTTTGTTCTGTATATCCAGCCAACAATCCCTACATATACGCACTATTATCTGAAGCTACCCGACGTATATGTAGGAATTGTTGGCTGGATATACAGAATAAAGATTGATCCCCTGTTAGGTTATCTCCGCACAATATAACCCTGACGAATAGGTTCTACCCAGACGCCTGGCACCAAACAAGAGAATCAGAAAAGAATCACTTTAATCAGAATCAAAAAATAGTCCAGACTAAAAGGACCAACTATCTCAAAGTCTTTTACCTAGCCTAATGATCTCAGAGTCAAGTATGTTAAGATTAAAGTGTGTCAATAAGGTGCTGATAGAGTTTTAATTGTGTATATAAAATCAGTGTTTGAAGTTCTAGTAGCACTGGGTCCACTGTTAGAGGGTGTCATCCTCTAACACTCCCCTCTTCTTCTTTTGGAGTGAAGATCTCCTCATGGTCTTCCCAACTCTGACGTGACAGGCCATCTGCATTCCCATGAGCTGTTCCTGGCCGGTGTATCACATCAAAGCTGAATGGTTGCAGGGACAGGGCCCATCGAGTGAGTCGGCCATTAGAGTTTCTCATTTTGTCGAGGTAGCGTAGTGCTCCATGATCAGTCTGTATCTTGAAGTGTCTTCCAAGGAGATATACTTCGAAGTGTTTTAGAGAATTCACTATGGCCAGGCATTCTTTTTCTGTGGTTGAATAGCTGACTTCCCTGGGGAGTAATTTCCTCGAAAAGAAGGCGATAGGGTAATCCAAGCCATCATCACCTATCTGGCTCAACACGGCCCCTACTCCACGGTCGGAAGCATCTGTTTGAACCCAAAATGTTTTGGAGTAGTTAGGGCATCTCAGGATTGGCTCCAACTGTAAACTTTCCTTCAAGCTTTCAAATGCTCTTTGATGCTCTGGTCTCCACAGGACCTTGTTTGGAGACTGGTTCTTTGTTAGGTCAGATAAGCATGCTGACTTCTCTGCAAAATTGGGGATAAAGCGGCGGTAGTATCCTACCAAACCGAGAAAACCTCGTATATCTTTCTTAGCCTTTGGCACCAAAAAGTTCTGTGCTGCTTTTCCCTATCTCTGGCTTGACTGTACCTTTGCCAACAACATGTCCCAAAAATGAACACTCAGCCATGGCAAATTGACATTTTTTCTTCTTTACAGTCAATCCTGCTGCTGCTAACTTGCTGAAGACATCCCTAATGTGGGTTAGATGGTTTTCCCATGATGTACTGAAGATTATAATGTCGTCTAAGTAGGCTGCTGCGTACTCATGACAACCACTGAGGACCCTGTCCATCAGACGTTGAAACGTGCTTGGGGCCCCTTTCAGACCAAATGGCATAGTCTTAAATCTGTACTTTCCGAAAGGAGTAGTAAAAGCTGTCTTTTCTCGATCTTCCTGGGCTACCAGTACCTGGTAGTAACCCTTAGTGAGGTCCAGTGTTATGCATCTCCTAGCTTCTCGATCAGCTCCTCTACTCTGGGCATCTGGTAAGTATCATCTTGAGTCACTGCATTGAGTTTTCTGTAGTCAATGCATAGTCTGAGCGAGCCGTCCTTCTTCCTGACTGTTACAATTGGTGAGGCCCATGGGCTCTCAGATGGCTCTATTACATCCAAGTCTAACATGGTCTGAATCTCTTGACGTACCTCTTCTTGCCAAGCTGTTGGCACTCTGTATGGGTACTGGTGAATAGGTTGGGCTTCTCCAGTTCTGATCTTGTGAACTGCTAATGACGTCCGTCCAGGCTTGTTGTCTAGAGTCTTGCTCAGGTCAATCAGCAACGCCTGTAGGTCCTGTTTCTGCTTGGTTTGGAGGTCTGGGTTAATCACCGAGTCTTCTTGTTTGTCCATTTCCAGTGTGCACAACTCAAGCTCACCGTCTTCTTCTTCCATTTCTTGAGCACACATCACGGTAAGGATACTTGCTGGTGTCGTCCACTCTTTTAACATGTTGATATGAAACTGGCGGACCTTCTTCCTTCTCTCAGGTGTTTCAATTCTGTATAACACTGGTGAGACCTTTTCTAGTACGGTGTACGGTCCATGCCACTGTGCTGTGAGATTATCTGTCTCATCTGGGATCAGTGCCAGGACTTGAGAACCCACTTCAAATGATCTCTCTCTTGCTTTCTTATCATACCAGAGTTTGCTCTGCTTCTTGGCCTTGCTTTCCTGTTCCCTGGCCAATGCTGCCATCTTCAGTAGTCGTTCTTGGAGGCGCAGCACAAAGGAGACGACAGATTGGGGGGTTGAGGACTTGCCAGTCCACTGCTCCCTGACGATGGTTAACGGTCCACGAACATGCCGGCCATACAGCAATTCAAATGGACTGAATCCTGTGGCTGAGTGAGGCACATCACGATATGCAAAGCATATGTAAGGAAGTCAGGTGTCCCAATCTTTAGCCTCTGAACAAGTCTTCTTAAGCATGGCCTTCAGCGTAGCATGGAAACGTTCCAGCATGCCGTCTGTCTGGGGATGATATGGTGAGGTTCGGATGTGCTTGATCTTTAAAAGGTTGAATACTGCTGCCATTACCGATGACATGAAGTTGGAACCTTGGTCACTTAGCATCTCTTCCGGAATACCCAATCTTGAAAAAACCTGGCACAATGCCTCTGCTACTGTCCTGGCATCAATCTTCTTGAGAGGTATGGCTTCAGGGTAACGAGTTGCAAAATCCATGAGTGTTAGTATGTACTTATTTCCACTTGCTGTTCTTTTAAGGGGGCCTACAATGTCCATGGCCACTCTCGCAAATGGTTGGTCAATCAAAGGAAGGGGAACCAGGGGGGCCTTCTTTCTATTCTTCTTGCTGTTTTTTTGGCATTCTGGACACGACTTGCACAGGTTGGTCACATCAGCTCCTAGCTTCGGCCAGAAGAACTGCTGGAGTATTTTTGCCTCTGTTTTTTTCTTGCCCAAGTGGCCTGACATCGGTATCTGATGGGCCTTCTTGAGGATCCACTGTCTGTACTGTGTGGGGACCACTACCTGAGTGAACATCTCTCCTTCCAAAGTTTGGCTGGTATGGAAAAGGATACCATTATTGATGACAAACTGGGAGTCCACCTCTGACTTGGCTTGATCCCAAAGTGTGCTGAGAGTTTGATCTTCTGTCTGGGCCTCCTTCAGATCTTCACGGGAAATGCTCTCCATTGGGTCCTCCGGTCTGCTGGTTATCTGAAAGGTCTTGGCATGGAATCTCTTCTGGGATTTAGTCTTCTTCTGCCTAGGTTCTCTAGGTGTACTAAAGAGACTGTCGTCAAAGAGGTCTAGTCCTGGACTGGGGTCTTCATCATTTTTATCATCTGTTGGGGGTGTAGGAGTGGCTCCAGAGTTCTGCGAATCTCTGTCATCCTGGATCTCTTGCTCAGCTAACCTCCTAGATTGTGCCCTGGTTGAAACAAGTTGCACTGCAGCTGCCTCTCTTCTCCTGCTAGCGATCTCCACTAAAATATCATTGAAGAAGGGCAGATCTCTCCCAATGAGCATGTTGGAGTCTTGTAGTCCTACAAGTACTTCCATCTTGGCTGTTTGCTCTCCAATTTGGATAGTGATGTTAGCTGTGGGGTAGCTCTTTGGTATCCCCAGGACTCCTGTCACTCGTCTCTGTTTTCCTGTATAGCACTCAGCTGGCACTGCCTGTGGTTGCATCACGGAAACCTGGGCTGCACAGTCAAAGGTCAAATTTGTATACTCCTTGCCCTCTGATACTAGATAGGGCGGTTCAGCTTCTCTCTCGATCAGATTTTTTTCGTTAACCTCCAAGACCTTCTTTGGACACTTTGCTGCAATGTGCCCCCACTCATGACAATGGTAGCACTGGGGGCCCTTTAATCTCTCTGTTGTCTTCTTTCCTTGTGCTGAACTGGGGGTGAGTTGGCCTGGCTTTTCTGTTTGTGTAATGAGTAGGTCTGTCTTGTCTCCCTCAGTAATGGCTGGTCGAGTAGGCTTGTCCTGCTGTTTCGGTAGAAACAACTTCCTCTGCCATCTGGGATGTTCAGGATAGCTTTGCCTATCTTCAAAAAATCTGTCAGCCATGATTGCAGCTTCCTTCACAGTAGTTGGATTTTTATCTCTTACATGTGTTGATGCCACAGGAGGTAGTGTCTGGAGCAACTTCTCCCTCAGCATTGCATCACGTACTTCTTCAAATGAAGATGTCTCTCCCACATAACGTGTATAGAGTCTGGCCCACTTAGGTATCGTGCTCACATAGCTGGTTCCTTTCGGCTTTGTTGCTCTCCAAAATCTGTCTCCCAACCTTCCCTGCCTGATTCCACAAGACTCCAGGATACTGGCCTTGACTTTTCCATAGTCTGTTCTCTCTTCCGAAGATAGAATGGCTATGGCATCCCTTGCATTGGACGTCAGCAGTGGCCGTAAATAGGTCATCCATCGATCAACTGGCATTCTGAGATCCTCCATGTGTATTTCAAATTCTCCCAAGAAATCTTCTACATCACTGTCCTCTTTCATTGGTGTCATCTTTGGAGCATCTCTCTGTCTGATTTCTAATTGCCTTTCCTCTGCTTTCCTGGCCTCAGCTTGTCTTTGCCTATCTTCTCTTTCTTTCTCCTCCTGGTGACGGATCTGCTCAGCTAAACGTTTCTGTTCCTCTTCATATCTTCTGCGTTCCACCTCAGCTTGAGCTCTTGTGGCCTCTCTCTCGGCCTGAGCATTCAACATTGCCATGAATGTCTGCTGCATTCTGTCTTCCCTGGCTCTGTCCTCTTCTCTTCTTCTTTCCTCCTGTAGCTGCATCCACTGCAGCATCAAGGTAAGCTGGTCCTGTGGCGCCCCTGTTTGTATGTTGGGCATATTTGCTGATACGGTAGGTGTTTCTTCTTGCTCTCTCCCTGAGCCACCATCATTGTCATTGTCCGTATTAGCGGCTCGAAGCCTCTTGCTGTGGGACTTTGAGGGCGCATTTCTAGACATACTGTGGGAGTCTGGCTACTTTTCTATGATCTAACCTTCTTTTCTCTTCTTTCTTCGACTTCCTCTGCCAGACAACCAGGTCCTTAACCGCTGCCACCAAATGTTAGGTTATCTCCGCACAATATAACCCTGACGAATAGGTTCTACCCAGACGCCTGGCGCCAAACGAGAATCAGAAGTGCTATGGGAGGTACCAAATGAAAACTGTATAGATAACTATGACGTAGTTAATCTGATAATTGAGTATAGGAAAATAATATATAAAAAAAGCTCATATGACTTTACTCGTAATAGATAATTATATTATAGCACATGAAGATAAATCCAGAAATATCAATAACAAAAGGGAGTTTATATAAACTTAGTAGTAGTAGCTCTATAAGCATCACTGAACATAGACTTCAATTATTACAATGGAAATATCTTCATCTTCTGCAGCTTCATCTCTACATACCCTCATCTCAATATTGTCAGTGGTGGCTTGTGGTAGCTGCCTGTAGAACCAGGGAGGAGTATTAAAGCTGCAGCAATTGTTTGGTGACACGCAGCCTACTCCATCCCACAGAGGGTTATTGCTATGGAAACGAGTGACGGGGTCAAATGTAGCAGTGCCACTGTCACAGAAGTAATTCGTGCCAACGAAACCGGGAGGGGTGGGGGAAGAACTGGACATGCAGCGGCAGGTCGAAGCAGGATTAGCTCCACTCCCTGCTAGAGCAGAAGCAAATGTCCATATATGTTCCCTGGAGGATCCACGAGTGAGGATAACACCATCTACATATACATCCTGATTCGGATGATTACGAAAGTTCAGGAATGCATCAGTACCACCGTATTGGTATCCAATAATTCTTCCACAAACTCTTGAATAACGGATATTAGATGAGGCATAATGTACCGAAGAGCAACCACGAGGATCCAGATCCCTTGTGCATGTGCGTTTGTTGGCGTCAGTACGCTGCCTGAGACCACTGGGACAATGCTGGCTGTTGTTCGTCATGTCCAGATAAGCCACTCTCACCCACCCTCCAGTGATATCACCACATGATCTGGTCATGTCACAGTACACACGCACAGCAGTGCCATTAAAGGCTTTAACCCAGTAATAGCCTGATGGTGAAGACGGTGACAAATCAGCACAGGAGTCTGCAGGGAATATTCGATTTTGACCAGGACTTGTTAAAGCATCCATAATCTGCTGAATTTGGTCTTGCTGACCATTCACTTGTTGGTAGAGACTATCAAAAGTATAATTCATCCGCCCTTCGAAATTGTCGAACCTTTCTAAGAGCATCTCAAGATTTTGCTGTTGCTGTGGTGAGAGAGTGATAGTTTCTGACTTCAGCTTGATATGTTCATATGCAAAAACTGCACAGGCAGCAGCTAGAGCAAGAAACAACAGCACAAGCAGTACTATGGTAACTGCCAAAGTAATCTTGATGCATTTACTAGCTTCTTCTCTCTTCCTTGGAGGTGGAAGTTCTGGTGGACGTATTTCTAAATAGTCATTTGGAATGGGCTTCATTTCTTCATAGTTTTCATAGGCATAATTTTCTTCCATCTGAAACGTCTGATTCGGAATAGATCTAGACATTGGTTCTTGCTAGTGGAAGCTACACTAGCTGCAATATAGCTGCTATAATATCGACTGCTAGTTACTGACACTGTTGTGTGCAGGAATAGACTTTGGTGGCCTATTAGCTAATTGCCAGCTTGTGTGGTCAGTGTGATTATAGTTATCGAGCTAATAACCCTTATTCATGAAGAAGATCACACCACCACCTAAAGGTCATCTGACAGCTAGCTAACAGCAGAAAAGAAACAGTCTGTGCTCTAGTAACAGTTTTTTCCCCTTCATTTCCAGCTGCCTAGCTATTGATGATCACATAGCATGATCATCACTTCAGGGTACTCTAGCCCAAGGATTTGACCCAGGCTATCTTATCTTCCCCAAGACAGTGTGGGTAAGAGGTAGGCAAACTGTGGCAGTGTTGCATGCAAGGTCGTCACAAAAGAAGATACATTAGAATAATCTCGCTTAGACTATGGCATCCATATTAAATATGCTTTGAAGTTTTGACCACATGAGGTTTTTAAAACAGCGTAACTACCAGCCAACAGGGCATTAAACAACCAGTAAAGCAAGACTAGCCTAAGTTCCACAAGCACCTTAGGCTTGTTATTCTAAAGTGCTGCTTTTATAGTGTCAAACTCTCAGAACTTTCAATGGGTTTCATTGTGGTATTAAAAGAATGCAATTATTAATATGATTATATTTTGCATTTCTTTAAACTTTACTAATAAATAGTGGCATCAAAAACTACATACTTGAATTGCTTGAAAAGTGTAGAGTGAAAAAAAAATTAATCATATTCATGATCACTAATTACATCCTGTAGAAACCCAACAAGACTGCTGAATGTTTGACAGTACAGTGGATTTCAGCTGAGTTGTCCATAGATAGGAGTGTCTTAGCAGTTTACATATTTAACCACAACTGACTGTTTGAGGGTCATTCAGACACCACTGCAACTGAGCATGCTTAGAATTCAAATTTCTGAACTTGGTAGCTATCTTTTAAGAGTTAGAGATGCCCAGAGCCTACTCTGAAGACCTTAGATGGAGGTCTGTGTGGATGGCGATAGTGAGAGGTATGAACTGTTCAGAAATTGCCCACCATTTATTCATGTGTGAAAAGTCTGTGCATCGGTACCTCACTCAATTCGAGCTAACAGGGAATGTGGCACCAAAAGAGTACACAAGAGGCCCAGACAGGATGCTTAGTGAATTTGAACAATTTACAATCCTACAAACACTTGTTCATAGGCCAACCTCTTACCTGCATGAAGTACAGAGAGACCTGTTTGATGCCACTGGTATTTGGGCTAGTTATAGCACTATTTGTCGGACTATCAGACAACAAGGGTTTACTTATAAGAAAGTAAGAATCATTGCTTTGCAAAGGAGTGAAGAAAAAAGAATTGAATATATGGCTGAGATATCGCAATATGACCCAGAAATGCTAATGTGGTTAGACGAGACAGGGTCTGACAGGCGGAAGAGCATCCGAACCCATGGTTATTCTCTTAGGGGAATGTCACCTCAAAGTATACAGCTACGAGTAGGGGGGAAGAGAATATCTGCCATTCCTGTAATGACAATGCGAGGGATTTCTCTGGTGCAAATGCAGACTAGGTTTGCTGAACTAGCAATATGATAAAAACCTGCAATAGACTAGTTGCTGCATGGAAATAGCACTACATAGATAGCAGCAGCTGTGAAGTGCAAACTAATACAATTTTTCCTAGTATATATACCTTGTTCACCAACATGGCAGCTGTACACAATAATAACTGTGCAGATTATGTTTAAAATTTAGAGAAATACTGAGTCAATTACAAGGGGTGCCTGTGGGCACAGACTAGCTCATAATTCATAGGGTACAACCATCACCCTATGGATTAGTCTATGTTATGTATTTTCCCATACAATACAGCTAGCTATGTACTATGGAAAACACATTATGTTATGTCAGGCCTTCATGATTGTCCTTTTGGACACAGTCTATAATTAACTTCCACAGTGGAACCTCGAGCTCTATAATGGAGCAGTGGACACTTGCTGTGTGGGAGCTACAAAAATGAAACACACGTGCAAAGTAAGGTAAAGTGGGATTATTTTGAACAGCAGATAATTCCATACTGTTCAAATATTTTTGAAACTACTGAGACTTCTGAGCTTAATGTTGGAGGATATAGCTAATCTACTAGAATAGTAGAATATATCTTTCTCTTAAGTTTTGAAAATATTTGACCCTTTGGAATAGCCTCGCTTTACCTTATGTAGCTAGAACTTACTGGAGTAGCTACAGGTAAAATACATTATTTAAAAACCTCTTATACTCATAATAACAATAATGCGTCAATAGATATTATAGCACACACAAAAATAAAACTAATGCCAGAAACACAATAACAAAAAAGGGAGTCATAATGAACTGGTACTATTTTGAATTAGCTAGCTATAAAAAAATATATATGTATGGTCACAATCATAAGTATGTTAGATTTAAAACCAAGCTTGATACTATTATTAATTCTACAATATTAATGATGTGTAAGAAAGAAATAAAGAGGGAGAAATAAAGAATAAAGAAAGGAAAAAAAAAAGTCACAAAGCTCTTTTGAATATTTTTACGTACACATTCACTTGAAGAAGGCAGGCTAGTTTGTTGATATAATTCCGAATTAAAATACTTCATTAGCTAATAATTACTCTGGTCCTCCGAAACCAGGATGTAAATATTGGAAGGGGTATTAGGGTCGTTCAGGGGGCGTGTCTCGATGATTATGTTCCTATTTTAAAAAAAAACAAGAATCATTAAGTAGACACATGATCATAGCTACTCTGTACTAGCTATCAGCCCCTAAACAGAGCATCACTGTGAATGAGTTGCTAAAAGGTGTTACTAAGAATAATTGCAAATAATAAGTGTAATACTATTGATGGTCAGAAGAAAAACTAATGAGATACAGAGCAGTTGTCATGCATAAGGCAGAGATAAGCAGCAGCTCTGGAATAATAGGGCTATGAAAAATATTTTATTGTTCCCAAGCCGCAATACTTCAAGGCCACCAACTATCCCTGCCTGATGCATGACAATTGTTCTGCAAACTACTGTATCTCATCATGCAGTTTTTCTTCTGACCATCAATTACTTGCAATTGTTCTTAGTAACAGTTATTTATAGCCTGTTGCCATAGTAATAGTTATCTATCTCATTAGCTTATTCTTCTGACTGTCCACTGCATTAAATATTTCGGGTAGAAGTAATCAATTCAGAGCTAACTTACCCATGTGAGCCTAACAAGTGAAAGACTTTGGACCCATCAGCTACTTCTGCCGTCACCTGATGTAAAATATAACGAAAATGAGATACCAAGTATGTTAAATGGTTATTTATTTGCATACCTGTTGAGTCAATAAGGATTTCCCTTGCATTCCATGTTTATGAAAGCTCAGTACACAATTCGATAGGTATACTGCAAGAAAAAAGGGCATAATATCAATCAGATTAGATTCTAGTTTTAAATCAAGGACACAGGGTTTTCATTTTAAGAATAGAAAGATACAGGCATTTTGTACTGATAGAGGGAGGGGGGAGGGGTTTCTATTTTGATAATATAAGGGATTTTTATATTATACTTCAAAGAACTTTGATGGAAGAGTTTTCTTAATAATTGTGAGGACACAGGTTTTTTATACTTTAAAGAGCATTGATGGATTGAGGGTTTTTCGCTCATCTTACCCATGTGTTCAGGTTTCCTATCGAACACGAGCTGAGAAGCCTGCACATCATTGGGCTTCAAACCTCCATCCTTATCCACAAACTTTGCACAGCCTGGAGAAGTACTGAGTTAAGGCTATATCATTATACATAACATACCCTTGAATACACATTCACAACCATGCAGTTCAATGCCCTCCAGCTATAAAGATGTAAATATTCCTGTATAAAGTTCAGTAGATTAGCTTTTCCCCATTCTCTGCTATTGTTCTACTCAAAACATGTCAGGATACGGTCAATTCCGACAAAGAATGTATCTCTCTCTAGTTGCTGGAGGCAGAGTACATTGAGGTCACGACCCTCAGGTTTCTCGTCTGTGTACCAACTAGCCTGAGTGTTCAGATTCATAGTGTTAAATATCAGTTTTCCATCAGCTCTGCACACAATGGAAATCATCAAACAGTTATAGTAGCAAGTTTATACATTATGATACGTGCAAACCATATCATTATTATCAAATTTCATATTAGAAAGCAAATATTATCCCATCCTTTAGCTTTAATGAAACAGTTGTATGGTATACTTAATCTATATTCATGGGTCATGGTAGAAGAAACAGCCAAATGCATTTAACAATAGGGAACAAAATTAATTAACAACAGCATTATATTTATCATAGTATATAAGCCAATGGAATATACAGTGGCCAATGGAAAATCATTCACCCTTGTAGTTGCCCAAGTAGCTGCATTGATGAAACACTAAGGTGTGCCTTATTTAGACCTCTGGTCCATTGCACAACTGTATAATATGACTCACCCTTCTTTGAGGCCGAAACAGACGATGGGATACTCTTCCTCTTGATGCACAAATGCCTCCAGAATGTTCAGAGGGGAGGGAACAGTACACTCAAACATCTACGTATAGTCCATATATACCATATGTGTGATATGACACATTGCATAGCTTACAATCAACTACTTATAATGAAGAAATAACCCAACATAATAATTATTGAGCACTAGGTAGAATGATGAGCAAATCAGAGAACAGCCAGTCATTAGTCAATTGCACAAAATTTAGATTCCCACTATGCAGGTTAATCAAGTAACTGTTTGATGGCTCTCTTTAAATGTTTGTCCTTTATCCCTTTGAGTTATGTATACTGCCAAGTGATCAAATTGGGCAGTACATACATATTTGACTGATGACAGATTGTGCCTATAACTATACTGTTCTGTTAGCTAGAGGTATTCTACTCTACATAGTGCCCACCTAAATTGAACTTGTTTACTAGGGAAAGTGACTTACCATGACCATCTTGAAGGCATTCTGGGGTTGATACCACTGCAAGAGCAGAATACCTTTGGGAACTATTGCTATGAGGTACCGTTGGTCTGTGAAGGGATTTCGAGCTAGAGAGACCGAAAGAGGAGGGAGGGAGAGAGAGAGAGAGAGAGAGAGAGTAACAAATTGCAGTCGACTGACATTTGATGACATAGCACTGAATTCAAACACCTAATTGCCTCTATAATACCGTAACATTCTAATGGTAGGTAGGACTATCCCTCAATTATGATTAAGAATACAGGGTTACGTGTACTGAATGGATAATGTGGACTTACAAATGCAACATTTGGCACAGTTTCTTGAGTCTGGCATTTTTGCAGTGTGAATACTCTGCCTAGTTCTCCCATAACTACAAAATATAGAAAGGAGCAGTAATTACAACTGATACGTGGGTATGAATACTCAATAGGGTACTATCCATTTGAGGCAATTTTTCTCAAACATGTTTTGATGAAATACATAGAACCTTATGCTATCTTTATACCGAAAACGAGTTAGTGCAGGACTTGAGAAAAAAATTGAAAATGAAGGACTACGTACCTACTCCCTTTCTAATGTGCTTTCTTTACCTGTGTTGCAGAGATGCCTTCTGGGACTCCGTCTGGAAGAGAATCGTAAGGTTTGTGGTGGCGATGAAGCGACTGTGGCCTGATACCCAAATCAGAGCATTCTCCACTATCCTCAGCCAATGGCAGGCACGTGAGGACACCTGTACAATGTAGCATAAACTCAACTGATGCCCAAAAAATGAATGCATCTAATATTGGAACTGTCACATCACATCAGGGTTTCATTCAGGGGGTATGGAAGGGCACCCCCCCCCCCCCCCAAGTTATAGATATTACAGTGTACTGGATGTCTAACCAATGGCCAATCAAACTGAGTCTCTTATATCTGCTGGCTCTGACACAATGAGCAACCAGATAATGTGTGGGGTGAAGTATCGTTCCCTTGTAGTTTTCCACTCAAAAATCCCCCCACTAAATGTTACTTTCTCTCTACATGGAGAGTTATGCTATGCTGCATATTATTATTAAGAGAGAGAGCCTAACCTGCTCCATGACTGGGTCAGGGTTATTAGGGAGGACCAAGAGAGAGAACAATCCTTCATCTGCTCCCAGTAGAACATGTTGTGCTGTAATAATGAAGGAATAGTTCATTATGCCTTCAAGAGTGGTAGAGGGGGAACAGGATGGAGGCTGGAGGAAGCGGTCAGGCCAGTCAGGCCATATTTTTCAGGCAAGAGTCGGAAAGGATCATCATATACAAAGACTAGACAAGTTGGAAAGGGTTCGAAGGAACCCCCTTAACCCTGAAATTGTTGCAACCAGCCTATTTATAATAAAGCAGGTCATGCCACATCCTGGAATAAGTGGGTGTTTCTAATTAAAACTGGGGTGTGGTTTTTGAAAAATTTTCCCGCATAGATTGTGGCCTGACCACTAACTTTCCCAGCCCTAGTGGAGAGGGAGTGGCAGAGGGGAGGGGGAACAGGAGGGAGGGATTGTAGTGGAGAGGGAGTGGCAGAGGGGAGGGGGAAATAGGGAGTGGTGGAGGGGGGAGGGAGGTATTGTAGTGGAGAGGAAGGGGGAAAGATGTAGTGGAGAGGGAGAGGGGAGAAATTGAAAGGGAGGGAGGGAGGACAGACGGGGAGAAGGATTGGATGCTCACCTTTTGTTATAGGGTGGGTCCAGGATGCAGCACAGTTCAAGCGAAGAGGACACCCATTGAAGATTTTTGAAAAGTAAGCTCTCTTGTCAGACTCTGATCCTCTGGATCTCTTTGTCTGCCGTGTACTGCTACTAAAGTATGTGATAAAATAAACAGTCAATCTTAAGAATAGTTCATCTTAATTATAATAGCAGAGATAGTTATCTTAATCTCAAAGGTATGGAATGACACGGAATAGTTAATCTTAATGGCATGAAATAGATAGCTAGTCTTAATGGCATGGATTAGATTCGAGAAAGTTATCAAAACTGTCAAGTGAAGTAATAGCATAGCTTGACAATCGTTCTTTCTGAAATACAACCATACTTCTTACCTTTTTGGTGGTAGAGGAGGTCCAGTTTGGGCGGGGGGTCCTGTTTTGGGGGTTTGACGAGGAGGGAGAGGAGGCTGGTCTGCGACATTCCCATACATCGCTTCATTAGGAGAATGTGCTTCTCCCTACATGTAAAATATCAAAACAAATTCACATGAATACATTGAAATGAACTTCTGTAGCTGATAAGGGACAGGAAATCAAATATTCCAGTTCAGATTTTAATTATTCACGTAAAAGAAGACAAACAGTGTTCTAGCCAAAGAGTGGCGCTCCGCCAATCTATTTCTCTCTTCCCCCACCCTATTGTTACTGAATTAGTATAGTGGAATATGTACACTCCCAAGCATTTCACGTTAAATCCTTGGATTCATCCTGGCTAGAACACTGCATGTACATACATATATACGTCATTAAACACAATACTTTATATTACTCAAAGGGTGGATTAAGAAAAATCCATCCTTTGACTATCAAGTAGCATAATAATTATATCAACAAATCTTACTGCTGTTCTTGGGGGTACAGGTGGAGCATTGGCAGGGGTACTGACATATTGGTAAGGTGGAGGGGAGTTGGGAGACTGCTGATCTGGGTCACTATAGTCATCATTGTGAGATCTGGGCTCGTCATTCTGCACAGTGCCTAGTCTGTCAAGAAGAAGAAGAAGAAGGTTACATCCAGTCACTTTTTCAGAGTATTCTTATAAATTTTCTTCTCTTGCGCCCCCGCCCCCCCTCCCCTTCCCTTCCTCCCCTTCCTCCCCTCCCCCTCCCCCTCATTTATTCTCCCCAACTCACTTTTGAATTCCTGGTTTATAGCCTGGGTCATTCATCATCCATTGCTATGATAAAGAACAATGTACATTATGGCTATGCAAAGTAGTTTCTCCCACAGTAAATATTAAAGTACTTTCTTCCCCACACTTACTGCTTCTTGGTTTGGGGGAACCACATGTAGATTAATATTTCTCACTACACGAAACGAAAAAAATAACACAATTCAATTCATTGTAACAAGTGGTGCATTAAGATGACTTACTCTCAGCCTCTGACAGCTGCTTTCCGATCTTTGCTTGATTCTTCACCGATGCTATTCTCTTGAAATTCTTTTTCTAATTATGGGAGAAGAAAATTGTACTAGGTAAAGGGTTGTCAAAGCTAAATGTACACAATTCTGTTTACAGAGAGTGCTGTAAGTGCTTGAGGTCAGTAAACAATACAATAGTCTACACAGTAACAGAGTATTGGGTTTCTTAAGTCCATATAAGGAAGGGAGTGAGCTTTTTAGATTACATTTTTGTGCAATCACTTCTACAATCTCCTGTACAACTACAAGTATGACTGTTATGTATTGGGGTTCTGTCCACACTGGTGGTCGACAGTGGCTATTTCAGCCATCACTCATTATACTTAACTGTAATAACTTTAAGGGATAGTTTTGATCATCCAAAGGGACATTACTAAAGGAACGCAATGGGCATGGCAATATAAACTTCAGCCACCACTCAAGAATCCTACATGATGTATGTATTGTGAATCTTTCGTACCTTGTTTTCACCCTTTGAATGGTTTTCATCTAGTTCTTCCTCTGTGTCGTCGTCCACTGGAGTCCGAGACTTAGGGGGTGGAGCTTCTAGTACTGTGATGAGCGGCAACATCAGTGCCGCACAGAGTGCACTACGATTCACGAACTCATGCTGCACACATAAAACACTAGGCAATCAGTACGTGTATAGTCCAATGCATGTATGTATGTATGTATGCATGTATGCATGTAATACATTTGCATGCATGGTCCATTCAGGCCAATATGTACAGAGAATTGTAGTTACCCTGACATTTCACTGAACTGGATCAACAGGTAGATGGCAGTTTTGCCTGGACACTTGTCCCGTGTCAAGACTCTCATTGTTGCCCCTGATGGTGCATACATTCTCTCTCTCTCTCTCTCTCTCTCTCTCTCTCTCTGGTTTTGCCTGGCTTCATGGATGCATGCAGAGCATATGCAAGTACCTTGAGTAGTTCTTGTGCTAGAGGTCTTTTCCTGGGTTCTTTCTGGAGAGCATGCTTCAGAAACTCGTGGAAGTTTTCCGACCACTTGTTCTTGTGTTGGAGTCCAGGAGATTTGAAGTTCCGTTTTGTCATCAAATACAATGCCCTAAAAGCAATGAATAGTTGAGTGAGTGGAGTGCAAACAGAGAATTTCATGGATTTCATCATCTTCAACAAAAGATTCTTCTGAAATACCACAATAGTAACAAACTGGTGGAAAAGAAACCAACATGGAGCTATAATACTGACATTCAATTGGATTGATGCATCCTCTTTCGCGCAAAGTATCATGATGAGGATCAAGGTACCAAAGTGAGCCTGATAAAGCTTTAGCAAATTGTTGCCCAGTAGATATATTTTGCCGTGCCCATCGAGCATCGATTGTCTCAAAATAATCAATTAAATCATTATATAATCTCTGGTCTGCTCTCAAAGCCTCTCCTGCTATTTTTCCAGGTAAGACATATGTGACATTCATTACAATATCCCTAGCATTGGGCCCTAAAATATGTTGTAATATGAAATAAGGCTTATATTATATTTCTAAAACAAAACTAACTTACTTGCTGTTGTTGTTGATATAGTAGCTACATCTTCAAGGTAGATACAAACAAAACGACAATTGAAAAGATTGCAAACAGAGAGTGGAGCTGATACTTCCACCTCATGGACAGGGTCAAGCTTTCATTGCTGGAAATTCTAACTTGATAGATCATGCTATTAGCAAGAGCGAGATCCACTGTTGTGAGAAGCTCCCCGAAGTTCTTTTCCCATTCCATTTTGATAACTTTTCGAGGTATAAGAGTTTTAGGGCCTCGCTTCACAATAACAGACAACCAAGCGTAATTTGATTCAGCCATCTCTAGCTAGCTCTGATCTTCGTTTTAAGCCCCACGTGGCATGACACGTGCACGCACACGTGAGTTTTAAGCCCCACCCCCAATTAGATTATTTACATTTCTTTTTTGAAATTTTCCACCCGTCGGATCCGTGACGCAGAAGATTTAATTGGTCTGGCCTAATGATAGAAGAGATATCAGCGTTATAAAAAAAGGTACGCTAAAGCTATAGTGGAGATTTATGCCTTTGTCCACCGTAACTACACAAGTTGTAGCTAGTGTATCTTTTTATGTATGGATATGAGCACCCAACATAGGCGTAGGAAGATAATTTTGGTTAGGGGGGCTACATAGTGCACAAAAAGTGCACCATCTTGGGGGTCTGGGGGCATGCTCCCCCAGGAAGATTTTATCCTTTAGATCGGATCCCCGAAACAAATTGTTTTGCAATTTCATTTAGGTTCAGTTCATCTGTCCTTCCCTTCATGTCAGGAAGTATACCGGAGATTGCAGAATGTTTGCAATGAAGCTGGAATTGGTGTTAGTTTCCATATATGGAAGCTAATGTCATTTAGCTGTCTCTGTCCATAGGACAGAGTTATGAATCTTGTTACACCATTCTGCACATGCTCAGATATTTGAATTCAAAATTGAGAGTATACTGAGCTAGAGAAGTTAGAAAATGGCAGGGACCTTTAGCTGTGAGAACCAGCGTACAAGAGCGTATGGAAACGATTTGAGGTGGAGAATGGTGTACCAAGTTCAGTCCCTATCTATGCCTTGTCAACAAGTTGCTGAGAACTTGAGTGTGGATCCTGCAACAGTGAGCAGAATCAATGCTCTATTTGAGTCCACGGGTGATGTTGTTAAAAAGAAATATCCACCAAATAAGGGAACACAAAAACTGACTGAAATCGATAAACTCATATGCTTGGAACTGGCAATTGAAAAGCCTGGTATATACCTTGGGGAGATAAGGCAGGAATTGATTAAGACTACTGGTACTGATGTACATAAAAGCACAATTGGTAGATTCCTACATTTGTCTGGCTTCACTAGGCAAAAAATGGTTACCACTGCGCTACAAAGAAGCAACCTATTAAGATGTCAATACCTTATTGATATGTCCATCTACCAAGGTCACCCAGAACTATTTGTTTTTGTTGATGAGACTGGTGCTGACCGACGTGATAGTATGAGAAAATTTGCGTACAGCATGAGAGGTCAACCAGCTGTTGTTAGCAAATTAATGGTTCGTGGGCAACGGGTCTCAGCCATTGTGGGAATGTCCTGTGATGGAATACTTGACTTCATTACAAGTAAATCCACAAATACCAGCCTAAGCTTTTTGCACTACATCGAGAAAGCACTAGTGCCTTACCTACAGCCATTTAATGGTGTCAATGCACGGAGTGTAGTTGTGTTGGACAATGCATCTATACACCATACTTCACCAGTAGTGGATGCTATACTAAACACAGGAGCTCTAGTGCAGTTCCTCCCCCCCTACAGCCCCGATCTGAACCCAATAGAGTTGGTTTTTTCTAAAGTCAAATCAGTTATGAAAGCAAATGAAACAGTTTGGGGTGATTATGATGCTGAGACTACACTAACTGCAGCTCTCGGTACAGTTACAAAGTCTGACTGTGAAGGCTGGATTGCACACTGTGGGTACATGTAATCAAATTTAGTATTGGTCTAGAGTAAGTAAAATTTTGTTCTTTTGTTTGTCAAACTCTGTTTCTGTAAGTATTCCATCGTGCAATAATTCCTTCAGTCTCTTTAAATCCTCTAGACAATTACGACGTAGTGTTGCCACTTCTGTTGGAGACAAAGTATTAGCATCTTTGAGGCTTCCTTTCTTTGGTTTAGTTCCAGCCGACCCAGTAATAAGTGGGATTGGTGGGGGTACCTCATAGCTATCATAACGCCCCAACTTGATAAGTTTAGCCCACAATCGTAATTTAGGTGCCTCCATTAAAGGATTCTTGGTTTTCAGTTCATCAAATATACCATCTTCCTCCTCCAGGTCTTCATCATTTATAGTTTTTCGCTTTTTCGGCAATGGCTCATCATTAGATGACGATGATGATCCTTTACCTCTCTCACACCATAAAGTAATTTTAGATCCAGGCTTAAAGTTACGATACATAACTTCTAGGTCACGATTTTCCATAATCCAGCGTTTAGTAGGTTCAAAGTACCCCAACTGAATATTTGTGGTCGAAACATCATCTGGGAATGAATCCATTAGCTTTATTTTCAGCTCAGCTACTGATGAAAACTTGCAACTCTCATCATGCCAGAATCTTACCACATAGTCACTTTTCTTTTTAGAATTAATCAGCCGTACGTAGTAAAGGTAAGTTTCTTTTTCAGGTGTAGCAGAAGCTTGACTAGATACTTCATGATGAGCTGGCTGGCTAGTGGGTTCAAAAGAATAGGCACGAGCCTGAGGTTCCACTGGTGAATAGGAGAAGTAGCCCTGCTGAAAAGCAGGCCAATTTGGGTAGGACATAGCTAGCTAAGTATTCTTTGACCTGTCACACAACTGAACTGAAAACTCAAGAAGCTAGCACATGGCAGGGAAAGCAGCTGCTTGATGTAATTAGTAGGTCATGCTAAAATAAACTTTCCATTGTTCAACCCCTACATTCCATATATGGAAGCTATGACTGATTTTAGCCTATTGCAAACATTCTGCAATCTCCTGTAACAACATAAACATGTTATTATTAATGATGCGTTCTTACGTAAACTTACTATACCGCAGTGAATAGTCAACAATTTACTTGCAGTGTCAGTCTACCATCATCAGTACCAGCCTGTTGCTGTGACTATGAAGTTCATGCTGCTATTTTTGCAGTGTTTGGCTGCCACTGGACCAACACTTGGAAGAGGTCGCTATAGCTAGAATAATGGCTATATTTTTGATGCTTTTTAAATTAATACTCTACAACTCTACAGTTGTTGTTGGTCCTCACAACAAGGATTTCCCAGTACGACCAGGTTCCAGGCAGGTCACAGTTAACGTGCGAGTATTGGAAGGATCAATAGAACCAGGAGAACATCTTATTGTTCACTTCTCAACCAAAGATAAAACAGCAAAAGGTGCTATAGTAGATTAGCACATTCTTAAAATACTTTTCTATTCTTACATATAGGTGGGATAGATTATATTGCAGTCGATAAGAATATCACCCTCAATGGAACTCAACAAACTGTTCCAGTGATAATCACAATCCTCAAAACTGAACACAAACAAGAAAAGATCCTTTCAGTCCAATTGGGAAAAACTGAAGACATCACCGGCATAGAATATGAAATAGAGCCAGAGCCAGATCCAGCCCCATTTTCGAACTTCTTTAAGGTTGCATTAACTACTGGTGATAAAGCTCTCATCGCTGTCTCTGTAGTCTTACTAGTTCTATTTGTATGTGTTTCAACTTGCATAAAAGGTTCTTGTAATAAATCAAACTATGAAAGGATTAAGTAATTTTTATTGAAACAAAGTAATTGTTAGTTGTCAGAGAAGTTATTTCTATCATTGTATTACTATTCTTCATGAGATGGATGTAGTATGATATACAATGTACATGACAATGCACTGTGTTATGGTGTGAGACATTGCTCATGTAAATGCCACCGTCACTCCCCTCGATACGTCTTTACACTCTAATCAGAGCAAATATTCGCTAATCAAGTGCAAAAAATTTCATTGGTTGATGAATGCTACTTCCTCGTCAAAGAAAACTAGTAGCAGTCAATGACTACTTTTAGCACCTCAGACCTACTATAAGCCAACTTGTATGTGCAGTCTTTATTCGATGCTCAACTCAGCAGTTTAAAAAAAAAAACATTCCCAACTCCTTTACACTATGCACTTTCCTTAATGGATTGTTTACCTACTGTGTATTATTGTTTTCATTATAACTAACATTCCCAACTCCTTTACACTATGCACTTTCCTTAATGGATTGTTTACCTACTGTGTATTATTGTTTTCATTATAACTATGTCAGCCATTTAAAAATGACGTCATTTGTCATGCGTGCGTGTCTGTCACTATCACGTGCACGTACCAACCAGCTATTAATTCATTTTCACTTGAAAACAATATTCACAAAAAGTAAACAAACAAGTGAAAGGAAAAAAAAATTATGCTAAATAAAAAGGCCATGTAGGGTTAGTCTGAACTTTAACAGTTTCTGTCAACAAAAATCAAAATTATGCTGCCTTCAATAATAATCCCTACGTCACTGCCTAAACCAAGCAGAACATTTTTATACTGACATGAACGATTAAAGCAGCTTGGTAGAAGAGGACATTCTAGCTGGCCTACAGCAAGCTGGCGTTTTGCATGCCACCTTCTTTGATTTTCTGAACTATGCAGACTTATATCCCTCGCACTCTGGATATAACTACTAGATGAATGCAATGCATACATGTGTCCTATCAATGCAGTTTTTTCCATTCACAACTACCACCAGGTAAACAATGTGCATGCTTGTTTTGACATAACCACATTGAGCAATAGCTGCCATGCAGACCACACTTGGATAGTTAGCAAGAGATCAGATTTGATCATAGCTAATCAGCTCAGCAGTCACTCTGATCCTTACCACATCTGATGATCCTTACCACATCGGTGGTACTGGGTGGGCTTAGATACTGATGACCCCTTACCACATGAGTGGACCATGGAGAGTTCAGATACTAAATGATCCCTTACCAATCAAACATTATACTTAAATGATCCTTTACCACATGGGGTGGAAATAAATAATGATACTTACCAACACAGGAACACAGCACTTATACTTAATTGTAATGGGATAGAGATTCAATCTAGAACCTAGATCCCTTACCTCATGGGGTGGAGATCAAACATAGGTGGTTGGGTCTCAGCCAGCTCGATGGCAGTGATGCCAACGGCCCAAATGTCACACTGCTGGTTGTAGCCTCCCTTTCTCTCCACGGCTGCCACCTCAGGGGCCATCCAGTAAGGGGTACCAATAAACGACTTCCTCTTCATTAGGAGAGTCTGGGTCAGTTGCGCTGCTATACCAAAGTCAGCTGAGGGGAGGGGGGAGAGAGAGAGATGACGAGTAAGTTATGGCAGGCAGGAAGAAGACAGAAGGGGTAGGGGAACAAAGAAGGAGAAATGGGACAAGGGAGAATAAATAGGAAAGGAGGAAGGGGTGAAGGAAAGAAGAGAAAAAGGAAAAGAAAAGGTGAGGGGAGGAAGAGGGAGATGGTGAGCAGCAAGTTATGGTAAAGAGAAGAGATCAAAGGATGGGCAAAGGAACAAAGGAAAAGACAAGGGAGAAGGCAGGGGGGGGGGGGGGGGGGGAAAGGAGGAAAGGAAGATAGAAGAAGAGGAAGCGAAGGAAAGAGGAAGTAATGAGGAAGTGAGGAAAGAGGAAGTAAAAGAAAGAGGAAGTGAGGAAAGAGAAAGTAAAAGAAAGAGGAAGTGAGGAAAGAGGAAGTAAAAGAAAGAGGAAGTGAGAAAAGAGAAGAGAAGAAAAGAAAAAGAGGAAGGAAAGCTTAATACAGACATGGCAAGAGAACCAACAAATAAACACCTAATTTCACTTCTCCTTTGTCTGTCAGTAGTATGTTTGCTCCCTACATACATAGAGAAGGCATGCAATACCAACTCAGTTCCTAAACACTGTTCCATACCTTGATGTCTCTATGGATCTTATTCTTTTCATGTAAGTATTGAAGTCCCTGCAACAAGTAATACAGAGTGTTATCACTGCATTTCAGTACTAAGAAGCTTCTTCCTAATAGTACTGGACATGCTGGGGAAAAAACACAGCAAATAATTATAAAAATCATGCTGTTAACCTTTAAAATTTCTCTGCAAACAAAAGCTATCTGTAGTTCATTCAGACCTCCATTCAGAGCTGCATCACATGTATGTATGCAGTGTACATAGTTAATATTGGATGATGGTAGCAAAGATACTGTTTACCGTGATAAATATCCTGTAACGATCCACCTCCACAAAACTCCATTGCTATCCACAAGCGATCTCGTCTAAAGAGAGAAAATAAACAGAAGAATGTAAACGTCACCAGTACATCACTGCACACACTGCCATCAATCAAAGAATTATGATTATTGCATAATGTGTAAACCCTTCATAAAGACAATTTCTCTAAATTTTGAAACTTAGAGGGACCCTACTTTCCTTTTTTAAGGAACTGTTAAAAAATACATCACTATAATTATCAACAATGACTACTTTTTAAAATTTATAAAGCAGCCCTCCACCAATATTAGGGAACCCCTCAATTTTATTAAGGGGACTCAATTTTTTATTTTTTTTTTGGACCATATATTATTTTGGGGCAACATCAGAGTATCATAGTCATATCGACACAGTATAAACATGCTGGACATACAAACTTGTATACCTACCTAACCTCTTCTAAGACAGGGTCATACCCTTCACTGGTGAGTAAAATTATGAGGATTTAGAGTGTGCCCAGCATGTACATATGCGTCCGTATGTACATGTACATGTGCCCAGCATGTACATATGCGTCCGTATGTAAGTACACATCACATCATGTGGCCGGCCAACCAATCAAAATCAACCAATCAGATCACCACAAACGTAGGTTCGTTTATGTATAATGTATGTATGCATGTGAGTTAGAAAACACGAGTTATTAAGGTACAGGTGGGCTCTAAATGGAAAAGCTGAGATGAGGAGAAAGATTGAAGAATGATATGGAAAAATGGATCCGAATATGACATTGAAATTGGCTTCCAAGGAACAAAATTAATATGATCGACATAAAGACTCGTGGATTAATTTGATAGAGGCATATGAATAGTTGACGAGATTGACTGTATACTTTACAATGTTCTGTAGACTACTGAAACTGTCACGAGATGAACTGTATGATATCAGTAGGTGATCCGTTTGACACTTGGAAGACAATAAATGCATGATTTTTCAATGATTGATTGATTGATTGACCACGAGATGCAATGATAATGATCACTGAAATGTACACATAATAATGGTTGCACTCGTATGCACACAATGGTAGTGGTAGCAGTCATATGCACACAATGGTAGTGGTAGCAGTCATATGCACACAATGGTAATGGTAGCAGTCATATGCACACAATGGTAGTGGTAGCAGTCATATGCACACAATGGTAGTGCAGTGGTCAGTTACACAATGAATACTACAGTCCTATCTTCTGCCTAGCTTTACATAGAAACTGTACCTCAAGTAACTGCCATAATAGCCAACGATGTTTTGGTGTTTGCAGTCTGCTAGAATTGCTATCTCCTGCTGGATAATGTTGAAATCTTCACCTAGAGATGAATGTGCAAATAGAGTTTTTAGTTATGTCAACCCTTTACCAATTCTAAATATCTGGTAAGGATCTCCAGAGTAAAAAGCTTTACCTGGTTCTATTTTAATGATCTTCAGAGCAGCCTTTTCTCCTGTTCTGATAACCTTTGCCTATGGAAAGTAATAATAGGGTTAGTCTAGTCTCATAATATAGCTCCCCTGATGAAGCATAAACTATTGTTAGTCCTGAGGCAACAATTATGTACATGAGGTAACTACATGTAGTATGGACAGAAGGTTTAAGATCCACAATGATGCAAACATTCTCACTCTACAACACAAATATCATCTATGTCAAGCTCATTTTGGATAACCACTAGGTGTGGCCCAGGAAGAAAGAAAAAGTTTCACTGAAATCCCAGCATGATATCATACACATGCATGTAACATGTACTACAGCCATATAGTCCACAATGACATGTACATGTGCATGTAAGGATACAACTGTTCTACATATAGACATGTACATTGTATACATTCATAACTAGGATACAACAAACAAGAACTACACCATGGCAACCACATATACATGTAAACATTCATGTACATGTATATGCACAAGAACTACACCAGGCAAATAAACATACATGCATGTACATATACATGCAGATGTGTCAAATATAGAGAAATTGTTTGGCTAAATAAGGAGAATCACTTGATGACGATGGAAGTAAATATCTTGCATATAGAGAATCATTCGTCTAAAAAAAGGAGAATCACTTGATGACATTGGAAGTAAATGGACTACTAAAGGAACATGTCTGATGAGGTAACAGTGCTCACTTGGAGTTTGATATGAAAACCAAGTACCTAATACAGAGAGCACAAACTAGATCCTACATATTTGGAAGCACTTTAAATGTAGCCCCCATACAGCAGGCAATACACTACACTCCATTTGGAAGACTGGTAATTGAGATTCACAGATCGAATTGTACTTGGTATGTAAACATAATGCAAACAGTAGTATAAAATGTACTATAGTGGAACCCCTAAATGTGGACTCCCTGAAATGCAAAAACCTCTCTAATTAGGACACTTGTTCTTGTCCCAACACAATATAAATGTGTATAATTTAACCCCTGAAATAGGGACACCTCTCTAATAAGGACACTTTTCGCTGGTCCCAAAGGTGTCCGCATTTAGAGGTTCCACTGTATTCGGAACCCTTGGTAATTAAGTACAGTCATTCAGTATAATTATGGAAGCCCTTGTAACCCATGTCCAGGCTTCACAGTGATAATGGGGCTGAACCATAATTTTTTTTTCATCTTTTGATGCAGGGCATTGCAGGCAGCAATCTCATGGCCAGTGAGGATTATAACAGTCTGCCATAGGCCATTTACCAGGTCAAAAGGTCAAATGTCTGATCAAGATTTGCTTCGGTCTGGCATAATACATCCCATTGCACTTAGGAATGTATCTATTTAAAGGTCACATCATAATATGGCCAATCAACTCTTCCCATGGTCTGACATTTTGTCAGATCATTTTTATAATCCTCACTGCATGGTATGTAAATCGCTACATAGCTCACTCACTCATCGATGTACTCATAAGCAGGAAAATGAGAAAATGAGGAAGGGAAGGGAAGAGGGCACTGGTACCTTCTTTTGAAAAAACATAATCAAGATCATTGAAATATTTCCATGATACTAACAAGTGACAACGATACTTCTGATCCTAATTTGGGGAATCAGATAACAATCAAACTTCATAACTCTTATACGGAGTGATCTTTAATTGGAACTTGGAAAACACAACCTTAAAAGGATGACAAGTAAAGTACTTGGAAATTGCTCCTAAGTGAAAGCACACGCACCCGTACATATTGTCAAGGTTACTTTCTTCTTTTTTTTGGACAATTTCCAAGAATACTAAGTGTCAACAATTTAGATGATCATCTGTAGTATTACTGAACAAACACTGGTACAACTGATTTATTCAGCCAGACTGAACAAACACTGGTACAACCAGTTTTGATACCGCTGTTCTCGTTCAACCACGTTTGCCAGCTCATTCATACATGCATACTTCCTCTTCAAGTAAATAGAGAGCATCCTTCGTTAAGATCATAATCCAACAACCATCTCTCATTCTCCAACAGAACCTGCCCAATGCACACTGGATATCATATATACACTCCAAGCCTGTGTTATAGTTTAATGCATACTGTTATCAGAGTCTCCCCTAGCTGTACTTTCAAACAGGGTGCTTAAATATAAATATGCTGCCATAGACCCAGCCCACTTTCTTTGAAGTTCTACAATATATCCAAACAGGGTGGCCCGCCCTGCATTTAGTATACTGGGGGGAAACGCTGCATACAGAAACCCCGATCTCTAGAGCAAGCTTGCGCTTGAGATCTTCCTTCTCCACATTAACCCTGGTCACACTTACCACTCCAGGGAGTTGACGTACAGTGGAACCTCCGAATGATGGACACACATGGGAACCCAGCCTTTTGTCCTTTGTCGAGAGGTTGTCCTCTTTTGGTTGTATAGAGTATAATTATACACAAAAGGTACTTTTAGATTGTCCTTTGTTGAGAGGTTTGTCCTCTTTCGGAGTGTCTTTTATCAAAGGTCCCATTTTTATTATCATACATAGACGTTTACACTGTAGCAAACCCAACGTACCATTCCAACATTGAGTGGGTATAAAAGAACAGAGCTTCAAAATGTATTTGCAGTTGATTGCAGTTACAAGTACTTCAATTAATGTGCTCAATGATTTTTGGAACAGAACTTCAAGATGTGTTGGGATAGTTTTGTTCAACAATTTTTGGAAAGCTGTTTTTGTTCGAATCCTATGGAGGGTCATAGGTCATCCCTACATAGAGAGCTCTCTCTAATAGTGTCCACTCATAGTGGCATTAGTCCTATAAAGGGTCATAGGTCATAGGTCATGGGTCATATGCATCCCTACATCCCTTACTGTAGATTTCAGGGGCTGTTATGAATCAGTGGACCATTCCACTGGAAAATGGAATGATGGAATGGAATACTGGAAACAAATCACGGCCAGAGGCACTGCTACGGCTGGTACAGCCATGGCCGTACCACCATTCAGAGTGAGTGTGTGTGTGTGTGTGCAATTTGAATAATAATAACAATAACTTATAAGTATATGGCATTGCCTGGATCATACCAGATTGAAATTGAATCAAAAATACTGGAGGGAATTCCCCAGACCCTCCAGATGGTAGCTATGGCTGTACCACTATAAATGAGGTGGCTCCGGTTCTGCAAATGTACTTATCCTTCACCCTTTCAACCTATCCCCATGTCCTTCACTCCAGCTGCATCCATTTCATCCTCCGCTAACTTTTTTCATATCTGGAAATATATCCATTTGTACTGGATTCTTCCAAACCATCTTGCCCACCATAGCACAAGGAATTGAGTGCCAGTCTTAATTACCACACTAGTATTTCCTGCATTCAGGACCGCACAATTCGGAGATACCTGAATACATCATTTCCCAGCTCAGTGATGCACACAAACTTCTCCCTCAATTTTTTTTATTGTGAAAGTCCAGCACCTCCTTTCTCTCGTGTATTATAAATATAAAAACACATTCCAGTATTCCATTCCAGTGGAATGGTCCACTGATTCATAACGGCCGATTTCAGGGGATGGTTGTCCATAAGGAATGAGAAATAGGTAGTGGCTTACAAGGACCTAAGAAACCCGATCCTTTCATGTCCTATACAATCCATGCAGTTGTGTAAACCATAGAACCACTTATTCCCCAGACCTTCATAGTATCAGTGTTCTCAAAAAATATTAAGGATGGTTTTCATACATCAAAGGGTATTCTATTGACCACATCAAAGGGAAGATGTACTTGAAGACATAGTGGGCCCCTATGCCTAAGGTATGCTGGGGAGGACACTGCTCATGCACTCATAGTGGACATAAAACCATTACTGTTGAGACAAAAAAAATTCACTAAACTATTATTTATCTTAGAGTCAATATAAGCTTCAAGCTTTCAAAATCTTGTTTTATTTTCAAGCTGCGGCTATGCTTTTTTTTTTTTTTTCCTTCTTCCTGTGATGTATCATAAATGTTGTTTTAAGCACTGGGATAGTGTCGTGTACTATGATATGGTCTACATCCTATATATACAGAAGGTTAAAAGTTCAAAGCACAGGACGAAGTAACAGCTACAGTTTTATTGATATGCATGAGCCTCCACAGGACTAATATAAATGTGTAAAAAGGATTGGCTCAGACTTGATAAATTGTAGCTGCTATCTTATCATTTTGAAAGACTCAACATGCAAAAAACAATAATAGTTCAATTAACCCAAAACATCCTCAAAATACAGCAACAAGGGCAATCATAACAGTCTGAAACAAACATGTCCAGGCAAAAACTGGCTTGTTGTTCTGACACTATTAGAATAGAAAAAAGCACGGCACAGTGTTCTAGCCAAAGAGTGGAAGAGTGGTGCTCCCCCACTGTATTTCTCCCTCCCCCCACCCTATTGTTACTGAATTAGTATAGTGGAATACGTACACTCCCTAGCATTTCACATTTTTGTACCCCCTTATTGCCTAAATCCCCCACTTATCCTGGCTAGAACCCCGCACAGTGCTACGCTATCGAATATGAGGTCAACTGCTCCTGCAGCACTTTGCAGAGGGATGCAGATATTCCAGTGATGCAAGAAGGGGTGGTCTTCATACGGTCAGAATAACAGGATGCCAGATGGAGTGAAACTGTTCTAACATGGAGTCTGCACTATCATGGCCCCAGCACTGATAAGGACGGTCTAAATTTAGGCCGTGATACAAATGACTCCTTTATAATGCATAGCAACCCAAGGAGATAAGAATCTATTTTTTATACTTCAATAACCATCTTTATTTGTAGCTATTCGGACAAAGTAACTGAAGATTGAAGATGATTCTAATGAACAAATTGAATGGCATCTATAGAGGAAGTGGTCCTGATTACTTCTGGAACAGGCCATTTTGATGTTGTGTGCCTTATCATTAATTAAGGAGCTATCCTAGACTTGGAGGAACCATGTACTGTAAAGTAACTCTGTATAACACCTGTATCACATTGTATACCCTCTGTATAACACTGTATAACACTTGTATAACACACTGTATACTCTCTGTATAACACCTGTATAAAACTGTATAACACATCTGTATAACACTGTATATCCTCTGTATAACACACTGTATACCCTCTGTATAACACTGTATACCCACTGCATATGAAAATAATCACAGAAGAATGAGCATGGGTCATAATACTATCACTATGGTGACAGGAAATCATAGAACATGGGAAAATAGAACTGTGCTAAAGAGTGTCATATTTCTGCAATTTATATAGTCCCAAAGTAGAAACCCCATGACATAATATTATAACTAGTGGTTTTTAGTTGGTAAGGAGATAGTCCAACACACGATAAAGGTTTGAAATGATTTCATCAAAGCATATTCGAGAACTAATTTCGCATAAATAATTATGGTATCTCACCTCATACACTTCCCCGTACGTTCCACTGCCAATCTGCTTCTGGATCTCAAATTCCCTCTCAGGGTTCTTCCGCTGGATGATCCCCAAAATGCCTCCATCCGCCATGCTTCAGGGAGGTCAAAAAGGTCACACTGTAGATAGAGAGAGGAGGAAGGAAAAAAAAGGATAGAAGCAGAAGATGTGGGTCATTTGAAATTCAGAATTTGGTATCATGTAGTGAATGCCCAAGGTGAAAAATGGATATCAGAGGTGTTAAGAAACATGTGCAAAGTTGAAATTTGGTCTTTGAAAGGTAACAGCACTTATAAACTGTGTGATCAAGGTGATAAGTAAACAATTACTGCATACAGGGGGATTTTCATGTGGTTTTGAAAAAAAAAATTATTTGTGTTAGACTGACTTAAGTTTGCATTATAATTATGACAGGGTGGTTTACACCAAATGCTGTGGGCTTTAATTGGAGTCCATAGTTGGAACTACAGTGGAACCTCTAAATGCGGACACCTTTGGGACCAGTGAAAAGTGTCCTGATTAGAGAGGTGTCCCTATTTCAGGGGTTAAATTATACACATTTATATTGAGTTGGGACAAGAAAAAGTGTCCTGATTAGAGAGGTTTTTTGCATTTCAGGGAGTCCACATTTAGGGGTTCCACTGTATACACATTGCGATAGCCCCTGGCAGAGTGAACATTTTAATTAATCCCCTTTTTAATTAGCTTAATTTAGTTAGCTATGCTTTGATGGAATTCTGTCATATTGGATGGATTACCTAGTTACAAGAGGTTTAATGAGTGCATCTGATTCTACTGATCACAGGTACCAGGCTAATCTTAAAAGCCATACATGTAGCAACTGCACACATACACACATATACATTATGTATGCACATGTACATGTGGTACAAACATACATGCACTAAGTTACATGTGGCAAGTACAGTATGATGGCAAGAAATTATACAATAATACAAGAAAACATTTTTACATACATGCTAACTGCTGCCTGCTAACTGCTACCTGCTAAGGGGCTTATTCATGAAATCACAAAAGAAAGGATAAATGCTCATGGAATTTTTCATGGAATATGTAAATTCTGAGAAGTAACACCCAGTAAGCCTGCACCCTTCACATTTCTGGAAGCTTCACCCTAGAAGCACAAAATTCAACACCCTCATCTGTAGAAAACCTTGATGAAACCATGTGTGGAAACTCCCTTACACCTTCTCCTTGTACACGGATAGAATAAGTTCCATACCTCTATGATGAGGATGTGCAGAAACTCCATTACAGCTTCCCAACAAGGTTTAAAATTCAATTGCAGAAAACATGATGAAACCATGTGTGGAAACCCCATCACACCTTCTCTTAGTACATGGATTCTACACCTTGCATGATGAAACCATGTGTGGAAACACCCTCATCATCTCATGGATCCCTACCACTACATGTTCATGTATTATGCTTGTTCCATGGAAGCAGATATTACATGTAAGATACATACATTCTGTACTAATACATGTATCAATATGTAGTGTAAGGCAGCAACTAGCTATTACATCCTACATGTATCTGTACTGTATATGTAGTACATGTAAATTCCATGTTCCAGCAACATGTACCTAAAGGTAGCTGAGCATGTACATGATAACAGGGACACTTTGTCCCTTTCAAAACTGGAACTGTCATCAGGTAGTACACATGTTATTACTCCAAGCAACATGTGACATGCATGACGTTAGAAGGTCAAGAGGTCAGATAAGGACTGAAAAAAAACACCAAAAAAACAAACAAACAAAAAACCACCTCTACCAGTCACGGTTCCACTGTATTATTTAGGAGTGGGTGGAATCTGGTTGCCCCTTGAGAATTTCTTCATAAATTACACACATTTGTAGTTATATTACATCTCAAATAATTATCGGATAATATATCTATGCACACAACAATACTATTTAATGCATGTTCCCATTCATGGACATGCACTATACGTAACATGTGACATATATGTTCCAGATAATTTTATGGACATGTAAATATACATAACATGTGACATATATGTTCCAGATAATACCGCATTCATGGACATGTAAATATACATAACATGTGACATGCATGTTCCAGATATACAATAGAAATGGTACTGTATACATAACATGTGACATGCGTGTTCCAGATATACTATAAAAATGGTACAGGAAAATATACATAACATGTGACATGCATGTTCCAGATATACTATAGAAATGGTACAGGAAAATATACATAACATGTGACATGCATGTTCCAGATATACGATAGAAATGGTACTGGAACTGCAAGCATGTGTGTTCAATCAACTGGAGCAATATGGACTTAGTTCTGCTTTTGTTTCATGATGAGTTAGCTTAAAGTGAAGTAAACTAACCAGTAGCCAGGCATAATTCCATACAGTGACGCTGTTTGTCTAGTGGTCCAACATCACATAGTATGCCCCATATTCACTGCATGCACAACTACGGACTATAGTCCATTTGTGTTCACCTGATACATACCTTGTTCATTCATTCTATAACTTTCTCAATTCTTAACCAAATTTCAAATTTCAAAAAACAGCTCATAGAGTAGGTGATCAGCTTTCTGCTGGTGTTTTAAATGTGAAATTTGGTCAAGAAATGAGAAAGTTAGAGCAGATATAGTGAGTGATCAAGGAATCAAACCATAATAATTTGAACTAGTACTCTCTCACACTGCCACCTCAATTTTAAGGCCCCTCCCCGTCATGGTGATATCTCACAGAATTCCTGTGAATCCTGATTGGGGAGTACTTGTAAAAATGGGACTTCAGGTGCCTATGCCAAATATGGCAAAACGATGAGCATGTCATGGAGTTCTTTATTATGCCCAGTAATATGTGAGGGTCTATGGTCTATTGTGGGAGAGGAAGGTTTAGGAGTGAGGCTTAATTACACAATGGGATTATAAGGAGTTGTGTCCAGGGACACATAATACCATAGGCCAATCTAAAAAGCCTTGGGATCAAGTCTGGTCGACTCCCACAGAGTTCCTAATAAGAAATCTGTATTGTCCTAATAAGAATTCTGTAGTGTCCTTTAATATAAACAATATAATACATTCTGGTCACATATTATAACCAGTCTTATGTCCTGATAGAGTTAATTACAAAGCTAGACATGTGTCTTAATGTTATCAGCAAATTCTGCTACTAATATTATTATACATGATTTCATAAGGAGCCAATCTTAAACCCTTAATTAAGGGAGGATTATACCATAAAAAATAAAAATTTTAAAACGTCCATATCTTCATTATACTACCCCCTATAAATTTGATTTATGTCTTTTAAAAGAGAGCTCTCTTTGAGAGCTTTCCAATGGTGTACTTAGTTACAACTTTACACCCCCCCCCCCCCCCCCCCATATATGGAAGACCTGACATGACCTCATTAATTAACAAAATTCTTTTAAATTACCACATACTTAGGAGGCATTTGATACTCCTATCATAGCTTCTATGGGCCTAGCTGCTTTGAATGAACGAAGGGATTTCAAGGGGGGGTATAGTTCCAAAGAACAGTCACCAATTCGGCGAAAACTATAGTGTTTTGACATGAGCTTTAATTACTCCATGAATCAGTCATCATATTGCAATCATGTCCAGAATAAAGTCATTATAAAGTCGGCATTTTGTGCTAGTGTTAAATGTGGGATGTAAGTTGAGTAATGTTGGCATTTTGTGCTGGTATTAAATGCATGATGTATGCCTATTGGTTTTATAATACAGATGATGATGATGACGTAGCATATACTCCATACTGTAATTACAATGAGATCAATAATGATTCTACAGTTCCCATAAGAGACTCGCTGTATAATCTATGGTTTCATCTTTTAACTTTCCAGAGTCTACAGACTGCACTCCACAAACAAGACACTCCGTAATACTATGAAAGTGCCTCAATTCTAAATACTTGTATCTAACTTGAAGGGGGGAGGGGACCAAACTGAAGGGGGGAGGGGAAGGAGAGGGGACCGAACTGAAGGGGGGAGGGGAGGAGACCAAACTGAAGGGGGGAGGGGAAGGAGAGGGGACCGAACTGAAGGGGGGAGGGAAGGGAGGGGACCGAACTGAAGGGGGGAGGGGAGGAGGAGGGGACCAAACTGAAGGAGGGAAGGGGAGGAGACCAAACTGAAGGGGAGAGAGGGAGCTGGGAGGACATTGATTTGGAACTGAAAGGGGGAGGGGAACAAACTGAAGGGAGGGAGGAGGACCCAGGAGGACTGATAGAGTCAGTGGCACACCTGCAACTCTATTGAATTCCATAAGTGGGAGTGACATGGATACACGCACAACACCAGGTCTCTAAGCGGAGCTACGTAATGAATTTGATCTCCTGAGAATTCCTAGCCCGCTGGCTCATAGTGCCTGTTTAGTGCACAGGCAGTATGTATGTATGTATGCATGTATGTATGTATGTATGTATGTATGTAAGTATGTATGTATTTATTTGGGTTGACAATGTGTCAGACTAAGCGTGTTACTTTAAGCAACGTTCCCTTTCCATCTGATTGGCTGCCACACATGTGGTTAGTATTACTCTAGCGTGGCTGCTGAACATTCTTGGTGTCTGGTTAGTCAAGGACTATCGGTCCTGATGTCTGTGGGATGCAAGCACTGAGCACTCGAGTGCAACAACTGTGACAATCCAAGGCAAAAATCTGATCCCTTGATTTTCATATTTTAGCTCACCATGCATACTTAAGTCTAGAAATTTGGCACCAATCATTACGAAACACAATCGCAGATCGAAATAGTATCGTCAGAGCATGCTCTAGATTAATATTAGTAAACATACTGGATTACTATGCCACACAGAGGGATAGAGAGAAAAGGCCTGTTGCCATGCCATGCATGCTGACATTTCATTCCTTATTTGGAATTATCACATTTTTTTAAAAGTGTCAACCAGTTCTGAATCATGTCTGAGTGAACTCGAACAACTGTTATTGCTTATATTCCCAACTGAATATACAAGGTGAATACACCAGCTTATATTATCACCAATTCAGTGAAACCTCAAACCAGACAGAGGTGTTCCAATCATCAGAGGGGAGGGGGGAATTCCTTATAATAATAATGATGACTTAGTTAGATAAGAAATCCTGATGCGTACCAATTTTAACTGGACACATGTTTGAAAAATCAGTCCGTTCTATGCCATCATCAAAGTTAATGTTGATCCAACCAGCATGGCTTGTAATAGTGTTACTGTCTCAGACAAACAGGAAAATTGCTGGTCAAACTGTAATCTTGTCTGGAGATTTGTCCTGTGTTGGACTGATATATCCTATTAGTATGTGTTTCAGTTACCATGACACTTACTTCACAATTGGATGGAAGATCGGTATGGTATGCGCTCACACTTACTTCAAGTAAAAGCACATTTGGATGAAAGACATACAGACTAACTTCATGATAATTGTCAAATTGCTACTTAATCTAATCAATTAATTATTCTGATGTTTATGAGAGTGCATTATGCGCAAGGCAAGACGTGACATCAATCACGATTCTTGGCTACCTATCTGGACATGCATTTGGGTGCCCATGGATTGCTGCCAATCAACTAGCAAGGGGGAAATCCCTTTAACCGAAGTCTTTCTCTCCCTCCCTCCCTCCCTCCCCTTCAGTGTATTTGGACTGCCCCGATCTCTAATTCAATGACTATCAGTTGGTCCAACGTGTAGCAGCCTGAGACACATAACTTATCATTTTTGGAAGATACATTCCAGACATTTCCAGTATCAATAACAACAGCTGGCCTTCTAATATTGACCATATTCGTACATGCAATTCACTTTATATATTCATGAAGGAAGTTGAGCTTGGCTCGCCATACATATCTTACTCTAAGGATGGTATTGTGTGATGGATTCAAAAAATTGTTTAACCTGTCTTTGAAACTTAGCAAGGAGAGAGAGAGAGAGAGAGAGAGAGAGAGAGAGAGAGAGAGAGAGAGAGAGAGAGAGAGATAGAGAGAGAGTACCAGATAGAAATCAAAAAATCACACACAGTTCATTTTTGCCCAATAACTGCAATAGAACCCACAAATGTTTATAGAAAACACCGCCAGTTTTCAGAGAAAGTTTCAAGTGGTTTCAGAAATAACAATGACAGTCCTCAGCTTGAAATCTTTGAAAGCTGTTTTGATACTAATGAAAATACGGATAGAAATCAGAAACTTCTTCATATGCTTAAGCTTTCCACAAGTCATGTTTACAAGTAGACTTATGATGAAATTTGGTTTGGAGATATGCAACTATTATTGAACATATGACAGAAGTTTAATTGGGACTATTTCCGTCAAAGCACACTTGAGAAATGGTAGATATAAATGGGAGTGAGAAGTAGTCAGTGCTTGAAGCACACTTGTCCAAACATGAGAATTTGACTAAAAAATGGCAGAAACATCCTGGAGTTACAAGTTACACTATAATTGGTGAGCGAGTGAAGCCCCACACTAATTGGTCAAAATGGAAAATTGCGATATTTATATGTTACACGTACATCACTCAAAATGCGCATGCGCTTACGCATGCGCATGAAATAGCTACTAAGCAACGTCATAATAAGCAATCATTTTCGTTAAGTCATACTATTGTAGCGAGTATTATGGAAGCCAGAGAACCAGAAAACAAACAAAGGAGGCCCCAGAACACCCGCTAGAAACTGACCAGCAAAGAAGAGTGAGACTTCATGAAGAGACAGAACTAGAAGGAGAACAGAGTCAAAGGAACAGAGAAAAACAAGACTAGCCTAAAGAGATAGAGCCAGGAGGAGGGAATGTACAGAGTCAGCAGAAGATAATGCTGCAAGAGCAGAGCAAATGAGAGCCAGAAGGAGAGCAGAGTCAGCAGAACACAGAGCTGCCTGATTAGAGCAAATAAGGGCTCATAATAATGAGAGACTAGCCACTACTGAGTCTGAATAGAAGTGCTACCATGCATTCTGGGGTTCTCGTCAGTCCCGTAGGCTAGCCTGGATTCAGAGAAGACACTCTAATGCTAACTGGGAATGCACCAAGTCAGTTAACAACCTGAATAGATATCGAAAACAAAGTCGCTGTTGGGGCTATATAATCATAAGGTGAGGTAAATGACCACTGGCTGCTTGCTCGCCCAACTAATGCTATACGAGCATCTCTAGTGTATTGGGTACAACAAGGGAGTGTGTGTGTGTGTGTGTGGGGGGGGGGGGGGGGGGGGGGGGGGGGTCGATCCTAAAATTAACATAAGTCACAAAAGGGAGTGGAGCTCTGGAAGGGTTTGCACGTTTGTATGTGGCACTCAGACAAACCATTAGTTGAGGTATGCACCCCCAGTAGTCATGTGATTACTATTGACCCCATTATCTGGTCACATGACTCCAAAAGGAGAAACTTGCAGTGAATATTGCGAAAATCATTCATATCTTCGAAATCAAGGAAAGAGGTAGAGTAAAATTTTTGTGGTTTTGCCAAAAAAAAATTGAAGTGTGAGCCATATAAATTCGTGTAAAACCACAGAATCCATGACTGTTAATGTTGTACGTGACACATAATCCTTTATGTGTGAGGGGGCTGATGGAGAGTGTAATTGTTAGTGGGTGAAATTCAAGAGCAGATTTGGTTTCAGTCTTTGCCACTTGTATGTACCTATGGAGGTCTCTCTCTCTCTCTCTCTCTCTCTCTCTCTCTCTCTCTCAGGAATAATACAGTTCACACTATGCATGTGTGTGTGCATGTGAGAGAGAGCGAGAAGAGCTAGAGGTAGAGGTAGAGAGAGAGAGAGAGAGAGAGCAGTTGGATGGTTAAATGATGTTATTAATTTCCACATTCAGTATCCCCACTCCACACTGAAAGGTCCACACGCCAATGCTTAATTGAAATACTATTCACATTGCCAAGTCAAGTTCACACATCTAATTAATCATCTGCTATAGTTGCTGGATCACTCTGTAATAAGACCACTTCACCATGTCCCAATAACCCCCCATTCAGCTACAGCGAAATCCATCTTATCAGACCACCCTGTAATGAGATCACCTCTCTATTAAGGCCGCTCCACCATGTTCCAACAGCACCTATCCCAGCTACATCTAATCAGACGACCCTGTAATGAGACCATTTCTCCATTAAGGCCACTCCACCATGTCCCAACAGCACCTATTCCAGCTACAGAGAAACCCATCTAATCAGACCACCCTGTAATGACCTCTATTAAGGCCACTCCACCATGTCCCAACAGCATCAGATTCTATTCCAGCTACAGAGAAACCTGTCTAATCAGACCACCCTATCTCTCTATTAAGGCCGCTCCACCATGTCCCAACAGCACCTATCCCAGCTACGTCTAATCAGACCACCCTGTAATGAGACCATCTCTCTATTAAGGCCACTCCACCATGTCCCAACAGCAAGGTGCCTATTCCAGCTACAGAGAAACCCAGACCACCCTGTAATGAGACCACCTCTCTATTAAGGCTACTACATCATGTCCCCAACAGCACCTACTCCAGCTATTTCAACCTCCCTAAAGAGACCACCTGCCTAAGGATACTTTCTTTCCTGGTGTAGCTAGCAAGTTTCATTGTACTCTTAGTAGCAAGGCACATAATATTTTAGCATGACAAGGATGCCACTTCTAAGAAAGCTACAGAGCAAAGAACCGCTTCAAAGAGAGCTAGCAGAGAATGAAACAACATTCTCTGTTCCAGTACACGGATAAAAGTGAACTGTGCACTCTTGTGGTCTTCCCATCAGGCATGCAGGTCACAACTGCAACATAATATGCTGCTGGCATACATGACATGCATTCAATGACATGGTGTACACATGTATTCAATGACATGACTATACAACTGCCTGGTACATGGTGTACCACATGTATTCAATGACATGATACAACTGCCTGGTACATGGTGTACCACATGTATTCAATGACATGATACAACTGCCTGGTACATGGTGTACCACATGTATTCAATGACATGATACAACTGCCTGGTACATGGTGTACCACATGTATTCAATGCATGGTGTACACATGCACACATGTATTCAATGACATGTAATTGATAAGTACATAAGTGGTGACTATGTAGGTACAAGCAATAACTGAACAGCTACACAACATGTGATACAAGTGCTGGTACATGGTATACATGTATACATGCATGCTGGCTACATGTACATGTGACTCAAGATGTAAGTCAAGATGTTGTCGAATGTGTCATGAGATGTATGTATGCATGTGCCACTATAATATTTAAGTATGTGATTGCATAATCATAATGTTGTAGAGGGATAGATCCACACAACTCCCATAGTATGATTGTAGTGAGTGATAAAGTATTGCATGTGTGATAAAGTTGCATGCTGTCTGCACAATACACTATACATCAAACCGGGCAGCTGATAAGCTGACATACAAACAGACAACATGCAGTATATGGAGGACGACATGTAGCATACTGGAGCGTCTGATAGGCCCACATGCTATAAACTGCATGGTGGACAAACAGTAGCTTTTATTTCTCTTAATGTTACATGATTGCATCTTTCTCATCTCTTAAGAAAACATGCACAAGTGAAATTTCAACAAGAGACTGCATAAAATGAAAATAGAATTTCTAAATAAGCAATTTTAATGGTTATTCAGTGAACAGGGCTGCATTTATATACTGGAAAAAATTGAGTAATTGTCAAAAAAAAAGTAATTTCAAAGGGGGATCCCCCTTCCTCCTAATCTGGCCATGTATCCCTGGGACTGATAACAGTGTCGTGATTAAAGGCGTGGCCTCATTATTTTTTTCAGGGGAGATTTAAACTAGGGAGTGAGTCCACTGTACCATCTCTTACAGTCTGGAAAGCACAATAAGATGGAGTCAGAAGCACTAAAACATCAGCTATTAATTTCATGACCAAGTGGCTACTGAACATACGCATAGCACTCAAGATTATAAGGCGTGTGGAAATACGTGTTTTACAAAAGGAAACCTAGTTGCATAAAAGCCTCTAATCAAAGGTTTTCCACCACTACACTGTACACACTATCACTCAATGATTTGGAAGAACTTTAAAAAAAAAAAACAGACACCAAGATTATGTCAAATGAATGCTATGTACTAACTGCATGCAAACAGCATCAACTACCATTAAGACTTCACTGCTCCTCTTATACTTCACTGCTCAGGACACCTCTATACTTCACTGCTCAGGACACCTCTATACTTTGCTGTTGCTTAGGACACCTCTATACTTCACTGTTCAGGACACCTCTATACTTCACTGCTCAGGACACCTCTATACTTTGCTGCTCAGGATACCTCTATACTTCACTGCTCAGGACACCTCTATACTTTGCTGCTGCTTAGGACACCTCTATACTTCACTGCTCAGGACACCTCTATACTTTGCTGCTCAGGATACCTCTATACTTCACTGCTCAGGACACCTCTATACTTTGCTACTGCTTAGGACACCTCTATACTTCACTGCTCAGGACACCTCTATACTTTGCTGCTGCTCAAGACACCTACTCTGCTTAGGACACCTCTATACTTCACTGCTCAGGACACCTCTATACTTTGCTGCTGCTCAGGACACCTCTATACTTCACTGCTCAGGACACCTCTATACTTCACTGCTCAGGACACCCCTATACTTTGCTGCTGCTCAGGACACCTCTATACTTCACTGCTCAGGACACCCCTATACTTTGCTGCTGCTCAAGACACCTCTTATACTTCTCTGCTCAGGACATATACTTTGCTGTTGCTCAGGACACCTCTTATACTTCACTGCTCAGGACACCTCTGTACTTACGGTAGCATAGGACAAGGTCACAATATACAGTCAGTCACAGGGACTGCTTCTGGTCATTTTCTACCTTTATCTGACCAACCAATTTTCTATTCTAGAAACTGCTATTAGATAATCATGTCCGGACAATAATAGAGTGTTACTGTGAGCCCCTCAGGACATCAATACTTGGCTGCTCAGGACACCTCTAATAATTAGCTGCTTGGCTGCTCACTTCATTTCTTAGGATGTCTCTATACTTCACCGGTTCACTTACTCAACATATCCATCTACCATCAACCACTAAAAGGACACCTCAACCTCAACACAACGCAGCTGAAAGGATTCACTGTACTTTAGTGTATCATATCATTAAGGATGCAGCAACATAATATTAATGTCACTTTAAAGTCAATTTCCAAAGTACCAAACTGATTTCCGGACAAAACACCTACATGCCAATGATCATTTTTTACAATTCATCAAACATGCAATGAAGTAAAAATTTCAGCGCAGGGAGCTGGAATTTTGTATTGGGGACACACCCACATTTTCTGACAAAGGTATATTAGAAAAGTAATGAGAGGCAATAAAATTGTCCACTAGAAAAGTACAATTTGTTTCACCTCACACTCACGTTTCAAGAAAGATTGATTTACTTTGACATCACCTCACATTTCACAAATGACAGGAAACTTATTGCTTCAAAAAGGACATGCATTCATGCACACAACTACAAAATTATGTGACCATCTAATAGTCAGTCTGAATGTCCGAGCAGAACTGCAGTTGGGCAGACAAAACTGTACTTTGGCTAACCATTTTCTGTTGGTCTGATACTAAATAGGCAGTAGGTGCTAGAAATTGGTGCAAATTCAGACCAAAAATTGAATATGTCTAATATGGTGCCAACCCTCTAGGAACACTTCTCAGAAGTTTGATTATTATGGGGCAGATAGTCACCAGATAGAAGTCAACACTTTTAGCCTGCAATAGAGTGGCTGCATTTATAAATGGAGCATTCCTTTTTGCATTCATTTATAAATGGAGTGCTGAGCCTAAATAGTTGCATATAAATGATGTATAAATATTTCCTAAGACTTTTGGTATTATGCAATTGTGCACACATGTAGAATACCACCAAGGTGAGGTGGTAGATTGGTCACAATGCTCAGAGTAGGTTATCACCATAAATGTACTTTCCTACTATGTACTATGAAAGAGTAGTAGTACTTCCATCAAAGAGTACGATAGTACTCTCTAATTTCTCGAATAAAATAATTTTTTTTCCTTTATAAGAAATCAGAGAGGACTTCCCTCTTTGATCAGTGGAATGCACTCTTATTACATGAAATGCCGACATGAATGAAGACGTTAGGAATTCCACCGCACTTCGAAATCCCTGACAAACCCCACCCTTTCAAGGGGATTTATAATTATTTCGTTGTAAATTTTCCTTAAACAAAACAGCAATAAGACCAAACCTCGGCAGCATACTACTTATTTCAGATACATTTTTGCACTGATTGGGGGGGGAGGGGTTTTGTGCCACAAATTTATCAGATAAACTCAACTATTACGGGAATGCTTTGATGTGGTTTGACTCCATCCCATCTCACCAGTTGCAATTTGTAAGGATGTCCTAGAGTAGCATTGATATGGCTAATCAATAACTGTAAAACCAGAGTCATTGAAGACTGCTAGCTCTAAAACATTACGACAACAGAGTTCTTTAGTACTCTTGACTCCAAATGATTTATAACTCTCTCTCTCTCTCTCTCTCTCTCTGGAGACTACAATATCAATTTGGCTGAAGGGGAGAAAAACCCCCAAGGATGATCACAATAAGAAACATGCACAGCCTCTAGGTGAAAGATAAGGATGGAAGTTTATGGCCAAGATGGGTTCACTTCACTGCAGGCTAGGGCTGATACTTATACTTAGCCAGCTGGCTAACTGAAACAAGTAATGAATATCTTGTGCAATAGCAAGGGCTAACAAAGCTGGCTAGACTGCCGCCTACAAACAAACTCACATGTTAAAGACAACACGATTAACATAGAAACATGTAACATTCAACGAGCAAAACTTGCTAACCACTTCGCTATCTACCATTCGAGCAACTTACCTACGTTGAAATACCGCCCAAGAGATTATTATTCTTAGAGGCTGCTCACGAAAGGCCTTCACGATCTCAACGGCTGTCTCTTGAACGGTTTGGCACTCAAAAACTGCGATAGATGCTGTGATCCCAGCAGCTCTAGTTTATGCTGGCTTGAAGTTTATCACGCCCGATCACATGAGAACACTGTTTTACGAGAGTTTTACTAATAGTTTACGTAAATAATCAACATCCGCCGGATACTTTATCCTTTATCCAGGAAATGCTGATCAATTTCAATAGCTAGAGGGCTTATCAAGTTAGCTAAGGCTCTATAGCTAATTTCATTTGGAAAATGTTTGGCACCATGTTCCAGAATCACATCACATGCACACACATTGATGAGCATAAAGAGATGAGTCAGTAGGACGTGGCAATAAAGCATAGCTAAAGAGATGAGTATTAGGGACTGGCACATTCTGCCAGCATAGTTTCGGGAATAATAGGTCCATCAAAGCAGGAAGCATAATGCTGGTATAATAGGCAACTCCATGGTTGATCTTGAATGTATTTATAATGAGTCAGTAAAAAAAAAGACTAATGACTTTATACAGCTGGAATTAAAGAATAGAATAGTAGGGAAGCAAAAAAGCATAATCCACCCCAGATTAGCTAAATCATCCAGATGACCTCCACCCTTAAATTTCCCGCCACCGCGTTAATTGGCGCATGCGTGCGCTCGCAAAAAGATTTGAGAAGTCATGATGAAGGACCAAAGAATTAAATGGTGAGTTTAAATATGCTTGTCAGTTGATAAACTTCTCGCAGTATTTGGACTGCTTTTTTATAGGAATTAGTAACTAGTGTCCAGTTCAACTGAAGTAGCTGTCATCTGCCATGTGACTAGCTAGCTATGTTCCATTGCAAAGGAAAGCATATTTGAATTTTTGATTGGGAATGGGTGGGCATGATGAACCAAATACAGCTCACATCTTCAGTTGGAGCACGAGCTTGAAGAGGTGTGACAGTCAGTTTTGGTTAGAAATCTTTAGTTTGATCAGTGAGGCATGATATAAATGTGCATGCGACCAAGCTGGAAGGAGCATGTGCATTTGGTAGACCAGTGGGACATCACTATGTGCATGTGCTTTGCACTCTCTCTCTCTCTCTCTCTCTCTCTCTCTCTCTCTCTCTCTCTCTCTCTCTCTCTCTCTCTCTCTCTCTCTCTCTCTCTCTCTCTCTCTCTCTCTCTCTCTCTCTCTCTCTCTCTCTCTCTCTCTCTCTCTCTCTACACTCTAGTATTATTATTGCATCATGCTGTAGCCTCCTTGCCAGGCACACGTTGGAAGGAGAAGGAGGAAAGGGCTGCTACCATTCCTTAAACTTTGAACTGTCACACTAGCTAGGGGAACATAATATTATGGTTAGCTTACAATACATTTTCATGCATGCATCGCAATCAAAAGGCTGTCTTCTCCCCTTCCGGCATGGGGACGAGCTTATATTATGCTCTTGAGCTGTCTTCCCTGCAAGAATGAATGTAGCAGGTTAGCCTTCATCTCCTCAGTTCCTGTTTACACAACTGCATGGATAGGCAGTGCAAGCCACTCCTGACTACCACAAGCAGTACCCACAAGACTGCTTGTTGCTGTGCTGTATTTTAAGAGTCATAGGCTATAATCCTGCAAAAAAAAAAGTTGGCCTGGTTACGAGGCTAAGGATAATCTTGTCAGAGTAATAAATTTTATATCCCAACATGTACAATCATGAGCATTGGCACTAGTACTGCTATAACATTTCTCTTCAATCATAGGGTGTGGATTTTCCCTCTGTTCTTGACATGGTGCAGTGCACTTTCATGCTGGAAAGCATCTAGTATACAAGATTTGCCCACTTTACAAAAGTGTCCTTCCCACATGCCCTCCTGTGTGGGTGTCTACCATGTTAATGCCCTGGGAGAAGTCAACCTAAATCGCTTTGGGTGTATCCAGATCATGTGCCATGTAAGTGAAAAATCATAAATGTTTTCATGGCGTGTTCAACAACAAAAATTAATTACTTTGTACAAAATAGTGTAAAGCTAATTACAAGTAAGTACAAGCTGTAACAAAGAAAATAATTATTGAATTATTATCTAACGGAAAGTTCTCTGATAAAGATTGTGAAGTAGCCCTCTAGTGTCACTGTGTGCACTATAATGCACCATGCAGATGTGTCTACAATAATGTAATGTAAGCTAGGAAATGGAAGGGGGTGGGAGGAGCACCCTCCCCCCCTCCCTTTCGGGGAAAACACTGCCTTTAGCTATCTATCTTTCAAATCAGCCTGCTCCACATGTGATTTAATTAATGGGTGTGGCTTCTGGTTTAATTGCATACACACAAAATCTTATTCATTATAGCAGCAGTTGGGGACAATTTCACCAAATCATTTATTGAAATATTAATAGGTTACTTAAAAACAATTTCTACATACAGGTAAGTCCATAGTTCAATTCATTATCACTCAAATTAATAATGATTATGACAGTGTGTAAAAATAACTGCTCACTTAAAATTTTCTAATCTTCCTGGTCTATTTTCTGTCTCTTTTAGGCAACTCGCTGTGAGCCTCAACGTGCCAGCCATGGAACTCTCAGTTGCTGTTGCAACCATGATGGTTGTAATGCCATCAAGGGGCTTTCACGCTACTGCAACCACTCCCCTCAACCCCCACTCTCTCCTATTGTGACTCCTCCCACACCTCTCCCAGGTTCAAATCATTGGGGGAGGGGACACCCTCATACAATCTTAGTCTTTCATGCATGCTTCACCTGTGCCTGTGGGTGTGTGATAATCACACTAAAATTTAAAAAATTTGTGGTTTGGTAAAATCGCCATGTTTTTTGTTGTTTTCAAAATAGTTTTAAGTTGTTGACTCTTAAGTTGGTAGTGGTCGTTGGTAGTGTTGGTCATCATACTTAAAGCTTATCAGAGAATATGATGGGATGACCCATTGAACCTTACACAGCTATCCCTACTTGTCTATTTTATTGAGAATAATAGGTGATTATCTATTTTCTCTGAATGTGATACAATGTTCATCCATGGTTCACAGTCATTATCAGGATTAACCCCTTGCTCTGCAGGGTAAATGTAACTAGATTGAAATAGCGTAGTGACTGTAGTCATCATGACCAGTTGTACATACTCTAAATTATGCAGGTCAAATCATCTGTGAAGTTTATAACTGCAGCATGGATGGTGAAGGAGGAAACTGTTTCCATGGCTACCAGAATTGCAACGGTTCTTGTGCTGCATCATACTTGTATGTATATATAACGAGTAGGTTCAGAGATGATCCACCACAAGAGTACATGGGGTCATGGTGCCGAGGGGTGGGGTCAGGACAGGACGCAAGGAGCAGGACTCGAGGGGGTTCCACCTGTCTTAGTGATGTTATTTATTATGGAGACAGCAATTAGTATTAGTGCAGTGTGTGTTAATTAATTCAATCCACATAGTGCCCTGATCAATATGGTTTGCTTGATTCTTATTTTACAGACGAGATGAGCGGGGGAATTATGGTGTGGAAACACTCCAGTGTCTTAGGAATAGCTCGAGAGTCCACGTGGCTCCACCTGACAGGTACATTAACGTAGCATTGAATGTAATAATGGAGTCCCCGTGACCATTGCTCAAAAAAAAAGTAATGAAACAAGGGTAGGGATGAAGGATGGAAATGGGATCAATCTTTGTTCCGTATATCCAGCCCACAATCCCTACATAAACATCGGGTAGCTTCAGATTATAGTTCAGTAATGAACGTATATGTGATCCCATTTCCATCCTTCATCCCTACTGTACCCTTGTTTCCAATTGCATTTTACAGATAATTATTATATTTTTTCCCTCACTTGTTATGGTGGAGGATTAAAGTGTAAATTGTGTGTAATAATACTTGAGAAAGCAGTAAAAGCTGTTAAATCTGTTAGAGGCTTGTAAAAATGATTACAAACTACACCTAAAAATGTACATGAGATGTAAAATTCAATTAAGGAACAAAAACTATACTAATGTATGAAAAAAAAAAAACTCCACAGACTTCAGATTAATTAAAAAGATAAGTGAAGAAAAACATTTATTCCTAATAAAATTAATGAAGGTGATGTAGGGATGACAATAGTTAACTGGTCAAGAGTTAGAACAAGAGCTGAATAGATGAGATCATGCAAGGATGAAGTCTAATCCGGGTGCAGTCACAACTATAGTCACCCCTACATCATTTTTGCTCTATCAAAATAATAATTATTATTTCCTGTTTTGGTGCATTATACCAGAAAACCACAAAAATTATATGATTATCACTTGCAGCTGCTTCTTGGACACAAGTGCTTCTATCAATGTGATCCAGTGTACGTGTGGGCGAAGTGTCTGCAACTCCATACCTGCTATCACCTTCAGTAACCCCAAAGTTGTCATAGACTATGGTGAGTTATTGATAGCTAGCCTATAGGAAAAATGGAATGGAAAATATTTGGTTTTCCAAATTTTATATCGTGGTTGTGCATGTTCAACAACATCCTGTACATGGTGTTAAAAGCTAATTACAAGTCTGTAGGGTGTAACAATTAGCATGAATTGTAAACATATCCACCACATGAATTTCAGATTGTGCATTGCAGGCCAGCAGTTATAATTATTCTTCCTCTGCCTACATATGTAACCTGATGTGAATCAGTGATGCACATACTTTGTTTTTTTTTTAGTGGACCGTGACTGTAAAAAGCTCAGGTGTAGTCATATATGTGTGAGAACAGCTGATGGTGTTCCCATCTGTCTCTGCCACCATGGCTTCATGCTTGCCCAAGATGGAACTACCTGTGTCAGTAAGTTGGAAACATTAGCTGATTGAATGTGTTTATTATAATAAGAATGAATTTTATTATGGACAAAATCATGATATAGAAGTGATTTATGGTCAATGTACAATTGATCCAAGAATATCAGCTCTCTGCTAGTGTGATATTGATAATGCAAAATTGACAGAAGTGGGAAATTTTGGTGGATTTTGTGGTTTTGAAGCTTTTAATACAAAAAAAATAAGGGAGGCAAAACCACAAAAATTTTGCCGCACAGTACATGTACAATATAGTCTATTTATGTTCACTTGATTCGCTATATCTGCTCCAACTTTTCTCTATTTCTTGTCCAAATCTCACATCCAAAAATACCAGCAGAGAGAACTCCATGAGCTGGTTTTTTGAAATTTCAGTTAAAGAATATATAGCGGATCAAGGTAATGATTTAATGCTATGCTCCTTAATTCTGAACAGATGGAGCAGAGACTCCTTCACCTCCTGAAATACTACAAACAGAGACTCCTTCACCCCCTGAAGTAACTTCCTGTTACTCCTGCAACTCTGGCTTGTTGCAACGGTGTCAACTGAAGAAAGGGTGGTCCTGTTATTCTTCCATCAGGAGGATTAAAGGTGGTGGTCTTAGAGTGAAAAAAGGTTGCAAATTCAGCTGTTGGACCCAGCACAGGAACAGAATGGTACTACAAATTAGGGACCCAACATTAATTTCAGTCCATTGTAGCAATTATTTGAAGTAGTCCTTTGTTGAAGTGTTATTGCCTTTATTGAGGTTCCACTGTCCAAGAAAACACCCAACCAAAATTTATTTCTTAGTGCTTGATGATCAACTAAAAGAAGTTTTGTTTGTTTTTGGCCTATCTCCTCTGAAGGAGAAGCAAGAAATGTGTACAGAACTTTGGTTCTGATTTTTTCTATTGCAGGTTCAAAAATGCTGCCGCTCGCATCTTTGTAACGGCCATGTTCTCTCTGAAGCCAGTCTCACCACTTTCTTTGTTTATACAACTTTCTCCACCACTGCCGTCCCCACCACACCCCCTCAGACTGTGTGTACAGTCCTCACCACACCCCCTCAGACTGCAGAAGCAGAACTCGCCACAACCCCTTGGACTAAAAATACAGCCCTCACCATGCCTCTTCAGACTAAAAATACAGCCCTCACCACATCCCATCAGGCAGAAGCAGAACTCACCACACCTCTTCAGACTAAAAATATAGCCCTCACCACATCCCATCAGGCAGAAGCAGAACTCACCATGCCCCCTCAGACTAAAAATACAGCCCTCACTGCATTCCCTCAGGCTGTAACCATCAAAGGCCTACCATTTCAGTGCAAAAGTTAGTACAGTGCAATGATTAGTCTTCAATGACCAAAAAATTCTTTTTCACTATGACGAATCATGACTTGTATGTGTGTTGATTAATGTACAGTGGAACATCCAAGTAAAGGACACCTTGGGATCAGCCACTCTGTCTTTTATAGCCTTTTCTTGGAGGTTAAAATGTACTACTAATGTTATGGCCTGAAAGAGCATCCTTTATTGGGAGGTTATCCGTCCTTTATTGGGTCCTTTATTGGAGGTTCTGCGAGTACTGCAGTGGAGGAGAGACTGGTCTCAACATGACCACTTTTTGACTCTAACAATAATTATTAGGAGGAGAAAGATATTCAATTAAATTTTGCTAGTGCAAGGTAGCTAACTAAAACTTTTCTAGGTGAAGTCACAATAATACCTGACCACTTCCTCTTCTTTTTTTTTTATCACTTCGCCCCTGTACTAGAATCGTTTTGAAGAACTTGCTGAATTTTTTACAAAGCTAAGGGAACTTATAATGGCTGACTATAAAGCCTCTTGTATGTTTTAGTTGTCATTATGGCTATCTTTACAAATTGCAGCTACATCCAGTGAGGGAGCACCTTCATCTGGCTACTCCTCAGCTTCTGGTGACCAACTTGCAATTGGAGTCATTCTTGTGGCAGTCACCTTGTGCAAATGATTGGCAGAACTCTAACAATAATCACTCAGACATCATCATCATCATCATCATCATAGTATGTTATAGTTTCTGGGTCAACAATTCCTGATTCATCATCACTAAAATTCCTCCCATTTACCAATATTTTTTTTTTTTGCTACGATTAAATATTTTTCATACATTGTATCCTGCCAATAGTAATGGCAAAATTACACCACCTTCTCAATGAAATTGCATTGTCCATCTAGCTAATGCTCTAGACCAACAAATTGCAGCTCCAAGGTTAAAGTTGATCTGACTGTAATTGTGTTGTCAGTTAATGAGAAGTTTGGTATGCAAATTGAGTAGTCATTAAGGTGTAATTTTCGTGGATTTCATGACCATCAAAAACAAAAGGGAATTTAATAGTGATAGTCTTGTGTAGAAATCTGCTTTCTTTTATTAAATTTTGTGTATTATTATGTTCCCTCGGTCCTCTTAATCCGAACCTCCCCGTCGTGCCCCACTTCCACCTCCCCCCCAGCTGCCCTCAGGGTTTCCTCGTCAAGTGGACACACTCCTTGCATTTTCAGACTAGCAATTAGCTGTTGATTGGCAGGGTTTCCCTCACATAAGTTATGAATTGCAAAAACTGCCCACTGCCCAATATCTGATTTGAGTTAAGGCTTCAAGTCTACACTAGCTACGTTAATTAATGGTATAATATTAACCCTTAGCCCTAGCCTCATAAAGAAATACAGTGGATCTACCTCCGGCTCCATAATCAGGACTAATTCTCTGTAACAGTCTCTGTCCTATATAATATAATTCTCTGTCCTAATTATAATAGGACACTTTATTCTCTCTGCTTCTTTCCTCACAGCCACATAAAATTCATGCTGAAGGAGAAATAACACTCCCTGAGAACACAACATTGACTATAATAATTATCAGATATACAAAAATAAGTCAGCATGGAGGCAGCCCAACCTCATTGGATGCTTTTTGCACACACCACATACATACATTGATCACAATCATGATTTCACTTCAGTGCATAAAAACCTTATGAAAGTTGTTTATGAATTGGATTTTCACAAACAAATAGACTAGTATAACATTGATTGTTGCCGAGCAATGATAATTATTATTTTTGATACACTATACTAGTGTGACTCCGTTTCCGTTTATTGAAAGTATAACTAGCCAGAATTGTGTCTGAAATATTATACCAATGGAATCTCTCTCTCTCTCTCTCTCTCTCTCTCTCTCTCTCTCTCTCTCTCTCTAAGTGTGTCCTGATTATAGAGGTATCACTCAATAAGTATTTTTTAAGGGAAGATGGTTATTCATTGTACTACCCTATAAGCTTGATTTAGGTCTCAAAAGAGAGCTCTTCATATTTTTTGAAACTAGGCCCATACAAGCTATGAAAAGGCCTTAATTACTGAGGTCATGTCAGGTCTTCCATATATGGGGGTAGTATAATGAAGATATGGACGTTTTAAAAATTCTAATGTTTTTGCATTGATCAAGGGTCCCTTAATCAGACTTGAAAAGGTGTCTTGATTAGAGAGGTGCCCTGATTAATAGGATACATGGATTTCTGTGGTCGATGCTGCACTGGTTGAGTATGAGGGGAACTGAACTTTTCTCTCGTACTCTGTCCTGTACCTCATGAGATTGGTACAACAGGTTCCCCAGAAGCTGGACCAGATCTCGTTTGAAGCCATAGAGAGGGTGGCACACCCACTTCTCCTGTTGCTCTGCAGTAGGAAATGATGCCTGAAGTTTGCTCCGATTCTTGGCCGAGGAGAGACTTCCATCCAGACTACTTAGCTTGTGCAATAATGCTGAGAGAGAGAGAGACTACTTAGTTCATGCAATAATGGTTTGAAGAAGAATGAGGGTGGGTGGGGCTGGCTTGCAGAGGAGGGTATACAACATCTCCTGCAAGAGATAGAGGAAAACTCACCCAGGACGTCATCGAGGAGTGTAGAGTTGTCTCTCATGAGTTGAAGGATGTGTTTATGGGGGACACAGAGGAGGGTCAAGAGGGTGTGGCATGTCCGAATCTACAGAAGCAGACAAAGGAAGAAAATGTCACTATTATTGTTTTTTGCTGTTTTTTTTAATATATACCTGAGGAAAGTCCAGGGGGTATGTTGTAGAGCTGGCCTGGACCCTGGAGTGTGAGTCAGCCTTCCTCAGAGCTGCCCCTCCATTATTCAAGAGTGAGAGCGAGGAGGAATGGAATGCATCCATGATGAAGGAGATGTTGTTGGTGGTGCTAGCAATACCATGCTGCTGCTGCTGATCCTGGGGGTGTGTCCTGCTATTGTCTGGTACCTGGCATGGCAGAGGGTGGGGCTCAGTTGGCTGGGGTTGGCAGGAAGTGTGGGATTTGGGTGTAGAGGAAGAAGGGTGGGGCTGAGGAAGCTGGCTTGCAGATGGAGGGTGGGGTTGGAGAAGTTTAAGTGTCGTGAGAGCAAATTTGAGCATGATGAGTCTAAGTTCTTGATATCCTTTTTCAGCAGTCATGCAACTGGCAGTGGTCCTGTGATCAAGGTCATAACACTCCCATATTGTTCGAAGAGGAAGAGTAGAGAGAAGGGACTCCATAAAGAGGCAACTATAAAGGGCAGAATATAATATCTAGATATCCAAATATTTTAGTAGTACAATGAAACTTGAGAGACCACCCTGACCATCTCTATTAAAAGACCACTTGACCACTTGGTCCGAATATGTGATTTTGACCTCTACAAAAGACCACCTCCAATTAGAGACCACCATCTTTTGGTGGCTGCTCTGTATTTGTGCAATGCATCTTACTATAAATGTGGACTGAGGGGAGAGAGGGTTCACATGAAACATAATGCGAGGCATTCAGTCCTTTATTTTGATTAAATAAGAAGCCTGCCATCTGTGTTATGGATGGCTAGCCACCTCCTTCACTAAAACTGCCAACTTGCAAACACGTTCTGTAAATGTGAAATTCCTAGCGTTTTCCTCCCAGTTCATCTTTATCATTAAAATAACACACCTCCACTCTGAGTCTGACCCAGCAGGTTGCGTTGGGTTTGCAAGGCTGCAAGTAAGGTCACAGATGACATCAGGAGCCAGAGAACATACCTGCAGTCTACAATGCAGAGAGAGAGAGAGAGAGAGAGAGAGAGAGAGAGAGAGAGAGAGAGAGAGAGAGAGAGAGAGAGAGAGAGAGAGAGAGAGAGAGAGAGAGAGAGAGAGAGAGAGAGAGAGAGAGAGAGAGAGAGAGAGAGAGAGAGAGAGGTACCAAATTACTACAGATTCAGATGTGAAAGAACTAGGAATGTCTGATAAGAGAAAAGTGTATACACTCTATACAAAATAACCTCCAAAAGGGACAACCTCTCAGCGTGTCCTTTATTTGGAGGTTTCAATAATATCATCACTGACCATCTGTTAATATGGGTCTGGTACCCGAGTGTGCAACTCACTTAAACTGAGAGTTATGCATGGTGCAGTAGTGGAGCAGCATACAGGCCATATCGCCAAGAAGACCACTAACACTTGGACTGTCAAATACTGCTCTGGAAACAGTCGTGATTAGAGGGAAAAAAATTTCATTAGCAACACACAGCATCATTTGTTCTATACCTGAAGAGTTGTGGGAAAGCAACTTTCCACACTGCCTCCTGTCCTGTTGTTTGACCCACACACACATTGCCTAGCAACTGCAGTGCTACCTTGGTAACTGGTGGGGCTGAGGGGTCAAAGTTCACTGTGAAATCCTTAGCAAACTCAACAGATAGAGATAAAATTCTAGGATGGTCACTGCAAGGAAAGTGTCAGTGCATGAAGTGATTTCTTTGAGCATGCTCGAACAATTCGTGATTCCTAAGAGCAAGTTAATTAGCTAGAGGACTTACATGATCCACAATTGGTTGCTAGGTACCTCGGCACAGAGATTCCTAAGTAACTTTAAAGTCTCAACACACACACTCCCTAAAGTTGGGAGGGGCTTAGGAGGCATAGTCCCGTAATGTAAGAGGGGGAGTGGCTGAGAAGGTGTGGTAGACCATGAGTATAATATCTCCAAGATGCGACCAATGTTATAAACATCTAATTCACTAATTTCTCTCCTGAAATATTTTAGTGATGTACTAGTTTCGGACCACTCATTGCACAGGAGACACAAACCTGTTATGAATTTGAAGGGAGAGTTGCACCAGAAGCTTCACAGAAGAATACACTTCCTCCACTCCTTCTTCGTCTAACTTCATCCCTGACAGACTTTGAAGAGCATCTCTCCAACCTTGATCTGCCATGCCGCATTGGAATGACGTAATTCCTAATCTTGCGCATGCGCAAATAGCATGATTCAATTCATGGATCGTGGACTAAAGGATCTCCCAGGGCTGTGCAACCATCGATCTACAAACACTGCTTCACGCCAGAAGGATTATCTGTCTTTATGACATCAATGTGCAATCCAAGGGCTTCTGCAAGTTCATCCCATTCCTTTGTTATGCCCCGAAGTGCTAGCCTCACATTACGACTACCTTTATTAAGAAAATATATACCACATCATAATTATTATCAGTTGGCTAATCTACACACTAGGAGGACCACCCTTCTGATGAGATTCAGGCCGTTTTTCCGGTTCTGAGGTAGCTAAAGGATATTACTAAGAGCTCCAAAGTTGATTGCCCTACTTCACATGGCACTCTACGAAAGATGATGGTGCCATCTTCAGCCTTGAATCACTTGGTGGCTGCCCTGTCTTCTTCCTTGGTTAGAGTGTGTCCAATGGAGAGCGGACAGTGGGTGTGGTTCCAGCTTCAGCCTCAATATAATCGGACTTAAGTGTATATTCTGGCAAGCTGGTAAGGAGAAAGACAGTTGAATGCACAGATTTGTCAGTGCAGACCCTTATACTCCATAATTATTGTGATGTGTACTATGAACTCATCACTTCAAAACTCCCTTACTCTCACTGTATCTTAGTAAGCAGAATACAATAATTACTTCAATTGATAGATTGAGTGATGGTGTATTTAGATTTTGTTTATGGTTGGGCAGAACCCACAAACATTGTATTATAATCAGCAATAACAATAATAAAGTTGTTATATAGCAATAGCTAATGAATGTTTAGCTAGTTATTTTGTGTGCTCTGAGATCAATTTTGATTTGTAGATCTACATAGTTGGTGGCTTCTTGATAACAAATGGTAGAACAGAAGCCATGATGACCTGTAGAATTAAAGGTGTGTTTGCAGTTGTATAACCATGCAAACCAATCAGGTTGCATTTTTAGAGCTTGCCCCTGGCCCTTATGAATTTCCATGCAGGCACTCTAAAAATGAAAGTGTGTATTGCATATCTAAGGATAGCTCTCTGTAAACTTGTTTTTACAGTGCACAGTGCAGCCCATTATACGTAGCTAGATTCAGGCTAGCTATCCCTCATAGTAAAAACACTTATGTTCCGGTATTTTTTGTTATATCAACAGCAAAAGTTTGTTAATTTGACATAAGATAGAAAATGATGCATCATACAATCTGTTATTTTGACAAAACTGTTTTTACTGTGCTCCATGTCACTGTGGGTCTTCCCCTCTGGGTGGAAATATGAAGTGCTGGGACCATCATTTTATCAGGTACAGGGGGAAAATTGTATGCACAGGGTCTAAATGCCTTGGAAATTAGTTATTCATGCTGCACCTATGGGAAGATAACGTATCTTAATATATTATTATAATAATATATACCAGACTTTTCATTAATGCTCCAATTACACCCACAACTTGATGCTAGAATTAAAACTGTTAGCATTACTAAACAATATGACCCAAAATTGTATGATGGGTCCACCAAGGGAAAATGAAATTGGGCCATACCTGTAGGGAGTGGATGTAGCTAAATGTAGGGATTGTTTTCATACGAGGCTGCAGTACATTATATAGCCCAGCTAGATTTTAAGCTATCCCTACTTATACCTTTTTATTTAGAAGAAATTTTTTTGCGCTCACTCGTATATAGCTATATACGTATTTACAATTTCAATGAGTCATGACCTGAGAGTCAGCTCGCTCGCTGAATTATGCATTATTGAGGTGCATGGTTTCATACTATACCTTAAAAATGTAAGTTTGCCATCAGAATCAAAAGCCTAGTGGCTCAGAACCTCTAAAAACCCGTATGACAATGACATAGCTACCACTAATTGTACAGCAGGTAGCTACATAGCTGAAAAAATTGGGGGATTGATAAAAAAGCATGAAATTTGGCACACACCTATAGGGCATGCCAAATGGGCACCAGGCAGATAGCTATCTCCTATGTAACCGTTTCTCAAAAAGGCTGCCCACTCCAAAATCGACATGATTTCATCATTCATCTATAGCTATCTGCATTTATAGATGCAGAATGAATTCTTTGATGGCAGAAACCGGGATAATAGCTACTTGTGCAAGTTCCTAAGTTATATACCTTTTATGAAAATTTCATTCTGGGTTCAAAACTGAACTTGGGGGGGGTCCATATTTTTCTGCAAAAAATGTTCTTCTGTCAACAGTGATGGTCTGACTTTCAGAACAGGACAGTTGTCATAGTGTCCATTCATCCCCTCAAAACGACCCCAAGTGTACAATGACCCTCTTTCAAGAAAATAATCACTGGGGACTCAGTTGATCTTAATATCAGTCACATTATCTCCAGGGAAGCAATTGCTGTTACACTACACTGCAATCCCAATGGAGGTAACCTACAGTACATAGCTAATGGCATCAAGAAGGAAAGAGGATGTAACAAAGGTTGAAGCTATATGGAGTTTGCTATTCCTTTATTTCAAGCTTGCATTGTTTACTTCAGTGTCATGATATAATGGGCTGTTGAAATAATAGACTTGGCCTGTAACAATTAAAGTGTGTGGTGCCTGTCACGAGCATCATCGCCTTTTCATGAAAATCCAGTTGTGCAATGATTCCATGCAGTCCTTAGCTACTGTTCATACAATGATTTTCAGAGATTGCTGCAAGTTGAATAGAGCAGGACATAATTATTGGAGGTAGCTAGCATGCTCATCTGTTCCTCTGATGAAAACCTGTCCAAGTTTCACCAAACTATTCTTATGAAACCTGTCCAAGTTGTACCAAGCATTTCCTCCATAGTAGCTATGCATGGCCAATGAGAATAAAGCATGTAGTTGTACCCTCATCCCTAGGTGATTCCACATGCGTTATTGCCATATCATGTAGCTGGCCAAGAGAACTAGCTATGCACTAGCTATGCATATTTGAGAAACTTCATGCAGAGACAGATGAACCACATGCTTAATGTGCTGGTTTATACTTGCGCATCATCATCTATTGTATTATAATCAGCAATAACAATGATAAAGTTGCTAGCAATAATAGCTAGTTATTTTGTATGCTCTGAGATCAATTTTGATTTGTAGATCTATGTAGTTGGTGGCTTCTTGATAACAAATGGTAGAACAGAAACCATGATGCCCTGTAGAACAAAAGGTGTGTTTGCAGTTGTATAACCATGCAAGCCAATCAGGTTGCATTTGGGGTGTTTAGAGCTTGCCCCAGCACACACTCTAAAAATGAAAGTGTGTATTGAAGGAATACTCTCTCTGTAAACTTGTTTTTAGAGTGCAGCCCATTATATATAGCTATATAGCTAGATTCAGGCTATCCCCTCACAGTAAAAACACTTATGTCATATGAGATGCATTTCCGGTATTCTTTGTTACATTTAACAGCAAAGGTTTGTCACAGGTTAATTTGACATAAGATAAATAATAATGATGCATCATGATTATAATCTGTTATTTTGACAAAACTGTTTTTACTGTGCTCCAGTGGGCCTTGGGTGGAATAATTATGAAGTGCTGGGGCCATCATTTTATCATGTGCAGGAAAAAAAATTGTATGCACAGGGTTCTATAGCTAAATGCCTTGCACATGCTCAGTATACAGTGTGAGATAACTCGAGATATGGACAGTTATTCATGCTGTGCCTGTGGGAAGATAACGTAATTATACATACCTGACTTTTCATTATAAGTAATGCTCCAATTAAACCCACAACTTGAGATGGATGAATGCTAGAATTATGACTGTTAGCATTAGCAAACGATGTGGCCCAAAATTGTATGATGGGTCCACCAAGGGAAAATGAAATACTTGCAGAAATTCGGGCCTAAAAAGCTGTCAAGGATAATAATAGAATCAGTAATACTAGCTCTATAGCTAGCTAACTTATGGAGGATACAATGACACCGAGTTTCACATTATCAGTAGCTGCATATAGGCCTATGAAGATATTCGATATTGGTACTGCAAATACAAATAGCCAAAAAGGGACCATTTGAAGGACAGTCTGCTCACTATAATTATCATTATAGAGTAATGATTAATTTTTGGCCAACTTATCAGCTATAGCTACAGGGCTTTTTATAATAGACCTGTAGCTATAAGTAATTGTACAAGTACAGTAGCTAAGGGAAAAACATTTCCAAGGAGTGAAAAAAAAATGTAGTGATGACCATTGCTCAAAAAAGTAAGGAAACAAGGGTAGGGATGAAGGATGGAAGTGGGATTAATCTTTGTTCTGTATATCCAGCCAACAATCCCTAGGTATGTATCTTCAGATTATAGTGCAGTAATGTACGTATAGCTATATATATGTAGGGATTGTTGGCTGGATATAGCTACAGAACAAACCCGTTTCCATCCCTCATCCATTTCCATCCTTCATCCAGATGAAGGATGGAAATGAGATCAATCTCCCAATCCTTGTTTCCTTACTTTTTCGAGCAATTGCAATCTCTGCATTTTTTTTTTATTTCACGGAAATGTTTTCCCCTTATAATAACAACAATAGGGATGAAGAAGAATCCAGCGACTTACCTGCTTGCTGTATTTCTAATAAGTTAGTCTTTTAAAAAGACTAGGAATGCCTCGGCACGACTTCAGTGACTGCAACCTTTATTATTAAACTTTCTAAATAATGAGCACTGAGCAACATGGCTTATTGTAGTAAGGTTTGTATTTACACAGCTAGTATTCTTGCTGTTCAATGCTTTCAAACTGCTGTTTTGAATGATTCTCACGCATAGCTTGATTGAGGTATGTGTACTGGAATTCTCCTTCAATATGGCTCTCTCTTTCGCACGTCAAAATTAATGATCACCTAGTTCGTGTACATTGCAATCTCTGTTGTTTTTGTTCATTGCTGTCTTTTAGTCAGTTCTCTGCATGGGCTTAATTTGTTGGCAAAGACGGCCAAGAAGCATCAGCACTCTCTTCATGGTGTAGCATTACTGCGTAGTGACTGCAAGCCTGAGCCTGAGCCTGTCTTTAGTACTGTAGAGCTTGAAGTTGTGTTGGCTTAGCTAGCTAGTAGCTAGTGCTAATAATGCACGTGCTCGATACGCATGCACCACGCATCATTGCGTGCACTATTAATACGTACCATCATAGATAATTATAGATAGTCGCCTTTGGCACTGTGCCTCGGCACTCCGGTGCCGAGGCAAAAACGGTAAGCTCTCTGGTCCAGAAACTTGGTCTGCACTTTGTAGTACTGTAGGCTGGATAATCATTTCACAGTAGCTTTTGTTAAGTCTACTGAGCTAACACTTTTGTATTAGTCTATATGCGGTGCGTGCCAGTGTTTGCGTCATTCCTAGCTACATAGCTACCGTAGAGAGAGCTACTGCTCTCTCTGATAGCCTATATGTTGTTCTGTCACTTCTTTCATTCAGCAGCTAGCTACATAGCAAGCTGCTGCATGCTTGCATACATGTATACATAGAATTGCAGCAAATTAATGTATAGACTAATAGCAAAGCTGTAGTATAGCAACTGGGTTCATGTTATATCTACATAATTATATACATGATGTTTGCTGCATACATACTTACATGGAGGATCTCTATAGCTTGCTAGCTTGTTAGCTATTAAGCAATGAAAATGGTCTTACAAGCTGTAGCTATTTAATACAGTAGCTACTATACACACACACACACACACACCTTAAATCTCCTCTTACGTCATTTGCCAAAAAGCCAAAACCAACCATGTAAAGAATCCACCCAACAACCGATGCTATGATCCATGACAGAGTAATCTGGATTGGTATTAAGTGCATGCAGTGGCTATAATTATTGCTTCACATACCACATATATCAGTAAAGTTTTATTCATGATTGAAATTCAATTAATTGACGGACTGATAAACTTGCAACTTGCAGCAAAATGAATCTTTGATCTCTATAAGTTATCCTATAAAGAGTGTGAAAGTCACGCGCATAGTACACCGCAGTACAGTGCAGTATAGGCATGCGCGTGACGTCACATTGAAAGCCTGCTGTAGCTGCAGCTGCATTGTGGTTTTTAGCTCGTTATTTTTCCTGTAAGTATACTCCAGCTAGTTGAAATGGTTATTTGTATTGTTCCTGGGTGCTCCAAGCGTTCGGACAGAGATAAGGATGTAGCTTTTTTCAGACTTCCCACCATTAGAACTGGAAAGAATGAGGAGGAGTTGGAGCTGAGCAGGAGAAGAAGAGCTGGCTATTTGGCTGCAATTGGTAGAGACTTAAGTAGTCATGATTTAAGAAATGTCAGAATTTGTTCCAAGCATTTTATTTCTGGAAGGCCAGCTTATTTGTTCGACCAATTCAATCCTGACTGGCTTCCCACACAAAATATGAGGTCTAGATGCAACATGAAAGCATTACATCAGTGTCATGATTGCTATCTCCGAAGAAAGTCCAGAAATGCACGCATTCATGCACCACCAACAGAACCAGTTAAATCATCAATAACACCAGTTACTTCCATTGATTCAGCACACATTCATGCAGCACCAACAGAAACAGTAAAATTAACACCAGTTACTTCCGTTGATTCAGTTAATGTATTGATTGAAGCAGATGAGCCATCAACTGATGATATACCTGCTACCGAAGTCAGCAGATACTCAGATGCACAGAGCCAAACTGAGGATAATATTGCACAATTAAGAACTGAACTGAACAATGCTTACGAAACCATACACACTTTAAGGACCAAAGTTAGTAAGATTACTCCCTTCACTGAATTAACTCTACAGGATCAACAAAAGAAATTTATTAAGCACTACACAGGGTTACCTAATTTTGAAGTACTTAAGGCAGTGTATGACTTTGTCTCCTCCAGTAGCAAATTTGGAAACACAAAATTGGAACCATTTAGAGAGTTTGTGCCTTACACTGGTGAAACTACGGCATAATTTCACTTACCAAGACCTTGCATATCGTTTTGATGTACACTATTCTACTGTATCAAGGATTTTTTTGAAGTGGTTAACCATTATGAATATTAGGCTCGGTCCTTTGATTATCTGGCCCACAAGAGAGATACTGTGGAAAACTACACCAGAGTGCTTTCGTGAAGAATTTGGGTGTAAAGTGTGTGTGATATTGAAGTATTTATTGAAAGACCATCCAACCTCCTTGCTCGTGCATGTACATGGTCCTCATATAAACACCACAATACCGTCAAATTTCTCATTGGCATTGCTCCTCAAGGTACTGTTTCTTATATTTCTGCTGCCTGGGGTGGAAGGGTGAGTGACAAGTATTTGACTGAGAATTGTGGAGTTCTGAACAAATTGCTACCTGGTGATATTGTACTAGCTGATCGGGGATTTGACATTGCTGATTCAGTCAGTGCATTTCAGGCCAGGTTACACATTCCAGCATTTATAAGAGGGAAGGACCAATTATCAGCAGCAGAAGTTGAAGAGACCAGATCTCTGGCTAATGTACGCATACATGTAGAAAGAGTTATTGGTGCAGTACGCCAAAAGTTCTCCATTTTACAGGGAACACTTCCCATTGATATGATCACAATGAGAGCTGGAGAGGAGTGTCCAATCGTTGATAGGATAGGCAGAGTTTGTTGTGCCCTCAGCAATATTTGTGACTCAGTTGTGCCATTTAATTGACTAGAGATCATGTATCCTCATCATTATTAGCTACATTAAAACATGATTACATAATAATATAATGATAATCTGTTAGTAGCTATAGTGTACACGATGTTACTACTCTTCCCTCTTTCTCCTCTTTCTTGAATATTCAGGAAGTAATCTGCAATCAGGGCAGTACCATCTACACTTTGGAACTGACTTTAGCTTCAAACATTTGGTATGAAACCATTCAATTGAGCATTGAGGATTGTCGCACCCAATCATTTCTGACGAGGCAGAGCCATCTGTGGGTTCTGGCTGTCTACAGTAGCAGTAAAGATGTTTTGTGGGTTCTGTAGTTTCGCTGACTGAAGCTGAGGTACTAGCTGCAGATGTGCAGGTTCTTGGAGTGGCATTTTGGATTGGTCTTGTGTACCACTTTCCAATAAGTTCTGGTAAAATGCAGACCTTAAAGAAATGTTCTGCTTTGCTGACACAGACATGCCAAAATTCAGGATCAGGGTAAATCCTTTCAATATGCATGCTAGGACTACTTTCAGGAAATGTGCAGACACAAAAATCGCAGTATGGTACTTCGCAAACAAAGATCTGTGTTTGCACTTGGTAATAGTAGGCATGCTTTTTATCGAGATGAATTGAACCATCCACAACTATTAAACATGACTTGCTATTCAAAACAGTTGCTTCAATATCTTCATCTTTGTTGCAAAGTGGACACTTGATCTCAACTGCACCCTTTCCACAACAATCACATGCAACGATGCTATCTGGGGAGGCACCAAGGTGTGGCCATTTGGGATTGAGAAACAGGCCACAATTTTTTACTGAAAAAACTTGATGCTTACTTGACTGACTGCTAGTATACTGCTCCAGTGCAAAAGTCTCATGTTGACAACCCCACTGTGTGGCTTGGGTGCATATCTTGTATGCCTCTGGATAACAGATGGCCTTGACCAATGATTGTGATGGCATAGCTGGATCAGTATGGCAGGCTTGCTTCATACGAGATGCAGTAATTCTCCCTGCTCTGAATTTAAACCACAATTTAGATTCAGTTTGCTTCACTGTTTCTTCTCTGACAGCTTTAGCCATATCATTAGTAATATTGATAGTAACAGAATCACAAACCAATAGTAATTCTGAGTAGGTAAGAGCAAGATATTTTGATTCATAGAGAGAATGGAGGGGTGAAGGAAAATTGCATGCCATTTCTGGTTTTCGGAATATACCTAGCTATCACAGAACTTCGGGACTACATGTAGAAAGAATTGCTGGATTATTATCCGACTGAGAAAGAAGACTAAAGAATGATTGAAGTTCAGATATATCTGGTGGGATTGCACTTTGTTTGGTGGATGGAGTGGATGAGGATGCTGATAAACTGCCAGTTGTAATAGAATTGTCGATCTTATTTTTTTTACTATTCGGGGAGGAAAAGTCTAACCTGCAAATAAGGAATCTTATTTTGAAAAGCAGGAATAAGCCATTGACATTCTTGCTGTGTGCAAGTAGGCTTGCCAGCAATCCTCACCACAGTCTCCAGGTGGAAGAGAATAGCAGCTATGTGAGTACAGACCTCACCGAGACCAGCCATGCACTTGCAATGAGCGCAGCAAACCTCTCCAGTTTCTTCCATGATGATCCAGCACATTAGAGGTGGTTCATTACAAGACTGAGAATGTCTAACCTATTATAATTAAAGCTCTATATTAATTTTTATGGGGCAATGATAGCTATATACATTATACATACTTTTCCAGTGACAACATACTTCTCTTCTAACTTCCAAGTAGCTACATTCTTTATCCAGCCACTAGTAAACTGGTTGTATGCTTCCAGTGATTTATAAGCCTTGAATTGCTTTGCAGAGATGTAGCTAGTTTGGAGCACCAGGTAAGAAACTAAGTCTGCAGAAGTAAAGGGAGGAGGTGTGGGAGACTCTTTGTACTGATGCAGAACGGATCTATTCCTCCAATCAGTTGCAATCTCTGCAAATATCTTTGTTTGGCTTCTAGCGGAAGTTTCTGAGCGTAGCAGGACATGGTGTGTGGTTAGACCTAGACAGACATACCGCAAAAATGCAGCTGCAGTAATTGTGCACCAAAATGGCCGTGCACGTTCATGACGTCATCATTCGTGACGTCACTGCAAACGCTTTATCTAATATAGCTTTCTCTCTTGATGTTGGTCTCTCGATAGGGACTGGCACATTATGCTTTTTTGCTTCCCTATTATTCTATTCTATAATTCCAGCTGTACTAGAGATGCTCGTATAGCATTAGTTGGGCGAGCAAGTAGCCAGTGGTCATTTCAATGTGCTCCTCCCTCACTTATGATTATATAGCCCCAACAGTGATTTTCGATATCTAGCTATTCAGATTATTAACTGACTTGGTGCATTCCCAGTTAGCATTAGAGTGTCTTCTCTGAACCCAGGCTACCACTCCTGTTCAGACTCAGTAGATAGTCTCTCAAATAATGAGCCCTCATATGCTCTAATCTGGCAGCTCTGTGTTCTGCTGACTCTGCTCTCCTTCTGGCTCTCATTTGCTCTGCTCTTGCAGCATTATCTTCTGCTGACTCTGTACATTCCCTCCTCCTGGCTCTATCTGTCGCATTTCTTTGCTAGTCTTGTTTTTCTCTGTTCCTTTGACTCTGTTCTCCTTCTAGCTCTGTCTCTTTCATTTCTTTCATTCTTTGCTGGTCAGTTTCTAGAGGGTGTTCTGGGGCCCTCCTTCGCTTGTTTTCTGGTTCTCTGGGTTCCATAATACTCGCTACAATAGTGTTTCAACTTCAAGCTTAACGAAAATGATTGCTTATTATGACGTTGCTTAGTAGCTATTTCACGCATGCGCATTTTGAGTGACGTACGTGTAACATATAAATATCGCAATTTTCCATTTTGACCAATTAGTGTGGGGCTTCGCTCGCTTCGCTCGCTCGCCAATAAAGTCATTATTCTTTTTTTACTGACTTATTATTCTTTGATTATGCTCGTACCTGATGTCATATGTATTTGAAAGACTACATAAATAGTTATTAGCAGACAAGTTTGGTCAAGCTAGGCTAGCTAGTGTAGGCACACATGATAAATACATTCAAGATCAACCATGAAGTTCACTTTCAATAGCCTATTATGCCAGCATTATGCTTCCTGCTCTGATAGACCTATTATTCCCAAAACTATGCTGGCAGAATGTGCCAGTCCCTATCTCTCGATGCTCATGCTCAAAGCGTAAACCCTAGGCACTAGTCTGGTCATGAATCAAGCCTTGATGCAACAGAATATCAGGTACATATCAGTAAAAGCCTTAAAAATTATATACAAAATTAGGTCAATGGCAATCTTATTATAAACTATAGCATTAGTCCTTCATTTTGGCTCATACAATATTATGATGAAACCTCCAGTGAACTACATAGCTACAATACGTGAACTTTAACTTTAGATAGCAGGATCACAGCATCCAGTTGCCTATAATAAAATAATAGAGCAGGATCACAGCATCCAGTTGCCTGTAATAAAATAATACAGCATTACATCATGAAGCTACCCGACATATATGTAGGGATTGTTGGCTGGATGTACAGAACAAAGATTGATCCCATTTCCATCCTTCTTGTTTCCTTACTTTTTTGAGCAGTGCGGTCATCCCGCTATTCTGTGATCTCTTATACTTTATTTTATCCTAATAATCATTCACAGTAGCTTTTGTTCTTGTGTTACTGATATTTACATAGCATGTTTTCCCACACATGATAGCTATAATGTGCAGCAAGGAGTTATAGCTACATAGGTATACATATAAGTGATTGTTCATAACGTTAAGATGTGTACATTATATCAGTTTGCAACTGTTCATCTGTTTTGATTGCTGTGCTTAGTTCTCTTGTGGATTGCCTGTGTAGGCAAGAGAACTAAACACATGCAGCTATCAAATCACAGGCAAGAGAACATAATATAAACACAGCTATCAAATCACAGGCAAGAGAACTAAACACATGATGATGTATACATCTAACACAAACAGTGCTCTTGAGCCATTCAATGCTGTGATATTATTGTAGTTCTCTATCACAATTATAATCGAAAATCTAAATCTAAAAAGTTGTCATGAAAATTGAATGCACAAACAGCTAGCTAGCTAGTTATTAGCATAAGCAATGTACGTATAGAATAAAGCTGTGAGGCAAAAATGAATTGAAAAAAAGCTATAATACATAGCTATAGTTATGATCTACTACATGTTATAGTATAGTCTTCAGTCAATTTCTGAGTCTACTTAGTTTCTGTGGAAAGCATTTCCTCATAAAAATATATAAATAGAATATAAGAATTAAGAATGCACAAACAAATGCTCCAAGAACAGTAAAAGGCAAACTATGTGTCATGAACAATCCACTCATATACCTGAAATGTCCTATTGAAAGCAGTGCAAAGCAAAGAGTAGCAGATCTATTGTAGAAGTCTATTTTGTAAGGACGGAAAGTCCCAAATAGAATAGTAGCCATTAAAAGAGAAAGGAAATTAACTACTTTAACATGTAAAGTATTCCTTATGAATCCTGAAGTTAGATTCAGGAATCGGATCAGTAAATATACTCCAGCAAAGCAGCGATAGTCCAGTGTGTTGTTAGTTCCATTCTTGAAGCAGCCTTGAAAGTAGTCCATGAATATGTGAAGGTAATCCCAGCGAACTCTAGGAAAGCAACCAAGTAACTTCTGGAAGATTTTGATGGGATATACAAAGAAGAGAACCATTGGAAGGATATTAAAGACTATGAGAACAAGAACAGCTAGTATGAAGTAAGGTTTGTGTTCTTCACCAAGGTATGGCACTGAAGCATTATACAGAGTAAATTGGGTAGTATTTTGTGCTACTAACAACGAACCATCATTTTCTGAAATTTGTGTATGACTTATGAGAGCATGACTCGTATACAGGATTTTGGAATAAGACAAGATGAAATAAGTAGTAAATGCATTGATGATACCAGACTTAGCATCTTCAAAATGAAGGGAAGAGTATTTTTGAATGCAAGCTAGACACTTTTTGAATGGTTTCCACATAAGCACTAAAAGTTTGTAGTCTTTATCGTATAATTCTATGGAAATATACGTCAATATGATCAGCATCAGAGGATAGAATGCTATAATGTACTCAAAGGATAACACTTGTAGAGTGGAATAGTGATTGCTAATGCAGAAGGGAGGATAGACGTAACGAAAGAAATCCAAATTCCAAGTACCTGCTATAGTTATGAGAAACAATGTCAATGACCTATGCTTGTACACAGACAAACCTGGGTGAGTATTAATTCCATAGAGCACGAGTTGACTACAGCATATCACTGCATTCATGTGCGCTTCTGTTGCATAAAAATTGCAAAAAATGACTATCAGGAAGAAAACTGTTAATGGAGTCAGTGCTAAGGTGAAGTAAAGAAGCCATCCACGGAGAATCCCCAAGCATTCAGTACACTCGTAGCTGTAGGACAGTACTGCAACTCCTTTTGACGAATTGTCACAATGGCTACACAGGAGACCATTGCGATTCAACCAGCCACAGGTAAAACTGTTTAAACTCTTTGAATCCTTTGGTTGTGGAATATACATTCTATCCACTGCCTGACTATCATTGATATCTCTTGCATAAGGACACAGACCAACCATTACAACATCTCTGGATTTCTGATAGGTCATGCAAGATGAGGCTTGTAGTTCTACTCTTTTTCTTGACTCACACAATATAACTCCTCCAAGATCACTGCCACACTCACATCCTCCAAGAGAGCTGACAAGATACCATGTTGGACATATTCTATTTCTTTTTTCTTGGAGTAAATCCTGTGCAGAATCCAAACTCACTAGGGCCAAAATAACCAAGAGTTTGAATTTAATAGGTTCCATGCTTGCAGACTGCCAAAGTTATAGCTAGCTAGCTAGCTATAGCTAACTATAATATACTAACAATTTCAGCAGACCTCATAAGTAGCCTAAATTAATAGCTCGGGGGTGCAAGGAAGTCCCCCAGCCTCCCCCCGCTAAGATTGAAACTTCTGGATGAAATAGAAACTATTCTGAAGCTAGATTTCAGCACTATAATATAACTAGTCATACCAAAATATTGAAAGTTTTTTTCTTTTCTGTTAGTTTTAAGTAGCTATATTTTTCCACTGTAAAAATGAAAGTATATACTGCAGACCTATAATGTGTGTATTGGGACTTTTAGTGTGCATTGTGTGTATTGAACGTGCATAGTAACGCTTCTGTATTTACGATGTATAGCTTTGTGCATTAGTATGAACATAGACTAAAGTTGAACAAATTAATGACTGTCCAATGGTCTCACAAACCACACCCATTCTTTCCTGAACGAGAGAACAGGTGTGGCTTGCAAGACTAGGGTAGGGTGAATCACAGGGGGGGGGGGGGGGGGGGGGTGCACTCATGCCCCCTTTTCTAGCTATGATAAATAATGTGAACACACACCCAATAGTTCCACATGATTGGACATGTACAAAGTTATCAACTGCTGACATTCAATCAGAAGTCAAGAGTTAGACTCATTGTTTAAGATAGAACCTACATATGGCAAGCAGGGCTATTCTGAACAGCGGGTAATTCTGAACAGCTCAAATAAGTTCTAAGACTTCTGAGCTCAATGTTGGTGGCTATAATGGTAGCTTTCCAAATTGAGATCATAAGCTTGAGGAGTTTTGACCATTCAGAATAGCCCTGCCGTTCGTAATAGCCACGCTTTACCTTATAAACATACTAGCTACCTACATGCACATACCCCCCACAGATTTAAGCTAAGAGGAGGTATAGGCTCAAAAATTTTCCTGGGAAACAGACCCCCTAGATGGTGCACTTCATAAATATCCCAAAAGTCTGTGTACGGATCTGCAAGTGCAGCAAGGTTGTTCACCAAACTTTTATTAATATAAAAGAAACAAAGTAGCTACCATATGTGTAGCTAGCAGAACCATGCAAAAACACCAGGAAAGTGATGATGGGATGACTTGAACTGAGCAAGATAAATGAATGTGAGTACATCGCATAGGTGCCATTGGTTTTGAAGATGCAAACCAACCATACCCACTAACCTCACCCATTATTATTATGTCAACATCAACAAATGACAGGGTCACAGCTTTAGTAATTCTGTGAGCAATTCCTCAGCCAGTTCATAATCTCAAGCTAATAGCAATTAGCTTATTAAATGACACTCATTACCAGATCATGAACTTCCACGGAACATGGAGGCAGATCTGTGCGTGAGCTCAGCGAAGTGAAAGTGTTGTATGAACCACATTGGCCAGCGTATCATTTCGGGCCAGAGAGAAACCCACTTATGAGCAATATGCTTACTGACCAACTGAGTAGTGAAGTATGAAGACTGCAATGCTGTCTTTATAAAGGACATTGCATTATTTCTGGTATTCTAAACATGTAGAAGGGAAATTTTCTGCTTTTAAGCACACCTTTTTGATAAGGAATCCTCGTCTGCCATCTACCATAATAATAATGATAAAAAGATGCTCACCTGGTCACCTGGAAGTGGCACTGGAATGCAATGTAGCCAAGGGTGCATCAAGCCGCGAAGCGGTGAGAGGGCATGCAACTGCCAATGCTCTATACATGGACAGCATAGTGTAAAATGTTAGCTTAGCACATGTTAGGCTCTGTCCGCATATGTCTGTTTACTGTAGCTAAATAATTTTTATAGTAACAATTTACATTTCACCGTCTACACTACTTGCATGCCCTCTCGCCACTTCACGGCTCAATGCACGTACCCTTGATGTAGCTACAGTTCCAGAAAAGAGAGTGCTGAAGATTCTTCTGTTGAGAACAGTTCCACGGACTGCAATGCCTTTTATCATGCACAAGTTTTGTACTAATGTTTGGGAGACCTAATCCATATTAGCTAGCTTCTAATGATAGTGCAATTCGCAAGTAAGTGCATGCACAGTATAGTACAGGTGATTGTCAGTAGCACGCGCACGTACGTGGTAGAGAGACCCTTTACCAGATAAACTAAAAATTGTTCTTTCGGGAATAGCTAATAAAAAAAGAGTTTATTTTAAGCACAGTTGGCTCCTTAAAAGTATTGGAGTAGCTGGGATCATTTCTCCTACCAAACATGATGATATTTCTTGGAGCACTGCAAAAGCCTCACCTCCAGAATTTATCGTCCAAAGAGAGTGCATCAACCATCAGTTGTATACTTTGCTAGCTATACATAGTTATGTGCATGCAGTTATAATGGTACAATGAAGGATAATTATTCATATCAAAACAAATTTCACTCAGAGCTATAAAGTCGTTTAATAGCTACTAGCTAATCTTATAGCTAATATATCTAGGTAAACAAAAGTTCATTTTCCAATCATTAGAGTTACATTCTCCCACTTCATGCGACAGCTCTGATTTCATTCAAATTTTTAATCTTTTTATAAAAGTCGTATGCTGAATTCAGTGCCAAAACGATCTTGGCAATGAGAGCAAGGCCATCTGTTGCAAATGCTGCAATAAGCTGTGCGGTAATCAATGCTCCAGCCTTTATCCAATCCCATGTGCTCATATTTGAACACAGACTTTTGATTATTTTCCACAGAATGCCAAGGGAAAAGGTATCCTTCAAAAGATAAAAGAGAGCTTTTGCCTGAGGCACTATCTCACGATTCCACGAACTTTTCACAAGCCTTTCTAAAAACACTGGATGATTCGAGTGCCTCCACAACTTCAGTGGTTGTTTTTTAAAGCACTGCATTGGATGTGGGTACTTTCAAACCAATGACTGTGAAGATAAGCATCACTCCTTCAATTACGATACTGGCCATTTGTACATACCAAGAATAATCAGGATTGTCTCGGATGGTCATAAACTCAGTGCCATCTGTGAACGTAAACTTTGCCATTTTGGGGGTAACTTCACCCCTGTAAGTGGCCATCTTTAGTCCTTGGTCAATGGTATCTAACTTGTCTTGATGCAAGCCTAGTTTAGTAATGTCTTGACCATTGAGTTTAAGTTTTTCACCTTGAGTAATTTCATCTTCAGCAACTCGTCTAATTTCCGCGATTATTTCGTCCTTTTTGGGAATATCAGCATTGAGCTTTTGAAAACATTCGGGGTCATTCTTTTGAATATATCCCAACACTTCATCCACAACCTTCTTAAGTAGCTGCCATTTCTGAGAGAGACTTGAAGATAAGCTTTTTAGGCTGAATCCAGTCAATGTGATAAATCTTTGCCAGAGTTCTGCTTTTATATGTTGCTACAGGAAGTATAATCCATGCATGCTAGGTTGACCTCCATGCAAGTGGTCTCTAAGCACAACGTATACTGGAATGGAATGGAATGGAACAATTGAAGTGACCTATGAACTCTTAAGACATTTTTTACACTTTTTTATACATCCAGATCTAGCTGTGGATAAGTGCATGAAAATAATGTGGTAGCCTCCCTACTTGTCTGTTTTATTTTTAATTATGCATAGTCCTATCTATTGGGGAGCTACAACTGGTTATTCAATTGTGTATGCTACTCCAGCCACTCCATACTCTACTATCTGGTTTCAGTATGTACTGCATTGAGGGCTGAAATAGGGTACGGCAATAGCCATATGCCGGAGACTCTGGCCATGAGTGCATGCAAGCGTTATAGGGTTCTCTGGCCCCTCTTTCCGAAAACTCTGGATCAGCCCCTGACTCAAGTTTGGGAAAAGAAGAACTTTCTTTTTACTACACTATAAAAGAAGCCGCCTTCAAGTCTCGAAGGTGTTGAGCTTTACTTGAGCAGGTGAATAGTTGCTAGTCGCTTTTATGAGAGTTGATACACATGAAATCCTTGTTTGGTTACATCATGCAGTTGCATGATTCTTTGCTCTTTAGTACTTAGCTACCCTTCTAATGATCATTAAGTTGTTTACTGTTTGGAATTAGAAAATCAAGCACGATTTCCTCATATTCAGTGAGGCAGTCATGAAACTCGGTTAACCAACTTGAGTGATTTATTTTTTACAGAGTACATTAAACCTCTAGGTATATTTCTTGGTATAGGTTTCATGTCCATAACTTTCTAAGGACTCTGTATAGAAAAGGTTAAACATCTAGGTAAGTCCCGCCTCAATGTCAGAAGGTAGAGTAGAGTAAAGCAGTGCACGGTCACAAGGTTAAACCTCTAGGCAAGCCCCTAGTTTCAGCCCTAAATGCAGTCTGAAATCAGAAAGTAGAGTAAAGCTGTGGTCACATGCATTATAGGTTAGTTTCAGCCCTCAATGCAGTCTGTAAAGCAGTGGTCACATGCACTATAGAAAGGTTAAACCTCTAGGCAAGTCCCTAGTTTCGCACTATAGAAAGGTTAAACCTCTAGGCAAGTCCCTAGTTTCAGCCCTCAAGCTCAATGCAGTGGTCACATGCATTAATTCCAGTCATTAATTTTAGAGAACTAGATACATGTATAATATGTACCATGTGTGTAGCTGACAGGTTTCACTAGGAGTGAGACAGTACACACATTACACATCATTCCCTATCAGAGAGTGCGGTAGCACTCTCTAGTCCAGAACGGGCGTGGCTTCTCTCATAGAACAATACGACTCTCTGTATCTCTTAGGCTGGACTAAACTGCTTACATCTAGAAAACAATGCAGACGATGATGATATGTCCGCTCAAACTCATCCAGAACAGCATCAACAATTGGCACCAGCCGCTGTCTAAATATCTTCTTAGCAGGCTGTAACTCCATGATCCTTTCACATACGACAATCAAATTCATATCAACTTGTACAGTTATAACCACATATTGTGCTTTTACTTTATCCACACTCCAAAATAATCAGTCATATCGAACGACTTTTCATTATAAACGATACTATGTCAGCCATTTTAAAATTAAAATGACACCATTTGCACATGCGCCTGTCACTACCATGTGCACGTGCAAGGCAACATTAATTTTTACAGCGAGCAAGCAAGTATTTTATAGAGCCAATATTCATTTGTGCTTCAACTCCTTAGATTTGCTGATGAGTAATGTAAGTGGCAGGCAGCTGCATACATAAAAAGCTTACCACAAAGCACTTAGATAAGCCTAAGCCCAGAGAGGCTATAGAAATCAATATAGTAATTGCAATTGGAGCATGGCATTATGCATGTGTAGGGTGCTATTATATATGTACGCTGGGGTATTTTAGAGTGTATAGACCTAGGGTGTGTTCGTGTAACATATTCAATTGGCAAGCGAAGCAGTTGGTGAAAGTCATTTGTACTTCAACTTCTTAGATATTGCAGTGGTGGTGGCAGCTGCTTACACAGGAGGCTGTATAATTAAAGACAATCACTTTGGTAAGCCTAGGCCCCTGTGACAAAAGGCTGTAGAAAACAATCTAGCTTGATTACAATTGGAGTATGCGCTATTTTGCACATGCCAGTATTTTACCCTCAGGGCTTGTCGTATGTACGTAAGCTTACCATAGCCACTATCCAGTTTGTACACCATAGAGAGGGGCTCGCTTCACTCGCGATTATATATATTTTTTACAATTTCAATAAGTCATGACCTGAGAGTCAGCTCGCTCGCTGAATTATTCAAAGGAAGTAAAGATCATAATTATAAAAAGTAAACAAACAAGTGAAGGGAAAAAAATTAATGAAAAAGGCCAAGTAGGGTTAGTCTATACTTTTACCTGTAGTTGTATCAAAATTATGCTGCCTTCAATAATAATCTTCCTAAACCAAGCAAAACACTTTTTACACTGACACGAACAATTAAAGCAGCTTGCAGTGATGTAGGGATTATTATTGAAGGCAGCATAATTTTGATGTTTGTTCACAGAAACTGCTAGCTATAGGTAAAAGTACAAACTATAACCCTACATGGCCTTTTTATTTAGCATAAATTTTCATAATATAGCTATAATTGTTATAGCATGCCTTCAAGGGCTGCGTCAGCCCGAGGGCAAAGGTGATAAATTACATACTGCCTGAGATAAAGTAGGCAAAGACTGTCAACAAACCAATTCACCATCCATAAATTTCCAGGGCTGATATAAAGCATCTAGACAGGCAGGCCTAATACATTCCAGGAAACAGTTGTTACATAGAGATGTACCAATTAGATATGTAATAAAAGTAGGCACTTCATATCAACTGTCTGGCCTTTGAAGTAGCCACAATGTACTAGAATTAAAACTGGTGGCTTCCCTTTGATATAGCACTCAAATTAAATTATCACTAGCTATGGCTGAAATGCAATTCTCTCTGTTATTACTACTAGATCATGCACTATCACTGACTAACAGAAGGGTTCAGCCATTTTTTGTTGCTAGAATGTACTGCTGTGCTCTACACTATAATATTTGGCAGCTGGTTGAATCAACACCACAACTATAATATTATCAGAGAAAACGATAGTACTCTCTAAGTAGGGATGGCATGGATTGCCCCATTGCACCAATACAAAGCATTTTTTTTTCATTATGCAGGAATGCTTCTCTTCTACTATCAACAACTCCTATCTTGAAGACAGAACACCTTCGACTCAAGTATGAAGAGCATAAGATAATTAAAGCAGTGTCATTTTACAGCGATTTCTGAAATCACTGGTTGTTCATCATCATCATCATCATCATCGTCGTCGTCATCATAATCATCAAACAACTTATAGAATCACGTGCACGGAGGTGGGGCATATTTATAGAAAGCTAGCAGGTTGGAAAATGACGATTTATTTTTGATCAAAGGTAAAGGATTATAGCGCAGTCATTTCTGAATAAATTGGTCTGGTTATGAATCAGCAACTCTGATATAAGGTACTACAACACAAGGCCTTAAAAATGACAATCAACTGCTTCCTTTTGGCTAAAACCTCTGATGAACTGCATAGCTAAAATACATGTCTGGAATGGTACTTCCTGTAGCTACTGTCTTAATTCTGTGATGTTTTAATTCTGGTGAATATATAAAAATTACATTGAAGTAATAATTATATGTCATGTATTAATTTATTCCTCTGACTTTTGACCCTCTTCAGAGATGTGACCTCATTAATTTTAGGTAGCTAGCTAGCTATGTTTTGCTTCTTAGACAGACACCTCAACCTAGACAATTTTGATTAAAGCCTGATAATTCAGTGGAATAGCTGTAATTCGAACCAGCTGACATAATTCAGGTCTAGTATAGTGTTGGGTCATGCGAGGACAGTCCAGTACTAAAATAAGAGCAAGACTAGGAGCATGCCCTTGGGTGGAGTCTTACTGTCTTCTTAAATACTTATGCTGTAAAGGTGAATTGCAATTATATAAGGCCAGATCCATTTAGCCTGAAAAATCTCCTTTTGTACTATCTTGGCCTATCATGGGAGTGAAGTAGGAATAGTTAGCTTGTATAGTTTGTGATGGGTAAGGGGTTACTCGACTGAAGTTCACTCCCTTGTTGCTGAACCTTTTTGAACCGCACACAGCCATCCCTACTTCTCCTTTATATTTAGAATAAATATCTTTTCCCTTTACTTGTTCATCACCTTTTTTGATGTAAGCAGATAGCCATAATGAAAATATGGTACATGTATCTAGGATAATTGTAGTCTCAGAGATACTAATTTCTATTGTTTATTTTATTATTATAGGCAACTGGATGCTGTGATCCTCGTGCTTAGCTATAAGTTACTTAGCGATAGAAAGCTACCATAATTAGTAGCTTGCTTAACAACTTGCCTATGTAGATTTGCATGGACTTACATATTATATTACAGTGTTATTAGTCATGCAAACTGCATGCTAGTAGCTAGTTAGGACATAATAGCTATAGCTACTCACCCCAGGAGAATTATTAACATCAGACACTGCATACATACAGACATCTTGCACCAACTTTTCCAAATGCTGAAAATTTTTGAATTATTATAGCTCTAAATCTGTGGATTCATGTACATGACCAGTAAATAAAGCAAGTTATGGTTTATGACCATTGTAGCCATGGACATCTGCCATGACAGCATGCATATTGCACTCAGTTTGAAGCAGAATAACAAGGCTTGTTGTTCTGCTGAGGCTTTGAGTGAAAGTAGAGAGTGAGGCAATTTCTGGATACTGCGACTGCAGACACTCACGTACACATAGATCAACTTCGCTTTTGTTGAGTAGTTGCAAAGCAGTGGGATGTTTAATATATCGGAGTGATGGAGAACAGCCACCATCGTGGATCTAGTCAGCCCCAACCATGACTTGATACATTTTATATCAAGGATATTTGCCTTCTTGATGCTGTGAAGAGGAGGAAGGGGGAGGAGGAGGAGGAGGAGGAGCTAGGAAAAAAATTCATGCGTCCACTTCTTCATATACTTTATACTTGAACTCCAATGACTCATGATTAGCTACAGGAGGATCCACGGGGGATGGGCAACCTCCCCTGAAATTTCAAGTAAAGCAACTTGGCTGAGTGTAGCTACAACTTTTTAATAATTGTAGCTACTAGCAATTAATAAGCAAAATTGCAGGTGCACTGAGACCCTCCCCCCATCCACCCACCTACCCACACACACACACACACACACACACACACACACACACACACACACACACACACACACACACACACACACACACACACACACACACACACACACACACACACACACACACACACACACACACACACACACACACACACACACACACACACACACACACACACACACACACACACACACACACACACACACACACACACACACACACACACACACACACACACACACACACACACACACACACACACACACACACACACACACACACACACACACACACACACACACACACACACACACACACACACACACACACACACACACACACACACAAACGTATACATATCACCATGCAAGAACTTATTGTTTGTGTCTGTAACAGCTTCATCTGTTTATCTATACTGTTTTGACTGACTATAGTTTCTTGAGTGATCATTGACACATAATATAGATATAGTGATCACTTATACTTTGTTTTGTCCTTGTGTTAATATGATATTTACATAATTATGCACTCTTCTATTTTCATAAAGTGCAGTTATAGCTAGCTATACATAAGTGATTGTTCATGTTAAGATGTGTACATTATATCAGTTTATAACTGTTCATCTGTTTTGATAGCTGTGCTTACGTAGTTCTCTTGTGAATTGCCTGTTTAATAATATTACAGGCAAGAGAACTAAACACAGCTATCAAATCACGTACAGGCAAGAGAACATACAAACACAGCTATCAAATCACAGGCAAGAGAACTAAACACATGATGATGTATACATCTAACACAAACAGTGCTCTTGAGCCATTCAATGCTGTGATATTATTGTAGTTCTCTATCACAATTATAATCGAAAATCAAAATCTAGAAAGTTGAATGAAAATTGTATGCACAAACAGCTAGTTATTAGCATAAGCGATGTATAGAATAAAGCTACAGTATGAGGCAAAAAATGAAAAAGCCATAATACAGTTATGATCTACTACATGTTATAATAGTCTTCAGTCTATTTCTGAGTCTAATTAGTTTCTGTGGAAAGCATTTCCTCATAAAAATATATAAATAGAATATAAGAATTAAGAATGCACAAACAAATGCTCCAAGAACAGTAAGAGGCGAACTATGTGTCATGAACAATCCACTCATATACCTGAAATGTTCTATCGAAAGCAGTGCAAAGCAAAGAGTATCAGATCTATTGTAGAAGTCTATTTTGTAAGGACGGAAAGTCCCAAATAGAATAGTAGCCATTAAAAGAGAAAGGAAATTAACTACTTTAACGTGTAAAGTATTCCTTATGAATCCTGAAGTTAGATTCAGGAATCGGATCAGTAAATATACTCCAGCAAAGCAGCGATAGTCCAGTGTGTTGTTAGTTCCATTCTTGAAGCAGCCTTGAAAGTAGTCCATGAATATGTGAAGGTAATCCCAGCGAACTCTAGGAAAGCAACCAAGTAACTTCTGGAAGATTTTGATGGGATATACAAAGAAGAGAACCATTGGAAGGATATTAAAGACTATGAGAACAAGAACAGCTAGTATGAAGTAAGGTTTGTGTTCTTCACCAAGGTATGGCACTGAAGCATTATACAGAGTAAATTGGGTAGTATTTTGTGCTACTAACAACGATCCATCATTTTCTGAAATTTGTGTATGACTCATGAGAGCATGACTCGTATACAGGATTTTGGAATAAGACAAGATGAAATAAGTAGCAAATGCATTGATGATACCAGACTTAGCATCTTCAAAATGAAGGGAAGAGTATTTTTGAATGCAAGCTAGACACTTTTTGAATGGTTTCCACATAAGCACTAAAAGTTTGTAGTCTTTATCGTATAATTCTATGGAAATATACGTCAATATGATCAGCATCAGAGGATAGAATGCTATAATGTACTCAAAGGATAACACTTGTAGAGTGGAATAGTGATTGCTAATGCAGAAGGGAGGATAGACGTAACGAAAGAAATCCAAATTCCAAGTACCTGCTATAGTTATGAGAAACAATGTCAATGACCTATGCTTATACACAGACAAACCTGGGTGAGTATTAATTCCATAGAGCACGAGTTGACTACAGCATATCACTGCATTCATGTGCGCTTCTGTTGCATAAAAATTGCAAAAAATGACTATCAGGAAGAAAACTGTTAATGGAGTCAGTGCTAAGGTGAAGTAAAGAAGCCATCCACGGAGAATCCCCAAGCATTCAGTACACTCATAGCTGTAGGACAGTACTGCAACTCCTTTTGATGAATTGTCACAATGGCTACACAGGAGACCATTGCGATTCAACCAGCCACAGGTAAAACTGTTTAAACTCTTTGAATCCTTTGGTTGTGGAATATATATTCTATCCACTGCCTGACTATCATTAATATCTCTTGCATAAGGACACAGACCAACTACCACAACATCTCTGGATTTCTGATAGGTCATGCAAGATAAGGCTTGTAGTTCTACTCTCTTTCTTGACTCACACAATATAACTCCTCCAAGTTCACTGCCACACTCACATCCTCCAAGAGAGCTGATATGATACCATGTTGGACATATTCTATTTCTTTTTTCTTGGAGTAAATCCTGTGTAGAATCCAAACTCACTAGGGCCAGAATAACCAAGAGTTTGAAATAATAGAATTCAATTGGTTCCATGCTTGCAGACTATGCCAAAGTTATATCTAGCTAGCTACAATTTCAGCAGACCTCATAAGTAGCCTGAGCTTAGCTTAAATCAATAGCTTGGGGGGGGGGGGTGGGCTTGGAGGGGGGTGCAGGGAAGTTCCCCAGCCCCCCCTCCCCCCCAAGATTGAAACTTCTGGGTGAAATAGAATCTATGCTGGATTTCAGCACTAGCTATACAGTAGTCATATTGAAAGTTTTTTTCTTTTCAGTTATTTTTACTGAGCTACCTTTCAGTAACTATACATTTCTACTGTAGTGTATACTGCACAACTATACTGTGTGTATTGGGACTTTTCTAGTGTGCATTACACATACTTTGTGTGTGTGTGTGTGTGTGTGTGTGTGTGTGTGTGTGTGTGTGTGTGTGTGTGTGTGTGTGTGTGTGTGTGTGTGTGTGTGTGTGTGTGTGTGTGTTGAGCTGTGTATTGAGTGTGCATAGTAACGCTTCTGTTTTAGCTATAGCTAACGTAACTACGTAAGTTAAAAGTTTACACAATGTTAGCTACATCAAGCGCTTAGTATGAACATAAACTATATTAAAGTTTATGCATGGTATGAACTGCCCAATAGTCTCACAAACCACCAAAGCGGGTGTAGATAAGTTGTTTGTTTTTTTTTTTGGGGGGGGGAGGGGGGGCTGAATATGCATGCATGAATGCATATAATGTGTGAAATGGCAGACCTGCATTATCTAGGGGGTCCGGGGCATGCTCTCCCGGGAAAATTTTGAATCTCAGGTGTTCTGAGATTGCTTCTGGTGTGATATGAGGTGATTATATCACTATTCATTTACTATTATTATAACAGTACATGCACAATCAATTAATTAGTCAATAATGCACTACTAAAACATGTACTGTACAAGCTCAAATTAGTGGCCATTAAACACTACATGTACACAAGAATAAAACTAACCATTCCTTTACTTACAATTGCACAATGAGTTCATGCTAAATATTTGACAATAGCATAGTTTCATTCTAATAATAGCTACTGTCTTGATCAAGGAAGAATCGCGCGATGACATTTGTTTGAGAGCTATTAAAAGGACAGGCTGGCATGGGCCCGCACATGGTAATGGGCATGCACAGTGCGCTTTTATTACTAGAAATGCAAGGACATGTTGATCAAGCCTCTGCCCCCTAATACAATCCTGAACAGAATTTAGCCATATTGCAGCCATAGCCATTTAGCTATAATTGTAACTTTTAAAATAGAGCTCATAAGCTTGAGGAGTTTTGACCCTAGCTACAGGTAGGCTGGGGAACAGACCCCCTACAGGTAGGCTCCTGGGGAACAGACCCCCTAGATTGTGCTCTTCACAAAATAGCTAGCAACGTACCCAATTTTCAACCGCAAACGTCTGTGTACGGACCTGCAAGTGGTTCACCACTTTTATTAATATAAAACAAAGAAAGTACCGTATGTATAGCTAGCAGAACCATGCAAAAACACTAGGAAAGTGATGAAGGGATGACTTTAACTGAGCAAGTAAATGAATGTAAGCACATTGCATAGGTGAGGTGTTCATAGTAGAATTAACAGTCCCCTTCAACTCACTGAAGTCCATGAAGAAGGCCCACGACATCAAGACTAACAAATATGAACTTCTTCTAAGTGACCTAGAGGCCCATGGCTATGCTTCTAAGTTCCTGGCAATGGAAATTGGGGCTTTGGGGCACCACCAACCTGGAACTCTGTCCCGCAAACTGTTCCCTTCAATTAACAAAGGTCCATTTAAATCATTGTCTGCAGAGAAAATCGCCATCTCCACCTCCCAGAGTATTTTTATGGCTAGGAGCCTAGGGAGCTTGGAATGCTTCTCAACCCCTCCTTAATCATACTTGTTCATTATTTCATTTTACTCTTGCTATATTTAGCCCTTGCCGAGGTCCACAGTATCACATGGGTAGATGGTATTGGTTGTTCAGTGGAAGTTCATAATCTGGTAATTAATAAGTGTCATTTCATAAGCTAATTTGATCTGAGGAATTGCTCAAAAGCTATGACCATGTCATTTGTTGATGTTGATAATAATGGGTGTGGTTAGTGGGTATGGTTGGTTTGCATCTCCAAAACCAATGGCCTTGTTATCACCCACAAATACGATATCAGGTCGGGCTGAGGTCGTCAGAATATTCTGGGGGATGGTCGTTGGTGGATTATCAGTGGCCCTGCATCCATCTAGGTCACCGTGCCATATAAGCGACTCCAGCTGGAAAGATGCTGTTGCAGGAATGACAGAATCTTCTGCAGTACACTAGCTATTACACGTAGCTACGTACTGCAGAAGTACATCGCATCAGTGATTGCTGAACTCACGCACAGAGATCTGTGCATGAGCTCAGCGAAGTGAAAGTGTTGTACGTATCATTATGAACCACATCAGATGGACAAAGCTCTAACTCCAAAAAAAACAAAACAAACAAAAACAGAATAATTGTGAAAGCTATACATGTAGCTAGCTACTTGATCTTAATAGTGGTTGGTCTAAAGGGAGGAACTGGAAATGAGAAAATAGGAAATGAATATGGCTATTATGAGTTGTGTAAAAAGTATAGCTATAGCTAGCTAGCTATTTAGCAGAGCAGCATTTTAAAAATCTTAATTGGCAAAAAAACAACAACAAAAAAACAAAACACATGACGTAAGGAATTTTTAGATGAATGGCTTAGAGCTCAGTGAGGCAGGATAGAAAAAAATGGTATATATGTAAGTGCATGACCCAGTGATTTCCATTTCCATTTCCTTCCAGTTCCTCCAACCTTAACATAGCTAGAAAATCACCTCTTTGAGCTGAGTGTAGACTGCTGTATTGTTGTTCACCCAATTCACCTCTCTTCTCCAAGCAGGCAATGAGAGAAGACCCATCCCTAGCTCTCTTGGTGGGTAAGAGTGGATCCACCTTGGGCTTTGGGAGAGGGTCCACTAATTCGGCAGGTGAATCCATCATTCTCCTGGTGGGCAGTGCAGTACTTATTTTGTAGTTTCTCTGCAAGGTGTAGTTCATCCACACTCGAGTCCTCCAGAGCTGAGACCAGTGACTCCCAGGAACATTCTGAGGTAGTTTCCGACCAAGAAATAAGACATTTCTTCAATAGAGCTTTTTCATCGCTACATTTGGATTTAGTTTGTCATTATCAATACCCAATTGCTTGCCAATCAGGAACCACTTGTCATTCACGTCAGTCAGTTCATTGTAGAAAGTCTCCATCTCATCTAGCTATAATTATATTATTATAGATCCTGTAATGTTTCCTGCTCTATAATTATACAGAGCAATCATATTGGATAGAAACATGGGTCCCAATTAAGTGTTCTGGAAGTTTTCACTGTAGCTAGTCTTATCAAACTTTAAGTAAAGGCTTGCATTTAATACTAATTATTTATTGACTGCAATTGCTTATTTCTACTGCTAGTACCTTGTATGATACTTCTAACAATTCCTCTTTGGCCAATTTTGGTGAGTGCTCTCTTTAAGCTTTCCCAGGTGGGATCACAACTCTCTTCAATAGCATCATCTTGCTGATTCAACTAAGCCATAATCATATCTTCACATACGTAAGTGGCTCATGATACTTAATTTATGGTAGTGGAGACCCAACCTCAAAAGATCATCTGGACTCATCATCCTCAGATATTCAGTGACTTTGAAATGATCTTCACATAGTTAGTTGATCGAGCTACATGCAATGAAAAATTAAAAATGATGTCTGCTGGCTAAATAAAATTGGACAGTCCATAGGGTGGCTGTGAATAAGCCTGCATGCCTTTGTGCCCATATGTATTGTATAATGTGTAGCTATAATGTGATAGGATAATGAATGGGCATGCTTACATTGAGATATGTGATTGAATTGGTACCATGAAATATCATGAGTCTGTTGGCCAAGAGTGCTGCAGACACAAGTGTGAATACCAGCCAATCAGACAAGTGATATTTCATGATATCTAAGTACCCAGTGAGCATGTGTGGTGCCTTTATATATTATAGGCCAATGTGTTTATTTAGTGAGTGTCAATTGATTTCCACAGAGTTTCTGATTGTTGACACTATAGGCTTATCTATTGTAGGCCTAAGACTATACGTAAGTGCTTTATACATGGCTAGTATTACTATTATATGAAAGGGGAAAAATTTATGCTAAATAAAAAGGCCGTGTAGGCCTAGGTTAGTCCGTACTTTTACCTGTAGCAGTTTCTGTGAACAAACATCAAAACTATGCTGCCTCCAATAATAATCCCTACATCACTGCCTTCCACCAAGCTACTTTAATTCATGTCAGTGTAAAAGTGTTCTGCTTGGTTTAGGTTAGGTTTGCTAAGGTGAAGTAAAGAAGCCATCCATATCCCCCCAGCATTCACTGTAGGACAGTACTGCAACTCTCTTTTGATGAATTGTCACAATGGCTACACAGGAGACTATTGCGATTCAACCAGCCACAGGTAGCTAAAACTGTTTAAACTCTTTGAATCCTCTGGTTATGGAATATATATTCTATCCACTGCCTGACTATCATTAATATCTCTTGCATAAGAACACAGACCAACCACTACAACATCTCTGGATTTCTGATAGGTCATGCAAGATGAGGCTTGTAGTTCCAAAGTTATAGCTAGCTAGCTATAGCTAACTATAATATACTAACAATTTCAGCAGACCTCATAAGTAGCCTAAATTAATAGCTCGGGGGTGCAAGGAAGTCCCCCAGCCTCCCCCCGCTAAGATTGAAACTTCTGGATGAAATAGAAACTATTCTGAAGCTAGATTTCAGCACTATAATATAACTAGTCATACCAAAATATTGAAAGTTTTTTTCTTTTCTGTTATTTTTAAGTAGCTATATTTTTCCACTGTAAAAATGAAAGTATATACTGCAGACCTATAATGTGTGTATTGGGACTTTTAGTGTGCATTGTGTGTATTGAACGTGCATAGTAACGCTTCTGTATTTACAATGTATAGCTTTGTGCATTAGTATGAACATAAACTAAAGTTGAACAAATTAATGACTGTCTAATGGTCTCACAAACCACACCCATTCTTTCCTGAACGAGAGAACGGGTGTGGCTTGCAAGACTAGGGTAGGGTGAATCACAGGGGGGGTGCACTCATGCCCCCTTTTCTAGCTATGATAAATAATGTGAACACACACCCAATAGTTCCACATGATTGGACATGTACAAAGTTATCAACTGCTGACATTCAATCAGAAGTCAAGAGTTAGACTCATTGTTTAAGTTAAAACCTACATACGGCAAGCAGGGCTATTCTGAACAGTGGGTGATTCTGAACAGCTCAAATAAGTTCTGAAACTGCTGAGACTTCTGAGCTCAATGTTGGAGGATATAATCTACTAGCTATAATAGTAGCTTTCCAAATTGAGATCATAAGCTTGAGGAGTTTTGACCATTCAGAATAACCCTGACATTTGTAATAGCCACGCTTTACCTTATAAACATACATACTAGCTACATGCACATACCCCCCACAGATTTAAGCTAAGAGGAGGTATAGGCTCAAAAGTTTTCCTGGGAAACAGATCCCCTAGATGGTGCACTTCATAAACATCCCAAAAGTCTGTATACGGATCTGCAAGTGCAGCAAGGTTGTTCACCAAACTTTTATTAATATAAAAGAAACAAAGTAGCTACCATATGTGTAGCTAGCATAACCATGCAAAAACACCAGGAAAGTGATGATGGGATGACTTGAACTGAGCAAGATAAATGAATGCGAGCATGTCGCATAGGTGCCATTGGTTTTGAAGATGCAAACCAACCATACCCACTAACCACACCCATTATTATGTCAACATCAACAAATGACAGGGTCACAGCTTTAGTAATTCTGTGAGCAATTCCTCAGCCAGTTCATAATCTCAAGCTAATAGCAATTAGCTTATTAAATGACACTCATTACCAGATCATGAACTTCCACAGAACATGGAGGCAGATCTGTGCATGAGCTCAGCGAAGTGAAAGTGTTGTATGAACCACATTGGCCAGCGTATCATTTCGGGCCAGAGAGAAACCCACTTATGAGCAATATGCTTACTGACCAACTAAGTAGCAAAGTATGAAGACTGCAATGCTGTCTTTATAAAGGACATTGCATTATTTATGGTATTCTAAACATGTAGAAGGGAAATTTTCTGCTTTTAAGCACACCTTTTTGATAAGAAATCCTCGTCTACCATCTACCATATGATAAAAAGATGCTCACCTGGTCACCTGGAAGTGGCACTGGAATGCAATGTAGCCAAGGGCGCATCAAGCCGTGAAGCGGTGAGAGGGCATGCAACTGCCAATGCTCTATACATGGACGGCATAGTGTAAAATGTTAGCTTAGCACATGTTAGGCTCTGTCTGCATATGTCTGTTTACTGTAGCTAAATAATTTTTATAGTAACAATTTACATTTCGCCGTCTACACTACTTGCATGCCCTCTCACCACTTCAGATGTAGCTACAGTTCCAGTTTCAATAGAAAAGAGAGTGCTGAAGATTCTTCTGTTGAAGTCCCACCCATAGTGGAGGAAGAAATTCAGACTGCAATGCCTTTTTATGAGATCATGCACACGTTTTGTACTAATGTTTGGGAGACCTAGCTGCATGCATATGCGCAGTGATTGTCAGTAGCACGTGCACGCGCATACGTGTAGAGAAACCCTTTACCAGATAAACTAAGGACTGGACTCGCTTGTTTTACTGTAGATAGAGTAAACTAATGCGGGCGGGGTATGAGAAACTTGTAGGCAGATGGGGGGGCATTGCCCCCTCACTTTCCAGCTGCTACTGTACTAATGCATTTGGATACATGGGACTGCATGCACTGTCAGCAAGGACTATAATTTATCGTCCTTGCTGACAGTCCATGCAGTCCCATGTACTATTAAAGCATGGCTTCTAGAAAGCATCAGAGGCAAGCTAGTTTGCTTGGTTATCTTGGAAAATATGTAGCTACCTAGTTTTGCAAGGTGCATGCACACTTGTTATAGTCTCACAGTATTACACTTGCCCCCAATAGTGGCCAACTTTCTTTTGGGGAATAATAATAGTAGCTATGTCAAAAATAAGGAATAAATAAAGAGTGAATTAGCTAGCTATTCTCAATTATTTTAAGCACAGCTGGCTCCCTGAAAGTATTGGAGTAGCTGGGATCATTTCCCCTACCAAACATGATGATATCAATGTCTTTATCATAAGTCATAGCACCGTGTTCACATAACCTCCCAGTCAACATTTTCATTCATTAACTTCAATGAAGATGTTACCGGCCCAGCTGAGGAAAATCCTTGTTGTATAAAAACATCATAGCCCGTATGAATTTCTTGGAGCACTGCAAAAGCCTTACCTCCAGAATTCGTCGTCCAAAGAGAGTGCATCAACCAGCAGTTGTATACTTTGCTAGCTATACATAGTCATGTGCATGCATGCAATCATAGCTAATGGTACAATGAAGGATAATTATTCATATCAAAACAAAAGTCGTTAATAGCTAGTAGCTAATCTTATAATATAGCTATCTAGGTAAATAAAAGTTCATTTTCCAATCATTAGAGAGTTACATTCTCCCACTTCATGCGACAGCTTTGATTTCATTCAAATTTTTAATCTTTTTATAAAAGTCATATGCTGAATTCAGTGCCAAAACGATCTTGGCAATGAGAGCAAGGCCATCTGTTGCAAATGCTGCAATAAGCTGTGCGGTAATCAATGCTCCAGCCTTTATCCAATCCCATGTGCTCATATTTGAACACAGACTTTTGATTATTTTCCACAGAATCCCAAGAGAATAGGTATCCTTCAAAAGATAAAAGAGAGCTTTTGCCTGAGCAAATTTGCCTGAGGCACTATCCCACGATTCCACGAACTTTTCACAAGCCTTTCTAAAAGCACTGGATGATTCGAGTGCCTCCACAACTTCAGTGGTTGTTTTTTTAAGCACTGCATTGGATATGGGTACTTTCAAACCAATGACTGTGAAGATAAGCATCACTCCTTCAATTACGATACTGGCCATTTGTACATACCAAGAATAATCAGGATTATCTCGGATGGTCATAAACTCAGTGCCATCTGTGAACGTAAACTTCGCCATTTTGGGGGTAACTTCACCCCTGTAAGTGGCCATCTTTAGTCCTTGGTCAATGGTATCTAACTTGTCTTGATGCAAGCCTAGTTTAGTAATGTCTTGACCATTGAGTTTAAGTTTTTCACCTTGAGTAATTTCATCTTCAGCAACTCGTCTAATTTCTGCGATTATTTCGTCCTTTTTGGGAATATCAGCATTGAGCTTTTGAAAACATTCGGGGTCATTCTTTTGAATATATTCCAACACTTCATCCACGACCTTCTTAATGATATCACCAGTAGCTGCCATTTCTGAGAGAGACTTGAAGATAAGCTTTTTAGGCTGAATCCAGTCAACGTGATAAATCTGTGCCAGAGTTCTGCTTTTATATGTTGCTACAGGAAGTATAATCCATGCATGCTAGCTTGACCTTTAAGTGGTCTTTAAGCACAACGTATACTGGAATGGAATGGAATGGAACAATTGAAGTGACCTATGAACTCTTAAGACATTTTTTTACACTTTTTTATACATCCAGATCTAGCTGTGGATAAGTGCATGAAAATAATGTGGTAGCCTCCCTACTTGTCTGTTTTATTTTTATAGTCCTATCTATTGTGGAGCTACAACAATTATGTATGCTACTCCAGCCACTCCATACTCTACTATCTGGTTTCAGTATGTACTGCATTGAGGGCTGAAATAGGGTACGGCAATAGCCATATGCTGGAGACTCTGGCCATGAGTGCATGCAAGCGTTATAGGGTTCTCTGGCCCCTCTTTCCGAAAACTCTGGATCAGCCCCTGACTCAAGTTTGGGAAAAGAAGAACTTACTTTTTATTACACTATAAAAGAAGCCGCCTTCAAGTTTCGAAGGTATTGAGCTTCTCTTGAGCAGGTGAATAGTTGCTAGTTGCTTTTATGAGAGTTGATACACATGAAATCCTTGTTTGGTTACATCATGCAGTTGCATGATTCTTTGCTCTTTAGTACTTAGCTACCCTTCTAATGATCTAAGGACTCTGTATAGAAAAGGTTAAACATCTAGGTAGCCCTCAATGCAGTCTGAAATCAGAAGGTAGAGTAGAGTAAAGCAGTGCACGGTCACATGCATTATAGCAAGGTTAAACCTCTAGGCAAGTCCCTAGTTTCAGCCCTAAATGCAGTCTGAAAACAGAAAGTAGAGTAAAGCTGTGGTCACATGCACTATAGAAAGGTTAAACCTCTAGGCAAGTCCCTAGTTTCAGCCCTCAATGCAGTCTGATGTCAGGAAGTAGAGTAAAGCAGTGGTCACATGCACTATAGAAAGGTTAAACTTCTAGGCAAGTCCCTAGTTTCAGCCCTCAATGCAGTCTGATATCAGAAAGTAGAGTAAAGTAGAGTAAAGCAGTGGTCACATGCACTATAGAAAGGTTAAACCTCTAGGCAAGCCCCTAGTTTCAGCCCTCAATGCAGTCTGATATCAGAAAGTAGAGTAGAGTAGAGTAAAGCAGTGGTCACATGCACTATAGAAAGGTTAAACCTCTAGGCAAGTCCCTAGTTTCGCACTATAGGAAGGTTAAACCTCTAGAGTAAGTGATCAATCATCAGACGGATCAATTACCGGACACTTTTTCTGACATTTGGTTTATACCAGTACCTATAATTTAGGTATCAAAAGATAGCCCATTGAAAACTGATTCAGAATCCTGACTTTCAGTCATAGTTGTTAATTCATATAGATTTTATACATCATTAAAGCAGGTGTCCGAAAAAATCAATAATCAAAAAAAGTTATCATATTTCAGACGGCTACCAATTTATGGCAGAGTTTTCTATATTGACTGTATGTTAGCTAAGTGTTAAATTTGAAGTTCAACCAAAAAAAAAAAAAAAAACAAACAAAAAAAAACAAACAAAAAAACCACCATAATAATTATACAATTAGAATCTGATCTACAGTACTTTTATGTGAGACATTCAGAATGGGGCAAACCAGAATCTGATGGGTGGAATGATTACTTGGAAAGTGCACACAGGAACATTGATGGCACATAAGCAGGGTTCAATCTGTAAAAAAAAAATTAAAAAAAGCACTCTCTTTTCTTATTTCTCTCATGGTACACTTATGAAAACAATCAGAGGGAATCAAGAACTAAAAATCTCCATGCTTAACCTAGCTAGATAATAGCATTCCTAGCCTAATACGTTTGGCAACGAGAGAAATGGATTTGGGAAATGAAAAAACCTTAACAAGAGAGACCCACCCAAAGGAAATGACAGCATGAAGGCCCAGACAAAAATCCTGTAATTAGTGGAAACCATAAAATCTTGCTGGATCAATTGAATCCAAAGTAAACAATCATAGTGAAGACAGAAATGGCCAGCTTCATAGACAAACAGCAGAGGTAGTCAAAGTGGATCCAAAGCAAAAAGGTAAACAGCATGGCTGCATGACTCAGCATGCCAGAGTTATGAGGGTGGAGACCAGACAGAGCGGGAAGAAAAGACCACAGCTCAAAGAGAAAAAGAATGAAGAGAAACAAGAGTAATCTACACTTCAGTCTGTATGGATTGGGTGAACTTAGCACCCTTCTGACACAATATTATGCATGTGCATGGTTATACATTAATAACAAAGTATCATCACACTGTAATTAAAACAAAATTATTGACAAAAACAACAAAAAAAAGTACAATGATAAACATGATTGTAATATTAAAATTGCAATAATTGTGCTTTTTCCCACGCTATAGCTAAAAGAAACTAATTTTTAGTATTGACAGAAAAAAATGACACACAATAAAAAAACAACAAAAGAATAAGAATAACAAAAATTAATTATTAATTACAATCATAAAAAGAACATGTGCACACACACACACACACACACACACACACACACACACACACACACACACACACACAAACAAACAAACAAAAACATTTTTAAAAAGGAGAAAAGATAGAAAATAATACAAAAATAACTAAAGGTGAAAAAATGTGAGATAATCTGCAATACTTTCACAATTGAGTGCCTTCATGGAAGTGTTCAGAATCGGAAATACTTTAGATCGTAGTTCAATGGCTGACTGCATCAAATCAGCTTTCATAGATTGGATGAAAATCAAATTGAGGGGAACACAATCTTTTGTGATACAGAAGCTCATATTAAACTGAAAGTCTATTGAACGACTCTGCCAGAGGATGTAAGGTTGTCCATGTGGGATATCTTCAGAACCATCCCCAAGACCGATATGGATGAACTCAATGGCGTTAAAAAATTTGTCATCTTTATTTCTGTGGATTTTTATGACATCTAATACCGAAGGACCTTTGAATTTTCCAAGCAAGAATTCTTCACGATGATCGATAACAAACATGCTTTGTTGCATGTCGATTGGATTGAAGCAGAACATACTCATGCATTTTTTACTGCAGAACCTGTGCTCTGTTTTATGCTGATCTTCTTTGCTGCTAACCGGAAAGGTCTTCTTCATGCAACAATGACATAAGTCACAACAATACCAACAGCCTTTAGTGGAGCATTTTCTCCCAAGGGAAAGTATGTCATCAGCTCCTTTCATAGATTGGCGGAATCTCAAAAACATTATAAACTGGAGGAGAGAGAGGAAGCCATTTATCAGTAGCATCTTTTCTGTCAAGAGTCTTGCACCGTCGTGTATTTCCTGCAGTTCGCATCTAATAGAGGTGTTTATAGAATGCTCAAGAAGGAACTGATTGAAACAGATCTCACCATTAATACATGTAACGAAGCTACCGTCAAGGTAAGTTCCTTCCTTTCCATTCCAATAAAAGATGACATAAGGCTGATCAGGAAGAAACCCGTCAGAACTACCAATGGCAAGGAATACAGTGAGGCTGCATGAGTCCAGGTCTTCTACGAGGTGGAGCACGATTTTGTGTCCCTTAGGAAGCTCAACAGACTTGCCAAACTGTGTGTTTGGTGGTGGTTGGATGATGTTGAAACTAGGCGGTAAGAGGCTGAGCCTTGGTTTATTACTTCTAGGATGAAATTGAATGATTGATTCACCACCTTCAATTTTTACACGTGTACTGGAACAAGGATTATCGTTTTCATTAAGAATACTCGTTGGAGCATTTCCATGTTCCTCTGAAAGATTTGTTCCAACTCTGGTTTCCGGATCACTAACTTGTGATACATTGGAAAGCATTTCACTGGCTCTTGTGAAAGATAATTGCCCCTTTGACAGTATCTTCTTCGCTCCAATGGTAGTTAGTTGCTGTAACATCTCTGTAAGATCAAGGGAATTTTTCAATGCACTGCGATGGTATAGAACCAGCAAGCCTTTAGGTATGAGCTTCATAGATTCACTTTCGTCTGGAAGAACAAAAGTTCCACCAAAGGGTGACACAAGACTATTAGTCGGTAAATTGCATTGGATTGAGGGCTGAAATTTCAGCAAGATACTTATAGAATCAGCATAGACCACAAAGAAGTGGGATAACCCAGCTAAATCTCTGTGACCATCAATTAATCTGTGAGGAGCAAGCCAAGGTATCGCTAAAGGAAGTGTACTTTCTGTTAAAGTACCGTCTTCTGTTACAAACTTCATAGTTGAAGGTGTCTTGAAGATATACGGTTGTAGACCTTTAGTAGCAATCTTGGAAAGCAATTGATATTGGTACTCCTCACTCTCAGCAGACCTCAACAGAGAACCACCACTTTTGACCGACAAAGCTAGAAGGTGCTTCCGACAAGAGAGAAAGGTTTCATAGACTTCTTCATCATTGAATGCACGGGGGAACTTTACACAGGAGAGTGTTCGGAAAAGGAGAACACAGCAGTAGTTATAGAGCCATGAAGAATATTCCACACTACCACTAGAAGGAAATTCTTTATAGAAATCATTTTCAGCATTCTGAGTCATGATACCTTCACACCTTTTACAGCACAGCCATAGAAAACATTCACCAGGTGATTTCATTCGGTATTTATCAAGCCCAAATGTCATAGATGAAGCAGGTGCATTTTTGAGAATAAATTTAGGAAATATGTGACTTCTACAGAGTTTTACATTCTGATGTCTACATAGCAGACATCTTTTACACTGGTCCAAACAGTTTGTTTCACGGACACAGTCCATCATTGCCCAGTCTAGGAGTTTCGAACCTTCTTCATCTATATAGAGGTTGTCAAGGGCTTCTCCCAAAAGAGCAATGGTTTCTTTTATAGCTATGAGACAATCTTTAATCAACGTTTTCTCCTCAGCTTTGGACATTGTAGGCTTTTTTTCCATCAGATAGAATATTTTTCGCTGATACTGATAAAAAAGTGCTTTCCCTTTGAGAAGTGTGGCCTGTTGCTTAAGTTCCTTGTGGCATTCATTTTTTGCATTTTCAATTATCTTGGAACATATAGCAGCTGCTTCTGAATAGGATCCAAACATATAACATCCTCTGGCATACTTTAAACTTCTATCATGATCTATGTGACATAGTTTAATTATCAAAATTATAACATGCAAGATGGATATAAATTCTAGCAGATATATACCGTATTTCCTTGAATAATAGCCCGGGCGTTTATTTCTTACAGAGAATTCTCATACCCGGCTACAAAACGAGGCAGGCTTCTATATAAGGCCGGCGTCTATTAAATTAATGTACTGCGGGCCGGCGCGGGGCATATGCACAAGGTGGCGTGTGCATTATTAATGGCGAGTCGAGCGTTATCCGAGGATATAGTTAGTATTGCTGCATCATACATAGCTGAAAGTAGGTTCATTAACTGATCTTACCTGCTTCTTAGACTTTTATCTGTCGTTTCTACAGCTTTGATTTTGGTTATGCTACTGTAGCAAGATCTTTTCGACACAAACTTAGCAGCTGCTTCATGCACGTGGCAAACTGGCATGCGCGCGCGGTTTGCAGCTATTAAACTTTGAACTTTGACCAGGCGTCAATTCGAGGCCGGCGTGTATTTCTTATGTTGCTTGAAGTTTCCCGGCGATTATATGGGGCAGGCGTTTATTCAAGGAGGGCTATTATTCAAGGAAATACGGTACTTTTCGTCTGAGTATTGCTGGTGTTTTAAGTAGTCACAGTCACACAGATAAGGCTTGGTTAACTTCATGAGTAACTAAGATAGTGTATAGCATTTGACAGCGAGTGAGCAAGCAAGTATTGATGTACCACAGCACTCAGTTAAGCCTCCCAGTGTATTTCTTATAATACTATACTAAATCTTCTGCAAAATTACAGAGAAGCTTTCATTCATGTGATTTCCATGACACCACTTGGCTTATGAGAATCTAGGTGAGGTATGCACTAATTGAACTAAACTGAATAAGACTATAATTCTCAAACAAATCTTGATTATCATTGAAGAACAGCTATATTTCCCATGTGGTGTTTTACATTTATCATTTGGAACAAGCATGCAGTTATAGAGCATCATTATTGTATATACACCAAAATTATGATTTGCAAGAGGGATGTTATAAAGCAAATGAGCCAACTTAATCATGCAGTACATTACATCTCATCATTGGAAAGTGCTTTATTAGCAAATGTGAAAGAGGGATGGTATAAAGAAAATGAGCAAATGCTTTCCAACTTAATCATGCAGTACATTACCTTTCTCATCATTGCTTTCAAGAAACCACAGGCAACAGTAAATTGCATACTCAGTATCTTGGTGAGAAGTATTTTCCAATGCCTTTAATACTCCATGTGTGTTATTCGTTACAATGCTTTCTACACTCGGATGATGGAGGAGGTTCCAAAGAATCTTACAAGCCAGTGAAATAAATTTTCGCCCCGGATCCATCACCAACTCTTCAAGAAGAGAAATGATGCCATAACTTATTAATTTGAGGCAATTATTAGTCAATTCTTTGGAAGCCATGATGAACTTTTGATCAAAGGAGTCTGGGACCGTTGACTTTTCCAATGATAGAGTGATGGATGTAGAATGAGACGGGTGAGTCAAATTTGAGAGTATGTACAGGATCTCATGAACTGCATAGCCATCAGCTGTTAAGTCAGGGGATTTCAGTGCATTTCTGAAAGTAGCAATACAATATTCGGCCTCCTTGTCGTTAAGTACCAGAGCATGAAGCTGCTCACAATCCAAGTGCATATGCATACAGCTTAGTGTGAACTTAGCCATGGTGATAAGCTCTAACTGCGATGGTAGACTGACATACTTTAAAATCTCAACAATGGCTTCAGTGAAAAAGAAAGCAGGGTAGTTTTCGGGAGTATATGAAAGATTGAGAAGTGCAACAAAAGCATTAGTGACAATCACCTTCGATTCCTAAAGGTAAATAAAAGTAAAACAGGTTGGACTACAAAATTATGATATTTTTTACACGACAGAGAGAGAGAGAGAGAGAGAGAGAGAGAGAGAGAGAGAGAGAGAGAGAGAGAGAGAGAGAGAGAGAGAGAGAGAGAGATCTAAAGTCTATTTGCATACACCTGGCACTTCGATCATATTTCAGAAAGACTCTGTAGAAGAATTGAGAAAGTTGTACACTCAGCAATTTTGACCAGGCCCTGCTTTTTTCATGGGGCAGTGGAAAAGCAAAAGGGTCTGGTATAAATTGCATGTGACAGTAAAGTACGTAGCTATTCCTAGAGCTGATAGGCTAGCTCCCTACCTTTGAAGAAGTGTTCATATAAGCTCCTGATTGTAGACAGCCTAGAAATAGCTGGACATATCCAGACTTGGCCAATTCATATCCAAGCTCACGGCTCTGATCGGATAATATCACTGAAATCTGTAAAATCTCTGATATTGTCTGTGGCATGAGTATACTGGGCAATCCTGCAAGAGGAAGAGGATTGTTTGCCATGTTAGTAGTACACGTCATTCATCAAAACTGCATGTTATTATATTACACGAGTCACTATATTATTATTATCATAAAGGTTCATATTAATTTGTGTGATTTATGAAAAGAGCCTCTGGCTAGAGGCTCCATTTTTTATCCTCAAATCAGAGAATGCAGTAGCACTCTCTATATTATGTAAGAACTGTGACAGAGCTCTCACCCTCCATAAATCATCCACAGATTTTGCCTTTCCCCTCAACCCCAAGCCTACAATAACACCGAAACTAATGAACTAATGAAATTACCTTCATCACTGGCCAAAGTTCCCATATAAAAGGCCAAATGTATTGCTCTGCAAGCATCTGGTAGTACTTTAAAGCATTGAATTATCGTCTTTTTTATTGAGCAACTAGATTCATTCAATATCAAAGCAAGTAGGAAAAGGCATTCACTAAGATCAAACCATGTTTCCTCTGACAGGTCCCTGATGCCATCTTCAAGGGAAATGTTTTCATATGGCAAAATTGTTTTCGTTAAATATTTCAGAAGGAGCTCTGTAAATTCAGTTGCTGCTTCATTGCTTGGTATTGTGTCAAGACCTATACATTAGGAAAAGATATTCTTTACTTGTAGCACACAAGCATATGCACCTATAATACCTTCTGAAAGCTTCATACTCTGATGAATATTAGCAATTTCTCCAGCGTCATCTTTAATTTCAGCAAATTCATCTTGGGCATCACCTTGCATCAACATCCAAATAAGTCCTGTGATTTTTTCTCCTAACTTCTCACTTTCAACCTTCTCACTAAATTCAGCTAACATGGGTATGACTTCTCCTTGCATAAAGAGCAGAATGTTTCCACAGTCTCTAGCCAAAGATGCTAAAATGGAAACAAGAATACAATTAGATAACCCATGAAAAGAGAACGGCTCTGAACCATCAGAATTCTGTAGCATGCTCTTCACTCGGGTGATCTCCTCATCTGTAAGCAACTTGACTGAAAGTCCTGGATTACTTGATGGTAGCTCACACTTTGGAGCTAAATTTAAGAACAAAGCCTTGATAAGCATTCTTAATTCCACATCAGGGACATCTTGTAAATGAAGTAGTTCTGACAAACAGTCATGCTCATTACATAGCAATTGGAGTCTCTTGCTTTTAATGGCACATTGAAATAGTATACGAACAGTCAGCCAGACAGCTTGAGTTATACTCTTATCCTATAGATGGTTCATAGGTGAAATTAATTTTTTAAATTGTCACATAATAATGCATTTAAATAGGGAACATAAAAGTAATTATCCTGTGTACTGTCCCCTGATTGGTCAATAGGTAGTCCTACATCATGGGTGTTTAGTGCAAAACTCTGGTAGCATTATAACAACTACCTATATGGCAGGGGTGCATGGATTTAAGGAAAATTAGTGACTGGTTTCGCTCTCTGGCCAGTTAGCAAAAATATTTTAAAAACTGGTTATGGTAAAATACATTATCTATGGCCTTTGGCTCTTTCTTGCACAAATTTCAAAGCTCTAGCTTCTATGATACCTTAAGCAGCGTGAATATTATTTCCGGACATGCCCATGCACTATGGGGGTTTCAAACTGTAGTTAGTAAGAAGCTAGTCTCTTGCCTTTTGGCTCAAGAAAGGTCCAATCAAAGCTCCTAGAAGAGAAGCAAGGTACTGAAGGTAGCGCAGATAGCTTAGTAAGATTATGCATAAGCTGGAAAGCCTGCCTAAAGTTCAATGAATTTCAGCCTGACTCTCTGTCATTAGAATCTCCATGCATGAAGCTTCAATAGCTGACTAGCTAACTTTAGTGCTTCATTTGTACTTGTAGTCCAAACTCCAAATTATTCTTTGTAAATTTGATGATTATACATCTTTGTAAACTTGTTGAGAAGCTTATAAATTATCTCTCTCGGCCTCTGCAGATTAACAGAAACAGCAGATTCTTGACTGCATCTGCACCTTGATTGCATTCAGAATCCTTCCAAGCATCCTTGAATCCCAGATATATTTGTGGCGGGCAAGTCCCTTAGCAATTAGCCTTGGATCAACAGCCCAGTCTGTACTTAAGCCCAGCTAAGCTGGGGGAACTAGTGGCTTGTCCAGCATCTTCAGAACTGTCCATTTTTCTATGTCGTCCCTAACCAATGTGTGTAGATAATTCTTGTTGATTGACATATGTGGTTCAGCCATGAGGCTCTGTGATTGAATGTGGCTGTAGCTGTTTATATTAGCAGTGTGGTACAGTTACTCAATTGGTCTCGAGTTTAGAAGCCCCCTGAATCCGACACTATAATATGATGGAATGCAGTTATTATAGGGCATGTGCAGTGTCTAAAACTACAGTAACTGCATGTATAGCATTCTATTTCGGAGGTTTTTGTTGATCTTGCCCAAAACATTAAAAAGTACCACATCCAGGTGAATGAATGCCCCCCCCCCCCTAAATTGGGGGGAATGAGGGGCACTACTATACTGCTATAGTTTATTTTTTGCTTGTAGTTATGTAGTACGGTTGCAGCTTCCATTTTCACTGTAATAGTAAATCAAGGTTAGCTTATCCTTAACCTGATCACATGGGTTGCCTATAGGGCACCTTTTCAAGCTCACTATAGGGTATGTTCTTATAACATCAGTGAATATAAAGTACCAACTCATTTATAGGCTAAGACATGTAAATGGTTTCAAACAGTATAATTTATAAGCACTTGGATAAGCCAAGTGCCTTAAATTCTGCCAGGCCTCTAAGAAAGCAATCAAGCTCTAGTCCATTCTAATTGTTGCCAAGCATTGTGGGCATGCATAATTATTTGTAGGGTCAAAATGAATGTATGATAAAATATATAATTATACGAATTTCCATTGGTAGATCTAGGCACACTTATACGTACCTCACCAATTAGTACTTGACTAAGCATTACCAAAGGTAAAAAATAGTTTTTTTCAGGGGGATCTTTTATGAATGGTGCTGGTTCAGAGTTCAAATTTAATGGGTCTAAATTAATCAACAGCATATCAACCTGAAAATTTTCTCCATAACTGATACATATCAGAGAGTGTGATAGCACTCTCTATTGCAGGGATGACCAATGACCTTCCATTGAACTAATAGTATTATAAAGAGGTTGGATTTTATCAGAAAACAATAAGTTGCAGCTGCTATGACCCTATATTTTATGCACATTCTTATCATGCAGGTGAATTTTGGAAGCTGAAAGACTCAAAATGGAAGAACAATAATTATAAGCATAGTTCTCTTCTATAGTAAACGACCTCCTCTCTATGCAATCAGACTCATATCGCATACCTACTGACCAATCACTACGTATGCACAGTAGTTGTGTGATAATATTATTACGTATACATTTTTTCATACCTCTGTGAGAGTCTGTACTGTTTCTGGTGACAACTGTTTTAGCTGATTTATTATTTGCATCAATAGACCTTGCTCCTCCAACTGAGACCTGGGTTCATCATTCGCATCTAGAGACCATGCAACCAACCCTATGAAACCTGTAGCTGGTCCCAACCATAAACGGACCACAGGATCACCTATATATATATACCAGTTATATACTATATAATATCCGCACTGCATTGCTAGGATACCATGAGATTAATTTGAAGACAGTGACTCGCACTCTTGACGTACAGCTAAATATCCTATCCTGATGGCAACCATGAATTAAGTGAATACTATTATCTCTGGTCTTGGCACCTAATAAAGTGCCAACCCCCCCACAGTGCTACAGCCACGCATAAATACAGCAAACCCATTTAGCAGTGCAGTGTTAAAGGATGTTACCCCTCTCATGGAAAATGGATAGACTGAGCTAGATTAGCAGCTAGAACTTACCATAAAGAGCTACAACTTTACAGATCAGCTGAATGGTAAAATAAACAAATCCTCTTTCTTTTACCAAGACATTAAGAAACGAATTCTTTTTAGTTTGGTCACCAGCACAGTTATACATCTTCAGGAGGGCAGTTGAAGCATTTAACAACTTGAAAACTGTAAATTCTTGTGGAATATTCTCCGGCAGTGGTGGCAATCGAGGGGCTGAGAAATCAATATCAGATAAAATAGAAGTTACTCTTCTTAAAAAACAGCGGAAAACAAGGCATGCCATTTCTCCACTCATGTAGGGTAGATAAGCTAGCCATCTTTCAGTGTTACTTGAGTCTGTTCTAACTTGAGGGTTTATGGAGTCTGATGTCAACTCTCGTATCAGCAAATCCATTGCTTGCTCCCTATGATATCGATACGGTCTAGTCGTGACCGTGATAATCACATGACTCATGCGATTTATTTCCGGTTTCATTCATTGCATTGAGGCACATCTAAAAGGTAGCTGTACTTGCTTCACACTTGCTGTCAAATGTTTTTACTTGCTTTACTTGTCAAATGTTGCACGTTGCCATAGTATAATTTAGCTGCTGGATTTTATTTCCTAGGAGTTCAGCAGAATGTTTTTTTTTGTTGTTTTTTTTTAACTCTTGAAAAGGAAGTAAAGTCTAGTTATACACTTATATATTATCGTGGCTATAAAATAAATCATTATGCAAAGATTGCCTAGGGGGACATTATGACTATGCGATATGACTACACGATATGGTAAAATATCACCCTAGTTGTGATACTATGGGACATGCTCAGTAGCCGCTATAATAATAATACAGCATATTATTCAAAACTGCATCTAGCTATAGCTACTGTTTCATAAAGAGAACAACAAGAACAAGGCAACACAGAATCAACGAATAGCTATTAATTCCAATAATAGTGTCACTATCAAAATCAAGGCCATGTATAGTCCCATACAGGACCACATGTAGTGTTGTTATTAGAATCATATTTTGTCCACATTAGCCTCTTGGCATGAATTATTAAAGACTCCATTATCTCCAGAGCGATAAAGATATCTTCAGGATGGCCACTGAATATTTCTTGTAGTTTGCGTAGGAGTCGCCGATATGCACCATGAAAAGCTCTCGACTCAATGTAACAGTTACTGGTTTCTGAAAGAATGGTTGTTACAGTGGGATTGGAACGCATGGGCCAGACCCCACTGGGATCAAATGGTATGGGAGGACCACTGTAAGCATAGTGAAAATCACTCACTTTGTCCAGGTGCTTCTGACACACTATCTCCTCAAACTTATAGAAATGTGCAAGCGTGTTGCTGCCTATTTCATCAGGGTCTAGAATCCCTTCCCCTTCTCCTTGAGAAGTGATGATGTCGATAGCTTCCAGAGCAGAAACCACACTCGTAACTTGAATGATCTTGCCTACTGATTTCTCCATACTCCAAGGCCACTGCACTTGCAGATCCACTGTAGATACATTGAAAATCTCATCACCAAACTGTTCTATGCATTTTGTAACTTCATCATAAAATGCACCGATAGTCCTCTTTTCATTCAAAATGGGAGGGTTGGCCACAAAACTTCTTTGCGGTACTTCTATCCCCATAAACACCTTGTAAACATGTTCCAGGGAGAGCTTTTCCAAGCTTACCTTGAGACTAGGTAAGACACCTCCTGGCAGTCCTGTCACAGGATAGGAAGGTGTGGTAGAGGGAGAATCAATGAGTGGTGATCCATTCACAGCAATGAGTATATTTGCAGCTTGCACCATGTGTAGCATTTCTTGGACAATTACTGTTCTGATCAAATGATATATTTCAGTGTTGTAGCCATCAATTATAGAGTACAGTGATGTCAAGTAGACTGGTATTGTAACCCACTCAAGTTCAATAGCTGTTTGCAGTTGCCTTTTCAGTTCTGACATTGAGCAAGTTTTACTTCCAAGTGGCCGTACAGACAAGTTTGGTAGCTTCTCTTCAGCAGCAACGTATGGCGAATAAGTGAGAATTTCCTTAAAGAAGGCATCGTGTTGATAAGGAGCTTCTTGAAAGAGAAGTGCCGAAGCTCTACATCTTGGTGGCACAAAGGATGATGTTATTTCTGGAGCATTGAAAGAAGGGATAGCAGTTGTTGGTTCTCTGATCCATACATCATATATGGGATCTTCTATCCATTCCAGAATCATCTTTCTCTTTGCAGGAGACAAATCACGTGTTGCTGGCATGTAAGAAGGATTATCAAAGTCCAGTCTGAGAGTAAGGTTTAAGAGGTTAAGATTGTCTGACTTTGTTACCTCGTTATAGCTACTCAAGTCTAGAATTTCTTTCATTGCAGGTGCTATTCGAGCATAAAGCATGAAAATTGGACTCACATCTTTAACCCAAGTATACGGATGAGTGAAAGAAACATCGGCAAAAGCAATTAAGTAGGTAGAAACATAACTATGGTACTTACACACGTGAGGGTTCACTTTTACGCAATAGTTGAACAAGTATTCTTGATTGTCCATGGGAATTGTTTGTGTGGTTCTAGAGCCAGTAAAATTGCACATCGGATGGGTGAAGTGGCGAAATGGTGGAATTGTGACACTTGGATTGATACTGAAGGTGAAACCAGCAAGGCCCTTCTCATCAGTTATAGCACTCCAAGAGTGTGGTATCACTCCAGCATGAGTTGCATTGTACATTACAACATATTCACTTTTATAGTCGCGCTGGGTGTGAACTTCCAACCCCTGGACTGGCTCTCCGTACTTGGTAACATACACTGTGTCCCTGCTTTCAGGACGGTTATGTCTATCCAGGAAATGTTTGTTTAAGCCGGTGGGACGTATATAATACAGCTCCTCTTGGAGTAGGATCTGAACACTCTGCTCAAATTGCAGTGGAAGAAAACTCTCGCTGCAGATAGTGGTATTTCCTTCCTGAGTATCCAGTACCTGTGCCAAGACCAGAGGATTGCTGGAGACAGTGTGCATGAGAGAAGGGTCCACAGGAATTGTGTATATGCCACTATTGATGGGGATATCTTCCATGCGTGTGTAGGAAAGACCTGAGTCCTGTCCAAGAAGGTAGACACATGAATTCTTGAGGATGCCAAGCCTTAGCTTCCCCAAATTGCGTATTGAATAAGACATATCGACAGAAAGAGAGTTGCTCAGGTCTAACCTCACCTCATTTCTTGTTTTATCAACTTCAAAGGGTGCTACAAATGTCCATGGATCAAACAAAGAGAGATCCATTCCATAACAGTTATCATCCCTGTCAAACTTTAGTCCAACAGGCCGATCTTTGATGTACATTGCTCTCTCCCCAGGCACATTTAGAGTGTCAGATGGGCTTGGTACTCCAATCACGCCTATAATATTGCCGTAAGTGTCATTGGAGGGCAAATAATCTCTTGGGTGATGGAACATAGTTCCTCTCAATGCAAGAGTACCTTCTCCAACAGCATTCTGTAGCTGATTCAGTACTTCGGAGTCCCTTAAATCGTGCCAGTGAATGTTAGTCACAGTAGTGGTGAATTGACTTGAATAGGGATAATGTGTTGACTGAAGAGAGTGTTGCAGATCGTAACACTTCAGCCGTGGCCAAGCAGACTGCCCAATAATGTTAGGACTCCACTTTCCTCGAAATGCTGGAGAATTATCACTCCAGTGTATTCCTATTTCCATGCCATGAAGAGTAGCAAGATGATTATTACTACTGACTATTTTCGCAAGTGGGCAATCGATGTTTCCAACAATATATTGACCCACCACACTGTCTCTTAGAGACATAGTGCCATCTTTGTAGTAAACTGACATGACTTTCACATTTACGATCTCAAGCTCATTTGTCCCATACCTGTCATAGTCCATATCTATTATATCAGGGTTTAAAGGCTCGTTCATGCGGTAATTGCAATAGTCATTGTTTGTGGTGCTAGCATCAGCACGGTACTCTCCAGCGAAGTGAATCCGAGGGTAGCCCAGGTAGGAAGCCACTGCTAAATGGAACCTAGGTGAGATAAGGGAATAGCATGTCTAAATTCAGAGATGAGCATGGGTGAAACCTGAGTTTCTTTTTATGGATCACTTCACTAGTATATGTAAAGTTTAAAGTGCAACTTTGAAAGTATGGCAGCACAGCTCTATGTAGGGATGGTGACGGCAACCAGAGTGCTACTGCACTCTCTGATTATTATTATATTACAAAATGTCGATTTTATGAATTGCTTTCTTGAAGCGTGTTTTGAATTTTCTGTACTTTTCTTTCTCCTCTATGGTGATGTATAGACTCACTCTAGTTGCTTGAGAACCTGTGTCTCAGACAAAGAAGAAGAATTTTTGAGTTTATACTGACTTATGACCTTTGACCCCATTACATGAGTGTGCTGATGTTTATGCCGCCTGTGAACATTGAAATCACCTCAGCTAACGTATACAATATTCGGATGTTAAAGGCCTATATAAATGGTATCGGAAGGTCCTGAAGCATTGTGCGATGGCTTTGTATGAACATAATGTGTCATGTAACTATGTAGCTTTGTATGAACACAATGTCATGTAACTATGTAGCTTTGTATGAACATAATGTGTCATGTAACTATGTAGCTTTGTTTGTATGAACACAATGTCATGTAACTATGTAGCTTTCTTATACATAGCTACAACTGGCAGACTTATTACAGTCTGAAAACTGCACGCTGTTTTATCATTCCATTATTAGCAAGGAGCGACATATTATAGCTATTATAAATTCAACCAATAGCTAGCTACTTACCCCAAGAATATGCAGAGAATTATCAGCATCAGACACTGCATGCATACAGACATCATTGTTACCAAACAATTATACCTTCAGCAGTCATTCCAAAATTTAATGCTGGCAATTGCATATAGCTACTATAGCTACCTGTGGTCTAGCTATTATACTAGCTATAGCTATACCATCTCTAAAGGAAGCCTTGTGGCTTCATGACCATTGTATACTTGCATGGACATCTTTCACTTCCCAAATACTGGTAAGAAACTTGCCTGTGAATTCCAAGCAAACATACCAAAGTCTTTGTTAAAGTGAAGTACGTAGCTATTGTGTTAGTATTGCATGATTGTAAAAATCTATTGATTATGTGATACTTCCTAAAAATCAATAGGCAAACAACAAACTGTCCATTGAATGAATCTTTAATGCTGGAGAGTGTTTGGAGGAAGTGAATGTTTATTAATTTTGTATAGCTAGTATAGTGTGGTGGCAGAATGGATCTGGCAATTCACCTTTAGACAGTAAGACTCCACCGAATCTAAATAGTCATTATGTGCCCATCAATAATCCAGTAGCTACATACTATCTCATGCTCATTGCTGCCACCAACTTAGAAGAGACATTGGACTTGCAGCAAAAATGTGCTGAATACAATAGAGTGAGGCTCTAATAGAGAGGCGGAGGTCAAAATAGCTGCAGTTGGGAAATTAGCAAATTGCATGGTTGTAATAGTGTAGTGGTCTCATAATTATTATGGTCAGACAGGACAGGCTTCACAGTGGACCATAAAGAAGAATCTTACAATGAGTTTGCAGTTCCTGCATGACAATGCAAACATAGCTAGCTAGCTACCTAAAATTAATGAGGTCACATCTCTGAAGAGGGTCAAAAGTCATGAGGAATAATAATATATATTACTTTAATGTAGCTATGCATATTTTTATATATTCACCAGAATTAGCTAAACATCACAGAATTAAAACAGTAGCTACAGGAAGTACCACCATGCTTAGCTATAGCTAAGTTACATAGCAATAGAAAGCTACCATTATTAGTAGCTTGCTATAACAACTTGCCTATACAGATTTGCATGGACTTACATATTATATTACAGTGTTATTATTCGTGCAAACTGCATGCTAGTAGCTAGTTAGGACATAATAGCTATAGCTACTCACCCCAGGAGAATTATTAACATCAGACACTGCATCTTGCACCAACCACAATCAATTTTTGAATTATTACAGCTCTAAGTCTGTGGTCTTCATGTGACCAGTAAACAAAGCAAGTTATGGTTTTGTGGCTTCATGACCATTGTATTACTTGCATGGACATCTGCCATTATACAGCATGCATAATTATTATACCACTTGCACTCAGTTTGAAGCAGAATAACAAGGCTCTGTGATAAAGGACCTACTTCAAAGGGCAATTAGCTACTAATAATCCCTACGAGTACTATCCTGTATCACTCCTTTGAAGGGGGACAAAAGGCTGGTCCCAAAATGTGACTTAAATACGAGTTGGCTGCTGCACAATTATGGCTATATAGTTCCTAATAACTCTCATCACTCTAGTTAGGATCTACAGTGGAGATGAAGGCCAGTTCACAATGGAAGTTAATGGAGAGGGCTGGAAACGGAATGGTATTGTGAGTTTTTATAAATTAATATTACCAAGACGGTGAATATGAAATGACTCACTATGGTCACAATTATACGTTCATTGCAAGATATTAATTTTTGTGGTAGCTACCACCTAAAAATTAATTTGAATAGACTTTAACTAGCACAACATAAGCCTGAAATTCTACCCTAAACCATATATACCACAGACTGATTGGAAACACAATATCACGAAATTGCCCGACCACTCCCATGTCCACATTAATAAAGAAAGAAATAAAAGTGTGCAGCCATTGATCCTTCCTTCGGTTTCTTCTTCATCTCTACACCATCTTATTCTCTGCCCAAACTATGAGTGAAGATGCTGGAGCCTCTCTCTCAGTTGATCATTCCGAAGAATATAATTATATTCTCATCATTGAGCTTTTTCTTGGCAAGGGAATACACACATTTGAAAAGCATAGGTGGAGGACATGAATGTTATGAATATAAATCAGGGAACAGCTTACCTTTTCAAAAGAGGTATACACAAAGACACACCCATGCAGCTAATGTATGGCTAAAGCTGTTGAATACATGAAAAATCCACTATATACATTTTAAGTACCTATAGGGCATGAAGTAGGGTGTGTACTAAACTCTAAAACTGTAATTTGCAAACTTGGTCTTTCATGTAGCTAAGGGGATATAATATTATAGAGGTAGCTACACAAAGTCAAAACAGGCTAAAGCTGGCTGGTATGGCTGTCTTAGCAGCAAAAATTGTGTTTTTTTTTCATGAGTAAGGTAGCTATGCTGTGGATGGATTTACCTAAGGACTGTTGATTGGTTTCTCATTATATGTCCAGTCTATCCTCCAGAAATTAAAGCAATTAGCTATCACACTTCACAAATTTTCTTGTAGGTAGGTACATAGCTAGCTACCTGCAATTTTCTCCAATCTTTTTGTACATGCAGTAGCTAGAATTCCTACAACAGAATTTCATACAACAAGCAATTTAGCTAGTTTTAAAAGTTACGTACATAGCTATTATAATTCGAAACTTAATTCGGCTCATAAAACTTGATCGAGTTTCAGAATATTTCCCCAAGCTTTGAGTTCACATGCATAATTTCATTTTTCATATCAGGCTTGGAAGGCTCTTTCACAAATCGAACATTGACACCACGCTCGAAAACAAGGCAGTGGGAGGAGCCACCATAATGAAACATTCCAATTTCATCGCCTTTCTTTACCTTTTCTCCTACTTTTGCAGTAATGTCACAACTAGAGACCTCTGTCAATCCAATTCCCACAAATACAATCATACCAATGAGAGGGTTATCTGCTTGGATAAAAATCAAGCACCTGGTGGCCATGGAAGAGACGTAGCACTGCGAATAAGCAAGTAAAACTGCATGATAACCTTCTGGCAGACACACAGCAAAGTAAGATCCATCTACATTGTAGGCTTTGACAATCGTTCCGTCTATTGGGCTATGCCAGTGATGATAGCTGAATTGATTGAGAAAACCCTGATAAACTGTGCCACCTATGAATCTATCAGTGAGAGAATCACCTGCTAGCATGAAGCCAAGACAGTATGGCTGCTCCTTGATCCAGAACGTCTCACGAAACTGAACATCCCTCCTGACAACCAAGGGAGATGCCTCACAGGCATTGATAATTACATTGTCTCCGGTCACAATTGGACGAGCATTTTCCTTCAATTTCCTAACAAAAAAATCATCCCAAGAAGTGAATCCCCAGTGAGGGAGTTCAGGATCACACACGTAAGTTTCCTTGAAGCCAGGCATTAATCTCATAGCCTCTTCACACAGCCACCCATTATCCGTGTTTAGAACATCTCGTGAGTTGGGTGACTTGAGATACATGCACCACACATTAAGAATCTTTTTGAAGGTTTGATTGACCTTATCATTCTTGAAAGCATTGTGTCCTGCAGGCGTCAACATGAGATGTAAGAACATGGCTGCCAGTGGAATACCGACTAGCTCTGATGAATAAAATGGTGGAGCCATTGTTAAAGTGAAATTTAATAGACGAAGCAACACATCATGATTCGGTATCTGTTGATGCTCCAGTGGAACTTGAGTGAACATAAGGGTGAAAGACTCAAAGATTTTAGGATCTGTCTCAATAAGTACCTTTAACTCCTGGAGTGAGGAATGAAGGGGAAATAAATCGTATGCATTTTGTTCAATGTTGGCTATTTCCTTCATGTCATCTGTTTTGTAGACTTGAAGAATGAGTCGGTTCAGGAACCTGTCCACAGCAGCTGGATCTTTTGGAAGCCAACCACCAAACTGACATGCAGTGAATCCATCTGTCATTTTTGCGTATATAGCTAAAAGAGCTAACTGTACGTAGCTGATTTACTTTCCAGCAAGCAAGCAAATATAAACATAAGAAATGTAGCTAAAGTGACTGTCTTGATGTCCAACAATGACGGGTCTTAAAATTTACTTTGTTCAATAGGTAACTTGCATGCCCAAACCTATATAGCTATAATTAGCTATGTGACAGTCACGGGTAGGAATCGTGCACGACTGTCAGATAATAGGTTCTTAGGTTTGGGGAAATTACATATTGAATAAAGTAACTTTTAAGACCCATCTATTGTTGAACATCAAGACATTATGCTTTAATTGATGCAATTCTTGTCATGTGTTCTACACCAAATTTCAGCCCTATAAGACCACTAGTAGCTATAGTCATGAGTTAATATGAAAATGTGGCCAAAAATGAATGTGTCTAATACAGGAGATATACTCTTAAGCATCTCAAGTGATTTTTTGGAGTTCCTTAACACACCAATCAGATACACCTCTAACTAAGTGAACAATAATTTAATATGTGATAGTTACAGGTAAAAATCAAAATAGCTACTTTTACTTGTTTTATCTAGATTAATATTATTACTGTAGCTACATCATTTTTTTTTCCTACTTGGTAGCTATAGCAATGCAAAGTTATTGTTTTTTATTTTTGTTTTTGTTTTTGTTTTTCAAGTGCAACCGACATACCAATTTGGTATACATCTTACATGTAAGTCGAGTTGGCTGACTTAGCTAATTTCATCAGAAAAATTGCCCATCTCTGAATTCTTCTGGCTGGCCGGCAGAGAACTTTGCTTAGTATTGTCAATGGCTTATGATCTGTCACTCACGTGATAGAGGAAGTCCTATAGCATATGCAAGACTTGCAGCTCTATCCATCTCTAGAGGATCAGGAATACAAAATTCTAAGCTAGGGCCGTCATCAAACTTTTATTATAGTCTATTTGCACTCACCTTGCCCCCTGATCATTCACTATAACTGCTATAACTTTCTCAATTTCTTTATCAACTTTCAGAGCTGATTATCCACTCTCTCTGTTGGTGTTTGAAATTTGAAATTTGGATAAAAATTGAGAAAGTTGTAGCAACTATAGTGAATGATCAAGGGGCAATTTTTATGAATCCAAATAGGCTTTAGCATTCATGTGGTACTAGCTACTGACTACTCCTCAGAATTATATTGCAGAAGAGTGGAGCTTTTACTTTCTCAATGAAATACGTGGTGGATATTAGTTTCTTCCCACTAGAGTGGAACCAAACCTCATCCCCTTTGCATGGTTATGTGCGAAAAATATCTGGCAGAATCATGGAACATGACAGCAGTGTCCATCACTCTCAGTATGTAAAGTGCAAAGATCCAACTAGCTAGAGGGAAGCAGATGTGAAAAACACATACATAGCTATATAGCTGGCATGAGAAGAAACCCAAATAAAGGAAGCCGAAAAGACAGCATTTGTTGGCAGATAGCTATAGCTACTAGGAATGGCTCACTGGAAGGTCCAAAAAATTCACTAACAACATCACCCCTTACCATCACCTAAACATTCAACTAGCTACTCCTAAAGGGAAAGAATAATCTAGTATAATTATATAGTTTATGAAGTATGGTAATGTGTATTCAGAGCTGAGAACTACCTGAGGCACTGAATTTATAGTGCTACCAGTGTTAACAGTTGAATTGACTAACTTTCGTCACTAGTAGCTAGGTAGCTAAGAAATTCTACATAGGCTTAATCTCTGATATCTTGCACCATAATATATTTACGTAGCTACACCTGAAAGCGTGCAAAACATCATTCATGGGATCAATGGATCGTTTGTGACCACAAGATGAGCATTCTACATTGCAGTCTGACAACCAACTTGCAAATTACAGTAGTCATTTCTTGGGAACTATGTAGCAAACGAACTCACTGCCAACTTACTGAAGATTTATATTACTTCAGGAAGAGAGTTTGGAACATTTTGCATGTAATGAACAGAAGTGTTGTTTTTTTTTGTGTGTGTTTAGCCCCCCCCCCCCCCCCCCCCCCCCCCCCAAAAAAAAAAAAGACAAACTGGCTGGTATTGCTACATGTAATTAATGGAAATTATAATACGTAGCTACATATATCCTTTGTACTTGTTTTATATCTTAGTCATTGAATGACAACTAACTATGAGAGATGAGGCAAATAAGACACTAGCTAGCACCACATGAATGCTTATACAAAAGTTTGGTGACAGCCCTAGCTTAGGAAGTGGTGCATTTTGTATTCCTGATCCCCTAGGGATGGATAGAAGTCTTGGATGTGCTGTAGGACCTCTTCTATACTCCCGTCCATGCAAATATTCTCTTGTTGTTCAGTTGGGTGGGTTCAAAGTACTATTCATTTCTGTTGGAGACTCCCTCCCCTGTGAGCCAAAGATCGACTCCTCCTTGTGTCACCATGCTACCCCATAAATTTTAAATCTGATCTAAGTCAAAATGTTAATTGAATTTGCATAGTTAGCTATTTTGTAGAGAAGTAGGGTGGGCTCCAGGAGTTCATGGTTGGGGGGCATACATACCAACCATCCAGATTTCCCTGGATTATTAAGGGATTGGGTATCAAATCCAGACATGCAAGGAAACAACAGAAAAATCCAGGGAACATTCATCATTATGCCTACGTAGGTGCTCTTTAATGGGTTAGATAATGGCTATATACATTACCAGATTCTGCCTCGAAATCTATGTTTGCATGTACGTATCCAACATAACATCATAACAATTTCATCCAGGGATAATATTAATATTAATATTATTATGAATATTATTATATCAGGGACAAAAATCATACTATGCATGACTCATCTTTTCAGCAAGAATCATGTGCAAATGAGTGAAATCAGATTCATTGCTTTCTGTAGGATCATCAGCAGAGGATGTATAGATGCTTTCTTTCTTGATCATGAGCCCAGCTTCGGTCAATGATTCTCTGTGCTGTTCTTTGGTAAGTAATTGTGATGGAATAATTTGAGTATCTACTCTGTAGAAGGTCATCCCTAACATAGTTCCTATGATCAAATGTCCCCCAGGTTTTAGGACCTGTACAAGTCTCTTCATGTTGGCTTTGAAACCTTCAAAATCACTAGAAACACAGTTTTCCAAACATAAGGTTGTAATTATGACATCAAACGGCTGATTACAATGCTTGGAAATGACCGGCTCTTTCAGTACATCACAAGGAATAACATCTTTTGTGGCTGATCGAGCTCTTTTTTCAAGTGCTTCCCAATCAGATTCTCTAGAATTTAACGATGATAATAAATTATCAACTTACTGCAAGTTGACTTCAAATTATTGGACCCGATGGGAAAAAATATTAGGTGCACCTTGAATTGAGCACAACAAAGCATTTACTCAATATCAGTATAAAGAGGTGAAGTTGTCAGTTCTTCATATGACATGAATATTTTATTGGTGGCTAGGATATCTATACGTAGGTGAATGCACCATGATAATATACACACCAATTTCAAGCTTTGAATGCAAGGACATTAAATTTACTATGCAATCCCCTTTGCAAGCTTAAAATAATGTGTCTTGATCCCAGTTTGTATGTACTAGAGATTGTAGCTTTTACTATTTGCTACTTACTTCTTTCCCTCAAGCACAGCAACATATTTAAAGAACACACCCCAGTCAAATTTGTGCTCATCATTCGAGACCCATTTCTTCACTTGGTTCCTGTTTGCCTCTGTGTACTCTGCACAGATGATGTTCTTGAACTTAGCACTGGCACTGATGTTGGCATGAATAGTTGGTCCTGTTCCAAAAATCAGTGACGATTCTCCAGCGGGAACTATATTATGAGGAACAATTCAACCATTATTATTCCGTAGCTATACTAAAAATTAGAGAGCTGAAGCACTGCAAAAGGTTGATTATATATTTTATAGCTATGTAGTTTCAAAATAGCAGGTAGGCTGATTTTACTTAGCTACTGTGTGTACTTTCTTGCAGGTATTCATGTAATTTATTCAAAATAAACTCCATCAATAAAGGCTCCTCGTCTGGTTTCTTATTCAAATAGGAATAGAAGATCTGTAGGTATTTCTTTGCATCAAAAGTTCGCGTGCTGTCCTCCATAGCTAACTTGCACTAAGTTTTTTTTTAAATGAAGCAGACAAGGCCTCTGTATTTAATGGCCCTTGTTAACAATAATTATTATGTTGCACTTGTTGGAGCTATATTTAGAAAGTTAAAAATAACACCAGTAGCTATGCATTTAAAATTTGACAGTTCCTATAGCTAACATTCAGTCCTTTGTCGTTCTTTTGTCGTTCTTCTATTGATTTTTAGGAAGTTCCCAATAATCACTCACCTGCACATCCAGCTATAACAGAGAAGGGCATGCATGCATGCAGGAAGCTTTAATTAAATGTCTAGGCTGAGGGTCTATACTACATGTATTAACAAAGCAAATCCATCCCAATTGTGTTTTTATTTTTGGTCCTTGCTCTAAATAAGAGATCTTCATGCGAGCCCTTAGTTGTGCCCTCACTATGCTTAGGAACTTAGGGTTTAAGACAGTGAGACCTAGGGTTCTAACTAAGTTATTTAGAGACCCAATGGATCTGGGGTGCAGTATCTGAGCTTGGATGTGCGTTTCTATCTCTCTCCCCAAGGTTCTATAGCTACTGTATTATTGATTGCACAAAAAATGACTATAGCTAAGTTGCTACTACATAGGGTAATAATTAAGAGTTTCTAAAGAAGGGTTAAACAACAATATACACCGATCGAATTCGAAATAGTGAAGAATGTACCCAATGTTCTGGGACCATAATATTTATACAAGCAGAAACGTGAAACATCACTAGCATATAACACATCATACCAAGATTGACTGGGGTCTCTCAAACACCATGTTCATACATAGTCATTACCTGATGGACAAACCCTTAGGAGGAACCACAAATATTTATCCAGGACCACATAAAAAAGGAGTCACTCTGATAGCGAAGTAGACTTTGACAGTGGGGATGAATGCCATGATTATGAACCCAACAGCAGAACCAGATAAATCCTGGAACCTCGAATGAGTCTGAGCCTAGAACTCCAGTCATAAATGATCCTGAACCAACTGATGGTAATCACCTTGAATATGAAACATTGTGTCGATCAACTAGAGTAACTGGAAAACCAGATGAGTACGGTGACGCACTATATTATTTCTGAGCACCGTTGTACCAAACAGCCAGCTTATCCCCTATTGAAAGGGGGATGTAACATTAACTTTATCATCAATCATTACATCACCACATGCAGATCACATGATTCAATTCATGCCATGCTTAGGACGCCAAAACGGAAGAGTGCCACTTTTTAAGACGGCTGATTTAAATGAAAAGGTACAGTGATAGAGGCTAGAAAGCATAGAAATAATTTATAGTGTGCAGAGAATTGTGTACATGTATGTTGAGGTGCTATTGGTTAAAAGTAATTGTCAGGGCATCAGAGAGAGTCAATTTTTGGTGTGTGTGTGACACAATTGGTGTAGACTTATAGAGTGACGAGAGAACAGATTGGTGACTACTGATGGTAGTTGAGAGCGAGACGATAGTGTTTAAAAGCTATCTTATTACAATTTGTCTACTTCAGTATGTATGATGTGAATCAGATCATAAGCACCTTCATCTGGTGGTCTGTTAGGGTTTAGGGTTCAATCTAGCACTGTCCACAGACTATGGGTAGCATGAGAAATTCAGCAGTCTATAGCTGATAATACACCTACAACCCTACATGCACTACAAGTGTGTGGTTGAAAAGCTAGGTATATACCCCAAGAATGATAATTCTGAAAAGTTTATCACTGATGCATGAGAAAAAATTTTACCCTACCATCTCTTATTTCTAGGTATAACTCAGTGTAAATTGAGAAAGACCTCGGCAACATGAGGAAGAAGGAGTGTCCTATACTGCTGTAGCTTATTGGCAACATACATGGCAGTTATAAGGACCTCTCTGGCAAGTTCTAAGGTAGTGGCTATCTCTCTTCATAAAGTCACATTATTTTTCAAATCAGGTTTATCCTGCTGATGCTGTTGTTTCCGGGATAATACTGTGGACTGGTGATATACTACTGCTGTTCAGCTGTTGGGCTAGAGGTGTGAGAGTACCGAGGCTGCTTCTATCCACACACACACACACACGATGGTTTCATGAAGTGACCCTTGGGCCACTCTTTGCTGGAAGTCATGTCTATTTTTCTGATATTATATACACTACTGTTACTACTAAAAACTGGTAATGGTTATTTTGTCAACAATAATGTGTTAGTACAAAAAAATAACGGTAATGGTTGATTATTTACATACCTTTATAGTGTTAAAATCACTTCCATAGAAAACGACGCAGTCTACATCGCTGACTGGTCAGACAAAACCAGAAAGCTGTCCGAATGTCCACCAAAACAAGCTCTAGGAACTAAGCACCTTCACTCAACCGTTAGTGCGCCGAAACGGAAGAGTGCCACTTTTTGGCAGCTGCACTCTAAACTAGGTTTTGGACGTTTTGTGGAGTGCAGCAAGCGATCAGTAGGTGCTGTATTTTTAGAACATCGCTTTTTTGCTACTACTGAGCTTTCTTTGTATGCTACCACTGTTTGCAAGGATTAACAAGCTTCAGCTTTTGCGGTAGAGCTAAAAATTTGCAGTGGGTACAAACTAAGAAAATTTCATTTCTTGTGGTGTGCGTTAATTGGGGGAAATTAAAATTAAACTGCACGTTTAATTGAGTTTCAGGGACAGTTGCGGTCCGCCTGAAAATTAGCACCATGATTATAGACAGCATGTAATGTGGCATGTTTGGTAAACCACAAAATTATAATGATAAAATAAATAACTTTGCAGCTAAGCAATAAGGTAGTATGGGTAGCTTTGGCAACTACACTGAGACATCAGGAATTCTTCCGAAGACGAATACAGGAGTGCCTTCATCTGTGTGTGTGTGGGGAGAGAGAGAAATTATGGAATATCAACTATTACTAAATTACACAGGAAACACTCTCACTTACACTGGTAAAACACCCAGGTCCATGTGGACAATGTGGCTTATGTAAGAGGAACACATACACCACCCATCAGACTTGGAAGGATGATGTTCAGAAAAAGTTATCGGAAATTTCTACAATTCCACTGAACAAGTTGGGGAGTACAACAAGTTGAATAGTGGCTACATAATTAACTAACTTGAAACAGCAGACCTCTCCCGTTAGCTAAGATGTGACTATAGACAGTGTGCATCATTTAGAAGACTGCTCAAAACAATTTAGCTAATAATAATGTACATGTACAGAACTGCACATTACAGGTATTTTATTAGTCTGTACACTCTGGTCTTGCAAAATATAGTAGACTTCCAGCCACCTTTAGGGCTGTGGACTCACTTTAGGGAACCCTGGATATGCCCTGAACACAGGGGTGGCCTCATTTCAGGGTTCCTGGTACCATGTGATAAGCGATGAACATCATATTAACGACTCTTACTGTAGGTGTGTGTGCAGTGATGGCGGAGTACATGGCAAAAAGCAACAACCATATCAGACCGCACCTGAGAGCAGGTCAAAGGGTATACATCAGTGGAAACGAAGAACGCACAGGATACTCCGGCTGACACCCTAGTGTGGTTACATGCTTACTCAAGATTCGGGAAAAATGTTTTAGTGATCTCCCCTGACACAGACTCTAGAAAAAACGGTAGTCATCAAAATTAATGCTTTGGGGAAGCCCCCCCCCCCCCCCAAGTACCTTGACCTTACTGCATTGCAAAGGGCAATAAACTCAGTGTCACAGTGATCTTTCCTTAGTGACAACTGACAAAAGATGCAAAATCATCAGATCAGTGTACACACGAATGCTCCTGAAACTCTTTCAAGAAAAGTTTTATATGTGGCACAACTTCACTACCAGGAAGTCCAGCAGACAGACGATGGATTCCTAGTAGGGTCTATTTCAAAAAAAGTCTGTTCTGCTTTTGATACAAAAGAGACCCCTCATTCGTACTACCTCTCTCTTATTAAGGACCCTATAGATGCACAAACACGGCATGAGCAATGGATAGCAGCAATTAGGGATGCTACATGGGAGAGAACATATTTCGAAGAAAGTTCAGTTGCATCTCTTGACGCACTTTGTTACCATTTCAAAAGAGGTTTAACTATTGGAGTCAGGCTATTTCTGCTGAAATGAATACATTACCAGTAACAAAATGTGGATGGGAAGTGAATGGAAGTCAACTGCAAGTGGGATTCGGCTCAAAACATAGCTGAGGTGAAGAAACGTGTTCATTACCTCTTGAAAGGTTGCAATTGTAAAAAATCACAATGCCTCAATGGAAGATGCAAGTGCTACAGCAATGACAACACTTGCAGACCAGGGTGCAACAAGGTACATACCATTTGTATACTCAGTCTATCCATCATTATAGACAGAGAAAATTGAAACTGAAATCATAACTATGGCTGACATATTTCACCAATTTCTTCTCCATAATAGCTAGCCTATTCACAGTGAATTGTATGTAATGATTCTCTTATACTTGCCTCATATACTTGCTCAAATCTGTCACCAGTCTCTGCCACACTTTATCTATGCTGCCACACTGTACCCTACAAAATACACCATGTTTCAGGCATCCTATTGCAGCAAGGAAAAGTCTGTCAGGAACTATATTTATTCAAGCAATACTACAGGGCAAGCTCACTCTAAAAGCAAGCTGGCTAAGCCGTAAATTCTGGCTGGACAAAATGAGCACAAGTCTCCCATACCAACTTACCACGTGGTCCATCTTTATATCCCTTCTGGTAAATGATCAATATTTATCATGTACTTGTTCTATCATAGTTCCTTTTAAATGTATGGTAGTTTAAGAAGTCTTCTTACCCTCAAACAGAAAGTTATAGGCGATAAAAAATCAAGTCCCAATCGCGCCATTTTGAAAAAAAAAAATTTTTTCTTGCTGATTTCAGCGTTTTGGGGAGTTTTGTATTACGGTCAATACGAAATTGATGACGCCACAGAACGTGGAACTAGCTAACTACTGCTATTTAACGAGGCGCTCGCGCGCGCGATCCCGGATTTTAGTAGGCGGGACCGGGACGGGACAGAACATCCCGCGCTTCCCGGATTTTACAGCGGTTTTCCAAAATCTTGCAACTGCAGAAAGCGAGTCACATGATCGATATGAGCAATCTGACCAACCAGTTCGCTCCAATCACTTCCGCTTTCCACTTTCCTGTTGCAAGGTTTTGGAAAACCGCTGTAGTAGGCGGGACATCCCGCGCTTGTCCCGTCCCGTCCCGGATTTTAGTAACAACCGCTATAGCTATATAGGTGGCGACGAAGATTTCGTCGCCGCGACCCAGCGGCAAAATAAACTGTTAACAAGCAGGATATCCTTGGAAGCTCACTCGCCCAATAACTGTACACAAGTGATTCCTAACAATAATTATTATAAAGGCAGCATAGCTATAATATAGTTAGAAGGCTACAGCCAATAATGGAAAGTGAAGATAAAACTGAAAACATACCACTACTGCAAATAAATCAAGCAGAAGAAGACTTGGACAGTAATTGTGACAAAAATCTAAATGATAATAGACCAGCAGCAGAGCAGGACTTGGACACTAATCATGACAAAAAATATACTGGACCAACAGATAATGGACCAGCAGCAGAGCAGGACTTGGACATTAATCATGACAAAAAATATACTGGACCAACAGATAATGGACCAGCAGCAGAGCAGGACTTGGACACTAATCATGACAAAAAATATCATACTGGACCAACAGCAGAGGAAGACTTGGAGAGTAAGAAAAGGTTCTTGGGCACTAGATTTTCCTAACCTGTAGCTACCTATTCCCATAGAACAGCTAAGTCAGTAATAGCTATGATATATACATACTCTAATACATGCATGTACTCCAAACAACAGTGCTGATCAGCTCTCTCTAGTGTGGAGCCTCATGTATGTAGACATCTGCTTTGGAGGTGGTACGAGGTACTAGCTACAGATAGTTATATATTGCCTCAATTGCTGTTATCATGAACCCAAGGGGATGATATACTATAGCTATAGCCAAGCAAATTAACTGTATTACTATTGTGCATGGTTATTTTTGTTCCTTGCATGAATACCATGCATGTTCTAAACACTTTGATGGGATCAAAGTAATTTAGAGACCCTATTGGTGTCATGACTCGAGTGCACTTGCATGGGACCAAGTGCATGGGACACACTAGCTTATAAACCAAAGGCGGATCCAGATGGGAGGAATGGGGGCGATTGCCCCCCTATAGAAATGGGTGTGGCATTTTATCCACAAGCTGAATGACTTTCAAAAACCTTAATATAATTATAGCTATAGCTTTAAGCCAACTCTAGGTTTCCAAAAGTATGGCATTTTTTGCTTTGCAGATGTGCTTCCCTCCCTCCCTCCCACACCCACCCCCAAGCTTGCCAGCCCACAGCCTAATTAACAGCCACATGATCATCAATTTCTCCAAAGTTGCCTCCCCCCCCCCCCCCCCCCCCCCCCCCCCCCTTCTCAAAATCCTGGATCCACCACTATAAAACACTGAATGGCCATGCAGGTGTTGCACAGTCATGCATGCATGTCCTTTTTGCAGATCATGTGAAAGAGAAATGGAGAAGGGCTGCAACATTTATTTGTCTGTGGCTGACATACTTGATGTGCAGCATGGCATATTCCTTACTTGCTCCTTTCTTTCCTGCAGAGGTACAGCTAGAAACAGGAGCACATTAATTATTATAGCTAGCTACATTGAAGCATGACATGATACTATTTTGGTAGGTATGTAACTAGCTAATGTGTATCAGTAGCAGTTAGCTACTTTACAACCCTTTAGGCACTACTGTTAAGTAACTGTAAGTTCTTAAGAACAGTCTTATAGCCATTATGGATACTCAATAGTTCCAGTAGGATTTTCATTGGTATAACCCTTTGGAATCAGTCTTATAGAATTAATGCTGAGCTAAATCTCATCACATTATGTGTAGCTATGACCAAACTAATTCAGTTAACTAATAGTCTATGTATGTTCATTATTACAGGTTAAGAAGAAAGGGTTTAGTTCTTTCTGGACAGGTGTGATTGTGGGATGTGCTCCTTTGTCTGTTGTGTTCCTCTCTCCACTATTTGGCTACATTGTAATTAGTACAATAATTATACTCTACCCATTTCCCTGTATACCTGCCAAAAATTGTTCTTTTTGTTGTTTCAGCTTCCTTTATTTAGAGGAGTGAAGTGCATGATGTTTTCAGGTTTAGTGATCATTGGTGGCGCATACATCTCACTAAGGTATGGTGCTCATGTGGAGTGAAGGAAGTGTAGAATTAAGACATTAACATGCACTGAATTATTACCTTAATAAACGGGTATTAATTTTGGCGATCATTAGCGAGCATACAATAAACTCTACCCTCTAATGAATATAGTTAGCTTTACTTTATAATAGAAGAAATGCAAAAAATCACTACGTGTAAATAATAAGGTAATCAATAATTAAGCACATTATTTCAGAAGTGACTCCTACTGTTAGCAAGCACATGTAGCTATGTGTATGTGTTACAGTGGATTTACGCTCCATTCAAATATTCCGTACACGGAAAGTGTAAGCTTTATGCGTGCATACATTTATATTGAAAAATAAGGCCAATTAAGGCATAAGCTTCCCGTGTACGGCATATAAATCCACTGTATCAAGCTTATAAGTTTATATACTACTTAAGAGTCACTTCAGAATAATTCAGTGTTAATGTCTTCATTCTAAGGCTTCCTTCACTCCTTCTTTCTCTGCCTGCTACTGTACACAATTAATCAGTATGTTAGTTTTTCAGATCTGCTTCCCTCCAGTTGGATCTTTGTGCTGTACGCTAGCATAGCGAGAGTGATTGAAGGGGTAGGCACTGGTATGTTCACTACTGCCATCTTCTCAATCCTGCCAGATCTTTTCCCCAACTCAGTTGCAACAATCATGGTATGGCAAAAGGGGAGGGAACACAGAAAAAAAAAACAAATAATAATCATGTTATCTGAGATACAGTTTTATGTCACATTGATAAACTTTTGTGCTGAATTAACAAACTGTTATGCTGTTATGTTATTTTAACATAAAAATATGATGATGCATCTCATTGATTCACTCTAGTGTCTGTAGAGCAATATAGCCACCACAGCACACACAATAATTTTTTTTGTATTCCTGATCCTCTAGGGATGGATAGAGGTTGCTGGAAGTCTTGGATATGCTATAGGACCTCCTATTGGGGGAGTCCTCTATCACGTGAGTGAATCTTATGCTTGCGACTTCCTCTATACTCCTGCATGTCCATGTGAATATTCTCTCTTTGTTCAGTTGGGTGGGTTCAAAGTACCATTCATTTCTGTTGGAGTATTGGTGTTGATACTTGCCCTCCCCTGTGTCTTGCTGATTAAGAAAAAAAAAGAGCTAAAAGGTTAACTCCTCCTTGTGCAGTCACCTTGTTATATAAAGTATGTGTGTTATCATACAGATTCTTCCAAAAAATCTACCATTTCTTGTAAGATTCTCCTCTCAGTGTTCACTGATCTCGTGTTTATCCTACTAGGTTAGCAATGATGAGGAAAGTAACCAGACATAAGTAGTGTCAAATGTAGCTTCTTTAGGGATAGAGCCTTCAAATCAAGTGAAGCTTCTATCTACTCCTCACCCCATTTCCCACTTCACTTTATTTTCTAGTAGTGACATAACTAGCTATACTTATACAAGTGAGTGCAAAACCTTTCTTCCAAATGAAAAGGTTATGTAGGGATGGCCTAAAAATCTGGCTGGATTTACTGCCTCACATCAAACCAATCCCTACATTTGCATCTACTGCCTATTATATGAAATGTAGGTCTTAATCGATTAGATAATGCTGCAGTAAATTCAGCCAGATTTTGGAGCCATCCCTACATAACCTTTTCATTTGGAACAAATTTTTTCACTCACTTATAGATAAGTATAGCTTACTGCTGGGAGGCCTTACAGAAAGCCAAAAATATGAAATTCACATGTTGATAGGTTAAGCTAACAAGTAGCTTACATGGCTGTTGCCACTATGCTATCTAAGCTTACAAGACTTGTTTTCAGCACTATAGACTTCTTGTTTTCAACACAGCTGCTTCATTGCTAAGCAAAAGATTCATGAAATTAACGATCTTGTAATGGCAGAATAGCTGTAGCAGCACTATATTTTTTAAGCAAAACTTTGGTCAAAAATAATTTAGTCTCTACGTATATATGTAGCACTCTAACAGACAGCCACAACAGAATTTTGACCAGTGAGTCTGTACAGGCCCGTACACAGACTTTTCAAAGGGGGGGGGGGGGGGGGGGGGGTGCAAATAGGGTGTATAGTTGTGATATCACAGCGTGCAAAGCGTGCCATCTAGGGGGTCTGGGGGTATGCTCCCCCAGGAAATTTCAGATTTTATGACCTCTTAGATTGATCTGGGGGAGATTTTGGCTGCAGTTTTTCCTATGGTTTAGTAATGCAAGTTCTTGTACATGTAAAAATTAACATGGTAAAAGTGGTACAATCACAAAGTGCATCCCCCTGCACTGTGTACAAGCAATAGAACAAAAGTCAATTTTTGAAATCTACAATTATCTATCTTCTAGCTATGTAGCTATAGTTAGTAGTTCAGTGTTAGTATTTTGAGAGCCTCTATACTGGAGAAAGAAGGGTTTCTAATTTATATTGTCTTATGACCTGCTATCCCTACATAGAGAGTGCAAATGCACTCACTCTCTGAACTACAACAGTAGTTGTAGCTAGCCACCAATGAGCTATAACTTTTAGTCCGCATACACAATTTACAGTGTTGTCAAATATCCTGGCACTTATTTTTATTGGATTTTTTGCTCCAATCCTCCAACCTTTCCTTTCTGAACAGGTAGGTGCATACCTATAATGCATGTATTGTACTAACTATAGTTCTTGCAGTTTAATCTTAGCCCACTATATGTTGGTTTGGTGTTTCTCATTTCACCTGCAACGTACCTTGTCACTGCTATCATCGTTGGGCCATTATCTGATAAACTGGTGAGAACTCACCTCTACTCTTTTTGGCATAACTCATGATACACTATATGTTTAGGGTTATCGGTGGTTCATTGTGTTTGGGTTGATGCCAGTCAGTGTGGGATTTTTTTTGGCAGGTCCAGCACAATTTATAGCATCTCCGTAAGTCACAAGTGTGTACAGTAGGTAACAGAAGTACCACGAGTGTTTTGATTACAATATAGGAGACTATGGCTCACGTGTGTTGCCTTTGTCATCATAGGAATATCTGCTGCCATCTCTTTCATACCTGTGTATGCAGATTTACTTGAAACAGCTAAGTATGTACCCAACACGATTTAAGTATGTACATAATGTAGTTAGCTAGGTAGGTACGTAGTGACTGAATATACATGAAATAACACAACTCAGTCTATTCATTTAAATTTGTGCTCTGATTTTTTGTACTATAGAAAAATATTGGACACCAAAGATGAGGGAGATGTTAAGGCATTGATTGCAACTGTGTCAGGTGTAGTGGCATCGGCAACATTCCTAGGGTGAGTTTAATCGATCGTCCGAAAAGACCTCATTTGTATATTATCTTTCCAGTCCTCTGTTCTCCCCTCTTTATCTCCTCTATATCTGTTGCCTTCACATGATTTTTTTTACTGTGTTCGTTTTTTTAAAGGCAATTTTTGGGCCCTGTGATATCAGGTGGCATGGCTGAAGTTCTTTCTTTCCCCACAAGTTCTTTTATTTTTGGTGAAGTCATTCTAGCACAGGTAAAAAATAAGGGAGGACTCTGTTAGGGTTTCTGCTCAAGAAAACCCTGGGTTCGTGCTGTATGATCAAAGATAGTTGGCAAAACTAGCTAACAGCACAAAAAAGAAATGAGACTTGAATGTGATGAGAGCTTTTATACATGACCAAGTGTACATGGCTGTTTTAAGTGGCTAGCAAAAGATGTATGCATGGGTGGACTGTATTGAGCCACCACTACAAGTATAAAGCCATTTCTATAGTGACAGTAGCAACTGTTGACCTAGGAAAAACACTGTATGAGACAAAATCTTTGGATCTGGGACACTTGTAGCTAGGACCCTATCTCAGTATATAGTTAGGAGCTAGCTATAGTTTAATTCTAGCCACATACTATTGGAAAAGCTCTTTTCATGAGCTTTCATTTGGTATTAAATTGGATTTATTCCAGCTAAAACACAATTAGGCTGAGTCTTCCCTCAATTAGCTTCGTCTGCTAGCTACGTAACAGGCCCACATGAGATATACATATTGAATTTCTCATAACACCAGGAAATCTTGTCAATAGATACTAGCCATAGCTCCAAAAGTAGCATTTCCTTTGTTCGTATACTTTACCTTATGGTATATCTGACTGGAAAAGAAAGGCAAATACAAAATTTCCTGTCTACTGGCTTTTGGACTAACGAGCAAGCTGACTCCCAAATGCTGTGATCTAACTGTATTCTTTGTACATTTATACCATGACAAATAAACAGATGAAGAAGTGGTTATAGCACTGCACTTTGTTACTGTGAGGCATAAAATTAATAAGACTACATGCATGCATGCATGTTCTGCTTCCAATTCAGCTCTGGGAACTATAGCTACCCAAGGCATTGAAATGGCATACATAAATACACCAGTGACAACATTTGAATAGACACAATAGTAGGTACTATGGTAATGTATGCAGCTGCCTGCCACTTACACAATTCAACATATGCTATATATATATATATGAATACTTGCTTGCTCGCTTGCTTTCAAATGTTGCACATTGCCCTATATAGTTACAAATATTGATGTGACAGGTGAAATCAAGATATATTTTGTATGAGTAGATGCAGCTATCAACTGAAGCATGTTATATTATGCAGGCATTCTTACTGATGGGTGTCACTCTCATAAGGAAGTATACGTGAAACTGATCCTGGTGCTCTGAACTGGTTTATTTATTTCTTTAATTTTTAATTGGGGTGAAGCCCGGCCCACACTAGTGAGAAGAACATCTTTTATTCCACAAAGCAGAGTCATAGATAAGCCTAGCACCTTCAATCTACTTATATCCTAGTGCCTGCTATCCACTATGACAACGATGTAGAAATCAATCTATTAGAGTATGCACATTATGCACACACAAATACATGACACGACAGGACAGGACATGTTACGCCTGGGGCATTTTGGAGTATAGACCTAGATATACGCAGTTTCAATGAGTCATGACATGAGGGATAGCTAGCTATTTGCACCATGCAGCCGATACAAAATGAAAGTAAGACACTATAGCTAAGCAATGAGAATAGCCTTCAGGGCTCCATATTATCCCTTGAAGATCCTATAACTAGAGTTATAAGGAGTTAGCTATGTATGTAACTGGCAAAAAACAAACAAAAAAACAGCCAACTCATAATTATTAGCTAAAAGGGATATATATGGGGATGCCAAAAAAAAAAAGAAGCATATACAGTGAAACCGGACCCTCCCAGAAGCGGACGACCTCCGTAAAACGGACAACCATCAAAGCACCAATTGAATTTACCATGTATTTAAAACCTCCCTCCAAACTCCGGACAGCAGACACTGCTCGATGTCCAAACCAATTACATATAAAATTGCCTCCGAAAAGCGGACATTAGGCCACACCCACAAGCCACACCCATAGATTACTTGCTAAACGAGCGCGCGAATGAAATTATGACATAGCTAAGTCTTGAGCTATCCAGTAGCAGATCTTCTTAGAGGCAGATGAACATTTGGACATTATAGCTTTAGAGAGACAGTAATACCTGCTAAATCCACCTCCTTCACTGAGTTGTAAGGAAAGCACTCATTTATGACTACTTTTCTAAACAATTCATCAGACACTCATTTTTTGCATGGAAATAATACTTTGTTTGTAAAACCTCCAAGATAAGGACAACCTCCGAGATAAGGACAAAGGTCTTTTCCCACAAGTGTCCTCTTTTCGGAGGTTCCACTGTATGATAACAGTAAGGGGTCAGTGCAACTTACACTGGTCCACATGTCATGAGGTCAGAAGGGTATAGACAAGATTGGTCCATTGTATTTGAAGCTTCAAGTACCACACAGCAAACAACATGGATTTGGCATTAGTGAATCGTGTGAAAGTCATGTGACCATATCTATTATTCGACCTCTGTTCGTTAGCCCTAGTTCGTTAGTAAGCCTACCATACTGCCATTTTAGTGGTAGAAAGTTATCGCTTTGGCTTTGAAGTGGGTAAGGCCAGAAAATGCATCTTATAAACCAAGTTTCATTTGCACTTTGTGATAGATTAAGGGCTTATTGAGCTGTGAAACAGCGAGAGGGCATGTAACTGCTAAGGACGGCATAGTGTAAAATGTATAACTAAATGCTCGATCTAGCTCTATCAGCATACGTCCGGATACTGCGGTAAACTGTAGTTTATGTTATGCCATCTCACCGCTTCACGGTTCGATGCACCCTTGGTGGTAGGCTTGTTTGTTTCTCAAGTTATACACAACCAATAATAATTTCCTGTATCATGCTTGGGCACGTGCCAGGTACATTACGTTTAGCTCAGTGCAGTTATGGCAAGTTAGGGTAGTAGCTACAGTATGGTACGGCAATGTTACACCACTGTATTTCATCGTGTATCATCAGCTAAATACATGCATGACTGTACCGTTCTAGCCTTCTAGCTACATAGTCTATTATTTATTGTAAGTTAACTTATACATCAGGCCATACCAATTAGATTTTATGTTGCTCGGGCGAAAATATGCTGACTGATGGGTAGGTAGGTCGGTTTGAAAATGATAATGATAATAACTAGGAAAGTTTAGATATGTCAAGACTGAATCAGTCTGATGGACAGAATGTGATGGAGGGAATAAATACTGTCATAAATGCACTTTTCTTCATTATTCTATCCTTGGCATCCAATAATATCTAGTTTGGCCAAAAGTACTGACCTATTGTGAGGTAGTAAAAGCAATTTGAAATTTTCCACAGTAGCTAATCATCATAGTACTTTCAGGCCTCGCTAACAATGCAGAAATTAGGTGTGCTTTATCTAGAGTATCATTATTAAATGCAATCTTGATTTTAGTGGGTCGGTAGGGCCCGAGCAACATAAAATCGTATTGGTATGGCCTCAACAATAACAACAAAAAAAAACAATTTTCACACAATACAATTGTTTCACCAGTCATGACGATATGTAGTCTTTAATACAGTTATGACTTCATGTTCTATCTTTTTTTGAGTAGTACTTATGACAAAAGTACAGGTAGCTGTACACTCATGTACAATGGAAACTGCACTGAGAATATACCTCGATGGAAGGCAATTATAATTATAGCTAACACCTGTTAAATGGGACAGTCATACTCATTGCTTATCCTTTCTCCTAAAATATCCATATATTGAAGTGGACAATAAGAATCACCATGGCTGGTAGTGAAACAAGCTAGTAAGGCACCGATATCATAATTTACCTGCAAATAGAGAAAGTATTATAATAGCTACGTATGTACTTATTCTTATTGGAGTTAGCTTACTCTGCCTATGTCAGAATTCACATAATTATTTGATATAAGGCCACTATTAATAGAATAATTGTTTCCTGTCCATCGCCACCGCATCAAAAAATATTATTACTGCCTAGCGCCTGCCATTGCTCATGCGCGCAGTAGAGCGGGCACATTTGGCTTCACGCAGCTCTTTTTGGGAAAGCCCGTGGTGAATGACTAGTCTCGCAGCCCGCGAGACTAGTGAATAATAAAGACAGGACTCTTGAGACAAACAATGAAGCAGTAATAGAATAATTATAATAACCGCCCGCCCGCAGCACTTGTGGATGTCTTCTTGGACAGGAAACTAGGATTCTACAAATAGTGGCCTAATCTCCAACATTTATCAGAGATAACTGCATGATCACTCATAACTGCAGCATATTTTTCAATAATCTCAGTCAATTCCACTTCGCAGCTCGATAAGCCCTTAATCTTATCACAAAGTGCAAAATAATTGTCAGTATAATTATTATACTGTAGACTTTGTATTAGTGTAAGGGAGTTTGGAGAACTATCTTTGAATGCCATAAAGCAGAAGTGGATGTGTGCTACAATACAATACAATAATGCAATTAGGTTATTGGCCTGGTTCCCAAACCTTACTTAGACACCAAAATATATGATATGCTTAACTGTATGCAACCATCAGTGATGGAACTGATGGCAGTAGTATTTATCTTAATCATCTGGCCATCTTGGTTAGTGTCAATAGTGTGCAATGTGCCTATACTAATAAAACTGGGTTCATAATCACTGTTCCATCCACTAATTTCTATGCAGCTTTTAGGGATTAAGCTATTAGTGAAGATACATGGGTTACAATCATGGAAGAGGATAGTCATTTTGATTACAGCAATACTGGGAGTGGTATCTTTATGGAACAAAGTGAACAGAGTGGATGCAGTGAAGTGGTAGAGGAGGATGGTTATGTGCATATTGATGAATGTAATAATTATGTCAACTTAATTATTATAACTACTGCACTAGTGTTACTCCCACCATTAGCAATCATTAACACCATGTTCTTATCAATGAATACTTTAAGAGTCGTCTGGGAAAGCTAATGTCCCAAAGGCCAGGTGGTGTTGGTGGACGTGGTGGTTCCTTGTGCCTGCATGTCAATTGTCAATGTTCACTGCTAGCTACTTGGATCATTACTGTACCACTGATAGAATAATCAGTTAACATGAATAGCACTTAGCTACTGTTTGCATTCCTCATAACAATATCTTTCATCACCATTTCTGTTTCGGGGACGGAGTACTAACTGGGAAGGCTTCTTCCTTTCAACTTTGATTTTCCTATAATATTCAAGACATTCATAACTATAAAGCTAGCTACCTTTAACCAACCTTTGTCTTCTCGGGGTACACTGATCTACCCAGGCTTCAAGATAAAATCTGGTGGATTCTTGAGTCTAGCTACTTCTACAATTCATAAAATAATATATTATGCATTGCCTTGTAGCTAACTTTCTAGTAGATAGCCATCCTGTTTCGTCCGCTTGAGGAATAGCTATTTTCATTACTGTTAAACAATAATGATAATGACAATAATGATAGCTACTATATTATTATGTTACCTAAGTTTGCTGTGCCCTTGAAGAAGCTTATAGCGTAAGCCCTCAATTGTCGACCACCTAATTTGTGAGTTATGTATCTTTCTTACCATTGCAGGTACGAAGATGCAACAAAAACGAGCCTGTAGATAATTTAACGACCGCTGACAAGCTATTCTTAAGGGGTTCTTTTTATACTATAAATATTTCTATCACTTTTATTGTAATGATATCACATTGTCCCTTATAAAATTTGATATAATATGAATAGAGCATTCAAGAGCTATAACACTATCAAGCACAAAATTAGATAAACACGTTTTGGCAGATTGCACAATTGTAGCCTCCATCTGTTTCTTCCAGGCAACAGACATGGCTCCATAAACCACAATCTTTGCTGCTACACTGAATCCATTCACGGTCAGCCAATACGCAGCCAGACTCATCAATATCATCTTTATACAGCCCAAAACATACACAGCAAATATCTTCATTGGCCTCCTGGTTGCTTTCAGGGTCCATTCTCTTCCTCTTAGGGTAGGTCTTCACAGATCCAGTGAACTCTCCAGGTAGCTTCCTCCTGTTTCCAGATAAAGAAGGTACAGAATGCTCACCAGAAACCTTTTTTGATGCCTTTCCTTTGTCCTTGTTCTGTTTGTTTTTTTTTTCACGGGCAATGGAAAATGAATCTCCTCTACGTAGACTCAACTGAGGCCATCAGTGACGAAAACAACACCACCAACCCTGAGATATCGGGCCTTCATGTTTTCTTCCCTTCTTTTTCACGACAGCCTCAACAATTTTTAGAACTTCCCCCCTTGTTTTGCCATAACCCATCTTGAAGCAGTTGATAAGAAACTTTGCAAGTTCTTTTTCCTCATCTTGAGTAAGGTACGGTTTGGGGCCAATATTACTGCCGTGAATAATTCTTCCAGACAGCCTATCCTTTAAGGTTGCTCGTGGAACACTGTGTTCCAAAGCAGCTCTGTTCACTCCCGCTTCCATGGCCCCCAACATAGATTGGTTCGACCAGCTACGAAGCTTAGCAGGCCGATTAGGAGCTTTACGCTGACTTTCCGGCGGCTGATTCTCCTTATTATGGCTTTTCTTCTTCTTAAGCTTAGGCATTGTTACCTCCGTTCACCGCCGTTCACCTCCGCAGCCCCTCCGTTACACCCGCGCTCACGTGATAGGTCGACAATAAAATGGTAAAGGTACGTCGACGTAAAGTACCGGTCGACAATTGAGGGCCTACGCTAATTATGGTCTGGGTCTAAATAGTAAGTTTGGTTATTACTATCTTACTTACAGCTACCTATTATTTCCCACGAAGACTCTCGGCCTCAGGCGGCCATTTAATGTCCATCTCTTCAAATTTCTTTGCATTTTCAGCCATACTTCCCGCTCAAAATTGGTACAGTACAATCACTACTGTGCACATCATTGTAAAGTTGCCTGATTTTGTATAGCACAGTACCGATGAAGAGAATTGCTTTGATTCAATACTATTAAAACAGGGGAGAAACTCTTTGCTGATACAGTGCTAAATTTACAGCATCCATGTATCTGTACTGCGCATGTCCCTTATACGGGAGCGAATATCATTCACGGTACACCGATTTGCTGGTCGCGTCGGTTGTCATAAAAAAGGTCGTCAATTTGCACGCATGCGTGTTGAATTCCATTGGTTTTGAATTGAGATGAACGCGCATGCGTACAAATTGACGACCTTTTTTGTGACAACCGACCTGCAATTCGGTGTATACTGCAGATTTCACTTGTGTTTGAACATTGCGTGGGCTACTGCGCATGTTTTGTACGTATTGCAATTTTATACAGTGGTAATGAGGGTCAAAGGTCATACGCAAAACTCAATGTTCGAACGAAAGTGTAGATTGCAGCTCCGTTCGAATTTCCGTCAGAAGCGTATGGTTTGTGCGGGCCATACAAATTTAGGCCTATCAACACTTCTATTTATGGCACGCACAAACCATATGCTTCATACGGAATGTTCGAACGGAGCTGCAATTGACTGTACAGTGAATTGCAATAGCGTTGAGAAATTCCGTCAAGCGTGACGACCTCTTACAGTCAATTGCAGCTCCGTTCGAATTTCCGTCGGAAGCGTATGGTTTGTGCGTGCCATACAAATTTAGGCCTATCAACACTTCTATTTATGGCACGCACAAACCATATGCTTCATACGGAATGTCTGCAATTGACTGTAAGAGGTCGTCACGCTTGACGGAATTTCTCAACGCTATTGCAATTCACTGTACAGCGGATTTACGTTCCGTTCGAATATTCCATATGCCGTGCAAAGGAAGCATATGCTTTGTGCGTACATACATTTATATTTAAAAACAAGGCATAAGCTTCCAGTTTACGGCATACGGAATATTCGAACGGAGCGTAAATCCGCTGTACCACCGGCACCACCCCGTACCCCGTACAGATTGTGTCCTGGAAGTGTCGATCCTTTACCTCCTTTTTCGGGGCGGGGCCGGGGGCCGAAAGGAGGTAAAGGGTCGGCGCCGCCAGACTATCGATCGCATGATATGGAGCTGGAGCAGGAGACAGAACTTATACCAACTACCCGTGTGATACTGTGGACAGCTCCAAGATGTTCATCAAGTGTTTTTGAGAGATCTGTGCGTGAGCTCAGAGAAGTGAAAGTGCTGTATGAACCACATCGGCCAGCGTATCATTTCGGGCCAGAGAGAAGCCTAAACAAATCCACTTATGATATTGATAAGCTTACTGACCAACTGAGTAAGTACGCCTCGTATACTTATGACTGTGCAGCTCGAAGGTTACTTGCAAAGTATGAAGACTGCAATGCTATCTTTATAAAGGACAATGTATTATTTATTCCAAAGGAGCAGTATTCTAAATATGTAAAAGGTAAATTTTCTACTTTTAAGCACACCTTTTTGATAAGAAATCCTCGTGAAGCAATATTATCATTATGGAAAGTTTGTACGAGGAATGGTTTTACTTTTATAAAAAGAGACCCTTATTCTAAGCTTTATGAGTTATTCCAGTTTATTCGAAACACTGGGAGACCTGTTACCGTTATTGATTCAGCTGATCTCTTGGAAAATCCTGAATCCATCATGCAGCAGTATTGTATGGAAACAGGCCTGCCATATGATAAAAAGATGCTCACCTGGTCACCTGGAATTGTGGAAGATTGGGCTGAGGCCAATTCATATTGTGAGAAGTGGCACTGGAATGCAATGTACAGTTCTGGTTTCAATAGGAAAGTGAGTGCTGAAGATTCTTCTGTGGAAATCCCTCCCATTGTGGAGGAAGAAATCCAGAATGCAATGCCTTTTTATGAGACCATGCACAAGTTTTGTATGACTGTTAACTAGCTAATAGTTGACCATTATTATAATTATTGAGCAGGTAGCGCGCGCATGCGTGCTAACGAGACCCTTTACCAGAAAACTAAAGGAGAACCTAATAATGGTACTTCTAAACTAAAATGGAAAGAGAACTGATACCCACTACACGCGTGATACTATGGACAGCTCCAAGATGTTTATCAAGTGTTTTTGAGAGATCTGTTCGTGAGCTCAGTAAAGTGAAAGTGCTGTATGAACCGCACCAAAGCACATTTTATTTTGGACCAGAAAGGGATTTAAGAACTTACTTCAATACCCGTGATACTGACCTTTTGAGTAAGTATGCCTTGCATACTTATGATTATGCTCATCAAAGGCTACTTGCAAAGTATGAAGACTGCAATGCTGTATTTATAAAGAATATGGCCTATTATATTCCAAAGGACCGGTATTCAAATTATGTAGAAGGTGATTTTTCTACCTTTAAGCACACATTTCTGATTCGAAATCCTCATGAATCAATATTATCAAGATGGAAAGCTTGCAAGAGAAGTGGGTTTACTTTTCCTGGTAAGGTAGAAACAGACTCCTATGTTATGCTTTGTGAATTATTTAAGTTCATTAATAAGAACGCTGGGAGACCGGTTACTGTTATCGATTCAGCTGATCTCTTGGAAAATCCTGAATACATTATGCAGCAGTATTGTGTCAAAACTGGTTTACCATATGATAAAAAAATGCTCACCTGGTCACCAGGAACTGTAGAAGACTGGGCTGAGTTCAATACTAAGTATTATAAAGATTGGCACTGGAATGCAATGTACAGTTCTGGTTTCAATAAAGATATCAGAAAAGAGAATGCTGAAGATTCCTCTGTTGAAGTCCCTCCTATTGTGGAAGAAGAAATTAGAAAAGCAATGCCTTTTTATGAAGCCATGCATGAGTTCCATATGACTGTGAGATAGCTAGTGCTTAGGATATAATAATTTTATGTAGTGGAAGGACACAAAAAGGAGCAACTATTTTTTTCAATTTTAAAGGACTCCAGTGAGATACTTTAGCATCATAGCTAAGTTTAATAAGGTGACTGCTTTTACTTTTAAGGTGACTGCAAACTTTAGCTTAAGTTTAAGGTGACTGCTTTTTATTTTACGAACATAGCTAACTAATCATATGCATGTTTCACTTCGGTTATCAGTGTCTACACAGTACAGAGTGTATACACCAGAACAATTCACCAGCCATTTTGTACTTGAAGCCTATTTTTTATAATAATGTGACACTGTGAGACATGTAGCTATTTATAGATGCTGTGTGCAGTTCAAAAAAAGTTCAGCAACAAGAGAGTGAACTTCAGTCAAGTAACCCCCAATATTACCAAACTATGAGCTAATTATTCCTACCTCATTCCCTTTAGCTATATCTCATCTTGGGAATAGTTGGTAATATTGGTGATGAGCAACATCCACCATGTATCTGTGAAGGCTGGCAGATTATGCTTGGTGCTTCAAGAACCACTCTGCAAGAAAAAAACAAAAAACAAAACAGGTCTGCATGTGCATGAGGCTAGAATTATGCTCGCTAAGTACACCTTCAGTGTACATTTCTCAGCTAAGGACTACATTCAGTACATTGTCAGTATTCTCGCTAGCATCAGAGTTATAACCTTGGGGAAGATATAATATATAGTGATTCAGTCCTTCTCTGAGTGAATTATATGGCTTCAATTCATTTTATTCAAAAGGGTGATGACTTGACTTCTAAGGTCTGGATGTTTTCAACTGTAATTGTGATTTTGAGCTCAGAAATCCTATATAGGCATCTCCACTCACCAACAACTAGTTAGATTTGGTGGGAGGGGGAGTTCAAAGGTTGTCCCACTGGAAAATAAAACATTCAATTTCATGAAGAAGTACGTACACGCAAGGCCAACTATTTTTGAGCTCATAATTTCAAATAAATCAATGATTAACAAGAAAGCAACATTCATCATGTGATACATTGTTTTAATGCTATCTTCTAGTCCTGATGCAGGAGTTGCTTAGTTTTGCCATATCATTAGCCGAGGCTGCAGTTCTGAGGAAAGGGTGTTTTAACAGGTCTTTTGCTGTAGCTCTCTGTTCTGGGTTCTTTACTAGGCAAGATGACAGGAAGTCTAAGAGACATGGAGAAACCTGTACAGGAGCAAAGAAATTATATAAAGCTTGATCAAATTAAATAGAATAGCTACTGTGTACTGACCTTCTCTGGGTGTCGAGGTTGAGGTGGATTGAGGTCACGGATAAATGTCATGGCTTCTATAGGCCTGCAGTTGAAGTAAGGTGGCTCTCCATCCAGCATCTCTATCACCATGATCCCCAGGGACCAGATGTCCACCTCTGTGCTGTACAGCTGTCTCGCTATCACCTCAGGGGCCATCCAATAAGGGGTACCCACCAGGGATTTACGATGTGGGTGTTGTGATGTCACTCGGGCACAGAACCCAAAGTCAGATAATTTAATCTGTGAAAGTTGATAGATTTTATGTTAATCTCTCTCCTCTCCATTCCATTCGGATCGTGCCTTTATTGCAATGGATACCCTTTACCCAATATCTAAGTGTATTCACATGCTATAACTACCCTTTACCCTATCTTCAACTCACTACTTTATTACTGTGTCTACCCTTTACCCAATTGATACTTCTCTTTGCCTACCTTTCCATTTCTACTGAGCAAGATACTATCACTCTTGATGTCCCTGTGTATGAGTCCACGAGAGTGAAGGTACTTCAGAGCTTGTAAGCAAGTCTTACACACAGCAGCTATTTGATCCTCACCAAGGCTGCAACAAAATATAAAATATAAATAAAGCAATCCTTGATTGATATATGAACTCAGTATGTACAGTTTCTAGTTCCACAGTTTTAATAGCTGCAACAAATAAAGCTATGGAACCTTGATATATGAACTTGGTATAGGAAAAGTAATACTGATCAGTGCTAACAACAGAACCATTCTATATGGATATGTACTACTGCAATGGTACATGACTAAAGCTTCCCCATAAAAATGATCAAGTGTGATTATTCTTTTCCTGGACAAAAAAAATAAAAAAACAACTTTTTTAAAGCTGTCTTGTCAACTGAAAGTAGGAAGAATGATTCGCACACAGATCAGTCTTGCAATCATGTAACACACACTTTCTATCGTACAAGGAAGCCGGTATTGTATTGTATGCATGCTAATGTACAAACAGTTTACCAGCCAAATAACATTGCTATGCTCTAGAAAAAGAATTATTGGTACTCTTCCACTCTATGGAGAAAGTAATGCAATAAGATCTTCCAGTTCTCTTATTAGTACTATAACTGATACAGCTTAGCTTATAAAACTAACTACAGTACGAGGTATTAAATCTAGCCTTGAAAAAAAAAGTTACTCTACTCATGCACACAACCTTGATCACATGATCTCTATTGTACAATAAGTTCGTGACCTGTATACATACCTGGTTTTCTGTACAATGTTGGTGAGTGCTCCAGCATCGATGTACTCCATCACAACCCAGAGCTCGTCTCCAACAAGGAAGGAGTCGTAGAATTTAACGATGTTTTCATGGGGGTTATCCTTCATTAGTCTCACCTAATGAGAAAATTTTAAGATAGAAATCAAATAGTTAGAGACTAGGAAAAAACATTTTAAATTAGAAGCTTCTCTCTGTTCCACATAAATCTTATTACGATCGTATTGCACTAATCAATTCTTATGAATAATAATAGCTAGGTGCATATAAGGAGTACTAATCAGTTGACATAGACCAACCCAATCCAATTATAGCACTGGATTATACAGATGGTTAATCCTATAAAGTGTCCTTTAATCAAATCTAATGCATTTAGTTACTGCACTGAGAGGTTCCACTCTACAAAAATGAAATAACATTATTAAGACTCCCTACTAATTGCATGTCATTGTATGGTATTATTATTACAAGGTTACTTTAAAAAAAAAAAGGAAATTAGTAATAGTATGCAGGTATTGCTATGGAAAAGTATCCTCATTAAGCAGGTTTTCCAGAGAAATTTTCCCCCCAGAGAGGATCCACTGCAATGCAAAAGGGACTGACATAATTAACTTATGAAGCACACCAAGGATGCATGGTGTACAAAAGACTACCCCCACAGGAGATTCTAGGAAGGAAAGAACACTTGAACATCAAACAGTTTTTGTGTACTTTTTTTTATGGAATCTATGTAATTAGCTGTTGTCATAGCAATGTAGTTAGCACTGAAGCATCCTGACCTTGGCCATATTGCAGCAGTAACAGTATCAAGGGACTAAGAGTCTCTCTCTCTCTCTCTCTCTCTCTCTCTCTCTCTCTCTCTCTCTCTCTCTCTCGATTTAAAGAAGGCATGACCTCTGTGTAATCACAATTAAACCTTGTATGTTAGCTGTTCTTGGCCCGCAGTCAGGATAAGAAGCACAATGTGGAATTATTAACCCACGGTTGGTTGGATAACAAAGACTTGGGTTCATTGTTTGTATTATAGTATCAGGGAAGAGTCTTGTCTTTGTGGTCATTATCACACTTTATTAGAGTGTCTGTTTTATGAAATTCGTTGGCTCCTAGCCATAACTCGGGTGATACTGATTCCACTAATTATGAGAAAGTCCCAGGGGTGGGAATCTACATCAATATTAGACACAATCATAATATTATCGTTACTATTAAGGCCACCTTTAGCTCCCTACATAGCCTTGAACCTGACATTAATATGGTCAACCATTGTAAAAAAAGTGTCCTATTAAAAGTGTCCTAATTAGAAAGTGTCCTGATTAAAGAGGTGTCCTAATTAGAAAGTGTCCTGTTAAAGGTGTCCTAATTAGAAAGTGTCCTGATTAAAGGTGTCCACCCAGGATACTTGAGCGGTGGCCAAGTTGCCATGCTCACTTCATAAGATTGTGTTCATTTAGGGATGTGATCAAAAACATCACTGATATGTACCTGGTACAAGCCCAAAGTTACTACAATGAGTGGTGTACTTTGTAGTACACCACCAGTCAGAGCTTCCACTGAATTATCATCTGTGCATTAAGTTCTGTGTTGTTGAAAGAAGTTTGTCCTCTTCCAAAGTGTCCTTTATTGCTTCTAGTATCTCATGGTGTCCGACAGACTGGGTATTTTTTAAAGTCACTCCATGAAATGAGGACACCTTTCTCTAATCACCAGGGTTCTACCCACAATAATTATTTGTGTCCTTTTAGAGAGGTCATCCTGTTTTAGAGGCTATTTTGTATAGTGTATATACAAAGGTACTTTTAGACTGTCCTTTCCAATAAACATGGATGTATGAACCCCTATCAGCCGATAAAGGTAAATGAATATCATTATAACCATGCACTCTATCTGCCGATATAAGAAGTGACAATGAATATCACTACCGGCCTCTTATGTTTCTGATATGGACCAATTCAAACGTGATACTGTGACAGTAATGAATATCGCAATTCGAACGGTTACGCTGAGCATGAATATGCACGTTGAGCAGTGTGGGTTGAGCAATTAGTGGAGAATTGATGTTATTCATTGGCAAAAACAGTACAGTCAGTGAATCCTGTACAACTAAGAGTGTGATCAGTGACGCACTTAATCTAATAATGTTTTTTTAAAGTGTGGCAGGCAAAAGACCTTTCTAAAGATAAGGCTAACCAAATTTCAATGTCTCAGATCATAGTCTTCTTTTTTTTTTTACTTCTATGGTTACACCGGGTCTGACTCGATATCAACAGGACACTCAAATTATTCAGTCAGGTGACCTATTACCAAACACCTGCTGGCTAACTTCCAGTAATATTAAATTGATCATGGGAGGGTAGCTTCTCAGAATAGTTTTTATAAATATTAACTGCATTATGGACTGCAGCTCTTACAGCTTGTGGCAGACTTCTTGGAGCAAACTGATTAACAGGATTGCAAGTTATATTATCTCTGACAATGTGGGGTCAATTTCCAATTTGATGCAAAAGTTAATGAGAATTATTTACAACGAAATGTGCAATTAGTATTGGAGCTTATTGTGAAATTAATTTAACATGAAAATTACATGGAATTATTTTCAACATGAAATATTAGCGAATTATGGTAAATTGGATCTCTTAGTGAGAGGGTTCAGAGGGCTGTGTCTAATTGGCAAATAATTAAATTTCTATTAACTATCTCAAGGTATCAAGTGAATGCAAATAAACTTTACTTTATTAATGCTAATGAGGTCAGATGGTCTGGGGGATAGTAGCCAGCTGTTCCCATTATTATTACAATCAGCCTTAGAACACTCCAGTGCTCCCAGGTAGAAAATTGATTTCACTGAAAACTAATTAACCATAAGCTTCTATGAAATTGTTCTAATCATTTTGGTGAAGTATTCTCTAATGGTTGGATTATGTCAGGATGGTGATTTAAAATTGACACGAAATGAATTTACCAGCACAGAAGTTAATTGTGACATTGCGCACAAGATGGATTTTACCCACGTGTATCGAGATCTACTTCAGTCATATCACGTATCAAAGAAGTAGGGCTCACTAATGGAAGGAGATGTGGGTGACTGAGTGTTAGTGATCTTTTTTCATGTGGTTCTGAGGGGGTGAGACTACAAGAGTTTTGGGTGAGCTGAACATATAAACTTTCTCAATACATCAAATCTGTTACAGATAATATTTCACCTTGATGGGGAGAGCCTGCACCATCAGTCTAAATTTAAAGCAGGAGAATTCACATCAAAGTGAAGCTTAACTCTGTTACGGATAATAATAATTCTGGGAAATCTACATACTTCTGAATATGTTACGGTATGCTGGGAGCCTGCACCATCAGCTGCAGTCTAAATTTAAAGAGGAAAATCTACTTTTCAATATGTACACATCAAATAGATAATGTTTTCACTTGTGCTTGTAGAATCTGTTAAGAATACCATCAGTTTCTTTTAATCCAAAGGAGGAAAATCTAACAAGTTTCAAGAGAAAAGGGAATGGATCGATGCTTGGACATCTGGACAATCTGTTCCAACTGCTGTCCAACAGCAGCCAAGAACATGTCGGAAAGAAACCTTACACCTAAAGCTTGCATGTTATCATCTTTTATTTCAGGTATCACTTCTGGCCTTTAACAGCAGCTTTCTGATTAAGATAATAGGGTCTCTGAAATAAGCTGTGTAATTTGACAAGTAGCTATATATAATGTGAACTCTGGTCTTTCGTATCTTATTCTCTTTGTGCACCCATGGTCTTCTCTTTTATCGTCTCTTTTGTGTTAGGGCCACCCTTTATTATTAGCTATGCTAGCTGGTATGGTCCCCATGTCATGTTTTTCATGAGATAGAAGGTTTAGAGAGATGGTCTCCCTAAATAAGATAATGACCTCCTAAATAAGACAACAGGGCTTCTAAAGATAATGAGGCCTGCACGGCTGGGCCTCCAAATAAGCATATCTCAATAGGGACATAGAGCCATTTAATAACAGGGCCTCTAAAGATAACGAGGCAAATAAGGCAATACAACCTCTAAAATACAGGACCACTAATAATAAGACAGTGGAATCATTAATAGCAGGGCTGGCCTCTAAATAAGACGTAGAACCACTTATTAATAAAGACAATGAGACCCGAGCCTCTAAATTAGGCAATGGAACCTTACTAAGAAAACAGGGACACTAATTAATTGGATAGTGGAATCAATAATAGCCTCTAATAAGATGAACAGGATGATAATTAAATCTGCATGGAACACCTTGTGCAAGTCTATCGGAGTTACATAATAATCCATAATAAAGTAAGTCTATATGAGCCACTAAAATTACAAGTAATGAAACCTCCAGCTGTTGCTATGTTAACGACCAATGACTCAGGCCCCTGAAATTACGTGGAGATACAAGAACGTGAGATAGAGTAATTGAATTAAAACCACACCTAAGAAAACCAACCAATCAAATTAAGCCAATTAATAAGAGAAACCATCCTATTGGAGCTTGTATGTGAGAGACTTTTAGACGGATGCATGTAGACTTTTAGACGTATGCTATTATTGGCATGATACATGATAGTACTAAGACACCTACGACACTTGCTTAGGTGTAAGGATTGTAGCTATAGGGTTTTGAGGGCTTCAACATTCTTTTATGCATCCAGCACTGCTCTGCTGCAAGAGATGGAACAGTACAAGCACACAGAGATAAGATTACTGCCATCTACATATATGTTTGTGTCAAAATGTTTGGTGACTTGCGGTTCTCTGAACCACTTTACTGACTTCAGACTGACAGCATAGGTAGCTACTGGTGCAGGATAGAATTACAACTTGCCATATCTAATTTCCCACACTTGAGTGCGTGAATTACTGCTGTTTGCACACTGTTGCTACGCATGCTAAACACTTGTGGTTTGTGCTACTTAAGGTGTCGAGGAACCAGACTGCCGTGACAAGAATGCACTCAACAATTAAGAGCTGTTTCTATTTGACAGAGTGAAAGTTCCCCTAAAGCCAAAAGGATATAGTGATAATTGAGTAAGGACTTAATGCATTAAATTATAATTTAGTGGTACACAGGGTGGCAAGGCATCTGTTGAAATAGCCAGAACTGGTGCTATTGGAACACGCGTTGGAGTGACCTTTACAAAATTAGCAATGTATGGGTCGAGTTTGAAATGGAAATTGGGATATGACCTTAATACCGAGCTCATTACAGGATGGTCTGATCCATGACGAATTTCAAGGGTGAAGTCAAAATTAGCTGAAAATGGGTGCAATTGGGACGTGGTGGAGTGACCTTGTTACAGGGTGGTCTGAGTTTCAGGGGTTAAGTGGAAATTAGCTGAAATTAGCGGCAATTGGGACATGGTGGAGTGACCTTAGTAACCTCGTTATATAGGGTGGTCTGATCACATGACGAGTTTCCGGGGTTAAGTCGAATTAGCAGGTTTGGGACACGGTGGAGTGGGAGGTGATGTCATTACATGTGGTCAAATTAGATCAAGTCAATCAGCTGCATTAGCTGGAAATGGGTGATATTGGGATATGGTTAATAGAGAGGTGATCTCAGTACAGGATGGTCAGATTAGATAAGCTTGAATGAAGGGTCAAGTGTCTAAATTGGCTGGAATAGGGAATACATGGTGGACATGGCCTTAATAGAAAGGTGATATCATTACAAGGTACAGAATTCATTGATTTTAGAGAGGTTATTAGTCTATTGGGCTTGAATGACAGAGAGGTAGTCTATGGTGAGAGAGAGAGAGTTACTTAATGATTCATAGTATTGTTCTGCAGTGATAACACAATACTTGAGTGTATGCATGTCTGTCGTAATAAGTACACACAGTCTAACCAAATAACAAGAGGTTTCGCTGCTGCATTAGGCAAAGACTATATAGAAACACAGTTTTAGCATAATAGCCATAATATATAAGCTTATTCGTGTTCACTTGATTCTTTGATTATTCATTATAACTTTCTTAATTCTTTACCAAATTTCAAAAAAAAAAGCTGATTAAGTGGGTGATCAGCTCTTTGTTGGTGTTTTAGAAGAAGAATAGTTAATTGAGAGAGTTAGACCACTATACTAATTCAGGTGGGGGAAGGGGGGAATAGGGAGCACCACTCTTCCACTCTTTGGCTAGAACACTGAACATGTATATGGACTTTGAGATTTTAAGCTCTGATTAATGCTTTATGTTCCATTGCTGTTAATGTAGTAGACTCTTTATGCGGACAATGCTGATTGCCTCAAGCTCTGAAAGCAAGGCCAATTCTATTGCCCTGTTTAGCAGCATGGCAACAGCATGGTAACAACATGGCAACAGACCATCTGAGCGTGCCCAGTATGTGGAGTACATCAAAGTATAACCATATGGGTGAGATGATATGTATGCCATCCCATGATGCCAATGCCCTCTTGCTAAAAATGAGTGAGGTAACAGAAATTATCACTTCACGAAAAATCATGAAACATTAATAATATCAATAATTCGCCCATGAAATTCTTCTGCTATAGTATAGAATTCTTGCATGGGCAGTAAAACCATTTTAATTGGTGTGAGTGTAGTCAGCCACACATTAGGGAGGTTGCTGGAAATTTCTACTGTTTGCTGTGTGTGTACCTTCTACTGTTCTGCACGCTTGCCCCACAATGCTTGCATTTCCCTATTAATCCATCATACACACCTTGTAGGTAAGGAAAAGCCTCTTTCAGGGACTAGAATTAATTTTACTTCAAAGAAACAAAGAGGAAACGACATACATTGTAATTGTTTGCAGTTCTTTGATCATGGCTAAGACTATGTATAACTTGTGGGCATAGAGGTGAAACTTCTTTTGTGTATATTTTCTATGGGTTTAGAGAGGAAAGGTAATAAAATTGGTGTTGGGAATCAGGATTCACTGTTTGCTGTCAGATTGACATGTAGGGAGGTAAGTGATTGTGCACAAATCACACTTCCTTTCTCTTTGAAGTGGTCAGAGAGTCTATTGTTTATCTACAAGAGAGCATCTTCCTTTTTCTCTTTGTTAGACCAAGTAAAAAAATTTGATCCTTTGTATCACATACCATATAGTGGGATATTTTGTGGGCGAAATTTTCGTGGATTTTCATCATGTCATAATATAAATAACAGGATATTTTGTGGGTGAAATTTTCGTGGATTTTCATCATGTCAATATTAATCACAGGATATTTTGTGGGTGAAATTTTCGTGGATTTTCATCATGTCATAATATAAATAACAGGATATTTTGTGGGTGAAATTTTCGTGGATTTTCGTGGTGTTGAAAAAATGAACTCACTATGGTTCACAATTTGCAAATTATAAAAATCTTATTCCATGAAAATCATAATACAGTTATAATAATTATTAGGGCTCATCCATAATGAATGAATGGATGTTTTTATATAATGCATAGTGTCACTCTTTTGGTTTGATCATCAACCCTGAAGGAAATTAATATCTAATGTTAAGAGGCTTCACACGAGTTCTCAGACTGAGACCAAGACCAATTGTCTATTCCATAAAACCTCTTTGATGCTAGCAAATGACTTCTCTATCACAACTAATAACGTACACACACACAATAGTGTGTGCACACGTGCTCATAATGTCTTCAAACAATATGAAATCTCTCTCAGAATGTTGATTAACAAAAATGATTCCATCAGGAACATTGCTGATTACTAATCACCAACTTTCTTGTCTGATTGTTCCATACTTTGGAGTTAGAGGGAGGGGAGGGGGGGGGGGGGGGGGGGGAGAGAGAGAGAGAGAGAGAGAGAGAGAGAGAGAGAGAGAGAGAGAGAGAGAGAGAGAGAGAGAGAGAGAGAGAGAGAGAGAGAGAGAGAGAGAGAATAGAAATAGTCCAAATATTGATTTTTAAAGTTAAAGTTAGGGACAATTTTGTTGCCAGTTCAATTATGCTAATAAAAATTCAATTTCCACTAGGAGTGTGTCAGCATTATAATGTATGCAAGTATCAACTAGAGAATTAGGATGTGTGCTGACATGGGAAGCTTGAACTTTAACACGAAGGAACGAGATAGACTAATCAAACCATGTGGAACATACTCAAGCTAGAGGTCACTCGCTACATGTGCAGTGTGTGTAGTAGTGAGTAAACAGTTGGTAGCACAACATCAGTATCACAGCTAAAACCACTACACTGTAAAATGAAATTTTAAATTGACTGCCAAAAATGACTACAATAATGAAAGATAAAGAAAATTGACTGGGCAAAGGCAAAAATTGACTGGACGAAGGCAAAAAATTGACTGGATAAAGGCAAAAAATTGACTGGACAAAGGCAAAAAATTGACTGGATAAAGGCAAAAAATTGACTGGACAAAGGCAAAAATTGCCTTATGGAGAAAATTAGTGCCTGCATCAAGACTGCTATTTGGACCATGTGGTACTAGACTTAGTCATAGTGCCCAGGGGAGAGGCATAAAGCATAACATGTCAGATGATCTAATAAAATTCTAACAAGTCTGGCCAGCAAGTTCACACAATATTAACTCTAAGAGGTTAGAACAGATACAGTATATATTTTTCAAGAAGGTGATTAAAGCCTTCGTTGAGCTGACTAATGAATCAGTCTCAAAGACATAATACTCAAAATTGGGAAACACAGTTCAGAGGCATAGTTTGGACAATTACTGGTCAGGCTGGCTGGCTGACTGTAAGCCAAGCGTGTGCCATTCTCAGGCTAAATCAATCAAGCTTTTGGGTTTTGCAACTTTTTTGCACATTACACCGCAAGAGCGCCACGCACATGCTCACAAATTGCCTTGGTTACCCCCGGCCCCTGACGTCATGACATGACATCGGCGACAGCCATCTTTAGCTAGCTATCTATACTTACTTGAACTTACAGGGAAGTCTGATTAGGGTTGGAATAGGTGCATGTGGATTGGTTCTTCAACACAGAAGTGTCATGGCTCATGCTTCAATTTAAAAACTACCGAAATTTTACTTCACAAACATTTTCACACTATACTGGTAGACAGCATGGACTCCTGCTGAAAATGAGTTTCAGCTGTTGATACACATTATGTACCTAACGTAGGCGTGCACACACACTTCATCACATTAGGACAACTGTTGACAGGCACTAATTAAGAACAATGGAGGTTTCTGGCTCACCACACTAAAAGCTTAAAAGCACAGTATTGATTTTACACAAACAGCAAGTCATGACATCCTGTATCTTCCATATGCATGAATGGATGAAGCTCTGGGAAGGTGAGGTTGGGGGGGAGAGAAGTTTTCAATGTGTTCAAACATTTGACAAATTTAGAGCGATTAGGGAGGATGACTAAGGTCAGCACTAAAATCAAGCAAAAGTCCACCATAGAAGTGCAAGAATGCACATAATATCACAAGTTAATGATAATAGCCTCTTATATGCAATCATTTTTTCTCTCCAAGATTTCAGACACTAAGGTAATTAATCAAATTATGCATGATTCATAGTAAGTGGTTGGACTAACAGTCGGGTAAGTAGTCTTCTCTCCCTGGCCCAAGCTGCTGTGAAGCAAGGTGGTTATAATAAAAAATGGATGTACCCACTAATAGCTGGATGGACAGCTATAGAGTCGGATTACATTACACTAGGCATTATCAAATTTCAAATCTCTCTAGGCTGATATAACCAAGACAACCACTCTACTGCCCGTGTGGGCAGATTACAACTAGTCTGCCCTCCTCCCTCCCCCTTCCATTTTGCTCCCACTTAATTAATAACCCAAGGCAGTAAAGGAAATATTGTTTCTAATTCAATTAATACCCTTAGATCTGTGACTTCAGTTTTTTCTATGTAATGGACTGTGGTCACAAGAAATTTATATCCCTTTTATCGCGGCCCACTTAAAAATCACTGACCCACGGGTGATTGATTTCACTTAATCGAGTTAATTAGCCTTTAAGGTTGATATGTGATAAGGATTGGCTGTGATCTCAAGTAAAGTTATATCCTTTTCTTGATTATCTTCTCATGAAATGGATGGATTTACGGATCATCAGTTTGATATCTTGATTTTACATATAAATTATGGGAGACTTCATAAAATTATGTCTTAATGTTCAGATATTAGCTATAGTGGGAAAAAATTTGCTGGTTTTTGCACAAATTAAATAAGGGAATCTGATTATGGTTCACACTTTGCAAAACCATAAAAATTTTACCCCACAAAAAAAATTGTGCTGCCATATTTCATGTTAAAAATAATTCGTGTAATGAAATTTAATTAATTTGTCAATACAGCTAACTATAATTACACATTAGAAACACAGAAACTCTAGTTGTTGCTTATGGACTGACAGCAGTCTGAATGCTACAGCAACCACCCTTGGGCATGCGCGAATGATCCTAGTGTGCTTAGCTCTGCCCAGGGGAGTGGCCATCCTTTGAATATTAACTCAATTTAAACTAGGGGTTTAATTATTTTACAAGTGTACGAAAATATTACAAAAAATAATGGGTATTATGCATTACAGAAATAATAATATTATTATCATGAAGTGTTTGTCATCGTGCTTTAGAAATGGATTACGCTATCTTTTATTTTTATGAAGGCAATTCTGCATGTTAGTTTCGTAACCACATCCCTTAGTGTGTTTACTGTTTTAGGGACATTCTTTCTTCCAGTTTTTGAGAAATCTGGTTCAATTACTGCCCTCAGCTATAGGTTAAGGGGTGGGAGAATGGCATAACACCAAACAAACAACGAGAAACTGAAAAGGACTTAAAATTAAACAAACGAAAGATAATAAACTGAAGAAGAACATTCCATGTACAGCTGCCAAATGCTCTCTTAGATTAGAAAGAAATACATAAGTAATCAGAGGAAAGAGTTGTCAATGACTGGAAAAATTAACTTTTGGTCAGACATTTACAACTCAAAGACTATATAGGTCATTTAAGGAAAAATATAAAAGGACCAGTGTGAATCAAGGCTAGATATCTAAGACCCAAGAATCATCCTGGTCTCTGGGATCTCTCATGGCAATCATAAAGTAGCTTACTAGGAGTCCAAAAAACAACAACAAAAAAAACAAAAAAAAAAGAAAGAAAAGCTGATAGGATGAGAAATTGTATTAATTTTCTTGGTGAAATAAAAATATCAATGTCACAGGACTCTCTGAAGCAAAAATCTCATTATTTAGGTCGGCAATATAGGATACCGCCTTCACCAGGATACCCAGGGCCATGCACCATTGTAGCTGACCAACCAGCTTACACAATAACACACTCCAGAAGCCAGTAATCCAATTATGTTACAGTGTAGCAGGTTGGCTTCACACGCTTGCCAAAAGGGAGCAAGTCCACCTGTTATCCACCCTGGGGTTACCACAGTTACAACAGAAGCTCCTCAAGAGCGCAGCAAGACACATAAAAGGGGACAAGTATCCCCAAGGCATATGCCAGAGCCCAAGAACCATTGCCACGATCAGGCTACAGCATCACCTGATGAAGCACTACTAAAGTACTTATAATCAGGCCTCCCTATGTAGGTCTCAATTTCTTTATTGAGAGTGAATTACATATGCAAGAATTTTCAATTTAAATGATTCTGCAATACAATAATCGTGACACTTTCTAGATAGTCAAACCATGCAGCTGCATATAGGCTAGCCTTCTCGATCTCATAAACACTTAGCTTAGCACAAGTATGAAATACAGACTTCTATAGATTACATGAAGGTGTACGAAGATAGAGCATTGTTAGCTAGCTATAGTTCTTATTATTATTATGATGCATGCAACACACAATTGCTAGTGGATACTCCTGGAAACGTTACATGAAATTCGTAATGTGCATAAGTAGCTATAGTGGGCATGCTAGTCTTACTACTACGAGAACCTGTTAACCTTTCAGCCAGTGGATAGTCCTGGAAACGTTACTTCAAAAGGGTCAATTAGTAGAACACCATACATAAGTAGCTATGTAGTGGGCATACTAGTTTTACTACTATGAGAACCTGTTAAGTGAAAATGGAGTTTATAGAGTCATGACCTTTGATCTGCCATCCCTATTATAAGTGTCAGTGTACTCCCTATTGGTACAGTAGGTACATAGACGATTAAAGGGTTTAAAGGTTAATAATGTACAGATAGAACACACTTGTACTGAAATTTGCTGCTAAAGGGAACACCGGTAATTGCCAAGTACTACCCACATACGTAGCTACGTAGGTACGTGGGAAGAAGGTACAACCAATGTCCACTGGTGGCTCGACTAGGACACACACACACACACACACAGGTTGAAAGGTCAATAAGCAATATTTTTTTCTATAGTCTATGATGCTATGTTCTAGAGACACTCACAGCCTAAAATTTGTAGCAATTGTTAAAGTGGCCTCAATGTGTCCACTAGGGAAGTCACACATCATCAGAGCAGGTTTAAGTAATTCAATCAAAACGGGAGAGTATTATTAGATTATTAACTCAGACAGAAAAACTTATGCATTTTAATTAATTTAATTCTCAATAATTATTGTTAATTTACACACTGGGAAATTTAATTTCTGATTCTTAGCCTTACATCATCTAAATTCTTATTGTTTTAATCTCAAAGATTCTTGAATTGGGTACAAACCAGAGGCCTTTAAAACACAATTTTGGCCTCCAAATACTGCATCGTTAAGAACAGCTCGCGTTTCCATTATCACTTATGACAGTGGCCAAGTGCAGAAGAGAAGGCCTAATATGACCTGATGATGGCGCAAATTGGACTGAAACGTGCATAATCTCATTACAAGGAATCATTATTAGCACCCATCACACTGCAAGCAGAAGCTATACAGTTATGTATTGTACATTTATGGTATCTTGCACATTAGAGCCTTGTGGTTTAAATGGAGAGGCATTTTCTTTTGTAAGGAGGAAAACAACTTTCTTTTTGGTAGCAGAAGCTGCCCTTGATAACAACAGGCTCCTTGAGAACAGTAATGTGGACTCAGTGATAGAGCCGACTCAACAGTACCCCCCCCCGTATATGGACTCCTTGAATTAGTAAAATCACTGACCCATTAACTAGTGAATAGGGAAAACTATTAAGTTAATAATTTTGACTCACCTCATTGAAAAGCAATTCCCGTCTTTGCTGTTTCCAGAGATTCATCTTCTTCACAGCCACAATCAGTCCAGAAGAGACCTGTCTGGCCGTGTACACAGACCCTGTCGATCCCTCCCCGATCTTGATAAAGTCCACAAACGCTTCCCGAGGGTCCTCTGGATTCACCAACAGCTCGAGAGTCATTCGAAACTGTTCACTGTTCATCCTTGAACTCCTTCTCTCTGATCTCCTGTGCACGCTCTGAGTGCTGGAGTCACTCGAGTTTTGTGCAGAAGTACTGGAACCACTGGATGTTGAGGCGAGTGGCTCATGACGGTATTTTGATTTGCGTTCCAAGTTCTCCTCTTCAGTGAATTCATGTATTCTTTGGTGGTATGGGTTACTTCCACCATTAAAGGTGCTATGGAGTTGCTTATAAGAGCGAGGAGCCGTAGCGTAATGCCCTGAGATCCTCCCTCTTCGTCCCATTCCCCCACTCCCGATATGTCCGTGAGCAGATGACGGTGGGTGATGATACCCATATGAATACTGACCCACGGCCGATCTGGAATTGGAGGAGTTGTGACGTCTTTGAAGAGAGTTGAATCTGTGCTGATGATAAGTGCCAGAATGAGCTGAATTAGTGTCGGAGGAAATGGCGGATGAGGTTGTCGTTGCATCGCAGAATTCTGATGGTTTGTTCGGTGAATAACTGGAGGAATAGATTTGCTGAGGGTTGTGGTGTGAAGGAAGAGAAGGCATCTGTTGAATTGAAGACATTCTCGAATTGTATAAACTTGATGTCGTGCTTCCAAAGTACCCACTGCTGTTGCTGGGAGAGTGGATACAATATTGCGTCAAACTGGATCCGCTTTCACTGCCAGTATTGAAATCGTAAAGCCCCAAATCGGACTGAACAACCTCACTCGGAGCACTGAGACAAAATGCAGACGAAGATGGAAGTTGATCATGTGACTGTGTCATGGTAGTGCTGCTAGAAGTGTATGAGACAATGTGTTTCCGATTTACCGGAGACGACCGCAGCTGCATGAAGGAGCCGGCTCTTGGCCTCTGATGGTAATGATGCCTCATGACTACTTCCTTCTCTTGCGGGGACTGCGACTGTTTACTGTACAAGGCTTCTTCTTCATGGTAACTTTCTCTTGACTTGTGTTCGCAGTGCTTCCGGATGGACTTGATCGTGTCTTCAAGACTGGCATCCGATCCACGGATTATTGGAGAGGGACGTTTGGTCAAACTCAGTGAACTGTTTGTGCTGGAAAGGGAATACTTACTGGATGATCTTAAATTCACCGTGTTTTGATCCTTCAAGCTCCCACTCGAATTCAGTTCTTTAATAGGAGAATTCAATTTACTGCAATACTTCTCTTGTTCTGATACAGACCCAGTCTTGTTTCCATTGTATTTGTTTTTATCTGAAACACTAGACGTGTCTTGATGATACGACCCGTTATTGGAAACAATCTTTGCAGCTATCAGGTTGTCATCATTTATAGTATCCAGAGGCACCTTTTCAGGAATGGCCTCGGGCATCAGAGATGACCACTGAGGAGGAAGGCCTGAAACGCTGTTAATATCAGCAACGGCGTGATAGCAGTGTTTGAAATCTGTAGGCTCAGAGATGTCCTTCTTTGTGATTTTGTGCTTCTTTCTGGATTTGCGAAACCAGGGCATCGTGAGAATAACAGGGGGGTTCTTGTCCTGATTAGAAAGAGAATAGCAGACTTCTGTTTCCACTGCGACGTCTGCCAGATTGCTAGCTAGTAAGGATGGTTGATAATAGCGAAGTTCGTTTATATCTTGTGTGAAAGGACAGTTACGCTAACTAGCTAAACATCACGTTCTCACTGTCAGTCTGCAGAACTAAATTCACAGTCGGGCGATCAAGTTTATTATACAGTCTCAACATCATGCGCATGCAATTTGTAATTTTTTTGCGCATCTCAAACCACGCCTACGTCACTATAACTCCACCCATATCCAAATTAATTATGTGCAAAGGTTCGACTTCTATCAATTTGTTGGCTACAGTTTTGGTGAGTTATGGGAAGGTACTGGTATATAGCTACACACAGGGCACTAATATAATGGCAATAACGCTATAGCTAAACCTGAAGAGTAATGATGTGTTCTATTTAATGCCCCCCTCCCAATACTTATAAATATGGGGCACCTAGGGGTTTTTTTTTAAGCTGGAGAGGAGGTAAAAGCAGTTGCAGCAAAAAGCTGAGTATTAAATGAGTTGATCTCCATCTATAGGACTCTGCCCTACAAAATGGTGGAGACCATACCTTTTTCATAATCTCATGTGAGAGAGGCAGGGCCCATTATCTGATGTTCTGGCTTATTTGTTTTTTGAGCCGGCCATGCTTGATTGTAGCTTGTAGTGCGAAATTGTCATGGTTTTAAAATCAAAGTGTGAACCTGTTTCTAATTTTTCAAAACCTCAAAATCCACCCTTGAAAATGATACTCTGTGTACTATTATGGAATAACCAAGAACTTGATAGTCTTCACTTTTTTTTTTTGAGGTAACCTTTAAGAAGTAATTACATTAGAGCTCTTGTAGTCATGATCCTCTGATGTGGTTTACTCAACTATATTGGTGTAAGTTATGGTTCCAGAGGAAAGGATCTTTTTCAAGTGGGTTATGTCACCCCATAGAGAGGTGTTTGTTTGTTTTATCATTAATTTTTATCATATCAAGGAAAGGGTCACATGTCTCACATCCCATAAATTATGAGGTAACTTGGTTGGTATAATAGTCATCCCATGATTTTGTTGGTCATGTGACATGACAGTCAGCCCAAAGCAGCTTAACCTCCTTTTGGCTGACTTAAGCTATGATCAAAAGTAAACCTTTTTGGGCACACAGTATCAGAGCCAAAGTGGCTTATCTGTCTTGGCCTGCTGATGCACTTCTGGTTGACTCCCTCAAAATTTAACCAGAGAAATTCAAAATTCAGTTAATGCTTTAATTTTCTGGCCATTTGTCTGCTTAATTTTTGCCTTCGTGTGGTCAATTTCTATTAACAGCTATGGGCTGTTATCAGGTGCTATTTCAAGCACTGATAATATTACAGGATAATGATGGGGACACTCTTCTGGTCCACAAGTGCCAAACCATGCTCTCATAGACAGTGTAATTATGCTCGGTGTACAAATAAGGCAAAAATCGTTGACAAATTGGCTATACTTACATGCTTTCCCTGGAGGAAGCTAATGATGATCTGTGCCACCACATTTGCTACTACTGAAGCCTGTAATTATGGTTGAATCACAACTGAAATGACGTTGTATACATTGAGATCAAGGGTGGCTTCTTGGAACCTGATAAAGATTGTAGGCAACAGTGTTTTGATCAGGGGGGTAGTTATCATGGTAATTAGACTATGTACAGGGCTCAATATAAGTACAGTATGCACAAGTTGCTATGGTAAAGAAGTACAGTAAATTTAGTAGTGGAAACTTTTCAGACCCATCCTTTTGTCCTGAAGTTGTAGGGAGGTTATCTAGATTATTTTTCATAGAGTGTGTATACAATGGATTGTCCTTTGTTGAGGGGATTGTCCTCTTACAGAGTGTCCCTTATCAGTGGTTCCACTGTATAGGGATCAATATACACAGAGTGTCCCTGGTTCCACTGTATAGGGACAAGTTAGCTGGGACAATCTCATGTGTGACAATCTCATGTATTTGCTACTTCTCAGATATGCTTTGATTTCCATGTTCTATAATGGTTAGACTATTTCTAAGCTGACCATGAGACCATACCAATTTGATTATATGTTTCGCAGGCCCTACCTACCCCAACTTTGAAATGAAAATAATAGTTTAGGGTCAAAGGTTAACTCTCACCTGTTGCCCAATATAGCTTGGCTCAGTGTGACAACTAAGTGAGGCAATCAGGCAAACTACAATAATCATGGCTAAAAGACTCAAACTCACCGCCACCAAGGAGTAAATATTTTTAATACAATAATAGAATTAATGTTACCATGATAATGAGAATCATTATCTTTTTCATTTCTACCTACCGACCCAATATCAAGAGCCAGTTCGCCTGCGAAACATAGGTATGGCCTGGCTACTAGTAGTCATGAGTTAAGGTGATTGAGCCAAAGTTTTTTAAAATGATATTTTCAGGCATATGAGCACAATGGGATCTCTTGATTGGGGACCACATATAAAACTGTCCTTATTAGAAGGGTGTTTTTTCCCCAGGGATTCTTGTTATATTTCAGGGGATCCACATTAAGGGGTACATTCCATGCACTCTGTTATTGGTAATCTTGGTTGTTTTTATTTTATTTTTTAGATTGATCATCAATTATGAGTTATCGTTACCCTCCACCATCTTCGCTGCCCCCTCTACCCCCATCATCCCTCCCTCCTCCCCTTCCTCCTCCGTTGCCCCCACCCCCTACAGCAGATACTGGCTCAGGTATGATGAAGATCCAATAGTTAAAGGGTCATCAGAACATTGATGAATAGGTAAAGGTCATCAGAGCATTAATTACGATACATATGTATATAAGGGAACAATGAATAGGTCATCAGAACATTGATGGATAGGTAAGGGGTCATCAGAGCATTGATTGATAGGTAAGGGGTCATCAGATCAGTGGTGGATAGGTAAGGGGTTATCATAACTACAAACATCCAATAGTTATGGGTCCTAAAGCTTAGTATGTTTTTGTAATATAGGCCATACTCCTCCTCTTCCTCCTCCTCTCCCACCACCTTGCCATGCCCCTCCTCCTCCCCTTCCACCCCCTCCTCCGCGTTCACCAGGATATGGCCACACCTCCTTCTCTGCCCCTACTAGAGAAGAGTGGTCCACGCCCACTCAGCACAGTCGAGGCCCATATCTTCCTGCTGCTCAGCATAACCAAAGCACTTCAAATCAAGTGAGAGCTTTAATACACACATGATATTGTCGTGTTTAAGTATTTAAAATGATTGAACTGAAATCTGTTGATGAGGAAATTGGCTTATGCCAGGCTATTTATCTATCTAATTTTATTGATTAATTATCTATGTATCTATTTTATGCTGAGCATTTTATGGCTTACTCAAGTGTTTAAATTGAAAGCTACACGTATGAATTTACACATTTTGAAGAATGGGAGAGGTATTCGTCACACAGTCCAGTGGTAATCAAGTGAGCAGGCCATATTTAGTTGTTGCCACAATGATCGCTGTCAAAATTCAAAAGTTCTGTCATATTGCTATCCTAAAATTCAAATCATGCATGTATCCGCCCCTCGATCATTAACTCTAATTCATACCTTGGGTTGGTGGTACGGTCTTTACATTCTCGAGTGCAATGCTTGCGAGACCAAAGAAAATTTTGATCAGACATTTTACCTTTTGACCCAGTTAATGTAATCCTCACTGGGAGGGGACCATAATGGATCGTAGCTAAGGACTTATGGTTAACACTAGCTGTTCATTTAGGCGAGACAATCGGACAACAGACCTTCACAAGATGTGTCCCATCACAGGATGGGAGGAGCTTCAACTGAAACCACACCCTCAGGCAATTTCTATGGTAAAGGTAGTGAGAATTATTACCCATCAGAACAAGTAAGCAATCTTTTGCTTGCAGGAAATAGAACGTGAGATTGTTATTGACAGAATTTTGTTTTTTAATAGGGATATGTAAACCCATCAGTTTCAAGGCCCTCTGTTGGTCCTAGACCTCTCTTCTCTCACACACAAAGTACTGAACCCCCTCAGAGAGCATTTCCTCCAGCTCATCCTGGTCCATTCACTCACGATCCTGCTATGTCACGTCCATTGCCTAATATGGTGCCTCGTGCTCCATTCCAACCACGCCCACCTTATGATGCTCATTCGTCCATGTATCCTTCTCAAGATCCTCCATTTCACTTGCGTCCTCATCAAGATGGCCCGCCACAGCCACACCCACCTGCTTTTAGCAACACCCGACCGCACTCGCACCAAGAACGCCCATTCCTGGACAATTTCAAATCACACCCACCTTCTAACGAACTCCCCCTTCCAAGACACAATGCACCATTTCCACAACGCCCACCATCTGATGTGCCACGCCCATCCCCGTATGATCCCACAGGTTCATGCCCACCTCATGATCCTGCTATCCCCCCTCCATTATTCCGGCCTCCTCACTCAGGAACTGACTGGAGATCCACTGTCAGACAGGAACCACCTCCACAGCTTATCTCAGAAGATAGTGTGGGCAGACCTCCTCACTCAGGAGCTGACTGGAGATCCACTGAAGGAGGTGTCAGACAGGGAAGGCTTTCACAACTTATCTCAGAAGATAACATAGGCAGACCTCTTCGCTCAGGAGCTGACTGGAGAGCCACTGTCCGACAGGAACCACCTCCACAGCTTATCTCAGAAGATAATGTAGGCAGACCTCCTCACTCAGGAGCTGACTGGAGAGCCACTGTCAAACAGGAACCACCTCCACAATTTATTTCAGAAGATAATGTGGGCAGACATTTTCACTCAGGAACTGACTGGAGGTCCACTGAAGGAGGTATCAGACAGGAAGGGCCACCTTCACAGCTTATCTCGGAAGATAATGGCACTGATTCACGTACTATTCAAAATCGCTCCTCTGTTTCTAGTGGCAAGGATCTGGAAGAAAGGGGTGGAGATTTTGAAGGAGGGGTTAGAAATTCTGGACGGTTTAGTGGGAGAAGTGGTGAAGATTCCAGTGAATGTGATGATTTCCAAGGAGATTCAAATCGGCATGTGGAAGTACAACACACCCCCGCATTTGCTGCTGGTGCTACTGATAATGATAGTGATGGTGACAACAAGGAAGATAATGTCAGAGCCAATATGGTTCATGGATCTGTTGATGGGCAGTACCCACGTTACACTGATTCACAAAGAAAACATCTCACTGAACGTTTTCCAGATCATTCTGAAGGAGAGAAGATTCACAGTCTCCAAGAATCAGACTCACAGTTGCATTTTAATCGAGAAATTCGCAATCTCCAAGAATCAAACTTGCAGTCGCATTCTCATCAACCGATGTTCCCTGATGAAAGGGGTCCTACTCATTTACCCCAGCACGATCAATTCAGCCATCATGGTGACTTCATAAATAGACCACCTGATTTTGGGCCACGTGACTTTCCAGATGATCGTTATGGTGATGATCCTTATCACCATGGAAATAGATATGATCGCTATAGCAACGAACAAGATTGTGTGGGGGATTGGAGAGATGAAAGATCCATTGGTCATAGGAGGAGACCGTATCTATTAGGTAAGTAAAGTTAGCAATTATATATTTCATTTTACTATGGATTTCTAATGACTTTATATGCAAGGGATATCCCCTTCTAGATTATAAATTATAATTGGGGGGTAGAACAGGGTTCTCCCCAAGATTTATTGAAAGGCGTAGATCACCATGGAGAGGGGCCCAATGTTCTGAGATGGCTTCTGGTATAGAAGCCAGCGGAAGAACTGAAGGCATATAGAAGGCATAGTGGTCCACTATGCCTTAAGATGCCTGGGGAGAACCCTGTGTGCACACAATAAACTGGAAAGCTGCTTGCAATACAAAGTAAGCAATGTTCTATTAAGGTGGTGGGGCAGTGTTTGCTCATGAATAATTCATGAGTTAATGAGGCGAGTGGTTGCACCGGCTACGAGATGCTACAGTTAAAAATACAGTCTAGCACTTCCTGCTCTACAACTGAGGGCAAATCAGACACTCGAGAACACTACCTTCAAACCACTAAGCAGCCATGCTTCGATTTCTTTGACTTTCTCAAACTACAAGACTTGTGTTGACCGTCTTCTCCAGTTAGCTAGATGCAGGGCGGCACAAAGAGGTTTTAGCCAGAAAAGTCAACACTTCTGAATTTTTACGCTTTTAAGCAATCAATGGGCCATAGCTCTCGCCTACGGTGGCTTCTTTTCGAAATCTCTTCATCTGGCCCTGCCCATTGGTTCATATATATATTATAAGAATAAGTAGCAATCCAAGCAATTATAATTGGAGCATGCGCAATGTATCTATGCCTATGGCACTTTGGACTATGGATCATGACCCAAGATACTCTCTACTTCACTCCCAACTAGAACACTCATGGGGAGTGAAGTAGGAATAGATAATAACATGGGTGTGGTTATTGGAATTAGGAAGGGTTCGTGGAACACTTACCTGTTTTATTTAGAATAATCCATTATTACAATTGACCCTAGGTGAACTTTTCAGTTTAAGGCTACAGTGCCATGTAACAGTAAATGCAATCACTACAGTGCCATGTGACAGTAAATGCAGTGCCATGTAACAGTACTACAGTGCCATGTAACAGTAAATGCAGTGCCATGTAACAGTACTACAGTGCCATGTAACAGTACTACAGTGCCATGTAACAGTAAATGCAATCACTACAGTGCCCTATACAATCACTAACAGTTTAATGTTGGAGAGGGGAAAATTGTCCCCTACAAAGTGGTGAGACTATAGCCTCACCAGCCTCAACATCTCTGACACCCTGTGCGATATTATTTGAACCTCTCTGAATATGGTCCAGTTCTGTTCTGACACACAAAAATAAAAATAAAAAATAAGGTTTTATTACAACACTTTATATAGCTAGTATAGACCTATGATTGTTTATCTGTATAGAGCCAAGATGCATTAGTGATTTTGAAGAGTTTTTTCTGTATAATAGAATCCGATGCCAGTCAGCACAGTTGAATCATGATAGGGTCCCACAGATTCGAGGTGTGCCACTCGTCCATATATGGAAGTTATCATTCCATTAAGTGCAAACATACGGCAGGAGGAGCGATGTTCAATAAACGATCTTCTTCCGTATGGCCCGTATGTAATCTTCTCTCCGTTTTCCTTTTCGGTGAAAAAAGTTATCTGCCTGACGTGAGTCCCTTGAAAGAACCCCGACATCTCCTTGCAGATCATTCCAGCAGTACCAGTGACACGTTCTCCTTTTTCCAACTCTATGATACTTATTCTTCCTTCAGAACCACCTCGTTTTGGCTTGGAAATAGCCTGCTCGTCTTTGGAGGCATATTCCAATTTAATGGCATCAATTACATAGAAGTGCCACACTCTTATTGCAGTGATGTTGACATTACATGGTCCAGGATTTGTGCTGGGAAAGTCTGTGAAAGTTGGTCCATTGAATGAACCGTAAATACGCGTCCTGCTACAACTCAATGTCCTGTAAAATTAATGGAATACAGTGCATCAATTTTCAGAAGCTATGCATGCACATTTTTGAAAAGCTACTCCATTTTTAAATTTCTAAGTTTACTTCAATATTAAATTATGTTTGTGGTCCAAGAACAATGCTAAAGCTAGAATTGTAGACAGAAAAGGTACCTTGTGTTAGTAGCAGTTTCATCACTTCTGGTAGCCTTTTCCACAGTTACATCTGCAACTTTATTCACTGGACTAGCCTGAATCAGCAGTAAGCATGCCAGTCCAATAAGAATCAAGAGTTCAATGAAATGCATCTTCAATTTTTTTTTCCTATGTTGTAGATAATACTTGAGATTTTCAAAGTAGATGTGAATATATCAGCTGTCTTGATGCAGTCCTTTTATATTGGAAACCCACTGCTTTATTAGTTTAGGTCACTCGTTGCACTCTTTTCTGTAGTAAACAATCCAGCAGACAGGAAGTGCAGAGAGTAATTAAGTGTACCTATATAAGGGAAAAAGCATTTCGTGAAATGAAAAAAAGATGTAGGGATGACCACTGCTCAAAAAAGTAAGGAAACAAGAAGGATGGAAATGGGATCAATCTTTGTTCTGTATATCCAGCCAACAATTCCTACATATACACACATTACTACACTATAATCTGAAGTTACCTGACGTATATGTAGGGATTGTTGGCTGGATATACAGAACAAAGATTGATCCCATTTCCATCCTTCTTGTTTCCTTACTTTTTTGAGCAGTGGTCATCCCTACATCTTTTTTTCATTTCACGAAATGCTTTTTCCCTTACTTGTTCCTGGTCTTTTTTCCTCTCTTTTATGGTTTTAGCTATGATTAGAGTTCATTCTTCTATGTGTATGCAGGGACAGATGAAAGAAGTTCTCCAATAGCATACCAGCCCAATCATTTATCGAGTCAAGGTGTTGTGTTGTTGAGCCATACTTGGAGGTCGAAGATGCTGAAATAGAGTCTACCGTGGTGAATCTAAATCCCCGAATCGATACAGTAGTCTATCATCAGCTAGAGCTAGCTAGCTAATAGCTAGCTAGAGACAGCTGAGTAATATTATGATTTCGAATAATTGGATATTCAAATACATGCGCATGCGTATTATAGAAAAGATGGCTTCCTAATTGAATTAGTCGAGTGCTGTGCTCCATAGTGTCTCCTTTTTCATCGACTCTTTCGAAGATCAACGAGTAGAAAAGATCGTAGTTCGTAGAATTTGGAGTGGATTTGTCCAGAAATCATAGCTGTAGCTTGAGTGGTTCGAGAGATATGGTTGTCTAAGAAGAATAAGAAGAAGAATAATAATAATAGAGAAGAAGAAGAATATAGCGATTTACCTGCTTGCCGTATTTCTGAAACGGTAAGCTCCCTGGTCCTGAAACTTGGTCTGCACATTGTAGTAGGCTCTAGTAGGCTGGATAATCATTCACAGTAGCTTTTGTTAGGTCTAAGTGGGGGAACTGGAATTTCACTTTTGTATTAGTCTATAGGCGGCGCGCGCGGCCGTCCGAGTCATCCCTACATAGAGAGTGCTACCGCACTCTCTGATATAGGTCAATTTTTACATCATCATGCTAGTGAGACAAGTATATTAGAAAATGATCTTCTAGAGTTGTTTTAAATCATTGGTGATTTTGAACAATCATGCTTTTTTGTTTGTTGTTTGTGATAATGTAATTAAATTGTTGACAAGAGAACTGAAACTTGTCAGTCCAGATTTGAAGTCTCCTACATGACTGCATGATAACCTCGTTCCCAGGCTGTCGGTGGAAGCAAGGCTAGACTGCATAAGTGGTCCACTCATGTAAGAGTACCATGTGGCTGCAAAAACCACAACCATAACTCTAAAATTAGAAATGTGATCAAGCAGGAAGTGAAATAACATATCTGCGTGTGGTCAAGTGTTTTATGTATGGCTGCATGCACCAGCATGAAAGGATGGGGAATATCATTGCCGAACAGGAAATGGAAAGTGCATCTTAGGAAATGGAAGTGCGAATCACACTTCCTGCCATTGGAAAATACCCTAGCCTACCATAACCTGTACCCAGTCCCCTTTTTATTTATTTCTTGTTCCTACGTATGGTGGAAATTGAGGGCCTGATGTTCATTGACTGCACACTACCATTATAGTTGATGTGGATAAGGGCCATGGAAGAGTTACTGTATAGTGCAATATTTTCGTGGGTAAAAAAATTTCGTGGATTTTGTGGTTTTGAAAAAATAATACATGAGAATAAGGGAATTTATATGGTTCACACATCAATATTTACAAACCCACAAAAAAATTTCGCTCTACAGTAGTATCTGCAATGGTTGATTTGCCTGCTTTTTGCTGCTGCTGCTGATGCTTTGTAGAGCAGTGTCAGGCTTTGTGATGACAGGAGATATCCTCCTGGCAATTGCTACCATTCATGCTGCATCACAAAGTTATGCCAGAAGAAGAGCGCTGTACTTTAATTCTCACCTCAAATCATTAAAATTGACTACTTCTGGTTCTGGTCCATTTGTGGTCTGTATAATATACAGTACAACTTTTATTTTGTGCTTTTGACTCGACCCTGTGCCAGGCTGCACGTTCATCCACAGAGCTATTGTGTCACAATTGACCACAGAGCTACTGTGTCACAATTGAATCCTGGAGACTCATGCATACATAGATGTACATATCATATAGCGAAATTTTTTACCCACAAAAATATTGCGCTATACGGTATGGAATAGTAGCTAATGCAGCTGCTCTTATGCATGTGTACTATTATCATAATGCAGCTGTTTTCTGCACTACGTTGATGCACTGTTATAAATACGTGTACATGTATCAAGAGTTAAAATGGTATACAGTCAAAAAAAGGCGAATCCCACACCCGTTTTGGGTACCTTTGCGTGCAGTTGTTTATAAACAATACTGTTTCATTTTCAACATTGATATTTGTAATATAGTGAGAGTGATAACTGATTTATATCCTTGCTGAGTTTCAGACCCCTCTGACCTGTAGCTTAGAAAATACAAACTCTGTAACACAGAAATATGAAAAATACAAAAGTTCTACTCTTTAAGCCTGTGGCGCTGTAGTCCATAGAATGTGGGTATTTTTATTATGCACAATAACAGCTCCTTTACTTCAATAATCAAATAACTCTTTTTAAGTGATTGCAAAATCAATGGGCTAGAAAATGATTTTTGAAAATTCTGACTTCATGTATTTGTAAACTACTAGTATATAATGTGTAATACTATACTAGTTACATACATGCAGCAATGCTGCACAAGTTTGTTGTTACTTAAGAGGTACTTTGTGACAGTCGACTTTCATCTTCATAGTAGAAACCAATTGCTCCAAGTGCAGTGAAGGATAAGTGTCGTGCCTCTCTACCAAATATGGAAGTTAATTTTCCATTAACAGCAAAGACTCTGCATGTATTCGGATATAAAGTATAAGTTGCAAGTCCATAAGGTCCATACACCACTTTCTGACCATCTGCCTTCTCAGAAAAGAACACCAACTGGCGAACATGTGGTCCATTTAGACGTAGGCGAGGTTCATTGCATATTGTACCAGTGACTCCAGTAATACGCTCTCCATTGGTAAGATGAATCAAGGATTCTGTACCTCCAAGACCTCCCCTTCTTGGTTTATGAATGATATTTTGATCATAACTCTTGTATGTGACTTGAATAGCATCAATTAGACTTCCGTGGCGGATTCTTATGCTTCTGATATCCACTCCACATGGCCATGGATTAGAGCCAGTGAAATCAGAAAAGGCTGTTCCATTAGGCGTTCCATAAGCTACTGTTACTCCACATCCTAAAGCTCTACAATAATTTTGTACTGTTAAAATGAGTATTTAAATATTCTCTGCCAAAGACAAAAAGTATTATAAGTCAAACTTTTTTTTGCATGCACATGAGTTAACTCAAGCAAGAGCTATTTCTTAACCTTTCTTTTTGGCTGTTTAGATATGTACCTTACAAAAAGATTTTTTTTTTTTTTTTTTTTTTTTTTTTTTACCTCTTATTCACAGTGTGTTTGCTTCCTTTGCCATTCTTTTTTTCATTGGCAACTATTTCTCCCAGGATTTGATCAATGGTGGAGTAGGTGATATTAGTTTCAACAGTATAAGCATGGTTCTTTTTCTCTTTCTCAGGCACAGGGTTAGCCAGTACTGCCATCAGGCAGGTCAGTCCTATGATAAGAACCAAGAAATTGAAGAGACTGGCCATAATCAATAGCTGTAGTTGAAGAATTGAAAAGATGTGAATGTAGTTAGGAGTTAGATGTGATACTTGGAAGTGCTCCTTTTATAGAGCTTGCATGGTTTCAGCTAGTTAATATTCAGTTATTAACTTGCTAATATTCAGACTACTGTTACAAGAGAAATGGTGACGTGGTGTGTATTGCTTTTATAGGTTGCTTTTATAGGTTGAAGTGAGGGTTATGCTAACAGTGAATTCAGAGTGGATATAGGATGTCTTTATTTAATTGCCAGCTAATATACAGCTACATAAATTGTTATGTAGCTGTATATGATTGTGTCTATAGGTTCAGAGATTTGATTAAGGGTTAAAATAACAGTGAATTTCTTTATTACTGAAATTTATAAGAGGAAGAGAAAATTAATTACTACTAAGTGGTTTAGGTTTAGAGGTTAGATTGAGGGTTAAACGGAATTTTTTTTTTTGTGGGGGGGTGGGTGTCTTTGCAACATGAAATTCATAACACCCAAACTAAAATTTACATGACCTCCTTTCAAAGGACTTAACTGTGGCTTTGGTGGGCTACTTGAAAGGAAGCTATGTAAATTTTGGTCTTGTGTTCTGAATTTCATGTTGCAAGAAAACTGAATGGCCATTAAATTAACAGTGTGAATAAAAAAATTTGGGGGGTGTGGACTAGTGGAATGGAATGGTGGACAACTGAATTCTGTATGCTTAATAAAGTGTTCTTTGGGGATATGATCAATTTATGTAAAAAGTGCTTCATTCCACTATTCCACCAATGGGTTGTTATATCTCTGTACCATGTCACTGATAGGATTATTTGTTCATCCTGCAAAATAATAAAAAGGGGGGTAGGAAGTAGTGCTCCCCCCCAGTTAGTTGTTAATATTTTAAGAATGTTTTGGGGTAGAAATTTCAGTGTAACTGCTTGAAAAACAGGCTCTGAAATAATATTGTTTCGATACACAAGAAATAAGGTTGTCAGTATGAAAGATTAATAATGATTACATACAACATACATGTCAAGACTATGTGATAGAAGTATGTATTAGTTACTGTGAAGAGTTTTTTCTGTATAATAGAATCCGATACCAGTCAGCACGGTCGAATTATGATAGGGTCCCACAGATTCGAGGTGTGCCACTCGTCCATATATGGAAGTTATCATTCCATTAAATGCAAACATACGGCAGGATGAGCGATGTTCAATAAATGATCTTCTTCCATATGGCCCGTATGTAATCTTCTCTCCATTTTCCTTTTCGGTGAAAAAAGTTATCTGTCTGACGTGAGTCCCTTGAAAGAACCCTGGCATCTCCTTGCAGATCATTCCAGCAGTACCAGTGACACGTTCTCCTTTTTCCAACTCTATGATACTTATTCTTCCTTCAGAACCACCTCGTTTTGGCTTGGAAATAGCCTGCTCGTCTTTGGAGGCATATTCCAATTCAATGGCATCAATTACATAGAAGTGCCACACTCTTATTGCAGTAATGCTGACGTTACATGGTCCAGGACTTGTACTGGGAAAGTCTGTGAAAGTTGTTCCATTGAATGAACCGTAAATACGCGTCCTGCTACAACTTAATGTCCTGTAAAATTAATGGAATACAGAGCATCAATTTTCAGAAGCCATGCATGCACATTTTCCATTTTTAAATTTCCAAAGTTTACTTCAATATTAAATATGTTTGTGGTCCAAAACAATGCTAAAGCATTAGTATGTAGAAAAGGTACCTTGTATTAGTAGCAGTTTCATCACTTCTGTTAGCCCTTTCCACAGTTACATCTGCAACTTTGTTCACTGGACTAGCCTGAATCAGCGGTAGGCATGCCAATCCAATGAGAATCAAGAGTTCAATGGAATGCATCTTCAATTTTCTATGTTGTAGATAGTACTTGAGATTTTCAAAGTAGATGTGAATAAATCAGCTGTCTTGATGCAGTCCTTTTATATTGGAAACCCACTGCTTATTATTCCCCTTATTGACCACATGTTCCTCCTTAGTTTAGTTCTTAGTTTAAAAAATTTTTTTCTGTAGTAAACAATCCAGCAGACAGGAAGTGCAGAGAGTAATTAAGTGTACCAATTGTTACATCATCATGCTAGTGATCATGACATTTGAGGGGACAAGTATAATAATTAGAAAATGAAGATGTGTTATTTTAATGCATGCAGGATTAAAAAGCATTGGTGGTTTTTGAACAATCTTGCAACTTGACAAAAACACCATACATGCAGAGTTCCAGTTTGTTTATTTATTTGTTTATTTATTTGTTTTTTTATTTTTCTTGTTTGTGATAATGTGGTTAATTTTTATTGTGAACAAGAGAACTGAAACTTGTCAGTCCAGATTTGAAGTCTCCTACATGATAGCCTTGTTCCAGGCAGTCGGTGGGAGCGAGGCTAGTCTGCATAAGTGATCCACTCATGCAAGAGTACCATGGTTACAAAAACCACAACTGCCAAATGTAGAAGTGCATATCTGCATGTGGTCAAGTGTTTTATGTGCAGCATGAAAGGATGGGGAATATCCATTCAAACTGACCTAAGATTTGCTGGCATTGTGTTTGTGCTGAACAGGAAATGGAAAGCGTATCAAACTTCCTAGCAAAACCATGCTCAGTGGAGGACGGAAATGAAAAGTGCCTCCTATAGAATCACACTTCCTGCCATTGGAAAATACCCTAACCTACGGTAACCTGTACCCAGGCCCCTTTTTAATTTTTATTTTCTTGCTCCTATGGTGAAAATTGAGGGCCTGATGCTCACGGACTACACACTACACCATAAGGGCCATAGAAGAGTTATAGTATCTGCAATGGTGGAGTCGCCTGCTTTTTGCTGCTGCTGCTGCTGCTGTTTTGTAGAGCAGTGCCAGGCTTTGTGATGACAGAGATATCTTCCTGGCAATTGCTATGCACTGCCCAAGTCCCATTCATGCTGCATCACAAACTCAATGTCAGAAGAATGTGCTGTACTTTATAGTTCATAATAATAAAAATTGACCACTCCTGGTGCTGGTCCATGGTGTATACTAGGTATGTTGAAATAATATTATAGTATATTCCAACCAGTTTTAACTCGTGTGATCAGTATTTGACTATTGTACAGTCTGTAATTTGTTCAACCACTGCCAGTTTATTCCAAAAAAAGGAGGGCAGTACAACTTTTATTTTGTGCTTTTGACTCAACCCTGTCTGCCAGGCTACACATTCATCCACAGAGCTATTGAAAAACCATCGATAAGTTATCACGAAAATTTAATATTTTTCAAGTAAAGTCGTAAAATAGAAATATAGCTTATAGTGTGGATATATAATATATGCATATACTGTTACAGTAGCTAGTTGTTTGAAGTCAGCAGCAGTGCATGGGGAAAAGTTATTTACTTAAATGCTCTATCACTGGTTGCTTGGTTCTGTCTACTTTCATCTTCATAGTAAAATCCTATTGCTCCCAGTGCTGCTACAGTTTCAGACCCTACTCGAAGCCCTGTGACTCGCCCATATATGGAAGTAATCTTTCCATAAACTGCAAAGGTGAGGCATTCCATTTGGCGGTTCGTCCCATATCCGTAAGGTCCATATACCAACTTTTGTCCATCCCGCCTTTCAGAAAAGAACATCAGTTGTCGAATGAAGGTTCCTCTGTAATAACCACTGCGTTTTACACACTTCATTCCAGCTACTCCAGTAATTCTTTCACCAGTTTGTAATGTTATTGTGGTAAGTCTACCTCCACGTCCACCTCTCTTCCTTCCATCAATGGTGGTCCCACTGTATGTCCGATATCTCAACTGAATGGCATCTATTAGTATCCCATACCAGATTTTTATTCTAGTGATGTCCACTCCACATGGCCAGGATGTGCCATGGGAACCAGTGAAGTCCACAAAGGCAGTTCCAGTTGTTGAACCATATGCACTTGCCACTTCACAACCAAAGGCCCTGTAGCAAAAACATACCAATTATATATAGAGAGAGAGAGGACTATACAGTAAACGTAAGAACAAGAGAGCAAGAAGAAAGGAAGAAAGCATTAGAAGCATCAGTGCAAGAAAGGAAAAATTTTTTGCTGTTATGGGTGTACCTTTTGTTTCTTTGGTGTCCATCTTCCTCACCGTTCATTTCCCTACCAGAGGCATTTGCTATTTCTTCCAGAATTTTCTCAATAGTGTTTTTCTCTGATGTGGTCTCATTTGATATGGTATAAGGATGAACGTCTGTCTCTACTTTCTCCTTTGTTTTGGGCAGAGAATTGGCCTGCACTGCAAACAGGCATGTTAATCCAATCACAATTGTATATTTGAAGAAGCACATTTATTAAGTTAGGAAGGATGCACTGGAATATCAATCATTGATTTCACAGCAATCGTCTTGGAAATTTGAGAGTTCTGAGATGTTTGAAGTGTCTGTGTTTTTGATAGTTGATAACGCTCTTTTATATCTTTCCACACAAGTAATATGAAATTCATTGAATGAAGCTTGGAATTTCTAACCAATGATCTTTTTCTTTTGTACAGCAGCATGTTGATCATGCAGGTTTAGCAAGAATAGATTGGAGTGCAAGGTTCTTGCCCTTTGTAACTCCTTCATGGGGGGTATTATCTGTACAAATCAGTAGCTAGAGTAAATTCATCCACCATAGTGATGTAATACATGTGTCACTTTTACGTCAACAGAGAAAGAAAATTGTCAACAGAAGAAAATTACAATTTTTATTCTGCACAAACCACTATTCATCTAACTAGCATCAGTGCTAAGAGGTAATCACACCAGCATGAACTCTGCACTTCTCTGAGATCAACTAGTGTAGATTAAATTATTGTGGTGGAAGGTGAATCTCCTCAATTCCCTTATACTGTAGATTTGCTATTGCAGGATGCAATTATCAATAAAAACCTAAATGTTTACTTGTTACTTCCAAGTTTTGTGAAACTTTCTCTAAATTCTAAAGTTCAAGTGCTAATCTCAAACTGGTTCTGATGCTCATTTGTTTCTAAATAGAACAGACAAGTAGGGATGGCTGTGTATAAAGTTCAAAAAAGTTCATGAACAAGAAAGCCTACCCCTCTTAATTTCAATAACCATACCCAACTACTCTATCTCCCCATAGTGATCATGGGGGATAGAGTAGTGCTCTCATGGGGAGTGAAGTAGGGATAGAGTAGTTGGTATGAAATTAAGAGGGGTATCTTGTCTTTAGAATAAATATTTTGTTCATCACCTTAAAGTACATGTATCTGAAATGATTATAGAGTCAGAGTACTAACTAGGGCAATGTTCAACATTCAGTTGACAGCGAGCGAGCAAGCAAGTATTCTTCAACGATTTTCATTTGCTGTTGAGTATTTGTAGCAATGTGCAGCATTTGATAGTGAGCAATTAAAGTAGCTGATAGGCTTCAGTGCTTGATATTGTTAAGAGTCATGTAAGTGGTGGCAGGCAGCTGCATACATGCTTACCTCAAAGCACTTAGATAAGCCTAGTGCCTACAAAATAAGCCTCTTGTGTCTGCTGCCCAAAAGGCTGTAGAAATGTTGAGCTGATAGTTCATTTGTGCTTTGCTGTTGTGTTATGTAGCTAAGTGGCAGGCAGCTGCATGCATAGAAAGCTAAGTACTTACCACAAAGCACTTGGATATGTCTAGTGCCTACAATCCACTTAGATAAGCCTAGCCCTACTATCCACCATGCTATATACAAAGCGATGTAGAAATCAATCAAGCAATTGCAACTGGAGCATGCGCATAAATGCACGCGCAGGGGCGCTACTATTGCACGACATGTACGTACCTACATACGTACGTATGCCTGGGGCATTTTGGAGTGTAGACCTAGATATATATATATATATATTTAAAATTTCAATGAGTCATGACCTGAGAGTCAGCTCACTCGCTTCGCTCGCTCGCTGCAATTACTTTGTAACTCTTATTTTCTTAAGGTGGCGGTAAACCCTGCGCTACTAAATCAACAGCTTATTTAGCATGCGTAAGTTAGTTACCACACATAATGACATTCATGCTTGTACCTGTAAACCACAAAGGTATTCATGAACCAGGCACTTGGTGAATACACACACACATTACTCACCTTTGAATTTTTGTGATTTCTTGTACGTGTGTATTATGCAGCAAGCGCGCACTCTATAATTATAGCTAGCTCATATCACATAATTAATTATGGACAACTTCCTTTTTCCCAAATATCTGAAGAAAGAAATATTGAACAGCCCTGATTTTTTTAATTCTAGCCATGTACATATATATACAGTGAATTGCAATAGCGTTGCGAAATTCCGTCAAGCGTGACGACCTCTTACAGTCAATTGCAGCTCCGTTCGAATTTCCTTCGGAAGCGTATGGTTTGTGCGTGCCATACAAATTTAGGCCTATCAACACTTCTATTTATGGCACGCACAAACCATATGCTTCATACGGAATGTTCGAACGGAGCTGCAATTGACTGTAAGAGGTCGTCACGCTTGACGGAATTTCTCAACGCTATTGCAATTCACTGTATGTGCATCGAGTTTAGTGCGTGACGTATGGATTAGTCTTTTAGGTGAGTAATAGAATTTTTAAAATCAGGACCAAAATAGTTGGAACCAGACTTTGACCAGTAAGTTGGCTCTAGTTAGAGATACTAATTATTCCATACGTCACCGCATTGAGCATAAAAAAGAGATGTGAAGAAGGCTGTGGTTCTGTTCCAGGGTTGCTAGATGTCCTCCAATTTGGGAAGAAGTAACTTTTGGGTAGTATTTATACTTCAGCTGTAGATCTCCAGTGGCTTGTTTGTAAAACATGATCTCCAGATGAGTAGATAGAGCTAGTTTTGCTCTACATGCTGATACCAAATTTCATGGATATAGGTACACCCATTACTTATAATAATCTTTTTAAAAGCGCAAATTTTCTGGTGCAAACTGTTTACCGCCACCTTAAATCGGAGGTTTCATCATACTGATGGAGTTCGTATCTATAGTTTAATCGACAGTATTCTTTTACTGCTGTTATGTATGTACCTGATATACTTTGGGTGGCGTATTAGTGATGCAGCAATCATCAAGGCTTAATTTATAACCAGATCAGTGCCTAGAGACTCGTAATGCTCTGAGCATCGAGAGACTCAATAGAGAAGGTTCACTTGTAAATAGCTCTTCTTTGACCTACCAATCGTTATGACACGAACACCCCGAGTGACAGCAAATACAGAGTCACTAGTCAGACACAAGGTCCAAGAATCAAGGGGGTGGTGCATATTTCTATATAGTGAACTGCAAAGATGTCTGCCACATAGGTTGAAAGCGAAAGTTATGGAACATGTCTAGTTAAAAGGTTTCAGTCAATTTTGAGTAGTGTGTCCTGAATAATAGAGAGTTGTTCCACTGTATTCAAATCTCATCTTTTAGGACCACCAGGTCCTGAAAGACTGCTACCGTCTGACTATTGGGATCGACCCCCACCTCATACAGAATTCAGTTGCTATTTCAATTCCACCACTAGTCCACACCCCAATTCTTTTATTCACACTGTTAGTTTAACCAAGTAGGAAGCAGTGCCTCCCCCCCCCCCCAACACACACCTAATCATCTACCTACCCCACTGTAGTTAGTTGTTGATACTTAAGAATGTTTTGGGGTAGAAATTTCATTGCAGCTGCTTGAAAAACAGGCTCTGAAATAATGTTGTTTTGATACACAAGAAATAAGGTTGTTTTGATACACAAGAAATAAGATAATGATTACATGCATGGTATTGAGTCACGACTATGTGATAGAGGTATGTATTAGTGACTGTGAAGAGTTTTTCTCTATAATAGAATCCGATACCAGTCAGCACAGTTGAATTATGATAGTGCCACTCATCCATATTATCATTCCATTAAGTGCAAACATACGGCAGGATAAGTGATGTTCAATAAACGATCTTCTTCCATATGGCCCGTGTGTAACCTTCTCTCCGTTTTCCTTTTTGGTGAAAAAAGTTGTCTGTCTGACGTGAGTCCCTTGAAAGAACCCCGACATCTCCTTGCAGATCATTCCAGTAGTATCAGTAACACGTTCTCCTTTTTCCAACTCTATGATATTTATTCTTCTTAACCACCTCATTATGGCTTGGAAATAGCCTGCTTGTCTTTGGAGGCATATTCCAGTTTTATGGCATCGATTACATATAAATGCCTGCATGCATTAAAACAATGCATCTTCATTTCTCACTTAATTACCTTCTGCACTTCCTGTCTGCTGGATTGTTTACTACAGAAAAGAGTGACCTACGTATAAAAGGACTGCATCAAGACAGCTAATTTATTCATATCTACTTTGAAAATCTCTACAACATAGAAAATTGCATTGAACTCTTGATTCTCATTGGACTGGCATGCCTACTGCCAATTCATGCTAGTCCAGTGAACAAAATCATAGATGAAACTGTGGAAAAGGCTACCAGAAGTGATACTAATACAACAAGGTACCTTTTCTACATACTAATAATTTGTGTCTACAATTCTAGCTTTAGCATCAAGTTTTTGGACCACAAATATAATTTTAACATTGAAGTAAACATATAGAAATTTAGATACATGGAAAACGGAGTAGATCATGCATGGCTTCTGAAAACTGATGCCATAATTATGGGATGTGTCTAAGTAAAATCATAACTGTACCATATTTCATATTTTACAGGACATTAAGTTGTAGCAGGACGCGTACTTACGGTGCATTCAATGGACCAACTTTCACAGACTTTCCCAGCACAAGTCCTGGACCATGTAACGTCAACATCACTGCAATAAGAGTGTTGAGCATTAGTGGTATTTTTTAACAATCTTGCAACTTGACAAATGCATGTGGCCAAAAAATTCAAACACCTTACATGTATTTTTGTTTGTTATTGTTTATGTAATTAAATTATTGACAAGAGAACTGAAACTTGTCAGTCCAGATTGAAGTCTCCTACATGACTGCATGATAACCTCGTTCCCAGGCTGTCAGTGGAAGCTAGGCTAGACTGCACGAGTGGTCCACTCATGTAAGAGTACCATGTGGCTGAAAAAACCACAACCATAACTGCTAAAATTAGCCAGAGGAAATGTTATGTTAAATGTGACCAAGCAGGAAGTGAAAATAATATATATATATATATATATATCTGCATGTGGTCAAGTGTTTCAGCATGAAAGGATAGGGAATATCCATTCAAACTGACCTGACATTGCTGAACAGAACAGGAAATGGAAAGTGCATCTTAGGAAATGGAAGTGCCTCCTGTAGAATCACATTGGAAAATACCCTAACCTACGGTAACCTGTACCCAGGCCCCTTTTGAAATTTATTTGTTTATTTATTTATTTTCTTGCTCCTATGAGGGCCTGGTGCTCACTGACTGCACGCTACACCATTATAATTATACATTATAGTTGGTGTGGATGAGGGCCATGAAAGAGCTCCTTAGTTCTCACCTCAAATAATAAAAATTGACCACACCTGGTGCTGGTCCATGATGCATACTAGGTATGTTTATATTCCAACCAGTTTAACTCGTGTGGTCAGTATTTGACTATTGTACAGTCTGTAATTTGTTCAGTTTTTTCCAAAAAAAAAAGGAGGGAAGTACAACTTTTATTTTGTGCTTTTGACTCGACCCTGTGCCAGGCTACACATTCATCCACAGAACTATTGAAAAACCATCACAAAAATTAATATTTTGCAAGTAAAATTGTAGAATAGAAATACAACTATAGTGTGGAGCTAGTTATTTGAAGTCAGCAGCAGTAAGTTATTTACGTAAATGCTCTATGTTGCTTGGTTCTGTCTACTTTCATCTTCGTAGTAAAATCCTATTGCTCCCAGTGCTGCTAAGATTTCAGACCCTACTGGAAGCTGTGTGACTCGCCCATATATGGAAGTAATCTTTCCATAAACTGCAAAGTTGATGCATTCCATTTGAAGGTTTGCCCCATATCCGTAAGGTCCATGTACCAACTTTTGTCCATCCCGCCTTTCAGAAAAGAACATCAGTTGTCGAATGAAGGTTCCTCTGAAATTACCACTGCGTCTTACACACTTCATTCCAGCTACTCCAGTAATTCTTTCACCAGTTTGTAATGTTACTGTGACAAGTCTACCTCCTTGTCCACCTCTCTTCGTTCCATAAATGGTGGTCCCACTGTATGTCTGATATCTCAACTGAATGGCGTCTATTAGCAACCCATGCCAGATTTTTATTCTAGTGATGTCCACTCCACATGGCCAGGATATGCCATGGGCACCAGTGAAGTCCACAAAGGCAGTTCCAGTTGTTGAACCATATGCACTCGCCACTTCACAACCAAAGGCCCTGTAGCAAAAACATATATAGAGGACTATACAGTAAACATAAAAGCAAGAGAGCAAGAAAGGAAGAAAGCATTAGAAGCATCAGTGCAAGAAGGGAAAAAATTTTTTGCTATACACGCAGTTATGGGTGTACCTTTTGTTTCTTTGGTGTCCATCTTCCTCACTGTTCATTTCCCTACCAGAGGCATTTGCTATTTCTTCCAGAATTTTCTCAATGGTGTTTTTCTCTGATGCGGTTTCATTTGATATGGTATAAGGATGAACGTCTGTCTCTACTTTCTCCTTCATGTTGAGCAGAGAATTGGCCTGCATTCCCATCAGGCATGTTAATCCAATCACAATCATATATTTGAAGAAACACATTTTAATAAGTTTGGAAGGATGCACCAGACATTGATTGAAATCACAGCTATTGTAAGAGGAAATTTGGATCTGGTATTTGGAAGATGATAGTTTGAAGATGCTCTTTTATATCTTTCCAAGTCGTTATGAAATTCATAGTGTGACGTATTAAAGCTAAATTCCTTTCTAAGAGAAATTGGGCTGGTAATTGAATATCCTCTGTACAGCTGCAGTTAGAGTGCAAGGTTCTTGCCCTTTGAAATTCCACAGCTAGACGTCAGAGTAAATCACCTGCTAGTAGTATGATGGAGTATTTGTGTCACTTTCTCATGTCACTTTCTCATGTAAATAGAAGATGGTTTCCCTGCCTGATTAATTGTAATTATAAAGTTAAAGTTTGTCCCATACGTACGTGTGTAACTGTGCAGTCCATTGGAGGTTTCATCATATCGTACAAACCAAATGATCTGAAGGACAAATGCTGATGGAGTTCGTATCTATACAGTTTACAATAAGATTGTCATTAACATAAAGGCCTTTACTGGTGTTATATATGTACCTGATACACTTTGGGTGGCATATTAGTGATGCAGCAATCATCAAGGCTTAATTTATAACCAGATCAGTGCTAGAGTTTTAGTGATCACTCATAATGCTCTTAGGCCAATCAATCGATACAATACGATTGTTTGGCTAGTATTCTTTGATTGATTGGCTAGTATTTCGTGCTAGTATTCATCCTGTCATCCTGCATCCTGTATTTCATCCTGTTATTGTGTATTCAAAACTATGAAATCCAAAAAAATTTTCCCCACACAAAATTTCCCTGAGCACTATAATAATAATAATAATAATAATAATAATAATAATAATAATAATAATAATAAGGTTATTCCAGCTGATCATATCTGTATATAGAGGAACCTCTTTGGGATCGGGTATTTTCTATAGAGAGGTTTCCACTCTTGAGTTTCAATTTGTATTAGCAGGCCAAAGGGTGTTAGAGAGGTGCAACACCACCCATTTTTTCTTTCATATGGTTGAACAATATATTTTAATAGCCACAAGAATTTAATGTGGTATTCAAGCACTGCTCTGATCAGTTCAACTTGGGAGAACCCTGATTAGCAGTTTGGTTTTGTTCCTTTAAATATGTCCCTAATAGGGAGGGGTTTTGTATCATGCCCTGAATATAGAGTGTTCCACTATAATTATTCATATTTCAGAACCACCAGGTCCTGAAAGACCCCTACCGTCTGATTATTGGGATCGACCCCCACCTCATGATCTTGACCATGGCAATTTCCATCATCAAAGCTACCGGATGTCACCCAGGCCACGCCCACTCTTTCAGGGGCCAGTCGAAAGCTTTCATAGGCTGCCAGATCAACATTATCGTGATCCAGAAAATTATCAAAATATGTCCCCTCGAGTGCCAGTACCAGAATTTGTGGGTGGGAATAATATGGGACCTCTTGGGCCAGTGGTTGAAGCAAAGACTGTATCTATCGACAAGATTCTGGAGCTGCCTGGCAGAAAAGAGAGACCAAGTCATGTACGTATGTACTATTTAAATAGGAAAATACAGAAATAGAACTACCTCTAATATTAAGGAGCTCATGCAACTGTCTGTCTAGTGATAGGGAAAGCTTCTTCCTCATAACTACATTATCAGTCCCAGGTATTCCACTTTTGATTAATTGACCGTTCTCAATTTCATTAAATTGTTCCTAACCGTGTTCTTAATGGCTGGATTATGAATGTTTCTTATAGCAATCAGTAACTCGTAATTTGTTATACATAATTAGTTCATACTTCAAAGCCAACCCAACTGATGTTTTATGCCGTATCCTGCATGTCTTACAGATTGTGATCATTCTGCGTGGTTTACCTGGCTCTGGGAAGAGCCACATTGCAAAACTTATCAAGGTACATGTAATGTGTAATATAGTGGAATGGAGGCTGAATTTAGAATCTGAGAGAAGGGCCTGTTAAGTTTGCTCATTTACAATTGTAGTGGTTTGTTTACATCTCTAAGTTAATGGGTTGTATGTGTAGTATAAGGTTATATATATAGCTCTCAGTGCCTATTTATAGATTCCATCCAACGAGAGGATACATGGTATTTACTTGCTTCATTGTCCCTTTTTGTGTGACCTTTACACAGGATAAGGAAGTGGCCAATGGTGGTCAACCCCCAAGGATATTGTCTCTGGATGCATACTTTATCAACGAGGTGGAGAAAGTCGAGAAAGATCCAGATACTGGAAGGAGGTACATACGTATGTGTACAAGTTAGTACATGGGATGTATAATTGGGATGAACCATACCAGTCCTATGTTCTAACATTGCAGTTTATTTCTGTGATGACCTTGGGTAAACTCCTTGCTCCACATTATTAATTTTTGTCCAAGGAATTTTTAACCGGCCACATACTACAGGACTATGACTTAACCATGAGTCATAATTGCATGTCATTTTTATAGCTTATTAAAATCCTGTTTAGAGTGAAGAGGAAGGTTGAAGAGTACGAATATGATGAAGCCATGGAGCCCTCCTATAGAAAGAGCCTCTTCAAGATGTTTAATAAGACTCTTAATGAAGGGTTTTTCCCCATGGTCATAGTGGATGCCGTGAACCACAAGGTTAGATGGAGAATGTATTGTAATAAGAGCCTCCATTCCCATGCCCACCCCCTTTGAAAGTTTTAACTCTGTACTTGGTATTGCAGGTATGCCATTTTGATCGGTTTTGGAGCAATGCTAAGATGAAAGGTTTTGAGGTCAGTTAGTTCCTATGCATATTGAGATTTTACGCAGAGTGATCAATCACTGTCTTCCTTATATGGACTTATGAGACCCAATACTCTATTGTATTGTTTACTGAAGAGCATCTCCTGTAGCTTATCAATAGTTGATTTAGCAACAGATTTTTGCAATGTTATCACAGGTTACCAGATTTCATTGATGTAGTCAGAGTTTGGTTAACTACTGGCTACAAAAGTCCATGCAAGTTTACTAAATCAACTGTACAGAACTTATTCATACCAAATAACTTGTGAACGTTTGTGGAGGTGTCTCTCACTGTGTGATTTCATTCTCTCTAGGTATATATCATTGACCTGATGGAAGACATTGATTTATGTGTTGAACGAAATATCCATGAAAGAAAAAGAGACGAAATAGAAAAAGTAAGGCTAAAAGGACCACCAGTTTGGAGTTGGAGTCTTATTGCATAGAGCCTTATAAGGGGAGGGTATATACCAGGGCTCTACTAGAATATATCTGAATCTCTTACTTCCCGAGATACAAAACCTCCATATCATCTTTTCTGCCTGTCTCCCAGCCCTGGAAACAATGTTCACACTATAGTGACAGAGTGTTGACTAATGTGTCTTTGAATTTCTCCTTGTGCCTGTTTTTTCCTGCATGTGTGATTTTTGCACATTTTGGCTAAAGGATATAGCAGTTGTTAATATCACATTATGCAGCTTGCTCATCAGTGGGAGAAGACACCTATCCATTTCCTCTGCCTCGATGTCACCCCTCTCTTCTCTGATTCAAATATTGCTGAGGTTTTTTTTTTGTTTGTTTGTTTGTTTGTTTGTTTGTTGTTAATTTCTTGTAGTATAGCTATGTGGTATATACACAAACTATTTCTTTGGTAGAGCCTGAAGTAACGGTCAGAAGCATATGCAGAGTGGATTATACAATAGATGAAAAGCTCTACTTACCTTATGGGAAATACAACCACAAGCTTATTTAAAGGGGGTTATTAATGCAACATTAATTGCATGTGGTCCATTGAGAAAATTCCAATATGACTGTATTGATGGTAGATTGAGATGGAATGTGCAGTATCAGATGTCGAAGAAAAAATTGAACAATCAAACGATGAAGAACCACAGGTTTGTTTTGGTCCAAAAAAAGCACATGTGCCTTGTGCATGCTTCAACATGATCTTAGCATGAACTAGTACTGCAGGCATAGGAATCTTTTGTGTGGAAAAGATATATTTTAGGTCAGATAGCTAGCTACATAAATCCTAAAATTTGTATGGCTAACAACCATGCGTGTAGGGACATGTGCATCTGTATAGATTACAGACTAGAGGCCTGTAGTTGAAACACAGCTGCATGAATGTATTATACTATGACTGTATAACTATGATACTGTACGAATGACTTCTCTGCTGACGCCTGTCAGACTGCAATAGTGAAGAGTCGGTGGGAAGATGCCTCTGAAGACAAGCTAGGTGTGTTCCTATCACCCTATTTCAGTTTTATGTCAATCCTTCCAATTCTTGTGCTCCCTTTATTTAAATATTATAGTTATTGTTTACTTACATAGCCAGAATTTTTGTGGGTGGGGATGGGGAAATTGTGGTTTTCATATTGTGAAATTTTGGTATGCACTTTCCACAAAAAAATTTAAAAGTAAGATAGGCTCATATAGCTAGGCTATAGCTATACTTAAAGTATAAAGTAGTTGCTGCAAGTGAGTTATATAATTATATATAGCAATCATGATTTTGATAAGCATTTTACATATTATTTATTCCCTGCTTCTGTCCTGTCCTTACATGTGCACCTTACAGATATGCTGGATGCAGTGGAGAACTTTCGCAGGAAGAAGAGGCTTCATTCGGAAATGGAAGAAGAGGAGGAATTGAGCCTAACTGAGTATCTGGCTAGAAAAATGAAAGAAGGTGAAGGCCCACAGAAGAAAAGGGTATGTACAGTAATTTAATATTATCGGGGAATTTTATAAAGTGATAATTTTTTTTTTTTCGTTAGCTTTTAATTTAGTATGGGATATGTTCGTCTAATTGTTGTGGAACAAGCAATGAAGATTTCCTTATTTCCAGTATGTGACTTCTTATCTTAATAGCTATGCAGGGCCAAAGTAAACAGAACATGCCATTTAATGTGATAATATTAATGCAAGCACCAATTGGGGAGTGTGCAGCGAGCTAGGGAGTCAACTCTTACAATCGTAATATTATTGTTCTAGCGTTGCAGCTTCTTGTGACAACCTTGGGTAAACTGAGGCATGCATGCATGCAAACTCACCCCACAATGTTTGCATTTCTATAGGTGAGGTGGGCTGACTTGGAAGCTGCTAAGGAGGAGGAGAAGATGAAAGAAATGGGGTTTGTAATAGGGCGAGGGTGGAGTAAAGTCACTGAGGAAGAGGCACGTAGCATTCTTCTGGGAGAATCAAACCGTTCACAAACTGAGCAACTCTGAATGAATAATCTGTATATAAAATTCTTTTAAAATTTTATAAAATTAATTTTTGTGCATACGCAATGCGTCTACTCTGACCTAGTTAGCTAGTACATGCCACATGCTTGCATAGATATAAACATTATGTAATTACTTCCAGCACTATAGTCTACAGTCTCTACACCTCAAAATGGTTGGGGTCTAGTACACAAGCCAAAATTTGTTGTCAATACTAGGACATGACTAGCATAGTAGCTACTAGGACATGACTGGCATAGTACTAGGACATGACTAGCATAGTACTAGGACATGACTAGCATAGTACTAGGACATGACTAGCATAGTACTAGGACATGACTAGCATAGTACTAGGACATGACTAGCATAATACTAGGCAGTCTTTAATTAGCTAATGTACTAGCATAATCAAGCAACAAAATTTATAATTTAGTCAAAACCACCAGAATGAACTATCAGCTTGGATTGAAGCTTGTAAATTAGTGGAGCTCCTGTCAGCTGCTATGTATTCTCAAACTTGTTCTCTCACAAACAGTACAGGACTGTTTAAATTATGCTCTATGCACGTGCCCAACAGCTAGCTTCGTACCCAGCTGGCTCTGCGAATTAATAATTTTTAGAGCCTGGGGGGACAAGGCTAATAAGCAACAGGCTAAGTACAATCATTAGGCCATCTCCAAGCAGTATTTTTACGTACATGCATGTGCAGGCAACTACTCTACTTCACTCCCCATGAGAGCATTCATGGGGAGTGAAGAGTAGTTATTGGAATTAATTAGGAGGGGTAGGCTCTCTTGTTCATGAACTTTTCTGAACTGAACACACGGCCGTCCCTATTAAACTTGCTATTATTTAGGATTCCAGACTTCAGCTAGCTAAACATCTTCATATCAACTGAATATGAGACTACGAAGACAACACCCATTTTTCTGACATTAACACTTTTGCATTATTGATGTATCTATAGCTATAAACAGTTATTTCTTGGACTCATGAAGGCAGACTGCTTCATTCTAACTGTAGTGATCTTAGTGCCACATAGTTTTACAGTAAAACTATAGTTTTACATAGAGTAGCTATTTTGCCATAGCTTTACAAACAATGGCAAACTTCAAAGGAACTCTTCGAAGTCTGCCTTCATGAGCCAAGAAATAACTGCTTAGCTACAGATACATAAAGTGTATGATACAGGAGAGTGTTGGGTGATAGGAGTCCCTGGGAACTCTCCTGATTGCTGTGCCACTGATCAGCTGGCTCCTGCACTATTAATAGATTTGTAGAGTTTTTCCCTAACATTATTGCAGTAGCAGGGTCATAACAAAAGTGCACTCACAAGCTGCATGCATGGCCATGATTAATAACCAGGAAACTTCCAGGTCTTCATAGCATATGGTACACACTCTCTACCACTTTCATGCTATCTGCAGTGGTTTACACAATAATGAACACAAGATGTCTGTCTACAGGACACACCTGGAACTATGACAAGTTTTGCTGACCAAATTAGGATCCTAAAATACTCCACTCAGGAAGTGATGGAAAACTGCATGCAGATGGTGGTGAATTCATTTATCAAATTTGTGGTGATGTATGGACTTTTGCAGGCCCAAGGGGATTCTTTGATCAGCAATTAGCATGGCAGGATGACATCTTGTGATGTGGAGTTGCTGTGCCATTCATCATTTCATGATTTCTGAGCATGAACAGTCATGAACAAACTTTAGCTGTTCCTTTGGAAGTCTCACTTTAATAGTGAGTTTTAAAGGAAGAACTTGGATTGACAATCAAGTTTACCTACGTACTAGCTACCACACATTTTCATGCTGGCTAGTTACATATGCAACTAGTTAGCCATTATCTTAAGTGAATACCCGACACCCTGCATGGGCCACAAATACTGTGAGCTATAATAGTATACTAGCTAGATGTGTAAACAATATGTGCAGTGGAACTTTTCAATGTTGAATCATGTCTCTCAGTAGTCGGGCGCAGCCAGCCCCAAGCACTTCCGGAACTCCAGCGTAAGGGTCTGGTAACACAATACTTCGACTTGTTCCCGGCCTAAATTTTTTATTTACGTAATAATTATGACGTTTTAGTGTCGTAAAACGACGTTGTCTTGTTTAATTGTCATAGCAACACCTCGCGCGAAGAAAAAATGACTTCCCGATCCCGTAATAATTATGGTTGTTATAGCTACCACGTCATTAAGCGTCATAACGCGTCAGTTAATGATATTCATCGTTTTAGCAGGATTTCTGCTAAACGGGAACAAGTCGAAGTACATTGTGTGTTACCAGACCCTTGCGCTGGAGTTCCGGAAGTGCCTGGGGCTGGCTACGCCAGACTAGTCTCTCAGTACCTATGATATGAATGAGAGTTGGGGCCTCAACTAAGTGACTAGCTATAGCCAGGTGTAGTATGATAACAATTTGAGTCACGAAGTCATGAGAAATTGATTCAAAAATTTTCAAGTCATTATGGTATCATGCTCTTCTTTGGTTATAGCTAGCATGAGTAAAAATTCTTGTAGTAGAATTTTCAGCAATAGCTAGCATAGTCTGGTCTCTCATGCTAGGTGACCCTGGAGCTCCCCTGCCACTAATCAGCTGGTTCCTGCAGTTATTTGTTACTCATGAAGAACAGATGTGCAGATTGAGGTTTGCCCAATAAGTAGTGGAAAACAGAGCTGTAGAGGGTACACTCACAAACATGCATCCCACCATTGAGGCAACTATTAACCAACAGTTGATTCTTCATAGCTATACATGTAACGTAAATATGGTACACCATCTGTACCACATAATATAATTATACTCCACAAATTTGAACCATGGACCCACAATTCAATTGATATTTTAGGATTGGTGGATGGATTGTTTTTCATACAAGGCTGCAGTACATCAATGAACAAAGTTTATGTAGGTATGACCCTAAAATCTAACTGGGCTGTATCCTCATTTCTGTGTAAGACTTACCTGGCCTTAGTTTCCAGCTATATATGGAATCTCGACTGATTTCAACTTGCTACATTTCATTTCGAATCTCGACTGATTTCAACTTGCTACCTTTCATTTCAGAGGTTATATGTAACTATTGGTTGTACACCATGCAGGAAGATGCCCAGGAAGATGGCTAGGCTAGGGAGATGTCTAAGAAGCCATAATATCAAACTAGTTTGATCAGGAAGAGGGTTGAAACATAAAAGTGAAGATGCCCAGGAAGATGGCTAGACATAGCAGGGCTAGGGAGATGTCTAAGAAGCCACAATATCAAACTAGTTTGATCTTGAAACATAAGAGTGAAGGGTTATAACCACAGTGAGAATGGTATCCATATCCTGATCCTGCATAACTATAGCAATGAAAGCTATAAATTGAGCATAGGTATAGCTATAGCTATCTACATTAGCCATGGGTAGGTTATGCTGCAGCAGTTCCCTGCCTTATTTGGCTGTTCTGTTTCTGACTGTACTAACAAATAGCTGTTCAGCTGAAAGTGTGTCCATTAATGATGGTGAGAGTCTGATGAAGTATCTTTGTTCTCCTAGTAGAACTATCTCTCCTAATACCAACCTTGAGCTTAACAAACCCTTGTTTATGATTGATGGAAAGCACTCATTTTGTCTGATCGAGAATACCGCTGATATCACTATTGCTCCTTCACAACAGCTACTCAAGAAAGGACACGATCATGTTGAAGTTGAATGTCTTCCAGGATCTGGGGGGTTTGCGTTCATCAATGTCTCCTATCTCACCATCGATTCTATTATATTCAACAATTGTGCAGGTGTTATTCCAGCACCAGCTGTGAGGTATGTTACCAATTATCTTAATGATACAAAAACAGCATTCATTTTCAATCACTGCTACAATTTGACACTAAATAACTTGATACCGCATCAGAAATGGAATACCAGTGAGTTCAGCATAATAGGAGTAAATCTTTGTGGTCATAGCAGTGTCAATATCAACATAGCTTCTATCATCATCCCCTATATGAAAACACTCTTTTATTACTCTGACAGTCTTATGACTGTTCCAAGCTTGAAATGTAATCTGCACATTGTAAACAACTCTACTCTCGAAATGCCACCCATTGCTGAATCTTGCAATGTAAGAGACCTCATTAAGCATCCAATGTGGTTTACTCTATTACTATCACAGAAAAAATTCGAAGTAAAGGTCAACATGAATATGAAACCAACAGGTTCTTTGCCCACTTGGACAGGCCCAAAACTAGTCATCAGTATCATGTTTATTAATAGCACAACTGATTCCCAAGTTGTATTCCAAGGAGTTCCGTATGAGTTTTGCTCAAATGGAAGCAGTTCATTTCAAGACCCAAAACATTATTTCATCCCTTTGCCACTGTGTGTCAAGCATTATTCTGCTCCTCTCTTTAATAAGACAGTCACTGGAGAGAGAAAATCGCTCATTATTAAGAACACTGCATTTGCACTGTATACCCACAGTGTCCCAGTAAAATTCACTGACTCTTATATAAATACTCTTCTGCACATTTGGTCGAATTCCAGGATACCACATCAAATGACTCTGGAAAATACATCTTGGTGCTTGAAGTATTTTGGGTTATATCCAAGTTACTCTAATAGGGCGGGCTCATATGGCATGATTTATGGAAACAGATTTGATATTGATATGGTTGATACCTACATGCACTATAGTGATCCATCACCAATATTGTCTCAACCAGTTATGGGGTTTAAAAATACAGATATTACCTTTTCTGGACACAATTACTTTTCAGTTTATCATGGAACGATAATGTGGGTTAAAAGAAGTAATTTTACCATTTCTGGGAACCTGACAGTGCGTGGTGCTGGTGCACATGGCTTCTATCGAGACGGTGCAATAAAGCTTATAAAATCTTCTAATTTAATTTTGAAGGAACCTCTGGAGGCTAGATTCTATGACAATAGGGCCGATAAAGGAAGCGCTCTATTTTTATCAAAAGATAGTGGAATGTATATACAGCCTAATAGGCTTTACTCACCGAAGAATATCACTGAAATAGAGATTGCACTCTACTTCAGAAACAACACCAATCATTTCAATACACCCAACTCTTTTTTTATTCACCTTGAATCATTAACTGAGTCCACAAAATTCCTGTTTTACAACACTCACCAGGCATACAGCACAGTATTTGATATAATATTGAAAGAAATGGATGAATTTGATAAATTCACATCCCTTCCTTATGGAATATGCTGGCAGTTACATGGAATGAAATGGAATTGCACATACAGCAATTATTATAACTCTCCTCCTTCTCTGGCAGAGCTTTATACCTATCCAGGGGAAAATGCCATTTCTATATCACATTCATATGACGATGATTTTGCTATAACGCAAGTAAGTTGCTCAGAGATTAGACCAGGTGCAAGAAAATTACTAAGAGATTTAAACTATTTATTACGTAAAAATGAGAATAACTCCACTGTATCAGCAATGTTTAATAACCAGGAAGAAGAAGAGATTTGCATTATCATAGATTGTAAGAGACATAAGAAATATAAGTCTAAAGATTACATATTATACCTGAGATTTTATGTACATGTCAATGGATACTGTCCTCTGGGCTTTCACATTTCTGAAGAAGGGGATCATTGTAACTGCACACTTGCCCTCCGTGACTATGGTTACAAGTGCAATATTGATACCAGAGCCATTGCAAGTCCTCTGAATTTCTGGACTGGTAATTCAAGTAATGAAACTATCTTGTTTGCCAAAAATTGTCCACCTAACCACTGCAACCCAAATTTTCAGGATTTCATACCGGATGACTCCATTACTGATCTATCATGTCTCAACAGTCGCACTGGAGTCTTATGTGGTCAATGCAAGGAGAATTACAGTGCAGTGTTTGGATCTGTGGCATGTTATGATAAATGTACTGATCTCTATCTCCTCACTCTCCCAATGTATATTCTAGCTGGACTCATCCTAGTGGTGCTTTTCTTTGCATTGGAACTTACTGTAGCCACAGGCACCATCAATGGAGTCATATTCTATGCCAACATACTAGGGCTAACAATAGACAAGCTAACAGAAGACTATCATGGACCGTATGCAATGTTCTTACACATTGTAATCTCTCTACTGAACCTTAACCTTGGCTTTCCACTCTGTTTTTACGAAGAAATGACTCCTACAGCTAAAAGGGGATTCCAGTTCATATTTCCTGTGTATATTTGGAGCATTGTCATTGGAATGATCATTATATCAAAATTTTCTATCAGAATTTCGAACCTTGTATCAAAGTCCTCAGTGCAAGTTCTTTCCACATTGCTCTATCTTTCATATTCTAACCTCCTACGTACAGTGATTGATATCGTCAGCTACACCACACTATACTCCACAACAGATCATTCTAACATTGTCCACAAGAAAACAGTGTGGTTTTATAATGGTGAAGATTATGGCCATGGCATACATGGTTTCTATCTAGCTCTTGCTACGATATTCACAGCACTATTTCTCCTTCCTTACACTATTCTTGTCACATTCTCTTACTGCTTTATGAGGTTCAAACTAATCAACAAATTCTTCAAGCCCTTCATCGATGCTTATGGTGGTCCATTCAAGGTTAAGTTGAGGTTCTGGTTTGGACTCCGCCTCTGGATCACCCTCCTCCTGTTCACAGTTGATGGCATTCTGCAAGGAAAAAGCCCTAAAATCATGTTAACTGTTCAGCGAATGATTATCTTGACGTTCATTCTTGTACAGGCTCTCTGTTGTCCATTCCAAAACTGTTTGATTGGATTGGTAGACTTATTTTTCATGGTAGACTATTTGCTGATAATCGAATGTTATTTCATCTTTGGACCCACTTCAATTGCAGCTTACATTTTAGTGAGTCTAGCACTCTTTGTGCTACTTCTGATAGTGCTGTTTCATTGTTGCCGCAACTATCTAAAGACTCCAAAACTAATCTCAAATATCAGGGAGATGTATGTGAACAGACACGAAAGAGATGAAGAAGAGGAAGCTGATGAAGAAGCTGACATGGAGCTGTTTTTACTAGCTGAAGATCGTGAAATTGATACATATTAATAATTAACTTTTAAGAAGCACACACACATAAACCTGTAAGAGTTATAGCCACTGAGCTAGCTATGTAATTGGTTAATGTCACATATAATTATCATTTCCTTTTAGTTGTGCTAGCATAATTATGCTGATTCTTATCATAATAGCTAACCTGTTTATAGTATCATTTTGTAGCTAGTATTTTGTCTCTTTTAACTCAGTTGTTGTTATGATCATCACACAAGGATGAGAATCAACCAAAATTTGAGATCATGAAATTTTATAGAGATGATAAAAACAATTTCTTAACTTCTTTCTCTTCTTACAGTGCATTGAGAGTTTACAGCCATTGAACTAAAATACAATATGAAAAACAATAACAGGTAAGGGGTTTAAGATGTCTACAGGATATTCCTAATCAGCTATCAAATTTGCTGACCCATTCTTCATAAAGTCCAGAATCTATGTTGTGGTGGAGAACTGGAGATGGTAGGGGATTTATTTGTGAAATTTGTGGTGTATACATTATAGTGGAACAGATGGTGCTATAAAGAATGCATCAACCTCCATGGAAGTCCCCTGAGCTGCCTACTTATTACAGCCATACAGTCAACCTTAAGTGAACACCCATGTGACACTCTGCATGGACCACATACTGAGAGCTATAATAGTATACTGTACTTATTGTAGCTATTATAATGTGCAATGGAACTTTTCAATGCTGGATCATGTCTCTCAGCTAGTACCTATAAATGAGAGTTGGGGCCTCAACTAAGTGACTAGCTATAGCCAAGTGTAGTGTGATGACAATTGCAATAGCATTGTCTGGTCTCACACTGTAAATATGCTTTTAGTGTGTATTGGCATGCAGTACACACTTTCATTTTTACAGTGTGCACTATATCCTGGTAATGGACAATAAGAAATTTTGCAGACACTGGTCACACAATTGGGGCACTACGTATAAAGGAGGAGACATGCAGGTGCAAAATTAAAAAAGAGCATTGTGGTGCATGAATATTGCACACGATCAAGTTCTTAATTGTACACCATTTGAGGTCAAATAGGCACAATAATCAACTTTATGAATGACTCTCTTCCTCCTTCATGATCCATATATCTTCCAAGCTTCATGTTTATTGCTGATCGGATAGTTGCCACAACTTTTTTTCCACTCAGAACCTCCATTACGAAAGTAGCTAGTCCTTCAGACATTTCTCCTTCTTACAGATATCGGGTTCCATATCTCAGGTTCCATGTGCTGAATTCCAACCCCTCCGTGATGGCATCACTGACTCTCAAGATACTGCAAAGGCCCTTCAAGTTTCCTATATTATGTTCTGTCACCATTTTGAAGGGGTGATTCTGGACATGATAACGAAGACTCCAAATCATAGCCTTGATCTAAAAGAAAAGGGAGAGGAAAGAATCAAGAGTGAACTGAGAATTAGCTATCAGCATGATCGAAACTAGTTGAATGAAAAGGATGCCTTGCTTGTTCACATTAACTATATAGAGCATATTATAGCTATTTGTTCTTTCTGTAGAATGGAAATAGCATGCTCTCAGGGAGAAATTCATAGCCTAATTATCGTCCCAAAATTCTGATATAAGTTGTCTGTGCATACACTCAGGTGACATGCTCATAATTTCAGTTGCATATAAAAGTGTGGTGCGCTCTTTTTTCCAGTCCCTCCGTAGACAGTGTCAGTCAGTGGTAGTGCAAGTGATGCTGATTCTGGGAGGGTTACACAGGGGCAGAAACATCACATCACAACGAAAGTGGGGGGGGGGGGGGGGGGGGGGGCTGGTAATAATACATGTAGCTATATTATTCAATTATCAACTGTCAAAAAGTGGGGGAGCTAGAGCCCCCCCCCCTGCCCCCCAGTATCTCTGCCACTGGGGTAGTCGGGTATCCTTCAGGATTGGCACTGGAAGGTCAATCTCTACCTTTGAAATATGTTTAAAAGTACATTTCATTAGCTATAGTTTAGGACTAAACTATAACACCATGCAACAAATAAGTGTGACTAAACTCCAATGGCTGCTGCAGCAAGGATTTCTGTGTCAGGCTTATGGGTAATGATGATCTAATTAGCCTTTTTCTTCCTGAGTTTTATACCCTATAGCTATATATAGCTAGCTACTTTTAGCTAAAAATGTTCTGCGCAACATTTAGCTATAATCCAGTTTAAATGTTATAGCTAGCTATGGACACACTCAAAATATTATTCCTACTTGGTGCTCAACTTATGCTTGATGTTTGACTTCAATAGTTGGTGCACATGTATTTGGATGTGATTGTGCAATGTCTGAGGAAGCAATTGCATTACGCTCTGTGATATACAGTATTTGAACCTTGCAAAATTTACTTGCAAAGTTTGTTCAAAATCCTGGAATGAGAGTTGAGTTAGCTAGTAAATTGAACATTCCTTCTTATCATCCCGCTGTGAGTAGCTATCTAAAGCTCCTCACCATGCATAATTGCTACTTGTCACTTTAGACCTGGCTGAATATACATGTAGGGGAAGTGAGTTTATGGTTATGCATCATCAGGTCACAGAATTCATTGCCTGAGCATATCATCTGTTGGATAGAGTGTAATTTTAATTTTAGCTATTACAGCTATTTCATGTTGTCTTTGTTCGACTTCTTCGAGCAGAATTTTATTTAAAGAATGGAGTATTAGCTAGAGGGAAGTCAACAGTTATGTTACATTCAATACCACCAATTCAAAGTTGATATGCACATTTCAAAATAAAAGGAAAAATGTCCCTACATATCTAGCTAGCTAGCTATCAAGTTTTTAAAAACCTTGTATACATAGAAGACATGAAAAAGCTAACCTTCTTCTTCTTCTTTTGGAATGCTATTGCTATGACCAGTATAATTATGTAGCTAATTACTTTATGCCATGCAAAAAGAGGAGGCAGCCCTTACTATCATGCCCTCCCTCCCTCCCTCCCTCCCTCCCTCCCTCCCTCCCTCCCTACCTCCCTCCCTCCCTCTCTCCCTCTCTCTCTCTCTCTCTCCCCCATGCATCTCCCTCACCTCCCTCTCTCCTCCTTGAAAGCCCTGACATCACATTCTATTGATATGATACCTCGAAGCTAAAGTGATCCGTGAATTGTACATTTCATATAATATTTCCGCATTAGCTACCAACCAGGTAGCTATAGCCATTTCCTCAACAATGATTGATCATACACAACACCTGCATGTTCTATTGCCAGTTAGTTACATGGTCCCCTGAATTAACTATACCTACAGCTAAGGCAACAAACAGTTAACATATAGCTAATCACACCTTAAAAAAATTATAGTCATGTGCAAGGTTCTTCCATCAATGATTCCCTTAGGTTAAGAACTGATTTCGTCACATGTCTTGCATCTGAAGAAGGAATGAGTGGAGCTCTTTCAGCATCAGTCATGTTTCTCGATCTCTTCCTGATATCCAAAAAATAGGTTAATTTTGAAGCAAATTTAAGCCACACTGTTGATTTGGCAATGTAGAAGAGGTGGAAATGATAATAGATGATCCCCAACATGATGGTAAATACCATTCCAACAAGTGAATAAACCAGTCCTAAAGAGTTGACTTGGTTTGATGTTGCAGCTGAGAGAATAATCAGGTTCAAGTAGACCAAAGCTTCTATAGCATTCACATAAAAACTCTTATAGATTTTGACAGAGAGCCAAGCGATAACTATTACAGCAGTAAATATTGTAACAATAGCTAGAAGGCTATAGTCAGTACCTCCAATTGAATCAAACGAGAAGATGATGTAGAGAGCACAGCGAACCAACAGAAGGAAACCAGTCCAGTAATGTGTGTGTTTCTCATAAGGAGCATAGTAAGAGTCTAGTGGTGGCTTCATCCTAATCATGATCCAATGGACACATCTATTCTCTGAGAAATAGTAGAGCTTGTAGCCCACCAGAAGAAGGATGGTATAAGGAAGGAAGAAGAAAGCAACAAATATGGAGCTGACTACTGCTAGTATCAGGTGCTTGGACTTCAAGTAAGGTATATTGGCATCTTTGAGCCACACAGTGACTTTTTCATTGTCTGGGTACTCTAATTCTACTGAAGAGAAAATTTGGATTAGACTCTTCAATATTTTAGTGTAGGACATGAGTAAGAGAGTAGCCAGGACAGCTATAGGGTTGGACCCTATTAATTTAGTCATAACAGTGGAGTATCTACTTGTGATGATAATCAAGCTTAGCAAGATCCAGATGTAGATGGGAAAGAGAAATTGGAGCCAAGTATGTGCATATGCATCCATTCCATGGTAGAAACAGGTTGGTATGCCAAGGTCAAGATTCATCCAGGCAATGAACACTGTTAAGACATTGATGTCTGGCTTGAGAAAAAAGGTGGTTTTGTTGGCCTGCACAATGTTAGCATAGAGTATGATGCTGTTTATCATTCCAGTGGCCACTGTCAGTCTGAGGATGGAGAGAAAGGTAACTAGAATAATTCCTGCAGCAGCAAAAGCAACAAGAAGAAGTATGTACTCATTAGAACACTTTTGGCACCTAGAATTACCAAGCATGAGGCTGTGATTGGTAGCACAAGCTCCACAAAGCTTTCCACTGTGATTGAAGTCGCACTGAACATCTGGTTGTCTCAAAGTGATATTAACATCTACAGTCTTGCAGTAGTCAATAGGGCATGACCTATACAAAATCAAGCCTTGATAACTGTCATTACTCAAGTACACAGCATCCACCCAGAAATTGGGGCTGTTTTTTCTTGTTATGTAGTTTTCTTTATCATACACAGTACATTCTGCATTATACTTTTGCAGTCGTTCTTCACAAATGCAATGATCAAGTGATTTAATGAAGCCATCTGGACAGGGTAAAAAAATTACTTCAAGAATCGCTACAGCCAGTCCCCAATTTTGACAACTTTCGTTTGGATAAAGATGTAGCGTCTCCTTTTCTTCAGTAGAATACATGTTATAGGATAAATTGGTGCACTTTGCTGTAAGATTTCTTGTATTCTGGTTCAGTCCTAATCTTGCTGTTTTTCTTACTTTAGCTGTTAATACTGGTGCAGTGATAATGTTTCCTTGTGATAATGCCAAAAGAGACACATTAAATCTGCTGCCTCTGATGGTGGATAGATTTCTACTTCCTAAACAGTCATATTCAAGATCATTATCACAAAAGCATAATGTAAATGCTTCAGATGATATTGCATTAGTTCCTTTGGTGCCATTTGGTTCAATGTGGAGGATGTGATGGTCCATGATTATATTATACAGTAAGTCATACTGAACTGTTTTTTCTTGAGTATCAATAACATGACACTTGTCCATCAGACCTCCATAGATGAACTGTCCATCAATACCAGCTGAATCGTTGTATGAGTGTATTTCATAAAGAGTGGATTCATTGCTTGAATTGAATTTGAAATTCTCCAATTCAAGAAAACAATCTGGAAGTGAAAATAAAACTGCACCTTTTTGGTATTTTATACTTGTAAAGTTGCACTGATAGTAATTAATGTTGTCCATATGAAATATAGCACCTCCATAAAACTTAGCACTGTTGTATAATGTAATAATTGATGAATGTTGCTTCATAATTACATTTGAATCTCTCAAATACATGGCTCCTCCCATCTCTCCCCAATTGGACTCAAAGGTGATGTTGTCACAAATGGTGATGCGGCTTCTTCCCGTTAAAGAAATTGCTCCACCATAACATGAAGTGCAGTTGTTATTCTTGAAGAGGATGGATCCATTCAAGAGTAATTCTGTATGTACTGTTCCTAGAATGGCTCCACCACCTTCTGTTGTAGCATTGTTATTAACAAAGATGGTGACTCCAGAGAATATGAAATGTACTCTGACTAATCCAGCAACAGCTCCACCTTCAATAATAGCATAGTTTTCTTCAAAGAGTGTATTACCAGCAAAGGATACTAATGATGCTTCTGCTGTTATTGCTCCACCTACGGATCCATTATTTTTATTCATTGTTGTATTTCCAATAAAGCTAACAATGCTTCTATAAATAAATATGGCAGTCCCTGAATTGCCCGTAACAGCGACATCATAGTATGTTACTTTAGACAAGTTAATAACTACAGCTCCACCAGTATGTGAAGCTGAGTTGCTGATAAAGTTTGCTGAAAATTCAGTACATTTGCACTGTTCAAAGTAAATGCCACCAGCTTCTGCTGCAGAATTGTTACTAAACGTATTATTTTTATTGAACAGTTTTGATTGATATGCAAAAATGGCACCACCAATGTGCTCTGCACTATTTCCAATAAAGAGATTTCCATTTAAAGTGATGTAACTATCATCTGTTATAAACATAGCTCCACCATCATATGCAGTGTTTCCAGTAAAGTTGCAATTTTCAATAGTGGCATTGGAGTGATTCAAATATACTGCTCTCATTAGGCATTCTTGATCTTTATCATTTTGAAAGTTCACATCAAAAAACAAAACTTTACTGCCATTAGTAACATTCAGAGCTGATGAGTCTTTCTGTCCACAAGTAAATGCTAACGTCATACCTTGAAATGTTAAGTCAGTAACATTTTCACAGTGTATGGCCACATTAATCTTGCACAGTGCAGAATCAGCACTTCTTCCTTTGAGAATAATACTAGACACATTTCTAAGGAGGATAGTAGTGCAAGTACTATGCACTCCATCTAAGAATAGAAAAGTAGATCCAGTGATGAAGTATTGACTTTGCTCTGCAGCGTACTTGTTTAGAGTCAGACATGGTAAACTGTTACAGCTTGCAGATAAGTTATCTGGCTTCACATAATAAATATCTTCTAAAGAAGCATTCAGCAGTAGTGTCAGAAATGTCAGAAGTTTTAAAGCAAACATGACAGCAGATTTTTGTGGTGGCTCCAACCTCTAACCATTGACCAAAGAGCAAATGATTTTATAGTTTATAAAAAGCAGCTATTTTTATCAATAGTAAGTTTTGTATAGAGTAATGGCAATGCAAAATAATGCAAAAGTTAGACAATAATAAAGGTGGGGCATTGTATAACTATAGGGCATGCAGGTATTCTTGCTCTGTGCTCTTCTGCAGTTCTACTATATTGGCATTCTCAAAAGCATTGACAGCATATTACCATTAATAGTTGTAGGCTTGACAGCATAGAGGTATAACTACCTGTCCATTTTATTGTAGTGGGGATATCTTGTAATTGTTACCCATTGAAGTGGCATAAACATTATTGCATGTCCAATACCTGAAACTCCAAACTGTTTACTACTGGGGAGAAGAATTGAAACCATGACTAAATTAGCTATTATCAAAACTCACTTTTAAGTTGTACGTATGAAATCATTATCTTGTACAATCTTTTAGGCAATTATTATAGGTGGTGGAACAAGTCAGGCCGGTCAGGCCCAGGTGCCTGACCAATATTTTGGGAAAATAGGTTAATTATTATATTCAGTGGCTATCAATCAATAACCAAAGAAAGAGTTCTAGCAAATTGTAGTGAATAGTGGTCTGGGGGATTACAGTGATGGTAACAAGTTCATAGTCATTATCAGGAACTCTGGCTGGTTAATTAGCCATAATGATGCAAGCTCAAGTGTTAATACAGAGATAAAGAAAGAGCTATTCAGGGTTCTATATCTACTGGGTGAAAGCTTTCCCCCTCCCAAATATTCCACCAAGAAATCTTCTCGAACTAGATGATCAATAAACTTTGCACATAGCTAGCTGGCTAATGCTTCCAATTTACACCACACCTGTTTTTCTTGAAGTTAAAGTTGTTCAGATGTAGAATCTGATGATTTACTTGTCAGAGTGGGTGTAGCTCCCTTACACTCACCTTTGTCTCATTCACTTACACATGCACACCAGTTGAATACACATTGAAATGAAATATACAAACATGCAGTGATGATCACAAATTCACTCTCGCCATGTTATTTTAATTAGCTATGTAGTAGGAAATTGTATAGCTATATATAGTCCTCTCAGGTAGCTAGATGAATAAATAAGTTTAGCTGCATGTTATAGCTAATACTCTTGATATGATCATCCAATCCATAGTAACATGATTGAAAGCAACAGCATTAAATAGATATGGATATTATTCAGTTGGAGGAAACTATGCATCTGATAGCACCTGAGCCATTATATATAGTGAATGAGTACACTATTCCACTTTCAAATCAAGCAGAAGTAATTAAGATATGGATGCTTTATTCTCTTGAATGGTGTCATGGGATTTCTGGTTATCATCATAATTAATTTGAGCAACTGCATCTTCTAGATTGCATTGGGACCAATTCTTTTCTTTCAAACTTTCAAACCCTTACAGATTTTGTTGATTTCCCTAGCTAGACTTCCATGGTGAGAGCTTGCAGAGTTGATAGCTGATGGAATAAAACCCACTCCATTACCAAGCAATACATCTGTTGGAGTAAGAGTGGGATTGGTTTGAATTGCATACTGCATCCTTTTTTTTTTTTTTCCATACAAGACTACAAATTTTAAAGCTAGCTACCATGCTATGTAAATTAGCTAGCAGTCAGCTTCTTTTGGTTTCTTACGATTCCACCAATCCCTCATCTGTGGTCATTTTCATGATAAAGGTAAGGAAACTCTACAGGACAAGTGGAATAAGATCTTTGAAGTTTAGAGTGTGGGTGGCTTTTATAATTTTTTTTTCTCTGACATAAACTCAATCAGACTCAGGAACCAAGACGACATGGTCCAGATCTGTAAACCTTTGCTTCTCCAATTTCAACCTGTTTTTGTTTAAGGAACAATATGTCCTTTACTTCAAGTTGTACTTCACAATACCTGAAAATGGCATTGGCACATAATTGCTCCATACTATGACCTTTATGATTGCTATCATGCTTTTGAGTCCATGTTGCAGATGATCCTCTTATCCATCCAGCAATTATTACTACACCTTTGATAACAATTTGCAATGGCTTACCTCTTTATTTATGATATAAGAGGAGCATTTTTTTATATTATAAACATCACAGCTAGCAAATGGTATCAATCATGGGATCACATGCAGGCTTCTTCAAGAGCTCAAGCAGTAGTTTTCATCTACAGTAACCTGCTAGCTAGCTAGATGGGCCTCAACGAATTGCCAAGAAGCATCTTGCCCTGTCAGAGAGTATTTTAATACATGCATTGGCATGGTTGACATTACATTTTTGGTACAAGATTGTTGCACATCTACGTATCTCTCTTAATTCTCCCTAATTCTTGAGCCCATGATATTAGTGTACTTACTGAAATATTATTAGCTACCTGGATCTACTTGCACTTCCTATTATGGTCTATTGACAGATACTCGTGGATTCTGAGTATAGTTTTCCAATGTCTCACAACCAAAGGCCCTGTAGCAAAAACATACCAATTTTTACAGTGAACATAAAAGAAGAAGCAAGAGCAAGAAAGGAAGAAAGCATTAGAAGCATCAGTGCAAGAAGGGAAAATTTTTTGTTTGCTAGCTATACACACTATTATGGGTGTACGTACCTTTTGTTTCTTTGGTGTCCATCTTCCTCACCATTCATTTCCCACCAGAGGCATTTGCTATTTCTTCCAGAATTTTCTTTTTCTCTGATGTGATTTAACCATGAGTCATAATTTCATGTCATTTTTATAACTTAATAGCTAAAATCCTTTTTTAGAGTGAAGAGGAAGGTTGAAGAATATGAATATGATGAAGCCATGGAGCCCTCCTATAGAAAGAGCCTCTTCAAGATGTTTAATAGGACTCTTGATTAAAGGTTCTTCCCCATGGTCATAGCTAGTGGATGCCGTGAACTACAAGGTTAGATGGAGAATGTATTGTAATAAGAGCCTCCATTCCCATTTTAACTCTGTACTTGGCATTGCAGGTATGCCACTTCGATCGGTTTTGGAGTAATGCTAAGATGAAAGGTTTTGATGTCAGTTAGTTGCTGTGCATTACTACCTGCATGGTTTTAAGTAGCTTATCAATAACGAGAAGTCGTTTTCATTTTAGTTTATTCTTCATACCAAATAACTAAAACAATTTGTGAACATTGTGGAGGTGGCTCTCATTGTGTGATTATCATTCTCTCTAGGTGTAGCTATATCATTGACCTGATGGAAGATATCGATTTATGTGTTGAACGAAATATCCATGAAAGAAAAAGGGATGAAATAGAAAAAGTAAGGCTAAAAGGACCACCAGCTAGTCTTATCACATAGAGCCTTATAAGGGAAGGGGAGGATATACCCACTGATTCCTGAGATACAAAACCTCCATATCATAAGATTATCTTTTCTGCAGCCCTCCCAGCCCTGGAAACAATGTTCACACTATAGTGACAGAGTATGGTGTTGACTAATGTGTCTATCTGTTACTTGTTTTTTCCTTTGAATTTTTCTGTCTTTTTCCTGCATGTTTAATTTTTGTATAAATAAGGAAGTTTGTATGAGTAAAGTACATTTTGGCTAAAGGATACCAGTTGTTAATGTCACATTATGCAGCTTGCTTATCAGTGGGAGAAGATACCTCCGCCTCGATGTCACCCCTCTCTTCTCTGATTCTAATTTTTATTTGTTTGTTATTTGTTCGTTTGTTGCTGTTGTTTCTTGTAGTATAGCTATGTGGTATATACACAAACTATTTCTTTGGTAGCTCCTGAAGTAGTGAAATATTATGGTCAGAAGCATGTGCAGAGTGGATTAGATGAAAAGCTCCTTTCATTCCTACTTACCTTATGGGAAATACAACCACAGCTTTGATCTAAAGAGGGTTATTAATCCAATGGACCTTATACAGCAACATTAATGGTAGATTGAGATGGAATGTGCAGTATCAGATGTTGAAGAAAAAACTGAAGAATCAAATGATGAAGAACCACAGGTTCAAAAAAATAGCCAGCCATGCAAGTGTTTGTGCATGCTTTAACATGATCTTGGCTGTGTAGTGATCATTATAAGGATAAACTGTATACATGAACTAGTACTGCAGGCATAGGAATCTTTTGTGGGAGAAAGGATATATTTAGGTCAGATAGCTAGCTACATAAATCCTAAAAGTTTGTATGGCTAACAACCATTATGTGTAGGGACATGTGCATCTGTATAAATTACAAACTAGAGGCAAACACAGCTGCATGAATGTATTATACTATGACTGTATAACTATGATACTGTACGAATGACTTCTCTGCTGATGTCTGTCAGACTGCAATAGTGAAGAGTCAGTGGGAAGATGCCTCCGAAGACAAGTTAGGTGTATTCCTATCACCCTATTTCAGTTTTATGTCAATCCTTCCATTTCTTGTGCTTCCTTAATGAAATATTATAGTTGTTGTTTACTAGAATTTTTGTGGGCGGGGCGTGGGAAATAAAAATTATATTATCATAATATGCAGGGCCAATAAACCTACTCCCAATAGTGTTCTATCACTGTAAGGACCCCAAAATAAACAGAATATGCATAGTTGCCTCATTATGATAGCTAATATTAATGCAAGCATCCAATTGGAGAAAGTGCAGCAAGCTAGGGAGTCGACTCTTACAATTGTAATAATAGTTGTTCTAACATTGCAGCTTCTTTTGTGACAACCTTGAGGCATGTATGCAAGCTCACCCCACAATGTTTGCATTTCTATAATAACATTTTAACTTATTGACTGTGACAGGTGAGGTGGGCTGACTTGGAAGCTGCTAAGGAGGAGGAGAAGATGAAAGAAATGGGGTTTGTAATAGGACGAGGGTGGAGTAAAGTCACTGAGGAAGCACGTAGCATTCTTCTGGGAGAATCAAACAGTTCACAAACTGAGCAACTCTGAAGGAATAATCTGTAAAAAAAATTCTTTTTAAATTTTATAAAGATTTTATACAAGCACATGAGTATACTCTCATTGCTCTTGCTTGTTGCTATGAGACGTGTGAGAACTCATCAGTCAGTTACATAAAACCACACGCAGGAAGTTGAAGATGCTTGCAGTACAAAGGGACCAGATGGAGACCATCCAGGCCCAGCTGAGCAGCTGTCTGGACTTTGTGAGAGAGCAGACAGTCAGGGAGTAGGGTCGAGGTGAGAAAGGAAGCTGTGGGCATAGGGTCGGAGAAAATCAAGTGGAAAGAACTATTTCCTGTATTTAGTAGGGTAGACCAGGGGTGACAAGCTGTTAATTAAAGAAAACACTCAGAGGTTACACCTCTCCATATATTATGTTAACTCCACCCTTAGTTGATTATACATTATACATCATTTCCAAAATATAAAAACATGATTTTTTAAAAAAAATATTATTTGCTAGCTAACACTGTTATTTAACAATTTTATCAACACCATCTTTTTGATAAATAATGATATACTTCGGAATAATTGCATCAGGATTAGAAAGTACAATTTCTTCATAGTTCAGACTTCCTCCAGCAACACCATGTATAGAGTGGTAACCATCTGGTGGGCCATTCAGACTCTGGTCATTCTTTGCCAATTTGTATTTGTTCCCTGGACTTACATCACATAGCAGAAGTGCTCTATAGTTGTAGGCACCCTGAGTATAGTCGTGGCACTTGGAAGATTTTGGTGCTAGATAAAATCCAGGACCAAACCTTTGGAAACTCAGGATATTATGACTTATTTTGTGCCTTTTGAACCCAGATTCTGATATGCCACAAATACCACAATCAGAGGAACAGCAAAGATCTTTAGTTACTGTGATATTGCATAAAAGTTTAGTTCCATGGTAGTGTTGTTCCGTTTCTCGGTAGAGCCTCGGCAAAGAATCATTATATACCCTCCATTTCATTTTTAAGAGATCATTTTCAATAATAAAAACAGCCTTCACATCTGGTAATGCTCCCTTTGCTTTGGCCCAATCATTTTTGAACTTAGTTGAAACTTGTGTATATTCCTGCCGTGTTGCCAGCCTGATAATATCTGCAAGTCAATGATGTTGGTCATGCCGTGACAGTGGTACAGTATAATAATAATAGTAATTGAATTTACCATCATCCTGGTTAGGAGAATAAAGAGAAAGAGAATGAATAGGTATCACTGGGTCATTGTTTGCTCCAACTATATTATAGAATAAAAATAAACATACCAAGCATATAATACAAGTGAGTTTGTCTAAAAAAAAAGTTGTTATTTTGACCAGAGCCTTATTTTTCAACCACCCAGCAAAATAAATAAGTGGGCTGGCTTGCAAAACTAATAGCATAAGCCTTTCCTGTATCCTGTGGGAAAGACGACAAAAAATCTGACATCTTCCTTCAATCTTGATAATCCAACTTCGCAGCAAACTAGTGTGCTCCATAGTGTCTCCAACTCTTTTGAGGATTGATAAGTACAAAAGATCGAATTTGGAGCGGTGGTTCGAGAGATATGGTTGTCTAGTGATAATAACAATAGTGAAAAAGAAGATAAAAATATATAATATACTTGCTTGAAACGGTAAGCTGAAACTTGGTCTGCACATTGTAGTAGGCTCTAGTAGGCTGGATAATCATTTACAGTAGCTTTTGTTAGGTCTAAGTGGGGGAACTAGAATTTCACTTTTGTATTAGTCTATATGCGGCATGCCACGTCATCCCTACATAGAGAGCTCTCTCTGATACTATAGCTCATAGCTATAGTACTAGCTATAGTTATAGCTAGTAGTATAGTGGCATGCATGTGGAATGTGTGCTATTGAAGTGTGCTATTTCAGTCTATGTGTGCAATTACAGATTAATAGTGTCGTACCTGGGTACAAGGCTGAGAAATAGCCATTTCCAGTCTCAGGGAAGAATTTTGAACTAGAAGTTAGTTTCTTGCTTCCTGCTTTGAAGTGCAAATTAAAGCCAAATGGTACCAGAGGTAGCATTAGTTTATCGAAACAAACCCTCGCGTTTCAGCCATGTAGCTAAAGCAGTGGATATAAATTGGTTTGATATGAGGCCACACCAGCCCAGCTAGATTTTAGGGCCATCAGCATGGTCGAGTTATTCTGCACAGTCAGCAGTACTGGCTGGCCAGATCGTCATGCATGTAATGACATCATTATGAATAATAAAGCATGCAATGTTAATGAGAAGATAGAAGATCATGGCTTTGAAAAGGGTTATCTCTTGGAGAGTGCTGAGTTGTTGGGCTACAGCAGTAGAGGGTGGGGCAATTCTGTCATTTTTGTTTTTCTGACTAGGGCAACTGGATTTTTTTACAGTCCCACCCTTGTACAGTAATTGCCCCACCTTACATTAGACTGCTTTTGTGGAGGGGATGATACTTTGTACCATTACCACAGAGCCACACCCCATTACAAGATATGATGTGTTACGTACATCCGTCCAGAAAAAATCTGGATACCCAGAACATGTGAGTTTGACCAGACTCTTATCTATGCTATTGGAGAACTATTCTTCTTTCATCTGTCCCTGTATGCATAGAAGAATGAACTCTATACATAAGAGAGGGAAAAAAGAGGAAGGAACAAGTAAGGGGAAAACATTTCTGTGAAATGAAAATAATGTAGGGATGATTATTGCTCTAAAAAGTAAGGAAATAAGGGATGAAGGATGGGAATGGGATCAATCTTTGTTCTGCATATCCAGCCAACAATCCCTATACATAATTATACACACTATCATCTGAAGCTACCCGACATATGTGTAGGGATTGTTGTCTGGATATACAGAACAAAGATTGATCTCATTTCCATCCCCTTCATCCTTCATCCCTACCCTTGTTTCCTTACTTTTTTGAGCAATGATCATCCCTACACTTTTTTTCCATTTCACTGAAATATTTTTTTCCTTTACAACAACCAACTATAAGTACTAGCTTCAAAACCTACTAGCTAGCTATGTCATGGCCTTATTCCCCAGAAATAATCATCATTCTTTAAAGGGCTAAGTTTCCTAATTCCACTCTAGTTTATAATTCCACTCCTACCTACTACACATGCACAGACTAACACTATTTCTGAAGATGATAGGCAAGCTCAATTGATTTCTATAGTATTTTCTCCAAGTAAATTGTCTAGCCTGTTTCTCATGCAATATACTCAAAAGCATTTACTTAATACTTATTGCACACTCCTCTGTGGAATATCATGATTGGTAAATGAAGCTCCCCCTCCCAATCATGCAAAATAAGATTTAAGATTTAATGTACTTAGCAACTTACATTGATTTCTTTCTACAGCTTTTGAACAGCATTTTGGTCATAGAGGTGCTAAGCTTATCTAAGTGGATTGGGTTATCTAAGTGGATTGGCACTTGGCTTATCCATGTTAGTGCTTGTGGTAAATATATTACAGCAGACTGAGCTTCCTACATCATTATCTATTATCTTGTAGTTTATGCTGCCTAAGGAGTTCGAAGCACAAATGAGTTGGTACTAAATAACTTTACTTGCTCTACAAGGATATAAAGAATCGTGCACTTCGAGACCGGAGTATGTTGCTTTGTTTGCCAATTGAATATGTTACACAACATACCCTAGTGATAATTGGCAAGCGAGCGAGCCTCATGCAAAATGACATAAGTCACATTCAAAACAGGAATTCAATTCATGCGAACATGAGAAGCACTTTGATAATCCTAGCAGCCTACCAGGCCTACAGATAAGCTAATCCACTGCTATAGAATTCAGCCTATCATCTCAGTAAAACATTACTAGGCTAGGGCTAGGGCTAGGGCTAGGGCTAGACTGCACATGCGTAGACAAGGCATTGAATAATGCCATTGAATATTCAACCGTTATTCAATGGTAACCAACCAATCAGATTGGAATCCATGTATATAATAATAATAATAATATACCTGCTTGGTTGCTAGTCCCTGGATGCCTTTTGGGACAGTTCACATCACGGCAGCTCTTGCCACTACTCCATGCTTCACATAGACTTGTGGAATAGAGGAGAGTTGATTGATGACGATATGGACACTGCAGTTGATGTGTTATGTAATGATAGCATATATGATGTTAATTGGCTACATCATAACTACATGTTGCTCATGCTCAACTAACTGTCCATGCAAGGCTTTAAGCAGGAGAAATAACAGTCTGGCTCAACTTGCCAAGATATTATAATGAAATACTTAAAGTCTGATTCATACATGAAGTCCTTTTGGCAAAATTAATATGAATATCATCACTTTGGCTTCACCTAGTTACTGACCCATTCATGAACAGCATAAAGTTAAATTGGTGCCTATAATTATATCGGCCTTACACTAGATCCATTTGTGCACATCCTGTTAACATAATGAATGCAATCAGTATAGGGCCTCAGATCATCATTAGTGGTCGGAACGTAACCAATCTTTCCATCATATTTCCCAGAGTGTCCCCTTCTTCGTTGTTCAGCTGGTCCCCTGGCCATTATTCTTTGACCATAAATCAAACTTCCATGCCTCATTCTAGCAGCATGCTCTGCAGTCCTTTCATCTCCAAAGATAACAAATCCACAGTGCCTATACAATAATAATATAATAGTAAAATAATAATAATAATATCCTAAAGTCTATTAAACTCACTTTGACTTCTTAGTTTCTTTATCACGAAATATCATAACATGTAAGATTTTTCCGAACTGCGAAAAATTTTCAGTAAGATCCTTTTCTCGCACTATTCCTTTCAGACCTCCCACCCACACAGTGGGGTAACCCATTGCAGTCGGTACATTAACTGGGTCCTACAGTACATAAAATAATAGTAACTCACTTGACTCTAGGTTTCTTCATCATGAATAGCTAATTATAACCTGTACGATCTTTCGGCCATACTGTGAGCATTGAATTAAGTCATCCACACCTTTAATCTGAATTATACTTTCAATAAAATCATTCACATTGATGATGATCATTGAAAAATTTGTATAAAAAAAGAATATTGACTAGTGGAATGTTATACAATTCTTATCATGGTGCTGAATTAAGTCAGCCTTTGTTCTAATTTATCAGGTGACTTTAAAATGCTGCATCACTTGTGGTATTTAGGTCTAACTTTTGTTGTGGAAGCTAAAACAGGAGTGTCAGCTTACCACCCTGTTGAATTCTACAGAGGAAACAGGATTTTAAAAGATTATGATTGCAATGTCTGCACTAGGTTTTTTTGAGTAAAACATCTTTCATAGCAAATAAAGGACCCACTAAACTGCTGAACTAAATACCTGCAGATATAAAGTGTAACTGCACAATGAAATGTAGTGACCACTTGAATGTATTTTAACTTGCGTATGTACATGCAATACAGGTGATGAATGGTAAGGGGTGCATATTGGATGATAAGGAGTGTAAGGTTGTAGTACTATTGATATACGAATCCACTTCAGTCCACAAAATATTCAACTAATTGCTGTTCAGAGTGTGTTAGAACATTGAAGATTCTTCGGAACTGTAAATGGATTTACACTGTTATTTGCTCCTTACCTTGGACTTGTCGGAGATGTCAGTCCCATGTCCTAAAGTCATGCTTCCACCGTACCTTGAATAAGTGGCCACACTTGCTTCAGTCACATCACTGAATGCTGAGTCATCATCATTATCACCACCCTTCACTTGAAGGGCAGCCATTGGTTCCTCCAGAGAGAGGGTAGGGGAGGGAGGATCTGGGCAGGGAGAGAGAAATTATTTCCTGGACTGTCATTGTTCATACATACTTGTGTCTGAACTGTCACTGTTTTCACCTTTTTCAGTAATTTCAACAATAAGATCTGCAGCATCAAATTAATAAATACTTTATTATTAGCTAAATGCATGCACTTAGTGTACAAATAGTTTTGCAATGGTATTTAAATGTTCTAAAAATCACAGGCACATAACATTACTGATCATGATTCCTATAGCATACCTGATTCACTGTTCTTTGCTGCCTCTTCAGCTATTTTTTCCGATAGAGATACAAGATTCAATGTTTGTTCTCCATAGATGATGCTGAGGACTCCCATGTTTCTCAGAGCTTGCTGCTCTTCCTTGGTTAGCTTCTGGATCATCTCATCTGCATTGGGCAAGGCTCTGAAGGTCAGTTGGATACAGCCAGGATCTGTTTTCAGCAATCTCAAGTGATAGGAACCTATTGCTGAGTTGAGATTGAAGCAAAGCTCTTCCAATTCTTTCAATGTCATTGTTTCAAAGTTGCACTCCTCTATTTTGAACACAAGGGTCTTCCCGTTTTCCTCCTTATCACCAAACACATTGCTAGGACACTCACAGACTCTGCGTCTTGCATATTTTTGGAAATCAGTTATATAAGCTTTCAATCGCAAATTGATGTCATGTTTTTCTCCAAAGAGGCAACCAATGAGTAACTCAATCAAAGCATAGTCAAAGAATGACCAATATTTCCTTCCTTCATTGAAAACTTTATCAATCGAATCACATTCCTTGAATACTTCATGGAATCTAGGATCTTCTCGGGAAAAAATTTGAATTACTTTTTCTGCAGTAATTCCCAACTCTTTTAATGCCTCTTGTAGACGAAACTCAAGAGTTATAAACCCATGCTTGATTTTGGTGGTATCTTTCATCAAATAATGAATGAGGTTTGTTCGCACGTGTTTGGCCATGTCCTTAGAGAGAAATGGAAAGAGAGCCTCAACACCTGCAGAAAGATGATTTCATTTCTTATAGACACTTTAGCTATAAATGCTATCAAACATTCTTTGCTTCACATTTTCGGTTCCATAGTAATGATGTTATGTATCTACATGTAGTTATTGATTCCTATCTCAACCTAAGACAAAATTCACATGTATATCAGTGGCATAGGAACCATGGGGGCTCTGGGCCTGTTGCATATAACCCACCATGCCCTGATATGCAACAGGATGGCCTGTTGCATAACCAGACTATGCCTACTTGCCCTGTACATTGTAAAGAGGATGCCAGTGAATCATTTGAGAGGTGATATTGATGGTTAGGGTGAATGGCAGAAATTGAATGGCAATTAATCTGTAGGAAAAATTTAAACATCATAAGCTACCTTGTGTGAGATTAGTTAAATATTTTCACCATTTTAGCATTTTAATATTTTAACATTTAACATTTAAATCCTGTTATCCAGCACTGCAGGATAGCTGACTGGTTACAGTTACCATAAGCATAGCAAATAACAGGACAGCTGACCTGGGTAGTAGCTAGCTAGCTCTCATGGCTATAGTTGAAAACAAGACATCCAGTTACACAACAGACAAATTCAGCATCAGGGTGGGAACATATTCAATAGTCATGAAGATTATCACATAAAACACATTCGTAATTGAACATGGCTCTATAATGCTGTAGCTAATACAAATAATGTAGGTCTACACTATTAAACTAGCTAACATTAGTCAGCCACAATGATCGATCATTACCTGATTGTTGAGAAGCCTGAATATATTTTGCTTCAACAGCCTTTGCAAGAGCAGGGAGGTGTACTGGAGGTGCATTTAGTGCAGAGAAAATATTCTTCCATGTTGGTTCTGAACCTTGACCTGCCAGCCAATCCATCAGCATCTGACTGAAGCACTCTGCTGGATCGTCCCTGAACTTTGTTCTTATTGCTTCAAGAGAGGAAGGACGCAGTCCCAACTCCACCCCCAAATGGAACCATTTTACTTGAGCATCCCAAATACAACTCCTCACTTCTTTCAGGTCATCTGTCACCAACACAGCTAAATGACATGATACAATGATTCTGGCTAGCTGAATTCACAAGGTGACTAAACCTGTTCTGCTAACTGGGCATCAAGAGCCAATTTCCAGCAGTAGCTACCTATAATTATATGCTGAGTACATTAACTCCTACATATTTATTTATTTATTGTCATTATCAATTTTTAATATAAAGAGCTACTATGAGTGGGATATGAGTAATGGCAAAACTTACTCTCTGGGCCAGGATCCATCTTGAATTCTTGATGTTACCACAGAGTTTCTGGAGGGAGAGGAGAACTATGTACAGCTATCTGTGCAAAGGATAGGTTGACCAGATGAGCTTGAGAGTGGAAGGTGTTTGGAGTGGGGTAAGAAAGACCACTGATCAAGTGTCTGGGTGGGGCTCTTATTAATCACACTCTACGTATTTAATATACCTGTCAGCTTGACTTATTAATGATAGGTGGTACGAGCCCCGCCCCTAAACGGATTCGGGAGCTTAGGTAGTAGTGTACGTACACGGTAGACAGTACACCTCAAAGAATGATAGCTATGGACCTTATCTAAAATTTTGGGTGTGGCTGGCCGGCTGGCCGGGTAAACAATCTCATGCGCATGCGCAGTTAATAGCAAAGATTGTCAAAGCATAGATTGTATAGACTATTGGCGTTTTTGCAACAATCACCGCGAGAGCGCCACGCGCATGCTCACAAATTGTCTTGGTTCCCCCCGGCCCGACAGTGCTTATTATGATGAGTACTAGTGCCAGAGTAACTCTTCAAGTACTTCCTACTCCAGGCCAAGTTCAAGTAAGCATAGATAGCTAGCTAAAGACAGCTGTCGGTGTCAGGGGCCGGGGGTAACCATGACAATTTGTGACATGCGCGTGGCGCTCTCGCTGCAAAACCCAATACGTAACCGGATTGGAAACGCAATATAAACTGCCCGGCCACTCCTTATTGCGCATGCCCGCATTAATTAATACAACATGAAAAAGATCAAATTTGGGTATTAAGTGTGCAGCCATTGATCCTGGTGATTTCTTTCAGGTTCTTCTTCACCTCTGCACCTTCTTGTTCTCTGCCCGAACTATGAGTGAAGATTTTGAAGCCTCCCTATCTGTTGATCATCCCTGAGGACTATAATATTAAAAATTAATGTACTCTAATCATTGAGCTTTTTCTCGGCAAGGGAATGCACACAATTGGAAAGCATAGGTGGAGGGCATGAAGGAATAACTACTTGTTATGAATATAAATTGGGGTCACTAGAAACAACTTCACTTTTTCAAAAAAAGGTACGCAAAGACACACCCACCAAATGTGAACTATTGGCTGAAACTCTTGAATACATGTAAAGTTCACTACAATTTAGGTATGAGGGCATGAAGTAGAGTGTATACTAAACTCTGAAACTGTAAGCTGCAAATTTATCCTTTCATGTAAGGAGATACAGGTACACAAAGCCAAAACAGGATAAAACAGACTGGTATGGGTGTCCTAGCAGCCAAAAATTCGCTTTTTTCACGAGTAAGGTGGTGAAGTTACTAGCTATACTATGGACTTACTTCTGAACTTCGAGAGGTCGATTCCTCATGTTAGGCCACGTTAGGCTTTTTCAGCTCTTCCACGCACCGCAACACGGATTGTACCACGCATGTTGTATTGTTGCTATGGGGCGTTTCCAATCCCGGTTACGTAGTCTATACAACATAACATGGTCAAAGCATAGATTACGTAGTCTATCAGAGAGTGCGGTAGCACTCTCTAAGTAGGGATGGCAGGTCAAAGTCCATAGGACAGTATAAACTAAAAACTCTTCTTTCTCTTCTACCCTTACTCTACAGGTTCTCAGAAGGCTACAGTGAATTATTATATCTACAAAGAAGAGAGGAGAATGTTCAAAAGCCAAAAATTCATTCGCCAACATAAGAAAAAAACGAGTTCTAAAATTGACTTTTCGTTCTTTTTCTTTATCAGAGAGTGCGGTAGCACTCTCTAAGTAGGGAAGAGTGCGGTAGCACTCTCTAAGTAGGGATGGCAGGTCAAAGTCCATAGGACAGTATAAACTAAAAACTCTTCTTTCTCTTCTACCCTTACTCTACAGGTTCTCAGAAGGCTACAGTGAATTATTATATCTACAAAGAAGAGAGGAGAATGTTCAAAAGCCAAAAATTCATTCGCCAACATAAGAAAAAAACGAGTTCTAAAATTGACTTTTCGTTCTTTTTCTTTATAATAATCAGAGAGTGCGGTAGCACTCTCTAAGTAGGGATGGCAGGTCAAAGTCCATAGGACAGTATAAACTAAAAACTCTTCTTTCTCTTCTACCCTTACTCTACAGGTTCTCAGAAGGCTACAGTGAATTATTATATCTACAAAGAAGAGAGGAGAATGTTCAAAAGCCAAAAATTCATTCGCCAACATAAGAAAAAAACGAGTTCTAAAATTGACTTTTCGTTCTTTTTCTTTATAATAATAATCAGAGAGTGCGTTAGCACTCTCTAAGTAGGGATGGCGGGTCAAAGGTCATAAGACAGTATAAACTAAAAACTCTTCTTTCTCTTCTACCCTTGCTCTACAGGTTCTCAGAAGTCTAGAGTGAATTATTACATCTACAAAGAAGAGAGGAGAATATTCCAAAATCAAAAATTCATTCGCTAACATAAGAAAAAAACGATGTCTAAAATTGACTTTTGTTCTTTTTCTTTATAATAATAATAATAATAATAATAATAATCAGATCGACGTACCGGCTTACTGGCTATAGTCATCAAAATTCTGCTTTGGCCATCTGTTAGAGCGGCACCTAGAGGCTGATCTTTTGCTATTAGTTTTGACTAAGGCTCTACTTCACTATTCCAGCACTCGGAACACTAGCTAATCTTTCGACGCCATTTTGAAGCGCACGTTGGTAGGGGCGGGGCTTATGGGCGGAGCCACGTAAGCTTAGCTAGGTCTTCGTTTAGCTAGCTATTATTCTTATCTGATGATGTTCCAGTCACTCCTTGCTGAATTGCAGTACAGATGCTCATCTTATAGTAGTATTATAGCCAGTACTTGGCTGTAGTGTAGTCAGCTCACTTCACCATGCCATGCACATGTCATTAAGCTACATTGCTGTTGCTGTAAAGTTTTATATTAAATAATAGACAAAACTTAAATAGCTAAACAAATTCTTCAACCAGAGACTGTGTATGTACCTACAAAAGAAAAAGATAAGTTTTATGTAGAGCTGGCTTTGTATAGTACTGTACTGTAGACTCGTGTCAAATTAATAATCACTGCATGCATACTCTCAGTTGAAGCGACAGTCAATACTGCCACTCAATTCTTTACATACACAACTTACATTCAACTTCAAGCACTAAGAAAAAAGGATAGAAACAAGTGAATGCAAAAAATTTCTTCTAAATAAAAAGGTTAAGTAGGGATAGCTTAAAATCTAGCTGGGCTATATAATGTACTGCAGCCTCATATGAAAACAATCCCTACTTTTACAACTGCCATAGCTAGCTATAGGTAGTGGATGTAAATGTAGGGATTGTTTTCATATGACGCTGCAGTACATTATATAGCCCAGCTAGATTTTAAGCTATCCCTACTTAACCTTTTTATTTAGAAGAAATTTTTTGCATTCACTTGTAATAATAAGGATAATAATAATAATAATAAGATCGACGTACCGACTTACTGGCTATAGTCATCAAAATTCTGCTTTGGCCATCTGTTAGAGCGGCACCTAGAGGCTGATCTTTTGCTATTAGTTTTGACTAAGGCTCTACTTCACTATTCGATAGCACTCGGAACACAGCTGCTAATCTTTCTACGCCATTTTGAAGGGGGCGGGGCTTATGGGCGGAGCCACGTAAGCTTAAGTTTAGCTATAGCCAAGGTCTTCATTCATTATCTGATGATGTTCCAGTCACTCCTTGCTGAATTACAGTACAGATGCTCATCCTATAGTAGCATTATAGCCAGTACTTGGCTGTAGTGTAGTCAGCTCACTTCACCATGCCGTGTACATGTCATTTACATTGCTGTTGCTGTAAAGTTTTATATCAACAAAACTTAAATAGCTAAACAAATTCTTCAACCAGAGACACTGTATGTACCTACAAAAGAGGTTTATGTAGAGCTGGCTTTGTATAGTACTGTACTGTAGCCTCCCTCATTCAACTTCAAGCACTAAGAAAAAGGATAGAAACAAGTGAGCGTAAAAAATTTCTTCAAATAAAAAGGTTAAGTAGGGATAGCCTAAAATCTAGCTGGGCTATCTATAATGTGCTGCAGCCTCGTATGAAAAAAATCTTCGCGATATTACCTCATAAAAGGGGTGGGGCAATTAATAGCAGTTCTCCTCATATAACACCTGCACAGGATGTGGCCATTTGATGGCATCCACTATTATGATCACTACACCAAATGCATAAACTCCCCATACTCCTCCCTCAAGCAAGACATACGTACCATCTCAATAATTATTTCAGTGATCACATATGTAACAATTAGCTAATGCTGTTCACTTTTTAAAATGTTCACTCCTTTCAGTACTCCATTACACTGCAGATGATCATCCTTCAAACTCTCCTCCCCGAACAGAATGAAATACTGATCATTAAATAAATTTAGTTCAATCAAGGAAGCCTTTAGTGTCTATCAATTTTCATAATCACAAAGAAAAAGAATGCAAACAAGTGAATGCAAAAAATTTCTTCGAAATAAAAATGTGAAGTAGGGATGCTATTATAACTGCAGCTTCATTATGAAAAACAAGTACTGCAGCATCGAAGCAGTATGGCCCAAAAAATCTAGCTGGAATATGTATTATAACTGCATGCAAGAGAGTGAACTTAGTGAAGTGACCCTTACCTATCATCAAGTGCAAGATACTATTCCTACTTCACTCCCATGATCAAGGGCCAAGGGAGTGAAGTAGGAATAGTATCTCGTACTTGATGATGGGTAAGGGTCACTTCACTAAGTTCACTCTCTTGCATGCAGTTATAATACATATTCCAGCTAGATTTTTTGGGCCATACTGCTTCGATGCTGCAGTACTTGTTTTTCATAATGAAGCTGCAGTTATAATAGCATCCCTACTTCACATTTTTATTTCGAAGAAATTTTTTGCATTCACTTGTAATAATAATAATAATGTATAAGGCCATACCAATACGATTTTATGTTGCTCGGGCCCTACCGACCCACTAAAATCAAGATTGCATTTAATAATGATACTCTAGATAAAGCACACCTAATTTCTGCATTGTTAGCGAGGCCTGAAAGTACTATGATGATTAGCTACTGTGGAAAATTTCAAATTGCTTTTACTACCTCACAATAGGTCAGTACTTTTGGCCAAACTTTAGATATCATTGCATGCCAAGGATAGAATAATGAAGAAAAGTGCATTTATGACAGTATTTATTCCCTCCATCACATTCTGTCCATCAGTCTTGACATGTCTAAACTTTCCTAGTTATTATCATTATCATTTTCAAACCGACCTACCTACCCATCAGTCAGCATATTTTCGCCCGAGCAACATAAAATCTAATTGGTATGGCCTAAGATCGACGTACCGACTTACTGGCTATAGTCATCAAAATTCTGCTTTGGCCATCTGTTAGAGCGGCACCTAGAGGCTGATCTTTTGCTATTAGTTTTGACTAAGGCTCTACTTCACTATTCGATAGCACTCGGAACACAGCTGCTAATCTTTCTACGCCATTTTGAAGGGGGCGGGGCTTATGGGCGGAGCCACGTAAGCTTAAATAATAGTTAGACAACGAGACCAAGGGATCTACGGTCTATTTAGAAACCTGAGAGCCCTGGGCTGTAGCGTCCCGAGCGCAGCGAGGGCGCTACTAAGGGCCCGAAGGTTTCTAAACAGACTGTAGATCCCGTTGGTCGAGGTGTCTAACTTATTTAGACTATAGCCAATCACTGGAGTTGTTTAACTTACTTCAACACGCACTTGGAAACAATAACCATGGTTTTTAAATGCAACAAACATGAATCAGAGCGCACCTAGAAACAATAACCGTGGCCACCGCGATGCGCGCATATGCGTTGCTAGAATTGGACCAATTGGAATGACCATCTTTACCAGGTTTACCTAGGGCAAGTGAATTCTAAGTGCTATAAGGCGTGATTCTAAGTGCCATAAGGCGTGATTCTAAGTGAATAGAATTCACCAAATGGACCAATGAGATTCCTTGATTGTGACTAGCTATAGTCTAAATAATAGTTAGACACCGAGACCAAGGTATCTACGGTCTATTTAGAAACCTGAGAGCCCTGGGCTGTAGCGTCCCGAGCGCAGCGAGGGCGCTACTAAGGGCCCGAAGGTTTCTAAACAGACCGTAGATCCCGTTGGTCGAGGTGTCTAACTTATTTAGACTATAGCCAATCACTGGAGTTGTTTAACTTACCTCAACACGCACTTGGAAACAATAACCATGGTTTTTAAATGCAACAAACATGAATCAGAGCGCACCTAGAAACAATAACTGTGGCCACCGCGATGCGTTGCTAGAATTGGACCAATTGGAATGACCATCTTTACCGGATTTACCTAGGGCAAGTGAATTCTAAGTGCTATAAGGCGTGATTCTAAGTGCCATAAGGCGTGATTCTAAGTGAATAGAATTCACCAAATGGACCAATGAGATTCCTTGATTGTGACTAGCTATAGTCTAAATAATAGTTAGACAACGAGACCAAGGGATCTACGGTCTATTTAGAAACCTGAGAGCCCTGGGCTGTAGCGTCCCGAGCGCAGCGAGGGCGCTACTAAGGGCCCGAAGGTTTCTAAACAGACCGTAGATCCCGTTGGTCGAGGTGTCTAACTTATTTAGACTATAGCCAATCACTGGAGTTGTTTAACTTACTTCAACACGCACTTGGAAACAATAACCATGGTTTTTAAATGCAACAAACATGAATCAGAGCGCACCTAGAAACAATAACCGTGGCCACCGCGATGCGTTGCTAGAATTGGACCAATTGGAATGACCATCTTTACCGGGTTTACCTAGGGCAAGTGAATTCTAAGTGCTATAAGGCGTGATTCTAAGTGCCATAAGGCGTGATTCTAAGTGAATAGAATTCACCAAATGGACCAATGAGATTCCTTGATTGTGACTAGCTATAGTCTAAGTTTAGCTATAGCCAAGGTCTTCATTCATTATCTGATGATGTTCCAGTCACTCCTTGCTGAATTACAGTACAGATGCTCATCCTATAGTAGCATTATAGCCAGTACTTGGCTGTAGTGTAGTCAGCTCACTTCACCATGCCGTGTACATGTCATTTACATTGCTGTTGCTGTAAAGTTTTATATCAACAAAACTTAAATAGCTAAACAAATTCTTCAACCAGAGACACTGTATGTACCTACAAAAGAGGTTTATGTAGAGCTGGCTTTGTATAGTACTGTACTGTAGCCTCCCTCATTCAACTTCAAGCACTAAGAAAAAGGATAGAAACAAGTGAGCGTAAAAAATAAAAAGGTTAAGTAGGGATAGCCTAAAATCTAGCTGGGCTATCTATAATGTGCTGCAGCCTCGTATGAAAAAAATCTTCGCGATATTACCTCATAAAAGGGGTGGGGCAATTAATAGCAGTTCTCCTCATATAACACCTGCACAGGATGTGGCCATTTGATGGCATCCACTATTATGATCACTACACCAAATGCATAAACTCCCCATACTCCTCCCTCAAGCAAGACATACGTACCATCTCAATAATTATTTCAGTGATCACATATGTAACAATTAGCTAATGAATGCTGTTCACTTTTTAAAATGTTCACTCCTTTCAGTACTCCATTACACTGCAGATGATCATCCTTCAAACTCTCCTCCCTGAACAGAATGAAATACTGATCATTAAATAAATTTAGTTCAATCAAGGAAGCCTTTAGTGTCTATCAATTTTCATAATCACAAAGAAAAAGAATGCAAACAAGTGAATGCAAAAAATTTCTTCGAAATAAAAATGTGAAGTAGGGATGCTATTATAACTGCAGCTTCATTATGAAAACCAAGTACTGCAGCATCGAAGCAGTATGGCCCAAAAATCGAGCTGGAATATGTATTATAACTGCATGCAAGAGAGTGAACTTAGTGAAGTGACCCTTACCCATCATCAAGTACGAGATACTATTCCTACTTCACTCCCTTGGCCCTTGGGAGTGAAGTAGGAATAGTATCTCGTACTTGATGATGGGTAAGGGTCACTTCACTAAGTTCACTCTCTTGCATGCAGTTATAATACATATTCCAGCTAGATTTTTGGGCCATACTGCTTCAATGCTGCAGTACTTGGTTTTCATAATGAAGCTGCAGTTATAATAGCATCCCTACTTCACATTTTTATTTCGAAGAAATTTTTTGCATTCACTTGTACAATTACAATCTATGGTCAAAGTCACCCCCCAGAAAATGACTCCCCCAGTGATTCCTGCCTAAGGCATAAATGACTCCCCCCTGGTAAAAATGACTCCCCACCCACCTGTACCTTAGAAATACAAACTCTGGAACACAGAAACATGAAAAATGCAAAAGTTCTACTCTTTAAGCCTGTGGCACTGTAGTCAGAAATGACCAGAGAGTCAGTCACTCAGAGTCACTCAGGTGAGTGACTCTGTTCCCTGTTGTTCCCTGAGTTGTCTACTAATTACTAATTATGGGCATACATGCTTGTGAGTGCACTCTTGCAAGGCTACTTTAAAGCATATCTGTTCTTTATGAAGAGCCAGCTGATCAGTGGCACAGCAGCTGTAATTCCACTGCACATAAATTAACTCAATGAAAGCAGATGATTACAGTAACTAGAGCTATTAGTTCACAGTATGTGGCCCAGGGTGTGTCACATTCACAGGTTACCACAGATGTTCACTTTCACTGTATTCAGGTATGTGAAGTCATAGAGATGAAATTAAAGGGTCACCCTTTAATGAATGTCCTCGAGCTCTCCTTGTTGCTGGCTCTAGCTAGTCAAGCTAGTAGCTAGAGATTCCTACTAGTCTCATTTAGGTAGTGACTTTTTTTATGACAAGTCACAAGTCTATTGTGCTCTTCCTTGGAGTAGCTACTTATTCTTGTAGTGGAATCTCTGATGCAATGCTAAGTCTCCCTACAAGCTTTCTCACTAACTATCTACATATACGACACTGCAACTTGATGTGCAATCAATTTAGATTCCCCTTTTATTGCTTATCACAATATCCATATACACTGTAGCTAGACATGCTGATGATTTTAGATGGCATGTGAGACAATGAAAAAGTAGTTAGCTACAGGATCACTCAGTATAATAATCATCGTGTATGTCTGTATTGAAGCTCTTTTACACTGACATGAATTAAAGCAGCTTGATGGGAGGCAGTGATGTAGGGATGATTATTGAAGGCAGATGTTTGTTCACAGAAACTGCTACAGGTAAAAGTACAGACTAACCCTACATAGCCTTAAGATACTTCCAGGTCTTCATAGCATATGGTACACTCTCTCTACCACTTTCATGCTATCTGCATGTGACACAAGATGTCTGTCTACAGGACACACCTGGAACCAAAGAACCATGTTTCTGAAAGTAAACAAATTTTTGCTGACCAAATTAAGATTCCCCATACATGGACTGTCATTTGGAAAATACTCCACTCGGGAAGTTATGATGGAGAACTGGAGATGGTCAAATTTGTGGTGTACGGACTTTTGCAGGCCCTAGGGGATTCTTTGGTCAGTAAATTTTGTTTAGCTAATTCTACATTTGCTATTTCATTGCTGCAGCAATTAGCATGGTAGTATGACATCTTATGATGTGCAGTTGCTGTGTCATTCAAGGTTAATTATTTCATCATTAATTTTTCTGATTTCTAAGCATGAACAGTCAGTGCATTGGAACAAATTTTAGCTGGAAGTCTCACTTTAATAGTGAGTTTTATCATGCATGATGAAGTGATAAAGGTAGCAAATTGGATTGCACATCAAGTTACAATTACCACACATTCTCATGCTGGGCCCTAGCTAGCTATGTATGCAACTAGTTAGCAAGAAAGCCCGTAGGGAGACACATTATCTTCATCTCTATGACTTCATATACCTGAATGCAGTGAAAGTGAACACCCTGCATGCACATGCATACTGTACGTGAACTATATAATAGTTACTGCATTATTGTAGCTAGATATGTGTGCAGTGGAACTTTTCAATGCTGAATCATGTCCCTCATTACCTAAATGAGAGTTGGGGCTTAAATACGTAGTTATAGCCAGGTAGATAACAATTTGAGTCACGAAGTCATGAGAAATTGATTAAAAATTTTCAAGTCATTATGGTACTGTGCTCTTCCTTGGTTACAGCTAGCATGGTAGAATCTTTGGCAATAGCATAGTCTGGTCTCACATGCTAAGTGTTACCCTTTAATGCACGTCCTGGAGCTCCCCTGGTAATTGTGCCACTAATCAGCTGGTTCCTGCATGTTACTCATAAAGAACAGAGGTTTATCCAATAGGTAGTGGAAAACAGGGCTTCAGAGGATACGCTCACAAACATGTATGGCCATCATTGAGGTGACTATTAATCATCTTCATACATGTAGCATAATTATGGTACACCATCTGTACCACTATAATATGTATGCCACAAATGTGAACTTGAATTCCCTATCATCTCCCACAACTTCCCAATTTAATTAATATTAATATTTGAGTATTCCAGTCTTCAGCCCATGCATGGGTCAATGTACACCCTGGAGCTCCCTTGGTTGCTGTGCCACTGATCAGCTGGATGTTATAAAGAACACCACCTGTACCACTATAATGTGTACACCACAAATTTTCCAGATTACAGCCCATGTGCAGGGAATCTTTGGTCAACAAAAATTTGTTTACTAACTTGCTATTTCATTACTGAAACACGGTAACCTCATCTTCCATGAGTGTCCTGTAGACATCTTATGATGTGCCAATAAGTTGCTTCATATCACTTAATCATAAGGACACCATACCATACCTTAATATCCCAATGTAGCATAATAGTACACCATCTGTGTGTACACCACAATTAGCTATATCTCCCACAACTTCCCAATTTAATGATTCCAGACTGCATGGGTCAGCAAAATTTGTTTACATTGCTTTATAGCTAACTGCTTCCAGGAATGTCCTGTGTACTTCTAATAAATTAATTGTCTTCATAATAATTATGAGACTACAGATGCCATGCAGAGATTAAAGGAGGCTATTTGGCCAGGCCCTATAAGCCACTACTATTATACATACTTTCATTCCACCATCCTGACCTTTTGGTCTAAAAAACCAAAAAACCAAAGCAACAACAACAACAACAACAAACATTATACTTTCTCACTGCTTCCAGGGATCTTGTAGTTGTTGACTGCATATCACTTGCACAAAAGAAAGGTGTCCAAGGCTGGGTAAATTACCAGGGACAGAAGAAAAACTCTCCTGCACGCTGGCCCATCCCTTGCTTCATAATTAGCTATGCAATCATTAAATTTTTATTGTGTCCTCCAAAAAGTGTCCGTATGAGAAGTTCCACTGCATGTGGTAAAACTCTGTCCATAGTTGTATGGAAATCTCAGCTGATTGCCCCACTGCACACGTGCTGCAAGGGGTTAAGCAAGTTATTGGGATTCACTACATATATATATTATTATGTCTGTGGCAGAAAATTTGAAAACTTGTAATAACATATTGCTAGCATACCACATTTTCTTGAAGATGCTCTCTTGGTGGCTTGAATGCATGTTTTTATTGCTGGCTCTGCCTCCAAGGCTATCAGTTAATTCGATCCTGCTGGATGTATATAGAATACCACATGTTCACTTTCACTGCATTCAGGTATGTGAAGTCATAGAGATGAATATAAAGGGTGACCCTTTACCCTTAAATGAATGTCCTGGAGCTCTCCTTGTTGCTGCGCCACTGATCAGCTGGCTCTTGCATTTTATTTTACTACTCATAAAGAAAAGATATCCCCTATAAGTGGCCTTGCAAGAGTGCACTCACAAGCATATCGATAGGCAACTCAGGTAGATGGAGTGGTCCCCATGGATTCAGTGGTTCCTCTCTCTGTGGTAGATGAAGTGGTCCCTGTGGATTCAGTAGTTCCTCTCTCTGTGGTAGTGGAGTGGATTCCACTCCATCTACCGCAGAGGGAGGAACTACTGAATCCATGGGGATCACTCCATCTACCACGGAGGGAGGAACCACTGAATCCATGGGGACCACTCTATCTACCACAGAGGGAGGAACCACTGAATCCACAGGGACCACTCAAACTACCACAGAGAGGGGAACTACTGTCTCTGTGAATTCAGTGGTTTCTCTCTGTGTGGTAGATGGAGTGGAGGTTGATGCATTCTTTATAGCATATGGTACACCATCTGTTCCACTATAATGTATACACCACGAATTTCTACCATCTCCAGTTCTCCACCACAACTTTAATTAATATTAAGGATTACAGACTTTGACCCATGCATGAAGAATCTTAGGTCACATCCTGTAGACATCTTAATTGTCTTCATATCAACTTATAATTGGAATAATTATGAGACTACAGATGCTGTGCAAAGAATAGAGGACTTTAGCAAGGCCAATTAATGGGCCAGGCATAAGCCACTATAATATTATAATGTCATAGCTATTCTCATTCCACTATCCTATGACCTTTTGGTCAGAGAAAAAGGTTAGACAATTATATTACATTGAAAATAATTATTGTAGCCAGTTATTTACAATAATAGTGAACATTAATGTTAAATGTACTAATTTTTTACATGAAAAATATTAAGGAATTAGGGTATTAGCTACTAATTAAAACAACAGGCCAGCTCTATAGCTATTATGTTTCACACTAGCTACTAGCTGAATGACCAGGAGGAGACTTTCGTTCTGTCATGATGTGAACTTGCCCAGTCCAGCTAGCTACTGCATGTAAATACCGATAAATACGTAACACCATGTTATAGGATGCTTTATTATGTGATATAGCTATAGCTAGGAAGTCTATTGTAGCTTTATTTCTTATCAAATGGATTCTCAATGAAGACTTGTTCCTCTTCAACATCAAGGGACCACTATACAAGATTAGTGTGGAAGTAGTGATGTTGGAACTGATAGCATGTGACTATGGACTATTTGTCCTTATAAATTCTGACTCAGATATAAAATTAACACACTTTCACCTGTTCATACGTATGGGTATGTGTTATACGTAAATGCAATATGATCCTGCAGTAGCTAAGAAGATAGCTAATGGAGGTTATAGACACAATGGTGGCAATATCCATTTGATGTAGACTACGTAGTTTGATTTAATAGAGTTGTCCAGGAAGAGGGTTTAAACAATAGAGAAGGTTATAACCACATACCATTTATAGTAGCTATCCACATCCTGATCTAATATGGCTATAAATTAAGCTATAGCTAGCAGTCTACATTAGTCATGGGTAGGTTATGCTGCAACAGTTCCCTGCCTTATTTGGCTGTTCTGTTTCTGACTGTACTAACAAATAGCTGTTCAGCTGAAAGTGTGTCCATTAATGATGGTGAGAGTCTGATGAAGTGTCTGTGTTCTCCTAGTAGAACTATCCCTCCTAATACCAACCTTGAGCTTAACAAACCCTTGTTTACAATCAATGGAAAGCACTTATTTTGTTTGATCGAGAATACCACTAATATCACTATTGCTCCTTCACAAGAGCTACTCAAGAACGGACATGATCATATTCAAGTTGAATGTCTTCAAGGATCTGGGGGATTTGCGTTTGTCAATGTCTCCAATCTCACCATCAGTTCTATTATATTCAACAATTGTGCAGGTGTTATTCCAGCACCAGCTGTGAGGTATGTTAACAATACTGACAATGTCATACAGTATCCTGATAATACAGAAGCAGCATTCCTTTTCAACCATTGCTACAATTTGACACTAGACAACTTGATACCACATCAGAGATTGAATACCAGAGTGTTTAGCATAATAGGAGTGAATCTTTGTAGTTATAGCAGTGTTCATATCAACATAGCTTCTATCGTCGTGCCCCATATGAAAACTTTCTTTTACTACACTGACAGTCTTATGACCACTTCAAGCTTGAAATGTAATCTGTACATTGTAAACAACTCTTCACTCAAAATGCCACCCATTGCTGATTATTGTGATCACACTTTTATTTCCACGATATCAGAGATCACTGCATGGTTCACTCTATTACTATCACAGCAAAAATTCAAAGTGAATATCAGCATGTATATGAAACCAACTGGTTCTTCACCGATTTTGACAGACCATAAACTAGACATTACTATTGTCTTTATTAACAGCATAACCTATTCCCAAGTTATGTTCCAAGGAATCCCGTACGAGTATTGCTCAAATGGAAGCACCTTATTTCCAGACCCCAAACATTATTTCATTCCTTTAACACTGTGCGTCGTGCATCATTCACATCCTTTCTTCAATAAGACGGTCACTGGAGAGAGAAGGTCACTCATGATTAAGAACACTGCATTTGTACTGCATCCCCACAGTGTCCCAGTAACATCGACTAGCCTAAATGTACATGCTGTACACATTTGGTCAGATTCCTGGATACCTCATCTAGTTACACTGGAAAATACAACTTGGTGTTTGAAGTATCTTGGGTTCAATTCAGGGCACTCGAATAGAGTGGGCCCATCATATACTATGATGACTGGTGAAACATCTGCTAATTCATTTTTACATATTGATATTGTCAATGCCTACATGCACTACAGTAATCCATTACACTGGACTGAACCAGCTATGTTGTTACGTAGTAACACACATGTTAGCTTGAATGGACAGAATTACTTTTCAGTGAATCGTGGAATAATAATGTGGCTTGAGGGCAGTAATTTGACCATTTCTGGGAACCTGACTGCATGTGGTGCTGATGGCAATAATGTATATCAAGGAGGTGCTATTGTTATTAGAGATTCATCTAACATATTTTTGAAGGAACCTCTGGAGGCTAGATTCTATGACAATAGGGCCTATACAGGAAGTGCTATATATGTGAAAGAAGATAGTAGAATGTATATACAGCCTAATAGACTTTACTCACTGAAGAATATCACCAAAATAGAGATCACACTCTACTTCAGAAACAACACCAATTACTTTGATACACCCAACTCTTTATATGTACCTGAATCATTAGCCCTGCTCTTAGAGTCTCCGAAATTCTTGACACCTGCTTGGGATAGTAAGAACAATCAATATACGTACAGCACAGTGTTTGATGTAATATTGAAAGGAATGGATGAATTTGAAAAATTCACGTCCCTCCCTAATGGAATATGCTGGCAGTTGCATGGAAAGAAATGGAACTGCACATACATTGATAGTTACATAAATAGTTTTACTCATTTTGCAAGCCTTTATACCTATCCAGGGGAAAATGCCATTTCTATATCACGTTCATATGATGCTGTTATTGCTATAGCGCAAGAGAGTTGCTCAAAGATTTACTCATCAGGTGTCAAAGTATCGTTAACAAATATAATACGTGAACATGAGAATAACTTCACCGTATCAGCAATGTTTCAAAACCAGGAAGATGAAGAGATTTGCGTTGGCCTAAGTTGGAGAAAATATTATTCTGGAGACCACTTATTTTTTTGCATACACATCAATGCATATTGTCCTCTGGGGTTTCACATTTCTGAAAAAGGGTATTGTATCTGCACATCTGTACTACATACCTATGGATACAAGTGCGATATTGATGCTGGAATCATTACAAGTCTTCCGAATTTCTGGACTGGTAATTCAAGTAACAAAACTATCTTGTTCACTAGAAATTGTCCTCCAAACCACTGTGACCCAAATTTTCACAGTTTCATACTGAATGATTCCATTTCACACCTATCCTGTCTCAATAATCGCACTGGAATCTTATGTGGTCAATGCAAGGAGAATTACAGTGCAGTGTTTGGATCTGAGGCATGTTTTGATAACTGCACTGATCTCTATCTCCTCACTCTCCCAATGTATGCCCTAGCCGGACTCATTCTAGTGGTGCTTCTCTTTACATTGCGACTCACTGTAGCCACAGGCACCATCAATGGAGTCATATTCTATGCCAGCGTACTGGGGCTATCAATGGATAAGCTAACAGAAGACTACCATGGACCATATGCAACATTCTTACACATAGTAGTCTCTCTACTCAACCTTAACCTTGGCTTTCCACTCTGTTTTTATAGGGAAATGACTCCTACAGCTAAAATAGGATTCCAGTTCATATTTCCTGTATACCTGTGGAGCATTATCATTGGAATGATCATTATATCAAAATTTTCCATCAGAATCTCGAACCTTATATCAAAGTCCTCAGTGCAAGTTCTTTCCACATTGCTCTATCTTTCTTATTCTAAACTCCTACGTACAGTGATCGATATCATCAGCTACACCACACTATACTCCACAGATCATTCTAACATTGTTAACCAGACGACAGTATGGTTTTATAACGGTGAAGATTATGGTCATGGTATACAGGGTTTCTATCTAGCTCTTGCTACGATATTCACAGCATTATTTCTGCTTCCTTTCACTATTCTTGTCACATTCTCTTACTACTGCTTCATGAGGCTTGAAATAATCAATAAATTCTTCAAGCCTTTCATTGATGCTTATGGTGGTCCTTTCAAGGATAAATGGAGGTTCTGGTTTGGACTCCGCCTCTGGATTACCCTCCTCCTGTTCACAATCAATGGCAGTCTGCAAGGAAAAAGCCCTAAAACCATGTTAATAATTCATCACACGATTATTATAACGTTCATTCTTGTACAGGCTCTCTGTTGTCCACTCAAAAGCCGTTTGATTGGATTGGTAGACTTATTTTTCATGGTGGACTATTTGCTGGTAATAGAATGTTATTTCATCTTTGGACCCACTTCAATTGCAGCTTATATTTTAGTGAGTCTAGCACTCTTTGTGCTACTTCTGATAGTGCTGTTTCATTTTTGCCACAACTATCTAAAGACTCCGAAACTAATCTCAAATATCAGGGAGATGTATGCGAACAGACACGAAAGAGATGAAGAAGAGGAAGCCGATGAAGAAGCTGACATGGAGCTGTTTTTACTAGCTGAAGATCGTGAAATTGATACATATTAGCTAATAATAAACTTTTAAGAAGCACACATGCAAAAACCTGTAAGAGTTATAGCTACTGAGCTAGCTACGTAATTGGTTAGTGTCACATAATTATTACTGAATCGATTCTCTTTTAGTTGTGCTAGCATATGCTGATTCTTATCTGTTCATATATAGTATCATCTTGTAGTATTTTGTCTCTTTTAACTCAGTTTTTGTTATGATCCACACAAGGATGAGAATCAACCAAAATTTGAGATCATGAAATTTTATAGAGATGATAAAACTAAACTTCTTTCTCTTCTTACAGTCCATTGAGAGTTTACAGCCATTGAACTAAAATACAATATGAAAAACAATAACAGGTAAGGGGTTTAAGATGTCTACAGGATATTCCTAATCAGCTATCAAATTTGCTGACCCATTCTTCATAAAGTCTGGAATCCATGTTGTGGTGGAGAACTGGAGATGGTAGGGCAAATTTGTGGTGTATACATTATAGTGGAACAGATGGTGCTATAAAGAATGCATCAACCTCCATGGAAGTCCTCTGAGTTGCCTACTAATTACGGGCATACATGCTTGTGAGTGCATTCTTGCAAGGCCACTTATAGGGCATATATGTTCTTTATGAAGAGCCAGCTGATCACAGCTACAAGGAGAGCTCAAAGACATTCATTAAAGGGTCACCCTTTAATCTCATCTCTATGACTTCACATACTTATCAGGGATGGAGCCTTCGAAATTGAAGTGATCAGGTAGACTGGTAGTTGTGACTACACAGCATGTGAAGCACACCATCTAGAGGGGTCTGGGGGCATGCATGCCCCCCAGAAAATTTTTGATTTTAGAGCCTCTTAGATCGAATCTGGGGGAGATTTTTCAGCATTTGCTGTGTAGAAGGTCAAAGTTCATGACTAAAAGTGGTCAGGTAAATACCCCCAAACCCGACCTAAGACTCCACCCCCTGTAAATACAGCGAAAGTGAACATCTGTGAATGTGACACACCCTGGGCCACATACTGTGAACTAATCTATCTAGTTACTGTAGTCATCTGAGTTAATTTGATATGTGCAGTGGAATTACACCTGCTGGCTCTAGCTAGTCAAGTTAGTAGGTGCACATGTAAGGACAGGACAGAAGCAGAGAATAACTAATATGTACATGCTTATCAAAATAATGTACGATTGTTATATTATATAACTTACTTGCAGTAACTATACTTTATACTTTAAGTATAGCTAGCCTAGCTATACGAGCCCATCTTTATTTTCAAAATTTTTTGTGGAAATTGAAATATAATTTTTATTTTCCACACCCCACCCACAAAAATTCTGGCTATGTAAGTTAAGTAATATTTAAAACAGTGCATTAAGGAAGCACAAGAAATGGAAGGATTGACATAATACTGAAATAGGGTAATAGGAGCACACCTAACTTGTCTTCAGAGGCATCTTCCCACCGACTCTTCACTATTGCAGTCTGACAGGCGTCAGCAGAGAAGTCATTCGTACAGTATCATAGTTATACAGTCATAGTATGATACATTCATGCAGCTGTGTTTCAACTACAGGCCTCTAGTTTGTAATTTATACAGATGCACATGTCCCTACACGTATTACAAACTTTTAGGATTTATGTAGCTAGCTATCTGACCTAAAATATATCCTTTCCCCACAAAAGATTCCTATGCCTGCAGTACTAGTTCATGCTAAGATCATGTTGAAGCATACATAAGTACATGTGCTTTTTTGGACCAAAACAAACCTGTGGTTCATCGTTTGATTGTTCAATTTTTTCTTCGACATCTGATACTGCACATTCCATCTCAATCTACCATCAATACAGTCATATTGGAATTTTCTCAATGGACCTCATGCAATTAATGTTGCATTAATAGCCCTCTTTAAATAAGCTTGTGGTTGTATTTCCCATAAGGTAGGTAGAGCTTTTCATCTATTGTATAATCCACTCTGCACATGCTTCTGACCGTTACTTCAGGCTCTACCAAAGAAATAGTTTGTGTATATACCACATAGCTATATTACAAGAAATTAACAATAAACAAACAAACAAACAAACAAACAAAAAAAAACCTCAGCAATATTTGAATCAGAGAAGAGAGGGGTGACATTGAGGCAGAGGAAATGGATAGGTGTCTTCTCCCACTGATGAGCAAGCTGCATAATGTGATATTAACAACTGCTATATCCTTTAGCCAAAATGTACTTTATTCATACAAAAATCACACATGCAGGAAAAAACAGGCACAAGGAGAAATTCATTAGTCAACACTCTGTCACTATAGTGTGAACATTGTTTCCAGGGCTGGGAGACAGGCAGAAAAGATAATCTTATGATAGTAGAGCCTTGGTATATACCCTCCCCTTATAAGGCTCTATGCAATAAGACTCCAACTCCAAGCTGGTGGTTCTTTTAGCCTTACTTTTTCTATTTCATCTCTTTTTCTTTCATGGATATTTCGTTCAACACATAAATCAATGTCTTCCATCAGGTCTAGAGAGAATGAAATCACACAGTGAGAGACACCTCCACAAATGTTCACAAGTTATTTGGTATGAATAAGTTCTGTACAGTTGATTTAGTAAAACTTGCATGACTTTTGTAGCCAGTAGTTAACCAAACTCTGACTACATCATCAATGAAATCTGGTAACCTGTGATAACATTGCAAAAATCTGTTGCTAAATCAACTGTATTGATAAGCTACAGGAGATGCTCTTCAGTAAACAATACAATAGTATAGAGTATTGGGTCTCATAAGTCCATATAAGGAAGACAGTGATTGATCACTCTGCAGTAAAATCTTAATATGCATAGGAACTAACTGACCTCAAAACCTTTCATCTTAGCATTCAAAATGGCATACCTGCAATACCAAGTACAGAGTTAAAACTTTCAAAGGGGGTGGGCATGGGAATGGAGGCTCTTATTACAATACATTCTCCATCTAACCTTGTGGTTCACGGCATCCACTATGACCATGAGGAAGAACCCTTCATTAAGAGTCTTATTAAACATCTTGAAGAGGCTTTCTATAGGAGGGCTCCATGGCTTCATCATATTCATACTCTTCAGCCTTCCTCTTCACTCTAAACAGGATTTTAATAAGCTATAAAAACGACATGAAATTATGACTCATGGTTAAGTCATAGTCCTATAGTATGTGGCCGGTTAAAAATTTCTTGGACAAAAATTAATAATGTGGAGCAAGAAGTTTACCCAAGGTCATCACAGAAATAAACTGCAATGTTAGAACATAGGACTGGTATGGTTCATCCCAATTATACATCCCATGTACTATGTTGTACACATACGTACATACCTCCTTCCAGTATCTGGATCTTTCTCGACTTTCTCCACCTCGTTGATAAAGTATGCATCCAGAGACAATATCCTGGGGGGTTGACCACCATTGGCCACTTCCTTATCCTGTGTAAAGGTCACACAAAAAGGGATAATGAAGCAAGTAAATACCATGTATCCTCTCGTTGGATGGAATCTATAATAGGCACTGAGAGCTATATATACGTATAACCTTATACTACACATACAACCCATTATCTTAGAGATGTAAACAAACCACTACAATTGTAAATGAGCAAACTTAACAGGCCCTTCTCTCAGATTCTAAATTCCACTATGTTACACATTACATGTACCTTGATAAGTTTTGCAATGTGGCTCTTCCCAGAGCCAGATAAACCACGCAGAATGATCACAATCTGTAAGATATGCAGGATATAGCATAAAACATCAGTTGGGTTGGCTCTGCTATATATAGGTTTAATTATGTATAACAAATTGCGAGTTTATCTGATGTTTGATGGCATAACACTGAATTTGTACTGATTGCTATAAGAAACATTCATTAGGAAATAATCCAGCCATTAAGAACACGGTTAGGAACAATTTAATGAAATTGAGAATGGTCGATTAATCAAAAGTGGAATACCCTGGGACTGATAATGTAGTTATGAGGAAGGAGCTTTCTCTATTACTAGACAGACAGTTGCATGAGTTCCTTAATATTAGAGGTAGTTATATTTCTGTATTTCCCTATTTAATTAGTATATACGTACATGACTTGGTCTCTCTTTTCTGCCAGGCAGTTCCAGAATCTTGTCAATAGACACAGTCTTTGCTTCAACCACTGGCCCAAGAGGTCCCATATTATTCCCACCCACAAATTCTGGTACTGGCACTTGAGGGGACATATATTGATAATTTTCTGGATCACGATAATGTTGATCTGGCAGCCTGTGATAGCTTTCGACTGGCCCCTGGAAGAGTGGGCATGGCCTGGGTGGTGTCCGGTAGCTTTGATGATGGAAATTGCCATGGTCAAAATCATGAGGTGGGGGTCGATCCCAATAGTCAGACGGTAGCGGTCTTTCAGGACCTGGTGGTTCTAAAAGATGAAATTTGAATACAGTGGAACAACTCTCGATACAGTACAAAAAACCTCCCTAATAGGGACATTTTTAAAGGAACCAAACTGCAGTTAAACTGATCAGAGTGGTACTTGAATACCACATTAATATTCTTGTGTCTATTAAAATATATTATTTTAACCACATGAAAGAAAAATGGACCCCAACAGAGTGGGTGTTGCACCTCTCTAACACCCTTTGGGGAGAACCCTGCTAATACAAATTGAGTGGAAATCTCTCTATACCTGATCCCAAAGAGGTTCCTCATGATCAGCTGGAATAACCATATTATTATTATTATCAAAAAAATCCAATACCCAATAGGGTCAAATAATTTTATCTAAGTTTGTATGAACTCCACTTATTAGACCATTGATGGCGTTGAGTACAATCTGTGCAGTGCATTCATGTGGGCTGCTGTTGCATGAATATTGCAGGCGAGGCTATAATGATGATTGTTGAAGCTGCCTAGCTATATGACTGTAGCTATATGCAACTGTGACTTTATTTTTATCATCATAAATCATACACAGCCAGGCAATAGTAGCTAGCAACTTTCTTATTTGGCTTGCATATCATTTTGTTTCTCAAGTGTACACCACATTCAGTGTTGGTGTGGTACCACGTGGGACAGGTCATCTCTTTAACCTCCGATTCTTCCTGATATTGGATATCTCCTGAGGCCTCGCTACAAGGAATTAGTAGCAACAACACAAAAAAGAGTCTACAATCCATGTTTGCAACTAGCTAACTAGCTTGCTATGGCTATTGCCAGACTAGTGTGTGCTGTTCTTCTACACTGCTAGCTATAAACATGTGTGCTATTTTAGATATACTCAAATGAATTAACAATAACAGTTTACTGCTACATATGCTCAGAATATGTACGTACACTCTATCAAGGCCATACTTGTAGGGAAAAAATTATATGGAGAGGCCAAAGGTTGTGGTGCAGCTATAGCTAGACTCTGAGCAGCTGCACAACTATCAGGACATGTGACTCATGCATCTGTATACACCTTCCTATGGTCCTGCCTATAGTGTGCACTTAAAAGACCATACAGTGTAGCTACATAATAATATTGCCACTAAAATCAAGGATCTAAAGTAAAATCAAGGGTATAAATGTCAATGGATGCACTCTTAATTTCTCAAAGCCTTCAATGCTGAGCATTTATCTATCATGAATGTTCTGATATTTAGGCCACTATGTATGTCCATGCATGTACCTGATCATGAAGGATACACTGCTGGATCTTCCTTTACAACTGCTCTCTGGATGAAACCTTTGTTAGGTCAAAGGAGGGGCTTGAGAGATGGGGATATGTAGCTGAAGGTATGGAATAGAAATGAATCTAATGATGGTGTGTGCTGGTAATTGAGGGTTATGCAGAAGTACGCAGTTATTATAATATATATCCCACCTAATACATTTACTCCCATAGAGAAAAGTGCTCTTACTGTCATAAATTCCCTCCCTTAGGGTAAAATGCGTTATGACTCATAACGCACTGTTCCCCAGGCTATGAATAACAATATTTTTAGGTTTTCTGAAGCTGACTGTTGGAAAAAGATGATAATGAAGATAATCTATGAGATAATGATCAGATAACATTGTCATTAACTAGCTATTACTAAAGAGTTATTTCTGTCTCTGTATTATGTTGGTAGTTCATAGCTGACTGTTGGAAGAAGATGATTATGAAGTTAATGATTAGTCTATAATATTGTCATTAACTATTACTAAGGAATCTATTTCTGTCTCTGGGTAGTTTATAGCTGATTGTTGGAAAATGAAGAAGTCATCTGGTGCTGCATGGGTCATCATAGCTTTTTTTTTTTTTTTTGCAATTTTCCACAAGAAGAAATTATTTCTAAGGCCCATTGATATTTTTTTTTGGCGTCATACCTTCCGCTAGCTTAGCAAACACAAAACGTGGGTGGAGGAACTCGTTAATAGCTGGGTGTGGTGGGCATGGGAGGAGCCTCGTAGTTCGTAGTCTTGCTTGAGAGCAGGAGGCTCTGTACTGTAGAGTTGGCGTCTGAACAACGGCATATCACAGGACAGGGACAAGCCATGGCAGGAGTTTCGTTTTGTTTCGTAACTAAGGGGTAGCTACGCTCTAGCTACAGACCGACCAATGAAATCGTGCGCCCTGGGGATATATAACAGTTAGAACACGGTAGTCCTGGTGATTATGGCCAAATAAACAACCTTATCCTCGGGCTGCGCCCTCGGATTCGGTTGTTTATTGGCCATAATCACCAGACTACCGTGTTCTAACTATTACATAAATAATTATAAGCTAGCAATTGAAATAGCTAAATTAACATGAAAACTGTAAACAAGCCAATTTACAGTAGCAACATAGCTGATAGATTACTAGATTACTGTGGTGATTGAAAGTATAGAATTTCTACACCATCTCAGATAGGCATGAGGCTAAAATGCTCTTTTTTGTCTATTATTCTATTCTGCAGTACTCCTCTATAGCCTATATACGTAATTATTCTCAGTTACAAAATGTCATGAAAGAATACTTTTGAATTTGTGTGTACACTGTAAAAATGAACCGTGTTTACTACACACCTTTTTGTCCCAATGCAGAAAACAAAACAGTGTGTGCAGGCTTTTGAAATAAAAATAAAAACTCACTCAGAATGCACATACCAGTATCAATTTTGGTGCACTTACAATCAGGGGAGGAACGAGGTTATAGCTAACAATGACGCAGCCTATTATTCTGTTTATTTAGCCTATGGAGCTGTTTATTTAGCCTATTATGCTGCTTTCCTAGGGAATCCTCTGACATTATACTACCCCCACCTCCCTGTCTAACTCAACCACTAAATTCTTGAAGAAAGAAGTGAACTTCAATTTCACTTCATCATCAAATTTGGTACCATTCTATAAAATGGAAAACATTTTTTTTTTTGAATATCAGGTATCATTTTGTACCTCGTCCAGTAACTTTCCAGTGACTTTTAGTTCCCATTGAGGTATAGCTGAATCCTATAGAATATACATGGATATTGCATACTAACATGGATTAGGTTACTTTGTCAGGTTCTGAGGTGAAGAATCTGTGAGGAGGCGAAGTTTTCTATCGGATGACCCCCATCTCTCTCCCTAAAACATCTTTAGCATGCATTATATACATAAGATCCCACACTTCAGTCATGCGATCTATAATGGTTTAAGGTTACTAGTAGTTAATAATCATTGAGTTATGGAGAGCAAGAAATGAATGCATTTAATGGCTAGCTATAATTATTTGACCTACACCTTGAGACTGTCACTATGCATGTACGACTGTGATAATTATAATAGTGATCAAAAGTGTTATTAATAGGGTTTCATCTAGGAATTTCACCTTGTGGGGGAAGCTCACGGAACATGCGGTGACGGGGAGGGAGATGTATCCCCTCCTGCATAGAGCATGAAGCCAAAAATGCTTATACATCCTAGAAATTTTGCTTGGATCCTAAAAATATACTACTTAGAAGTATTTTTTGAACTTCTTTTGGCAATATCTTGTTGGGGGGGGGGGGGGAAGCTGGGTCAGTTTGGGGGGGAAGTTGAGCTGTTTGGAGGGGAAGCTTCCCCTGCACCCCCCTCCTTAGATGAAACCCTGATCAGCTATTAGTTATTAGTGAGAGGATGAAAGGTAGAAGGGGGGAAGAAAGAAGACCTAGGAAACTCTCCAGTCCATAGTATCCTCAATACAGTGGAACCTCCCTACCAACATTGAAAATCACTAGCTATACTCCTTGTTCTAGAAGTAAAGCTCCTGACATTCAGGAGGTCAAAAAACTTGGCAGTCTCAATTGCCTCCTTCCCCTCCAGTGAGGTGTCAAGGGATCAAGTCTTCAAGACAAACTTGTTACTCTAATAGCTTTAGCTATGTGAGCACAACTATCGTGGTGCTGCCCCCCTCCCCCCCTGAATCAGTCACAGGATTGACTGAGTCAATCATGTTTCATGATTAATCATAGTAGCTGCACTCTGTGACCACTGACTAGGTATGTACAAAAGCTAACATAGCTATATATTAGCCATGGGTAGGGGGGTGACACTGTCATTGGAAATATTTTTTGCAGGAGTTATGAGGATTATTTTCTTCTATTTATAGCTATCAATTCAAGTCTTGATTTGAAAAATTTGCAATTTGCAAGCAAATCAATGTATGTTTCCCATGCATTGACACTTGCTTCCCAGTTATTCAGATACTTCTTACAGTCACTACATACTATCCTGTAGTTTAAGTGCATCACTTACATGTACACTTTCACTTAATACCTATAATAGACATATACACTATACACTTGTACACCACTACTGAAGCTTTGTATTTGCTCTTGGTGTTCAAAGTTTTATCGTAGACTGTCTTTGAAACAATCATTAATAATTATAATCCTGCTTTTGCTGTTTATGATCTCTCTGCACTTTCTCAGACGATTGTTAATTTGTCTACTGTCTCTGTATTATTTTCCTTCTTCAGTGTATAGTTATAGCTAGCTCAATGTAATTATTTTTTGAGAATCTGAATGGATTTTTGGGCAGAGATCAGGAGTCATGACCCTTTCACTTCTACAGTCACTGCTGCAATTAATGCAACAAACTCACATAGCACAAAACACATTTAGCTATGAGTATAAAAATGAGCAACATCCTTTGCGATAGGTATTTTTTGTTCTTGCAGGTTGATGAGAACCTTCAGGAGGAGAGGAACTGGAATTGGTATTAAGTGAAGGATCTACATGCAAGAACAGGTCAATGAAGTGAAAATATCTTCATTGTGGAATGAAGACAATGGTTGAACAGTTCACAGAGTGGCAGAAATGTACATAGAATAGAGGGAGCCTAGGGGAGAAATGTTTGATTCATTACTTGTAATTACGAGGGGGCCAGGTTCTTGTGAAGGACACAGATACTCACTTGCTGGTTGAGGTGGTCCACTTGTGCACCTTTCTCCTAGCCCTTCAGTGCAGGCAGACTGCAATAAAGGACATGGGTAGACTTGGTAGCTACTCCACGTTTAACTATTACCAACACAATATATATACACAAACCTTTGGTTCTTGCAGTTGGCCTTGGTTTATTGATGCTGCTTTTTCTGAGGAGGAATGAAATAATAATAAGACAGTCCCAGGGAGAGATATACCTTCATTAATTTTCTCCAAAATTATATCAAACTTCTATCAAGTGTTCTATAATGCATGGTTGGACTATCTGTGAAATAAACCAACAACCAGCATTTAGATCTATGTAGCATTGGTGGGTTAATAAACTCTTGCTAATACATAACAATATTCACCAGAAGAAGGAGAAGGAGGGTTGGAAGAGGCTGAAAGAAGGGAAGGTTCAGTAGGAGCAGCTAAAAATGATCACATGACGAACAATATAATTATGTACACTGAAGGAAGGAATTATGCTCCACTATAGGAATGCACTGTATTGGTGGCTCTGCTGAGAGGCTGAATTAATGTTTATAGCTTTAGTGTACATGTATTATGAGAATAGGAGGGAAAATTCTTGAATTAATTTATCTGTAGACAGTGGGTGAGTGACATAGTGACCCTATGATATGAGGGGGTTTCATGTGTTGGACACTCACTTGCTGGTTGATATCCACTTGTATGTCTTTTTTCTAACCCTTCAGAGTTATTCAACTACAACAAAGGATTATTATAGTCATCTACCTATGTATTACATACCCAAACCTTTGAGTGTGTTGGTTTGCTTGTTGATGTTACTCTTTCTGAGTAAGAGAGAAAAAAACAGTAAATTACATCTTATGCACACACAGGGTGGCTCATCCAAGAATGTTATAGGGTATACTGCATACTTCTTTACTATATCTTGCACTCTATACCTCTTTACTATTATTATTATAAGCTAATTGTTACCAGGTGGGGAAGTAGCTGAATCTGATTGGTCATCTTGTGCTATAGTTGGGGCTGAGATCTCCATATCTGTATCTTCAATCTGATTTGAAACTATAGCATGAATAATAATGACAGAAAAGTTTGTTGTTGTTTTTTGTTGAATGCCACTATATGCTTACTCAGTATATCATGTGATGCAGGGAAGGTGTCTCTTAAAGTACTCTGTTTAGCAGCTAGAGCTTCTTTCAGTGGATTTACCAACATAATACTATCAGAGTCTTTTAGAATGTTGCATAAGCCATCCCAAGTCAGTGGGTAGCAGTTGTGCTTAGGAAGCGCATTACAATTATCCATCCACTTCCCAAAGACCTCACGCAGGCAATCAATCATTTTACGTCCCATTCCTGCAGCAGCTATATTGCTAATCTCAGCATTACTTAGACCAATCACTCCAGCAACTTCCTTCCATTTTGATGACATCTCTTCATAAATTTTCAGCTTTGCTTCTTCACCATTTGGGTTGATCCATTTTATGAGTTGGAGGTGGTAAGCCATGATAACTGGGAGCTTAACTGATACTGCAAGGGGTGGAGCAATCATAGTTATTGGAACAGGCAGTTACAGGAGGAAGGATATACTCTTCTTCTTATCAGGGACTTCTATTTTATTGTTTAGAGATATAGCTATAGACTAAAGACTTGGCCACCTACACTAGCAGCACTACCTTGGCCACTAGCTGATGGAGTTCGTTTGTGTCCATTTTGTGGCAGCAGTGTGTTGTCAACACCTTGGTCTCCTGCTCCATCTAAGTAGCAGAAACTCACTGAATTCTATGTAACATAACACTATAGCCAGGGTTTGTTGTTGTTTTTTTTGGGGGGGGGGGGTAAAACACTCCAACTTCTCCCCCCCTCCCCCCAAGCCAGAGGGGGAAACCTTCCAATTAAATATAATAGCTACATGCTTCTTTGAGGGCCTCAATACTGATGCATATAGCCTGATCTAAGGAATCTTCTGCTTTTGTGGTTACAGGGCTAGGGAGAACCAAAAAGGGCGCAGTTAGGCCAAAGTGGGTGTGTCCGGGGGAAATTTTTACCATATGTACCTGCAAGCATGGAAACCCTGCTAGCTATAATATTGCAGTGCAGACAGATAAAAACAGTAATAATGATGTACGTATCTTTACAAGTGTGAGTGATCCGGGGCATTTTACTCACTTGCAGGTTGATCATGAGGTCCTGCACTTGTGTGGTACCTCTTTCCTATATGCAGCCCTTCAGAGCTGGTAGACTGCAATAGCTAATTAGACGCTTAAATAATAGTCTACACTTAATTAACATGTAATATTTAAACCTTTGAGTATGTTGGTTCTTGCAGTTGGTCTGTTGATGCTACTCGTTCTGAGGAGGAATGAATATAATATGTGACAGCCCCAGACCCTGAGAAATCCACTTTTAATTCTCTGAAATTGTCCTAAAACTTCATGATTACCACATAATGGGAAATTTCATGTTTACATTACTCGATTTCTCTACATGTCACATCAACATTCATATAACACATTTGGAGTATGATGTGTATTAAGGAAAGGTAGCTAGTAGCTATGTACTTTACACGTACTTGTGATCGCAGAAATTAAAAAAGTGCAATTTTTTTCCAGTCCATTTGTAGACAGTGTCAGGGATGCAGATCTAGTGGTGGTGGTAATTTTGATTCTGGGAGGGTAGTCAGGCACCTCTGAAAGATCTTTAGATTTAAAATAGGTCAATGGAGAGTCAATTTCATCTTTTATAATCTGAATCAGAAATGAAGTATATTTATAATGAGATGTATTTACAAAGTTATAATTACTTTTGACTTATCCATTATGCACTTGGTTGCATCCTGGGGTTCAAGAGCAACTACATCACTTGTAATAGCCAATGCATTATAGACAGTACGGCCTTCAGCTTTCTTTGATATTTCGGAGTATTCTTCACAGATTATCTCATCACAAAACTATAAGTGACCCATGCATGATGTAACATGTTTTGATGCCTTGGCATGTAGTTATAAATACATTACCATTATGGGGTGACATTGTCATTGTAGCTACTGAAGGAAATTTTTTTGCACTAGCTAGCTACAGGTGTTATACGCAGTGAAGACTGAAGATCTAAAATTTATTATTCTTCTATTATAATTCTATCAATGAGTCTGTCAATAACTTTCTATGCTGCTAATAGCTAGCTATTAAAGTCAAAGCTAGCTATTAAAATCATTCATAGCTCTGCTCTTGCTACTTATGGCTTGATTGGCTTTTAGCTACTTTCTCAAATGGCCCTACTTTGAATACAGCTTCTGTTTAATGTATTCTTGTAGGCTCTCTTGCTGCTTCTTCAGAAGCTTTGTACCCTCTGCTCTCGCTGTTCGAAGCTTTCTTGTAGATAATTAACAATAAATAATAATAATAATAACAAGCTTGCATCCACAAATCATCTGCACTCTGATCAACAAATAACCCATGGACAAGAAGACACAGAGAACTGATAACTTCACTGTAAAAAGAAATGTGTAAAAACAACCCATTTTTAGTTGTAATTGTAACTCAGATAACCTAAAAACGGGTTATTTTTACACATTTCTTTTTACAGTGTTCATCTATTTACATACAGTACAGTACTCTGTACATGGCCTACTTAGTGAAGGTACAAGAGGTACCACTTCACCTCCTTCCATTCTCATCTCTTTCATAAAATCATAAATCATAAAGTTAGTACTCTCTGCTCTCGCTCTTTATGTCTTTCATGTTAGTTTTCTTGCTCCTGTGCTTTCTCAGACGATTATTACTGTCTCTGTGCTCGCTGCTCTTGACACTCTAGTTAGCCAGTCCATATCATATATATTAAAGGTCATGCACATGTGTAGATATGGATGTACGTATATAGTCGCTTCCAGCACTGTGTGCCTTGGGCCCTTGGCACTTCAATGCCAAGGCAAATATTCACTGAATAATTAAGTGGGAGATGTTACAACTACCTACCTGTGTATATAATATCTGCATAGGACACATACAAAATACAGCAGAGGCTTCAGCTGTAGCACTCAATGATCGATAGAGTCTTGCAGAATACAGATTCCCTACACAGAGTATAATTATTAATTTTAGAGAAAACAATCATTGCTATAATAACCTTTATTTTTTCTTTTCTTACAAGGCCTCAAAAAACTGAAATGTGTAAGTGCTACTTCACCAAATTGACTCCCTTCATTAAATTTCCCTCCAGCTCCCTCTATCTCTCTGAAGACATAAATTGGATCAGAACCCCTGTACTCTGGATCAGAACTAGCTCTCAGGAACACCATAGTTTTGCAGTCTTCTTCGGTCTGAAGTTTAGCAGAGTGTTGTATTCTCACCGTGAAGGGTTTCTTCAATACAATCTGCTTGCTTGTCTCAATGAGATAGGCTGGACTAGCTGGCTCCATATCTTCAGGTATTTCAAAGGATCCACTAAAGCAAGGCTGAATCAACAGGTCCACTGATTCATCAGGTGAGATAGAGCCTTCAGGAATGTTGATACTTATTCCAACATCACATTCATGGTCAATCTTCTTTCCCACACTTGAGATTTTCTCAAGAATTCTTTGATCTTTGACGAAGACTGCTCCAGGAATTCTTTCATTTTTGTACAGAACTAAACATGCAAGTTGTCGATTGGTCAGATCAGCAGTTATCACAATTACTTATAGAATTGTACAGCAAGGATGAACTGAGCAACTGTTCCATCTATTATGGCCCACTGCTCATTAGCTAAGTACTTACTTCTCTGAGACTGTGATTCATGCTTTACATCATCTGTTAGTGGCTACATGCAGCAAAAAAAGCATTTGAAATACGCCCTTCTTCCCAACTGAACTTCATAAACTACTACAAACACACCTTTTCTGGTGGTAAAGAGAAATTTCCTTTCTTTGTGGCTTCCAAAGTAATATCTGTCAGATATCCAAACTTGTAAGAGTATAATTATGTGACTCGTTCTGGAAAAACCCGGCAGTTAGCCAGATTGATAATTTTCACATAGGAGTAGCTAGCTAGTTTCATTTTTTAACTGTACAAGTTTCATCTTCTTCAGATTTGATCTCCTTCAGATCCTCGAACTAAACAAACAGCTGCTGCGAGTCATGCCAATAGGCTGTCCACCTAGCTTATATGCTTGGAAATACAAAGTAACTAAGCTATCTACACTACCTTCGGTACTTATTATTCTCCTCTTGTTTATCCTTCTCTGGGCTTCAGTTGGCATTCTGTAGTGCCAGGAGGCAAGAAACCAGACTCTAGTTTGAAACCCCGCCCACTCACTTTTGCGGGCATGAACTAAACGGCTATTTCCCAAGAAATTAAAATGGACACAACCTTAGGAGTTGAATCAAAGAGCTATAGAGCTATAGATAATGAATATCAACATAGCAAAAAATTTCAGGTTTTCCCCAGATAGGGTCACATAAGCTACCACAAGTCACTACAAGTAGTATACTAGTAACAAGATTATTATACCACCAGTGTGGCCACATGCACATATATGGACTTCAGTGCCAAAGATTAGAGGACAGCATAATAACTGCCAGCTATACATGCAGGCTCTACTGGAGTAGCATACCCTAGGTTAGTCTGGCGTAGCCACACCCCCAAGCGCGAAGCACGAGGTGGTCTGGAAACATTCAATACACCGAGTTGTCAGAAGTAGCAGAAAATCTGCTACTCATGAATATTATTACCTAACCACAGTGTGAACCACAGTGTACACCACAGGCATGCACAGCAGTAAGCCAACTAGACGGCTGCTATAGACGGCTGCTATGGAGAAACTATCGAGTGCACTGCAGCAAATGAAGCTGCCCTGAAGTTGGGCTATCCATCACTAAGGCCTGAATAGTTGGAAGTGGTGATCCAATTTTATCTGGCAGGGATGTTTTTGCTGTGCTCCCAACTAGATTTGGGAAGAGCTTGTGTTTTGCCTTTAGCTTTAGATAAACTTACTTCTTTTCTATATCTGAACCAACCGTACACTGCAGCTGCATATAACCACGTGTTGTTTTTATTACTTACCGCAATTACGCAGCATGACGACAAGCTGACCATAATGGAAATTCCAATCTGACAACTCGCAGTATTGTATGTTACCAGACTCTCCCCTCGCGCTTCGCGCTCGGGGTGTGGCTGGCTACGCCAGACTAACCCTAGGTCCTATATAGCTCTCTCTAGCTAGCATTGGTAGGTTGATACACTCTTGCTAATACTTACCAAAAGGAGAAGAAGGAGGACTGAAGGAGGCTGAAAGAAGGGAAGGAGGCCAGGAATAGATTAAAAAAAAAAAACAGGATAGGAGGCACTAGCTTCTAACATATACCACATTTAACTCATGGGAAGCACACACCTGCCCCACTTCTTAGACGATGACAGAGAAAGAGCCTTATTTTAGAACTACAGCTAGCTAGCACCTTCCCTTCAGAACTTATGCTCATCTCATACCCACTGCTGAAGATGCACTATTATTATTCACTCTGGGCTCTTATAGAACTGTTTGACATGTGTTGTTATTAATGGTTGCATATCTCTATACTTACAATCAAGTTCCCTGAGGGCTAATTGGCTCTTTTTCAATAATCCTTCCTCTATTTGAAGAATGTTTTGTTCGTATTGATTGATCAATATTTCCGCCTCCTGAACCTGCTCCTGCAGGTTTTGTTTCCTCTTTGAAGACAGGAATGGCTGAGCCAGCTCCTCTTTGAAGACAGCTATATTCTGCGCAGAACACACACACAAAAAAATATGGACTGGGCCACATGCCCCACCCTCATGATACCACTGCACTCACCAGATTATTGAGCTCTATTATCTTCTGCCAGTATGCCTTTGTCTGTGAGGAGAAAAATTGAGTTTGACAACCATACTAACAGCACAACAATAACAGTAACAAGTCAACAACAACAAAAAAAAACACTACATGCACAGCATAATAATGAGCTACGACTTCTTAAGATTATGGGCCACAAGTCATACACCACCCATGAAACATTGGGACACCTATACTGCTGGTAGTGACTGTCTAGAGGGTCTTTTTGATACTGGACCAGCGCAAAACAACAACAATAACAACAACAAAAACAACAACAAAAACAGCAGCCATAACAACTCACATCTAATAGGGTCTTTATTTCCTCCTGGAGTTCGGAAACAAACTGAGTCACATCATGATCAGCCATGTTTGGATAGCAATGGACTAGCCTAGCTATACATCGGACAAACTGAACAGCGTGGTAATGAGGGTCAAAGGTCATACGTAACGAGGCAAAAAATTGTGGGTATTCATGGACTTGTCCCGCCAATTCAAACATTCAAACCCTTTACAGATTTTCTTCGTTGATTTCACTAGCCAGTCTTCCATGGTGAAAGTTTGCAGACTCGATAACTGGCGATACAAGAGTGGGATTGTCTTTTTTTTCCGTACAAGACTGCAATGAGTGCATATGTAAATTAGCTAGCAGTCAGCTTCTTTTGGTTTATGATCCATTGCCTGTGGTCATTTTCATAGTCAAAAGATAAACAAACTCTACTGGAAACCCATAGGGCAGATAGGGCTATAGCTACCACTGTGCTGAAGAAGTAGGCTAAGCCCTACCATTGAGTGGCCCTAAAATCTAGCTGGATCGACTGCAGCATCATATCAAACTGCTGTAACTGTCTCAATTCAGGGGGAGTGGATAATCAGCTCTCTGTTAATGCATTTAACTAGTTAAGAATTGAGAAAGTTTATAATACAGCAGTTAAAGCAAATGGCCAAGGTGAATGCAAATAGAGCATTTTTGACTGCAGCATCCAAGCCCGCTCACCAATCAAGCTCTAGCCCCACCAATCAAAAACATCTTTCTCCACCTATGAAGTGGAATCAAGTTTGGAGTGTGGGTGACTAGCTAGTTTCTTTTTTCTCTGATTGGAACTAATACATAATCACAATGATGACATGATATGGTGCAGATCAGTAACCTTTGCTTCTCCAATTTCAACCTGTCTTTGTTTTATATATGGTGCAGATCAGTAACCTTTGCTTCTCCAATTTCAACCTTAGGAACAATGGACTAGCTACATCCTTTACTTCAAGTTGTACTAAAAGGCATTCTCCATTGCTCCATAACTAGCTAGATATATATATACTATGACCTTTGTGATTACCATATTTTTTTATTGTGCTTTTGAGTCCATGTCGCAGATAATCCTCTTATCTATTATTACTGCACCTTTGATACCAATTTGTATCATCTAAAATGTCTAGTTATGCAAGAGGAACATTTTTTTTTCATTACAACAAATGGTATGTATTAATCATAGGATCACAGGCTTCTTCAAGAGCTCATGCAAGCAATCTACAGTAACCTGCTGGGCCTCAACAAATCACCAAAAATCATTTGCCCTGTAAGAGAGTATTTTTAATCCATGCATTGGCATGTTAATTGATATAAGATTGTCCAACCTATGAAGTTTGATTTCAGTATAAAATTTTACCATGGATTTCAGCCATTTTATATAAAATGTGTATAGTAAGTTTATCTAAATTTCAGTATTTTTGAAATTCTTCAGTATATTTTTGGTCAAATTTCAGTAAAAATACTGATGAATCAGTATAGTTGGAGGCTCTGATTGTTGCTGTTGATGCACATATAGCTATATCTCTTCTCCCCGATAGTGTACTTTCTGGCACACCATTGTAAATTACATGTCTGATATTACCTATCCCCATTCCAAATGCTTTAGTATAGTAACCATAATATTTACTTCTCCTGTCTTCCATTTAATGTATGATTGCTTGCATTTCTCCATAATAACCTACAGCTTCAATTCCAAGATCTAACAATGCATATAGCTAATGGGACCGATGTAGGGCTGTAGCCAGGATTTTTGAAAAGGGGTGCACTTGTTCATGGCCATGCCCACTTTTTCCTAACCACACCCTAAACTACGCCCACCGATGTTTTGATATGGAAATTATGAAGATCATGAGTAGTAATGAGGATGGCATGGCACCACTTCTTCTTCACAATCCACTAGCTAACTCACCCACCCCTGGCTACATGCCTGAGTATAAACTGTGTCACACTTACTTAGTGGTGATATGGTAAATCAGTAGCTACAATAATATGTGATACTGGGAACTGTATTAAGAGCACATTCCATTAAAATTATAATGACCTTGAGCATGCTCACCTACAATTGTAGCTATTTGCTTTTCCCTTCATGCTAGTAAAGTGGTCAAGACTACCCCTCGGATGGTAGAAAGTAGAACGTTGTCTTGTATATTTGGTGGCAGAGATATTGGAGATATTGGGGGGCAGGGGGGCTCTCCCCCCCCCCCCCCCCCCCCCACTTTTGGACAGTTGATAACTGAGTATTATTAGTACATTGTGGTATGTGCCATCAGCCCCTCCCCCCAAGTAGTCTCTATAATAAAAGGATAAATAAAAGGATAAATAAAAGGACCAATGCAGTGGCAGAGATACTGCCCCGCATTTTTGACAGTTGATAATTAATACATTGTGGTATGTGCCACCAGCCCCCCCCACTTTTGTTGTGGTATTTCTGCCCCTGCAATGCATTAGACATTAAGTGGTCTAGCTAAAGTGTTTGTTATCTGCATGCTAAGTGCTCACCATGCATGAAACCCTCAGGAGAGTGTGTATAGTGCCTAGGCTATAGCTACGTAGTTGATGTATGGGTTTTGTCTGGCCCTTGATGTTTCTGGTCTCATGAGAAACTAATGGAAGCAACTGAACATGAATAGTGTTAAGGTCTTGCATTAACGTGATAGCTAGATGAATTGCTAATGTTCATTAAACTTTCCAGGAATCATTGAGTATATGCTAGATTGGCCCTGAGTCAAAGGGGAGAGGGGGGGGCGGGGGCTCAAACCCGCTGAGCCGCCTGCTGGCTACAGGCCTGCAATGTCAGCTATAAAATCGGTAGTTGGCTCTAAGTTATTGATAGAGAGTGTGGTTAAATTTTAATTGCGCACGCGCAGTACAGAACTGCACTGATATTGTTCATAGATATAACAGTCTAATCGCCAGTGGACGTAATTAATTACCACGTATTAGCGATGACGTCATAAATTGTAGTCGAAAAACAGAAATTGTGCGGGTGTTTTGTATGGACTGTAACTGCCTCTTAGAAGCCGAAGAAGCAATATGGAGAGCACTTTCTGCTAAAGATGAAACCCAGGTAAGTATTACTGCACAGTAAACATTGTTGCAAGCTATAAACAGGCAGAAAATTCAGCTATATGTTGCCTCTGTTGCTTGGCTAGTTTCATCACGTCATAGTGTTTCTTGCTAGAATTTTCGTTCCTAGCAGTGGACACTTCAGATTCTAGCTGGATCCTGTGTAGCATTGCTTGTATAATATACAGTAGCAATTTTGTGGATGTAAGTATTGCAAAATGCAAATGTCACACCCATTCATCCTGTCTTTCATTTAGTTCATGTTCTTCATCACTCTCTATATTATCTCCTATCAATTCTTCGTTCTGTTTCTGAAGTCCATCAATGTTTACAGCTCCATCACTGCTTCAGGATGATTGAGACTGTTGTCATAGCTATTTAAACAGTTGACACACTTGCATCCTGGTCCACATTTGTATGCTTGTCAATTTTCAGCCACACCCATTGAAACAAAATCCTGAACTCTTGCCATGTTTTCAGGAACGTCTAAGACACTTTGGACTTTTCCATCCAACCATTTCCAGCTATATAGGTAAATGTATGTGTGTCAGTGAGCTAGAAATCGAATCTTAATTACATTTCTCAAACAGCTAACTTACCTGGAAGATCAATGTCGTTGGAAGTTGCATGATGCCACATCTCTAATACCACAGGGAGCGATTCCAGTGGAGCTTTAGAGCTTCGGTAGAGGGCATGGTCATGTCTGCTCACTCCCACACTGTTCTCCTGATGATAGTGCAAGTCATGGAGAGACTCTGATTTCATTGAATAAAAGAGGGTGATTGGTGAAGATTGGATAAATATACTCTAAAATATCCACAGCCAACAAGTCGGAGGGAAGGGGAGGCAGGATCTGCTGTCACTTGTCCTAGTGAACCACACAGTGTTTCATTATTGATGAAGGAGAAAAATAATAGAATGTAGAGAGAAAACTGGTATTCCCGATCCCATGAAAAAGGAGTACAGACATTAAGTGTGGTAGTAGCTCTTCTGTGATAGTGTTCAAAGAGAGATAAGGGCATTCTGATTCAGGAACCTATAGCATCTTTAGGATGAAAATCTTACTCCCAGGAAACATAATAGTATCAAACGTATGTGATACACATCTGTACCTATCAAGAGAGAATATCAACCTTATCTGGGGTTGGCCTGGGGTATTAAAAGATTGGTGGTGCTGTATGTCAGTTTTTTACAGTTCTGAATACAATAAATTGTTTCTGTTCGTAGCTACCTGCTTGGTTGGGCAGCCATCAAGGATGGAAATTTTTAATGTTAGCTAAGGGTTTTCCTTTTGATTTGCTTCATGGAAGCCTGGCAGAGGTATCCGTGTCTGAAAGTGTCCCATGATGATTAATAGTCAATCAATATTTTTAAGTGTGTATCTGAATGATCACTGCTTACAGAGTGACATGGTCCATGGGCAAGGGTTGTCATTGCTATAGTGTGTGTATAGCTATAGTAAAAGATTTGGATGGACTACTGCTAGCTAATAGCTAATACCAACACACCATTCTTATTCAGTAGGCCATTATATTCAATGAACAGTATAGCTTCAAGCTATGAGTAGCATTCAAAGGCTCTATAAAGCAAAGGCTGTATTACAGACATGCACTAATGGACAGTTAATTTTATTACGCATAACATGCCACTTATAATAGGAGGAGCTCTACATACCTTCGAAGTAGTGGCAGGAAGTGTGAAATACAAATGTCACAGCCCACAACACGATTGATTATCACAATATCAAAGACCACAAAAATGTAGCAGCTGCTTCGCGCGTGCAGCTGCATTTGGTATTAAAATTATAGTGGAGTTAGTACCGTGCAAGGTGCAGCTACAGGCAGCTTTATGCCTTCTGTAAAGGGAAAATCTCGGCACTACAACTAAAAGAAGTGAATTTGACCACAAATACTCTCTCCGGATACTTCCGTAAACTGGTGAGTGATAAAAGTGCGTGTCTGTGCAATTAAAGTTGTATTAGCCCTATGGGCCTCGCCAACGCTGGCGATTAGACTGATAAGAGGTTTACGGGATTGGAAACGGATCACGTGCTCTCGTTAGCAACTAACAACCGAGGCGCGTTGACAGCTGAATGACATAGCACTTTTGTCAAAGTTGCTGTTCTGACAAGATCCGTGAGGTAAGACTTATGCCAATGATACTATAATACACTAGGGCATAGATTTACTGTATGAAATAAATTTCAGCTCAGATTTTCAAGTTTATTCCTACAAATACTACTGTAGTGGTTAATGGGACTGTAATCCCTCTCACGCTTGATGGAATCAATTGCTGTTGCCCATTTTCTGATCAAAAGGCATGTAAACTTTAGCTACATGGAATAGTAATGTTGGTTTTTGTATTAGCTGACATATATTGTCTCTAGCATTTGCAAGTGGTGTTAAAACTGTAATCCCTCTCCCAAGAAATAGATTAACAATATTGAAACTGTATTAGTTATTTCAGGGAAAGGATAGAACAGTAAATGGAATTGGTGCATTCGTTTTCTATACAATAGTCATCCTATGGAGATGGCAAGCTTACTATATTTCCCCCCTAATATCCATAGGGTCCACAGGACAGCTGACTGAGCCGAATTCTTGTGGTGGATGGTGTCAAAATCCAACAGCCAAAAGCTGGAAGTATTGCAATAATGTTGATGAGGGAGAACTGAGCAGAAACTGGCGGATAACTTTGGGGCAAAATTATCTAGCTATAATAATAACGAATTTATGTCTAATTTTAATACCAAAAGTCATTCTGGCCTTTCTTTCAAATCAATCACATAAAATTAATGTATAATGAGCAATGATAGGTACTCATAGTTATAATTACAAGGAAAAAAGTTATGAATAATTAATAACTTCCTTCCTCAGACTCTCCAACTTCAACTCTCTGACTCTTCACTTCTTCAATACCTTCCCCTTAGCTTACTTGTACTATTCTATGAGCTGTAGGAGCAGAATATCACTTTAACTGCCTTGAAAGGAGTGAATATTGATCTCTTTTCACAACGATTAATATAATTAATGCTGCATGCGCGTGCGCATCTGTCAACGCGCCACGGTTGTGCAGTTCATTGGGCGTTTCCAATCCCGTAAAACCTCTTATATCTATGTATTGTTCAACGGAGTCTCCAGCTTCTGCCCAATACCGGATGGCATAAATTGTGGGATACTGCTCAAGACTTTGGTATTCATAGTGCTACTGTACAGTATCTATGGTGCAGCTCTATTACATGTCCCATCAATTCTTTTCTTTCAAACATTCAAAACCTTTATACAGATTTTTCTTTGTTGCTAGTCTTCCATGGTCACATGAGCTTGCAAGAGTTGATAGCTGATGGAATAAAACCCACCACTGAGTGATACATCTGTTGGTAGGATTGGCTTGAATTGTTTTTTGTTGTTAGTTTGTTTATTTTTGTTTTTGTTTTCTGTATAAGACAATTTTTTTAAAGCTACCATGCAATGAGTGCATTAGTCTCACGATTCAGGCTGGCTCGCAAGACTATGAGTGCATATGGTATATAAATTACACAGCTAGCAGTCAGCTTCTTTTGGTTTGCAATCCACTACCTGTGAGGTAGCTAAACAAACTCTACAGGACAAGTGGAATCAGATCCTTGAAGCCTAGAGTGTGGGTGGCTAGTTTCTGATTGGAGCTATACATCACAAACAGATCAGACTCCGGAACCAAGATGACATGGACAGTATAATGCATGGCTACAGTATTATTTACATCCTTTAGCTACTTTAAGTTGTGCTTCACAACACCCAAAAAATATGGCATTGGCACATAAACATTCTCCATAGCTCCATAGCTAGCTACTATGACCATTGTGATTGCTATATGAAAATTGAGTCCATGTTGTAGATGAATTAATTAGCTACAGCATGCATATTCACATTCATATGATTTGCTTGATTCTTTACCACATTCCGATAATGGTTGTTTACTACAATGTTTGGGCTATCGTCAGTTCTGTGGGGAGGAGAATGTCGTGGGATTTTGCTTTACACACGTGAGACTGCGAACTATACAGAGGGGCGTTACCACTTGATCAGAAAATGTCTCGATCATCCAAGACGGTGGCTGCTGCTTCAGTTAGAAGCAGCACTAAACCCAGCCTCGCTTCCAGCGAGCTGAGCAAACACCTATCAGCTGGTGTTCAGTCTAAACGCGAGTCGAAACGTACTGGGCCTGGGGTAAAAGCACACATCGTCCAGATGAAACGCAAGCTGAAAAAGCTTCCAGATTATAAGAATACTCCTGAGGAGGAGCTTCTTAAAGATACCGAAATGTTTATAACAGTTGATGGGTTGAAGCAAATATTTAGTCACCTCATTGATGAGCCTCTTGGCAATGTTGTTGATGAAATCAATGAAGTCAATGAAGCTTTAAAACTTGGAGGAGGTGATTTTGTGAATTCTCTTGAACGCGAGGCTGCAAAAGAGAGAGAGAAGATTCATCACGATTCAGTCACCCAACTCAGGATTGTCATTCGACTTGAAGATATTGACCAAGAACATGATAGGATCTTGTGTGGCTTGGGCAACTTTTTAGGCATGGACTACAGTGGAAAGCATTCTGTCGTCTTCATAGGTGATGTCCGTCTCGAGTGGGGGCAAGAAAATGTCGTGATTCCCAGGAGACAAGGTGGTGATGCAGGCTTTATATTTGAAGGTGAAGTTGAGGAAAATACTAAGTACCATCATCATGTAGCAAGTACTCGCCCGCAGACTAATGACGACCCCAAGAATTGGAAAGATGAGTTTGATATCCTGTGGAATACGCAAGAGCAGAAAGAAAAAGTGATCTCTGATATCATTCAAGTCATACTGTTATACAACATGCACTACTACTATGATCCTATCCACCGAAATTGTCAAGGATATTTTGAAAGGAGTAGGAATCAACTCACCTGTCTTCAAACTTAAACAGCAAGAGTACATTGAACGATTACGAGATGGAAGAGTAAGAGTTCCAATGTCCTTTCGGAATCATGAAGATATCGATTCTTATGTAATGAAGAAAGAGTTGAATGGACTTGGTGCTAATGACTTGGAATACCTATGTCTAGCTTATGAGCATCATCACAATGACAAGCCTTGCACTGAAGTGTCATGCAAATATGAACTAGTGCTACAGGCAATTGCTCAACTTTAGCTTGGTGAATTAGACCATGGATATATTCACTTGATCACATGCTCAAATAGGGGAGAAAGAATTGAATGAACTTGGTGCAGATGACTTGAACTACCTGTATCTATACCTACACCATCATAGCAAGCCTTGCAATTAATCATGAATAGTGCAGCATTGCTCAAAAACAAAATGTATAATTATAATGTAGCTAGCTTAGCTAGCTTGTTTATTTGAATTAATTCATGTTCTTTTCAGGGGTGTATCTACTACTCTGGTTGGTCTAGATTTCACCGGACCACATTTATTACCCCACCTACGAAACCTTAGCTAAGTAGCTACCTTATTTTCATCATAAGTTGGACATGGAAGTTGTAACTAATGAGTTCATTGATGCCAAAGAATCATAAAATTTTCAAAATTCAGGTTTACTGATCAAAAAAGTGGGCATGGCCATCCAGAAATTTCCATGCACAAGCATACCGGACAACTCAAAATTCTGTGGCTACACCCCTGTTTTACTTAGTAATTAGCTAGACACTACCATGATGACTGTTGTTATCATCAGTGTCATATTGAATTGCAATATTCAGGTATTAGCTACCCAAAATTACATGTGAAAGCATTGGGCAGCTTTGACCATAGTAAATCTTGCAAGGAGAGGAGGCCTGTATTTCTAGCTAAGTTCCATGATTCTCGCAAGCCAGCCCACTCATTTTTTTCGCAGGGCGGTAGAAAAATAAGAGTCTGGTCAAACTCGCATGGTCGAGTTGTTTTGCAGAGTCAGCAGTACTGGCCGGCCGGATCCTTAATCTGACCTCATGCGTCATTATGAATAATCGCGCGTGCAATGTTGCTCTGCAGAAGATCATGGCTTTGAAAAGGGCTATCTTGGAGAGTGCTGAATTGTTGGGCTACAAGCAGTATAAATGAAAAGCAAATAGAAGCTGTGACTGTTTTTGTGTACTTTTGTTACCTTACCCACAGGATATCTTGAAGCCACACCCCATTACGAAATATGACGCGTTAAGTACATCCGTCCAGAAAAAATCTGGACACTCAGAACAACTCGACCGACCAGACCCTTATTTTTCCACCGCCCGCGAAAAAAATAAGTGGGCTGGCTCGCTAAAATCATGAGCATATCGTCACAAATTAAAACACTATACTAGTTGGGGGGCCGGGGAGGGGCAAATTTTTGTCGCGGCAGGTCGCATGCACGTGCACTGTTGGGTCAGCTGCTTCATTCATATCATGCACCCGCACCGGAGATGTCTCGATCGAGTGCTGCTTCGTCCAAGGCAGCGGCTGCTGCTTCAGTTAGAGGTATTACTAAATCCAGCCACGCTTCCAGCGAACTGAGCAAACACCTATCAGCTGATGCTCAGTCTAAACTTGAGTCGAAACGTACCGGGGTAAAAGCAAGCATCATCCAGATGAAAAATAAGCTGAAAAGACATCCTGATTATGCGAACGCACTTGAAAACGAGCTTCTTGAGGACGCCGAGATGCTTATAACAGTTGATGGGTTGAGGCAACGGTTCAGTCACCTCCTTGATGAACCTCTCGATGATGCTGTCGATGAAGTCAATGAGGCTTTAAAACTTGGAGGTGGCTACTTTGTGAATGATAGAGAACGTCAGGCTGCAAAGGAGAGAGAACAGATTCGTCACGATTCAGTCACTCAACTCAGGATTGTCATTCGACTTGAAGATGTTGACCAAGAAAATGATAGGATCTTGTGTGGCTTGGGCAACTTTTTAGGCATGGACTACAGTGGAAAGCATTCTGTCGTCTTCGTAGGTGATGTCCGTCTTGAGTGGGGACAAGAAAATGTCGTGATTCCCAAAAGAGAAGATGGTGATGCAGGCTTTATATTTCAAGGTGAAGTTGAGGAAAATACTAAATACCATCATCATGTAGCAAGTACTCGCCCACAGACTGATGATGACCCCAAGAATTGGAAAGATGAGTTTGATATCCTATGGAATAAACAAGAGCAGAAAGAAAAAGTGATCTCCGATATCATTCGAGTCATACTGTTATACAACAGGGAGTACTACTATGATCCCATTCACCGTAATTGTCAAGGTTTTGTTAAAGATGTTTTAAAAGCATCAGGTATCGACTCACCCATCTTTAAACAACCCCAACAGCAAGAGTACATTGAACGATTGCGAGATGGAAGAGTAAGAGTTCCAATGTCCTTTCAGAATCATGAAGATATCGATGCATATGTAATGAAGTTGGATGGGAAGAAAGAGTTGAATGGACTTGGTGCTGATGACTTGAAATGCCTATGTCGAGCTTATGAGAATCATCACAATGGCAAGCCTTGCACTGAAGAGTCATGCAAATATGAACTAGTGCAGCGGGCACTTGCTCAAAAATAAATTTTATATGACTGTATTTGAATGGATTTTGTTTTATACATGATTGTGTAAAATACGTTATCTGAATCGCAAATCACAACTTGTAATCAGATAGCTAACCGGATTGTTTTCACAGTGAAGGAGCAGCTTAAACTAACATGTAGCACATCAAAACTAAAATGAAAGGAGGCCTGACAATGATATTCTCATCTATCTTGGTCCCACATATGGTGTAATATGTACACATTAATGTTACTTAGGATTATACGATAATAACAAAAGGCAAAATAAAAATACTCAACTCTTAGCACAATAATAATCATGATTAACTAATTACACTGTGATGCGATAAATTTCAGTCATCAGAAATGGCCTCATACCGTCCTTCTCTTCGCTTCCTTCGTACGTAGGCAATGAGGTAAGATACAAAAATGATTATAAGAAGAAGTGCCAGGATTCCACCCACTACTGCTGGGACTATGATCTCTTGCAGGCGGATGTAGTCCTCCATACAAAGTTTCTCTATAGCAAACATTAATAAAGGCAAACCCTTGCTTGAAATTGGTAGAATAGCAAATGTATACACAGGATTTTGAGGTTGGGGGTGTGTCCCTGTATGACTCCCTGATTTACACAATTGTGAATCAGTATGATTTATGGGCCCAAGAAGCAGTTGGTAAAGGGTTAACAGCACAAAAGCCTCGGGCGCATTAATCAGCATGGATCTACCCCATAATGTAGTAAGTAGTCAGCTATATGAAACTAACTGGATATGCCTGTCTGGTTGTCCAAATCACCAGGGAATATCACAGAATCGTAGAGAAAAACATAGGAACACAAGGTACTCTTATTGTCTTCTGACTTGTAGCACGGTCCAGTCCCATTATAAGTAGTGTCATTGTTTTCACGCAACCAAATCTTCTTGCAAGATTTACAATAAAAGTACTCATTTCTGTTAAAAGTTCTATTGAAAAACTCATATCCTGAGGTAGTTAGATACACTTGATCAGGAGAACCTGTAGAAAACACAGTGTACTTCTCATATTATACTTCATGACAGTTTACGGTTTATAGTGGAACCTCCAATAAAGGACACTCTGAAATTTCTCCAAAAGAGTTTCTGATCAATACAAAGGGCTAAAGGATGGGGTGTATCCATTATTCAGACGATAATGTTAGTAAACTACCAGAATATGAAATAGAAAACTAATTGGCGAACTCTCCCCAGTGTAATTTATGCATGAAGACTTTGGAAATTCAAGTAGTTATAGCTAATTATGAGATGGTTCTTTATGATACCTTCTGGTGCAGTGAATGTCGTGTTCTCTATTTCAAAGTTGAACTGAATTCCAGACAAGTACCACACACTTTGCTTGATCATGAAACTGAAGGTGGCAGTATATTCATGGTCATCTTGATCATGCCAGGTCAGGCCTGCACTCACACCCTGATCGTTGCAATTGTATACCAGGGTTGTCTGGTTATTGCTGGGCAATTCAACTTCTCGGCTCTAGAATAAGAGCAAGTCAGAAAAGTAAGAGGAAGTACTATGGCAAGACCAGTGTAAATAGGAACATTCAGATCATGAGAGTTTAGAAAAATATTCAGCATACACCAGAGCATAAAATATTGGTTGGAGCAAGTTAAACTCTGACAGACATTACCTTAAGGCTGGTATTTCAGCAGGTTCTCATTTAGCGACTAAGGCACAACTTTCTACACCTATAGACCTATAACTTTGCTATTATAATTGTCATTAAGTTAGAAGATCTACTATAAAAAGTCCATGTTGCAGTGATGTAAGTTTTCTAAGAAAAACGCTATTAGTACCAAATCGCTAACTGCTAAGAACCAGCCCATTTATTACGAACTTTACACTATAGTACATAGACTATACATACCTCAGTATCAGCAGTAATGTTATTAGGATTGGAATAGTTGAGGATAGAATAGGCGAAGGTGAAGCTTGCTCTGAAGGACATTGTCATACACTCAGTGCCATTGGGGAAATTCATACGGTACACATAACTCTGATTAGTAATGTAGCGCCCTGAATCAGCTGCATAATAACATTCATGTGATGATGATGACAAACAAACTAAAAGATACTTCATGATGTTGTGAGCAGTACATAAAAAAGGAGGCCAAATTTGAACTTTCGATGATACCTAGTACATACGTACATACATGGTGGGGAAGGCTTTCAATACTGACTGTTGAGAAAAGGAATTGTGAATGCAATCTCCCCACCCCCTTATTTTTTCCTCCTTACATGTGCATGCAATTTGCAAACGATGTAAGTCAATTCGCAAACACATTACTACACATTTCAGAACATGATAGTGTCTCTTATGGTTGATGAATACTAGCTACACATATCAGCAAGTTAAGGTGACACCATTCAGCAATTCTTTATGCTCATTCAAAAGGTATTCAATAACAAGTTTGTCTTTAAAAAGACTTGATGCCTCGGCACGTAGTAGACTTGGCTATAATGCATTATTATTTTGATTTTCACTGATTTCTTTTGTGCTGTGTCTACCTATATAATTATACTGAAGACTGAAGATCTTACTTTACTTGTCATTTAAATATTCTATAATTATCACATCAATGACTTTCTATGCTGTAGCAAACTAATATAGTTAGTGGCTGCTATAGCTCGTTTATTTAGTTTTGTTGGCTCTCTCTACTTTTCCTCAGGACTTTTAACCTACTTATAACTTTGTAGCTTCTGTTCTTGATTGCCTTTCTTGTAAGCTCTCTTGCTGCTTTTTTAGAATTTTGAACTTTATACCCTCTACTCTTGCTATTTCATGTTGGTTTTCTTGCTCCCAGTACTGATCGTTGCGTTTACTTGCCTACAGCCTCTGTTCTCGCTGCTTCTGCTTTCTCACGATTGTTAACTCGTCTTGCCTACTACTCTAGTGACTTTGCAGCTTCTGTTCTTGCTATTTGCTGCCTTTTCAGACTGGATCTGCTCTCGTTCAACTGCTGAGCTGTGCATGTGACTGTAAGGTCAAGGTCACGTGCATACGTTTGCGCGTGCTACTAATAGGACGTACGTACCACCCACACATAGTCGCCTCCAGCACTGCACCTTGGCACTTCGGTGCCGAGGCAAAAAGGGAGAGATTCAGACCTGCATGACCAAAATGACTGGTGTCCAAGATAAACAGGTTATCACATTTGATTTTTCTCAGCACAAAGATTGAAGTTACATTGCTAACAATTCCCATATTAACTACATATCCATCCTTACACCCAATAGAGACTACAAGTAAAAAAGGCCAACTAAAAGAAAGGACACTGATCTCTTGACAAAAGATTAAATTAAGGAAGTATCTATAGTCGCAAAGGTTTTGGAGAGGAATCTTTTATTGAAACTCTCAATAATGCTTTGATACCTCATAAAGAACCTGAAACAGGATCTTTTGTGCTCATGAAAGCATTGGGTGCAGCATACATGTAGATGCTCTTTACAGCACATCTTCAACTTGTAAATACACAGGGAAAACAAGAATTATGTAGAATACCTGATAAGTGTCAAATGGGAATTTATTTGATCAGATTGTAGTGAAAATTGATTATGCAATATAAAGGTTGATTGACTGGAAAATGTCCAGTATCAAGTTACAATTAGTGCAATCTGCTATCCTACAGCTACAGTTAAAATTAGAGCTCTTACCTATGCATCGTTGGGAGTGTAGAAGCAGACACAATAGACATACTATTGAAGCTTGTAATCTGTACAACGCCGCCATGGTAAATACTGAAACGTGGGTGAATTAATACAGGCTGCGCTAGCTATTTTAGCTAGCTCGAACTTGAAGTTGTCTGTGTAGAGTTTCAAATAGCACCTAATCTACACACTTTCATGGTTCTTTTTCTTAGGAAGCTAGCAACACATTGAAGTCAGTCGATCGGTGGTTAATTTTTTTTGCTCGAGATAAATAGTCATGTGACTGTTGCTGAGCAATACAATTTTAATGTCACGTAATTGTCACATGACATGCATAGTAACCACGTGGCTTGAATTGTTTTCGTATAAGTACTGTACTACTTACTGTACTGTTTTCTGCTGTCCTGCTTTCTGAGTATGAGAGATGATAAATCTATTCTTTAAGTACTGAAAGGGTCGCAGTTATGAGTGGATTTAATGAATTGCTCAGAGTAAGTTACAGTAGCTAGGGCTATGAGCTTTTTAATGCTGTTATTTATGTTACAGGATAATATTATAGCCAAATTGAAGGAATATGATGCCTACATAGGTGAGTGTAGAGTGTAAACCTGAAATCTGCAGCAGTGTGGCCATGTCTCTAATTAAAGCACACCCCAATATATGATTTATGACTTAGATCCAGAGATCAGCTTGTATACTTTCTTTTTTAACTGAAACCCTTTGGATGAATCGTACTCTGGGGGCAGAGCCTAACCCAATAGTGATAACTGCTGCTAGAGTGTAATATCAAAAATGCAGCATCTTTACAATAATTATGAAAGTGAAGGACACTTCTTTATCTTCCAAAAGTGTCCACATTGAGAGGGATTCCATATACACATGCGACAGTCCATCGATATCATTGCAGAGCTAGAGATAACTGCTGGCCACTGGTCATTTTCCGACCATTTCTTAACTTAAATTTCAGAGTTTTAAGTGTTACAGGATACTGAATGTCCAACCAAATCTTAATAATGACCAATGTCTTATTTCTAGCCTGTCACTGTGTGCAAATTAATCTTATGCTCTTCCCAAAGTTTATTCATGCACACCAAATTTCAGTCCCAAAGCTATCAGTAATCAAATTAAATTTTTTACTGGAGAGGGGAAACAATCTGAGTTGAAAATTTTGCATGATCACCAGCAATGCATCTAACCACTGTATACTACCATAATTATGCAAATTTTTAAGTGATGGAGATGTGACTGAAAGGGGGGGGGGGGGGGGGGGGGGGGACTTCTGGGGTGGGGAAACTCAGGCTGGAGGGAGGAATGAAAAGTGAATGTTTATACTGAGAGCAGGAGAGAGAGAGAGTGAGAGAGTGAGAGAGAGAGCCCCTCTGCTTTCACTTTCCATGTTCATTATTTCTATGTTTAGATAATGAGCTTCCTGACTACATAATGGTGATGCTGGCCAACAATAAGACCATTGAGCAGATTGATCAAGACCTTAGGCTCTTTCTTGGTGACAATTCTGAAAGGTTCACTGCCTGGCTTCGGAATGCTGTGGCCAACCCAGAGAGCCTAAAGAAAGAAAGAGGTGAGTCTTTTGCACACTATAAATCAGAGTCTCTCTCTCTCTCTCTCTCTCTCTCTCTCTCTCTCTCTCTCTCTCTCTCTCTCTCTCTCTCTCTCTCTCTCTCTCTCTCTCTCTCTCTCTCTCTCTCTCTCTCTCTCTCTCTCTCTCTCTCTCTCTCTCTCTCTCTCTCTCTCTCTCTCTCTCTCTCTCTCTCTCTCTCTCTCTCTCTCTCTCTCTCTCTCCAACAAACTGGGTTGGTAAAGGGTCATCAATTAACTATTATCTCATGTATACATGTAGTGACTGAGATTAGTGTTCCTCTCCAAAAAAGGAAAAGGGATACGTGGGAGGAGCCTAGAAAGGAAGTACCACACCTTTCTGAGAGTTATGAAGAAGAAGAAGAGACACGGCCCCCTTCACCAAAGTACAGCAAGATGCGATCAGATCGTTACGAGCGAGAGGATGCTTCTAGGGCTCGCAGGAGAGAGAGGGTTTCAGCCAGACAGTCTGAAGAGCAGAGATCACGGATGATGTCAAAAAAGACTGTAAGAGCACAAGTAAGATATTTGTAAATAAATTGCTAGAATATGTTATGGAGGGAGAATGATAAATAACAAAATAGTGGTAGGTACCCAATAGCTGAAGGTCCTATGAACCACAAGCCCATTGAGTGGAACTGTGAAAGATAGTGAGTGCTGAAGTGCTACAAAGTATGTAGGCACTGATGGAAATGCTTGGGTCTGCAGGGGTTAACTGATTGAGCTACTGATCACTTAAGGCATATATCTAACTATTGAATTGAATCTTTAATTCACCTCAATAGGGTACGTATAGTATCCTAATGATGTGAAGGGTTTCATACAGCAGAGGGGGAGATCCCCTTCTGATTGAAATTCCCCCCCCCCCCAACCCAATTACTGAATGTGTCTATAACAGCACATCCTGAGAATTCATAATACAGTCACAATTTTACTTTTCACACTGACAGTCATTGAAAGTAATTAAAGTGGGTGTGTAACAACAATATGCATAGTCCACCCTCTATCCAAATTCCTGTATAAAAAAACCCTGAATGTGCATTAATCATTTTAGGGTTATTAATATTGAAGCTTCATTTGCTTTGAAGTACCAACTTTCAACTATATATAGTTACGTATGTTTTTGAGGGAGTAGCTACCGTCTGTTTACATCACTGAGCATGTACCTACTGTACTAGGTGGCTAAAAGGCATATATGTAGTCACGAACAATTGTTGCTTGTGTACATTCCTCTGTTATCCAATTTCATTGTCTATTGATCAGGAAGGGTACAAAGAGGAACACGTGTCAGGTCAATGCTATGCTGTACAATTGGATTCGGCCATTCTGACCACCAATGATTTTTGATCACATGAAGGAGTCTGATGGTCTTCAAAGGAAATCAAACTGTTGTTTACCCATATCATATTCTCATTGCTTATAATCAGTCCAGCATGTGTAGCTTTTTTCCCTGGAAAGCCCATCAACTTTAAAAGTAGCATTCTTTTCCACGAAAATTAGCACAGGTAATTCCCAGCAAGTCTTTTACATCTGAATTCTCTTGATTGTATTGCTTTACTGAACTGATCTGAGCAATTTTCCAATAAGGCCACACCAATGAAATTTCCTGTTTGACATTCCCTCCCTCATCACTTTACCACAAAAATGGTAAAAAACAAACACAAAATTTAATATGAACTTTAAAAAGTATACAAGAAGTCATAAGATATAGTTCGATCGGGGTCTTTTCTGGCCAGCAATTCGGCGTCCCCTAGTTCGTTTTTTCTTGCCGTCATCTTGGCATTCAGTACAGAGTGGGTGGATTGACTGGTATTGCCTCCTGAGATCTTCAGAAATGGGAACCAGGTCTGCCATGACACCGCAATGGTAACAAACAGGGGGGAACTTTTGTCGTGCAGAGTAGTAATGAGGTGAGATTTCTTTATCACAGTTGATCCCATGCTCAAAAAAAAAAATAATTTCACTGAGATTGTTCTCTGGTGGGATAACTGTCATTCCACAAACATACATGTTGTCCTCTTTACATTGTCTGAACTCAAGGAACTGCTCTTTGGTGGGCACTTTGGCTGAGTATACACAAACACTCACCACATATAACTAGTTAACGGACAGTTTCACCAGATTTCAAAACAATGGTTGATTAACATCAGCTGACTTCTTCACTACTAGAGAAGGCCTATCCCTTTCGGTAGTAGCCTTACCCCAGACCTCATGAAAATCTTGGTAAGATTCACTTCTTAATTGGGTCAGGGAAGTGATGAAGTTGAGAAAACACTTCCTGTGGAAGCCTTGCATTTCTTAATGCAAAAAAATATATCTTCACTTAATGCAGCAGTGATCCATGAACTGAACCAGCTTTGGCAGTTTCTTGAGGTGAACTTGCTGGGTGTCTATAATTTTGAGGGACGGTTCAATTTCTTGCACAAATTTGAAGAGAACATCCATGCTATCCTGTGTACATGCTTCTTCCACTTCTATTGGCTCTCCCTTCAATTTGAGTCGACTAAGTGTGTCAGCAAGCAATTGTTTAACAGGCTTTAGACTCTCCATGAAATGTTGCTTGATTTCTGGAATCTTCTCTGCCACTTTCCTAATCTCATCCATGCTGTTTGCATTGGATATTGCTTTTTCCATCTCATCTAACATCTGTTGCCTCATTACACCAACAGACTGTAAGCCAAGATTGACAAATGACATTATTCTTTCTACTTGGTTGCGGTAGCTACTGTGGGGTGCAGTACGAGCTGCAACTAGCAGGTCTAGATCCAATAAACGAAAGAGGCCCATTAATGCAACTTGGACTGACAGAAAGTTAGTGCGATGATCAGGGCCGCCATCTGTGTAGAGACACAATATTGGATTAAGGTGAGATTGACATTGCTCCAAGGTGTGAAGTAGTTCACTGCAGTGACGGAGTGGAGAAGAAGGTTCAAAAATACCACCCTTGAGTGTGACTTGTACTTTCCCACCCGAGTAGAAAGAATCAGTTATTTTCTCAGGGACATTGCAGAGAAGTGTCACAGATGGAACAATTTTAGCTTTGGTGAAATCATGGTCACCAACACAGAAAGGAGCATCTGTACTCACAACCACCTGCTTCCCCCGTTCCACTGCTGCAACAGGAAATCCTGGCTCTCCAACCTTTATGATGTGCTGACTAGCAAATGACACATGTGATCGAAACTTGATAGCAAGCTCACGTAGGTACTTGAAAATAGCTGCACAGTAGTGTGAATCAATGTGATATGCATTTACTTGCCTGAATTGTACCAAAAATTTAATATTGAATTGCCCAGAGTAACAGGATGATGACTGTCGGAAGGGATTTCGAGGCCAAAACTGACATCGTATCCACTCGTACAGCCTTTAAAGCATGCTCGTGAATTAACTCTCGAGCATGACTCCAAAATTCAGCATACATTCCAGGCCTACCAGAGTTGTTGATACGAAGATTGAATATTACATCAGGATCTTGAGAATCTAGCATAAACTTCAGCCGTTTCTCAACATCTTTTGAAATAGATGTGACACTAGTCAAAAACTGGTACATATTAACCAGTACTGACTGCTTTGCTTCGCAGACAAGACCATAACGTGACACAAACTGTCGACGCATCTCTCGAGTGTGGTTTAATGTTAGAATCAATCTTGCTCATAAGCTGCTTTGATTTATTCACTGGGGTCACCTGGTATTTTCCAAGCATACCACAAAGTGCCCAGGTTGTTTCCATATGAATAAGAATACAATTCAATCGAAAAAGGTAGAGAGAGCTCATGAATATAGTTGTAATGTAACATTGGATGAATAGGTGCAAAATAGAGGCTCAGAGTAGGTACAGGCCTGTGATAAAGCTTCTTCAATGGTTTTGTACCTATGGTTTAAGCACACATTCACAATTTACACACCGAGTACCACATGCATAGACTCAACATACCTTTCAATTAGGCATGTTGACCTAACTGAACCACCAATAATAGTAGAAATGTGAGAAGACTTTCCATCTGAAGGAGAGCGTAAGAGACTGGGAGAAAGGTGCCGAGATCGTTGTTGTTCTGATGAAGCTTTAGATGCTTACAATACTCATCAAGATTAATAGCCAGCTGCCGGGTTGCTGTGGCACATTCTCTCCATTTTGATGTTCCCATGACTGGAAATGCTAAAACCATGTATAGATACTTGATGAGTTTGTCCAGCCTATCTTGACTCAAAGGAGGAGCTTTGTGATGATGAGCTGCAGGATTATTGTATTCCTTTTCCAACAGAGGTGAAAAAAAGAGTGGAACCTTTCTTCTATGAAGAGTATGCAGATGCAGTTGTAGAGTAAACAGGACAGTTTGAATGGTCTTGATATACTCTTTACCTGAAGTAAGATGGCAACCTCCAGTAAAGCCAAGCTGTTTGCTCTGAAGGAACCGTATAGTATCATCATACATACACTTGTCACCATTGCCTGCTTTGTATTCATCTGGAGTCTTGAAGTTCAAATCAGGCCATTTCAACTCTATGAAATACTCCTTTGAGGTGGAGAAACTTCTCTTGAATCAGAATAGATATACCAAACAAAGTTCCCATTGATCCTGCAGCATTCAAGAACATTGAATCCCATCATCACTTGAACACGATTAGAAAGGCTAGGTTTCATATCATGGCTCAAGAAACATTCAGGCTCTTCTCCTTCAGTACTAATAACTCCAGACAATCTTGTCAAGGCAACCTCCAAGAGTTTAGCGAATGACCAATCAATTTCCACTTGGTACATAGTCCAAGGCGGGGCCTTTTCTTATGCAGATCGTCTTGTAAGCCATTTCTAGCAGTTAACTAGCAGGTGTGTGAGATCACGTGGTGTGTAAATTGCATTATGTTTGTTTTTGTAGCACCCTTGCCATGACTTAATTGAGATTCCAGGAATGTGAAACAGGAAATTTCACAGATTAAATGTTTCCTTCTGCCCATCCCACACTATTATGTTGTCCCATAAATTATTTCTGAGAAGCAGCATCACTGTATTTCTCAGTAAACTTCAGTTAACAGCCATATAAAAACCAGGCTCTCTATGATATCTCTTTAGATCTAAAAATCAGTACAGATTGTTCGGACCTCGTAGTTTTTTTATCGTTATATCCAGTTGACTATACATACAAACTGTCACTCTGATGCTCAATACCACACTGACAATAAGTATGCTTGTTGTAATCTTTGCATTCTGCACCCTGGTCTTGTGCAGTGCACAACCAAGCACTGTTCCTATAGAATCCTTGAGAAGTCAGCCTGGGACGTGTCCTTCAGAGGCCGAAATAGAGAATGTAAGGAATGAGTTGATTCAAGAAGCTTTTTCTATTGGCAGTCAAATCAACCCAGCTAATTCCTGTGCTGATATACCTGTGAACATGTCTTCTGGTTTGTATTGGATCCTTCCTGCTGCAGGCTCACCTGCTGTGCAAGTGCACTGCAATTTCAACCACCAGTGTGGCCCAGGTGCGTGGACTCGTGTGGCTTTCCTCAACATGTCAGACCCTAACCAAACCTGTCCCAGTAACTGGATTACCATTTCTTCACCTGTTCGAACATGTGGGAGGGGACGATATGCTGCAGCTGGTTGCAATTCGGTATTCTATTCTACATTGGGGTTGACATTCAGTCGTGTCTGTGGCGTGTGATCGGCTACCAGCATGCTACGCCGGATGCTTTCGATCCTCTGATTCATTTCAACCAGCAAATTGATGGCTACTACGTCGATGGCCTTTCCCTGACTCATGGCAGTCCAGGATCTAGACAGCACATCTGGACATTTGCTGGTGCTATTGGTGACATGGTCTTGTCAGATACTTATCGATGTGCATGCAGCATTAGTCACAATTGGAATTTTTCTACTGGATTCGTAGGAAATGATTACTTTTGTGACACTGGAAATCATGGGAATACCTGGCCTCATGAACGATTTTATTCAGAAGATCCTCTTTGGGATGGTGCTGGTTGTGCTCCAGGCACCACCTGCTGCCAGTTCAATAACCCTCCCTGGTTCAGTAAGACTCTCCCTCAGCCCACCACTAATGACCTGGAGGTCAGGATTTGTCACGATGGAAATGTTGATGACACTCCAGTGCAGCTTCTTGAACTTTATATTCAACAGTAAAAAAATTTTCTGTTTACAACCAGACAACTTAATGTTAGTGATTTACTCTTGATTGAACAATTTTTAGATTAAACTTTCGATTGAACAATTTTTAGATTGGCAATAGTACTTTTCATTGATTGATTAACGGAACATGCTGCTATTAAATTCTGTATAACCAAAATCTGATGTGCTCATTACTCGTATAGGTAGAGCACTGGCTAATTTAACATTACATCTGCTTTTGGTCCAGCTACTAAATTATTCTTGGAAAGTGTCACATATTGGACATCCACACAGCAATCAAGCAATCACAGTCTCACCTACATGCATGCAGCAATCATGTCTCATCTACATGCATGTAGCAATCATGTCTCACCTGCATGCATGCAGCAATCATGTCTCGCCTGCATGCATGCAGCAATCGTGTCTCACCTGCATGCATGCAGCAATCGTGTCTCACCTGCATGCATGCAGCAATCGTGTCTCACCTGCATGCATGCAGCAATCATGTCTCACCTGCATGCATGCAGCAATCATGTCTCACCTGCATGCATGCAGCAATCATGTCTCACCTGCATGCATGCAGCAATCATGTCTCACCTGCATGCATGCAGCAATCATGTCTCACCTACATGCAGCAGCTGAATAAATAATGAAAGTGCATGTGTATGCTATGCACAGCCATATAAAGTGTGTTTGTACGTATAAAAATTCACTTCAATGCGTAACTCCCTTGATTTATTTCCAGCCTGATTCCACACGGGACAGAGATCGTGACTTACGTGAACTGATTGGTGGCGGCAGGAAGCATTCAGATGATCACCACTCCCAGCAGTCCTGGGGAAGTGGGAGGAGGAGACAAGGGGAGATTGAGGAGAGGGAGCTGGGAGAGAGAGAGGCAGAAGATGAAGGGGAAGAAGAAGAGGAAGGAACTGCCACATCTACTTCCATCATATCTAGTGTTGTGCGTTTGGTTGAAAGGTACACAATATTATGCTACACATTATATTAACTGCACGGCTAAAGTGTTCATTAAATACAGTACTCGTATTGTATTGCATGTCTATTTAAATTAATTGTTGCCTTGCCTCCAAGCATAGTTCAATTCTGCCAATAGTGAATATACTGTAGGTCCTTGCCTCATGTGTGAAATAATTGCAGCAAGCGAGCTGACTCTCAGGTCATGACTCATTGAATATATATATCTATGTCTACACTCCAGCATACGTACCTATGTGTCATCATAGATATAAGAGGTTTTACGGGATTGGAAACGCCCAATGAACTGCACAACCGTGCCACGTTGATAGATGCGCACACGCATGCAGCATTAATTATATTAATGGTTGTGAAAAGAGATCAATATTCACTCCTTTCCAAGGCAGTTAAAGTGATGTTCTGCCACTACAGCTCACAGAATAGTACAAGTAAGCTAAGGGGAAGGTATTGAAGAAGTGAAGAGTCAGAGAGTTGAAGTTGGAGAGTCTGAGGAAGGAAGTTATTAATTATTCATTTGTAATTATAACTATGAGTACCTATCATTGCTCATTATACATTAATTTTATGTGATTGATGTGAAAGAAAGGCCAAAATGACTTTTGGTATTAAAATTAGACATAGATTCATTATTATTATAGCTAGATAATTTTGCCCCGAAGTTATCCGCCAGTTTCTGCTCAGTTCTCCCTCAGCATTATTGCAATACTTCCAGCTTTTTTGGCTGTTGGATTTTGACACCATCCACCTCAAGAACTCAGCTCAGTCAGCTGTCCTGTGGACCCTATGGATATTAGGGGGGAAATATAGTAAGCTTGCCATCTCCATAGGATGACTATTATATAGAAAACAAATGCACTAATTCCATTTACTGTTCTATCCTTTCCCTGAAATAACTAATACAGTTGCAATATTGTTAATCTATTTCTTGGGAGAGGGATCACAGTTTAACACCACTTGCAAATGTGAACACATCAAATAGAAATCAGGATTAAATCACATTTTTAAAGTTTTGAATAATTGATTCTTGAGTAATCGATTCTTGAAGTTTGCACTTCAAGAATCAATTACTCAAAAACTTTAAAATGTGATTTAATCCTGATTTTTACTTGATGTGTTCACAAATGCTAGAGACAACATATGTCAGCTAATACAAAAACTAACATTACTATTCCATGTATCTAAAGTTTACATGCCATTGATTCCATCAAGTGTGAGAGGGAATACAGTCCCATTAACCACTACAGTAGTATTTGCAGGAATAAACTTGAGATTCTGAGCTAAAATTTATTTCATACAGTAAATCTATGCCCTAGTGTATTATAGTATCATTGGCATAAGTCTTACCTCACGAATCTTGTCAGAACAGCAACTTTGACAAAAGTGCTATTTCTATAGCTGTCAACACACGTACACCTAGTCTCGCGCGCCAGACCTTTCTGCGGACGGAAGGGGAGGGGGGAAGGAAGGGAAAGGTCTGGTAACTATTGACAGGTTTTCGTGGACCTCCGCCAGAATCTTGGCGGAACCAATCAAATTTCAGATTTTAAAAATGGGTGTTGCTGTCACAAGATTATCAGATGGACCGTCTAAAGTTCACGTGGCAAACTATCGATCGCAGCTGTCACATACAAGGAGAAAGTGATTTTAAAATGCTATACAAGATGCGACAAAGAAATGGATATTCTAGTCTTCGTGAAAAGCAAGAAGAGATCATGAAACATTTTCTCTCTGGTCGAGATACTTTCGTGAGCCTTCCTACTGGCAGTGATAAATCTCTTTCTGTGTTTGATAAACTGAGAAGGACATCCTCCAGTTCAATAGTTGTAGTAGTTAATCCGCTCATGAAGGATCAAGTGATTGCTATGAACCAATCTCTCTGAGCGCGCTAGCTCTCATGTAATCATCTGATTATCATGTGACTACAACATTCCGGAGGTCCACGAAAACCTGTCAATAGTTACCAGACCTTTCCCTCCCTTCCATCCGCAGAAAGGTCTGGTGCGTGAGACTAAACACCTCGGTTGTTAGTTGCTAACAAGAGCCACATGATTTCCAATCCCAAAAAACCTCATATACTGAGGATTTCACGATCTTTGCAACAGGAAAGCCAAAAGCGGAAGTAATTCAGCAATAGTAGCGCCCTGCATACTCCAATTGTAATTAATTGCTTGATTGATTTCTACATCTACATCACTTTGTTTATAGCATGGTGGATTTCTAAGTGGATTGTTGGCACTAGACATATCTAAGTGCTTTGTGGTAAGTAGTTAGCTTTCTATGCATGCAGCTGCCTGCCACTTAACATAACTCAACAGCAAAGCACAAATGAACTATCAGCTCTAAGCGTAGGAATACTATACTTGCTGCTCACTCAGCTGTCTAACATTTCTACAGCCTTTTGGGCAGGCCTATCTAAGTGCTTTGAGGTAAGCATTACAGGGGCAGAGAGAAAAAGCGCAGAAATGGCAGAATCCAAGGAAACCAAATGTATAACTGACTGGTATACTGGTATCAGAGAGAGCAGTAACTCTCTCTATGTAGGGATGACGTGGATGGCTGCGCATGCCGCATATAGACTAATACAAAAGTGAAATTCTAGTTCCCCCACTAAAGTTCCCCTACTAGCCTACTACAAAGTGCAGACCCAAGTTTCAGGATCAGGGAGCTTACTGTTTCAGAAATATGGCAAGCAAGTAAGTTGCTGGATTCTTCTTCTCTGTTGTTGTTATCGTTATATTTTTAGACAATCATATCTCTCAAGCAGGTATGATTTCTGGACAAATCCTACCAGCTACGATCTTTTGTACTCATCAATCCTCAAAAGAGTCTATGGATCCATTTTGGGTGACCTTAATATCTGTGTTTGTTTTGGTTGCAAACAACACTACATGAATTCCTCCTCATGATCTGTGCATCATGAATGGAGGACACTTGCAGGAAGCCCAATTCCCCAGTCTCAGTTTGGTAATGCATATTACCATCTACACGTGATGTGCGTTCGTTTAGTATGGCCACAGTTTCACCCACAGACACATGTAATAATCCCTCATGAAATAATTTCTGCTCTGCTGGAAAGTCACAAAGCCATTTTACGTACTCTTGGAGTCAATATTGGTTACATGTTATTACTTTATAATTTTGATAACATAGCTACTAGTTATCATAATCCCTACAACCCTACAACTTTTTCTTAAAATTTCACTTTTGGTTTCTTTCATTTCCGCCTTTTCTCCTTGCCCGCATTACAGTAAGTTTTTTATGTATGCAGCTGCCTGCCACTTACATATAAACTCACATCAAAATAGCACAAATGAATAGCTATCAGCACAAAAGCCTATAGGAATACTTGCTCGCTTACTGTGACTCAAATGTTGTACATTGCCCTAGTTATACTGGCTACATGTTTTTTATTCCTGTATGTAAGGAGAACCTGTAGCTATAGTGAGTGATGAATGGCAGCATGTGTATCAAGGCCACACTTGAGAATGTGGTAATAGTTGTTATGTACTGTAGACCCAAGCGTACCGATGAGGGTGGAAGCAGACTCTTGCGCAGAGCAATCCTTGGACTAGGCCCTGTGCTCAAGAGGGGTAAGACTCTCTCCTCATCTGTGGAAGGGGGCGTGATCAGGGAATCCAAGAGAGAGAAGGTCATCATCCTTCCAGCGTCTGTCCTCAGTGATGGCACTGCAAAGAAAATCATGTTGGCTAATGTCCAAAATGGTGAGAAAAAATTTGCCTTAAGTATGTCTGTACATGGACAGGTATGTGAGCATGCTCAGTTAAACATTGCCTTAAAAGGTCGATCAGCAGAGACAGTTCTGTTTCATGTAATAATAGGCTCACTCTCAAGTACAGTAAGTTCATACGTAACTTGTATTTCAAGCATTCTTGTAAGAATAGCTAGCTAAGCTTATTTTATTTTAATTGACAGCATATGACCCTTAATTTTTATTATCCCATTAATTAATGATCACGCAATGGGAAGAACCTTTTAGTTTGTTTGTTAGTGTTTCGCTGTTTATGATCATGGTCACACAAACTGTAGCTGTTCCATGCTAAAGGTCTCCTAAAATGGTCATGGTTTTCGTAACATATAACCTGAGAAGTTTCCCCTCTCCCCCCAGCCCTGCATGCAGTTAATATCCTTCCTGTTCTCACGATCCTTCCTTCGTGAGCTCACTATGAGCACTTATTGCATGCATGAGTTAACAAGGCAGAATCAAGTCTTGGAGTAAGATGTAACTTTCAATTTCATCAAATAGGGGGAAACTTGTGACAATAGTGTAAAACGTACATGCCTTTATGTTCCAGAGCTTATGATAGCAGCCTGACACCTGACATTTCCGGCCAATATTGGCATTATGTCTGGTCATTGTTTGTTTATCAGGACAAAAGTACTGGTCAAAATGCACACCAATTCAATGTCTAGGGACAAACTATACTTTGTGGGGACATCATATCAGATCAATATCAATTTCTTATCATAAGCACTGCAATGTCCCCCCTCTCACATGACCCAAGTGAAATTTTTAGATCAAACAATACTATGTTTCCCCCCATCATTATAGCACCATTAATATCTGTTTTCCTGATCTCTCGTGAGCTCTTTTTGAGTTTGGGTAATAATAGAAACTGCATTGCGTGATTTAAATATCATTTTGCAGCACCATTTGAGGGATCAGCAAGCCAGCCCATCTCTTCCACCATTTCTGCTGAAGATGATGAGGATGGACTGGAGGAGAATGAAGAAGATGATGATGGAGTCATTGTTGAAGTGGAAGGAGGTGGGGAAGCTGAATTCGAGGACGAGTTCCAAATCCATGGAATGCTGGAAGGTATGTAAATATGATACATATTCCTAATAGGTACGTAGCTTAGCAGTGAGGATTAAAACTCTTTTGAAATGATCTGTCAGACCATGCCAAGAGTTATGAAAAATATATGAGCAGCACGAAGTAAACTGTGACATTAATATCAGACCAAAGCAAATTTGACTGTGTGGCCTATATGACTGGCTGATGTTTATGAAAAATAAATATTAAGGGACAGGACTAATTAGGTGGTGTTCTTGGTATAGAGGACATGAGAGCCACTAGAGACAAGAACTCTTAAGCCAGGATATCATACCGGGTAAAATTTTAATGGACAATTTTTGCAAACCATGAAATGTTTATCCCATACTACCTGTATGTACGTACTTAACAAACTGAATTTCTTAATGTATGTATGTATGGAAGTTTACTGTTTACTGTGTTTGTTGGAAAGTGTGCTAGTATAGATGGAATCCTGCTTTGGTGCAAGTAGTTGAGTATATATAGGAACCTCCTCATCTCTCTCTTCCACTCCATCTGGAGAGTTGCTTGCAGAATGACACATCTGACCTACAAAAGTGTGAAGAGAAGATTTTTCAGCTTTCTTTCCAGGCAAAAAGAAAATAGACACCAAGGCCAAGAGATTACGAATCAGGGCTGGCACTGGGCTGTAACAGATAGTGAGGGTACCACTAGGGAAAGGGGGAAAATGTCCACCCTGAAATAACCCTGAGCATATAAATGTAGCCCTGAGAAATCAAAGGCAACTAATTAAGTTTAGGACAACTAAGTATGTACATACTATACTCACTCGTTAGGTGCACCTCGCTTATAAGTGCATGTTTCCTTGCTCTTCTTATTTTGTTTTATGTTTAGCTACTCTAAATGATGCCCACCTAAATGAAATTACTGTTAAGCGCTGGTTTACTTCCTGTAATAACTTGGGACACTTGAAGGGTGTGCAGTTACGGAATTTTAAAAGTTAGACTCTCAACTCTACCTGGAATGACACTCCCACAGCCACTATTTCCTGTAGTGTTTGTATTCATGCTAGTGTTGGTAGTGTCATCATTGTTCCTGCCTCCCACTTTCGGTATTATGGCTGATCGGTTAGGAGGTTTGTGACATTCTGAAATTGAAACATAGGCACTCTCGTCCATTGGGTTTTCATAGATACTTTCATTGGCATGTGATTTGCAATATGGTAAAGGGAGTGGCTTCTTTTTTTTCGTATGATCTCTCGTGAGTTGTTGTGGTGCTCTGTAAGGTGTAGGTGGAATTGGCTTCTTCTTTGTCTTGGAGTTATCTGATGAAAGTCGTTCTTCTTGGATTGTCTTATATCTCTTTTCCAAATCTAAGAGAAATAAGATACTGATCATGATAAAGCATGATCTATTAATCCACTATATGGGCAGTATATTGTATAGGGCAAGCTTAGCCTCATACCCAGGCCCAATTAATATGTATGTAGATCTTTAAGTACATAACCAGCAGAACAATCATATACAATCTTATAGCAACTATCAGTGGGTGCACTAGTGACTCACTTTGTTTTGGTTTGCCATTATCTTGTAGTGATCTGACTCTATACAGTACAAGGAAACTTACCTGGAATGATAACCCAGTCGTGACCTATTCCTTCATTATCATCGTCATCATTAATGTGTAACATTTCAGATGCTGCTGAAGTTGATTTCGAGTTGATACAACTGTATTTGGGAAATGGTGTGCTAGAGCCTTCATTGTTGAGAGTTTTATTATTGCTTGCATGTGGGGATGGTCCAATTTTGTGGCGAGGTAATGGTACTGGCTTCTTCTTTCTCTCTGACAAATCTGGTGGAGGCTGTTCCTTGTGAATTGTATTTGGTGTTGCATGTCTGCTCTTTATTAGTGGATAGGTGTTTTCTCTATCTAGTTGGGAGGGGAATGAAAAGATGAAAATTATTATTATGACAGTTACAGGTAAATCAAACATCACTTTTTTTATATTAAAACTAATTTGTTAGTTTCTCAAACATTCTTTAATTGTCCTAAACTTTGTCTGGTTGGAAGAACTAAATTATAAATGCTATGCTCCAATTTTACATAGATTACAGTGTAGAGTGGTTGGTTCCAAAGTATATTTATCACACTTGTATGCCATGAGGAATGGCTAGAGTTTGAGTATACCATAATTATATCCTACTAGTTCAGACTTCTCACTTAAAGTTCTAGTTTGCATTGGCTTCAATCCGGTGTCTGGTAGTACTTGGATCATCAGCCTTGTGTTGAAGGTCTCTCCATCCTCGGCTTCTTTCAAGAGTTGTTGCTCCATTATCTGTTTTTCCCCTATTTTGTCATTCTTTCTAGAAAGATAATATGTCAGTGAACTATAGTAGAACTTCGGCTCTTTATTGTATATTTAACCAGCTGAATTCACAACTTAAAGTTGCACATATGCATACATATGTATTATAGTCTTCAATGTTTCTTGCTCTCAATGTAGACTTCCTACAACTAAGGTAGACAATATCTCTTGGAATACCAGTACATACATAAACTTCAATTTCAGGAACTCATTATCTGTCGCAGTCAGACTAGCTCATAGCCAAAAGTTTATTCCCTATATATCAAACTGGTATTCTCTTGGTAGTTCTACAATCATAGTAGTTGATGTTTTCGATAGAGATAAGATATTTGTGCGTGGGTGACATTAAAGATACTGTCTGTATTATAAACATTGTAACCACACAGCAAGTAGTCAACTAACTTAGGGTTTTGCAGAATCTTTGCAGCAAGAATTTGTGATAGAGCTATATTGCTGTGGTCCAGGCCTATTGTTCTTAGACTACTTCTCTGCTACTATTTCCAAATGGGAACAGTCTTGGGTCTTCAATCTTCAAGCTCCGTTACAAAGATTCTGCAAAACCCTATAGCAGTTAGACAGACAGTTGAGCTTCATGTAATAGTACCAGCCAGATAAACCACAGGTTAGCACTTCTACAGGTGGTTATTTATAGATGCCTTATGTCTATGTAATAACCACCTCGTGGGACAACTCTCATCCCTTCCTTGTTCTGGTTGATCAACACTGGTGATGTCCACACTCTTTCCGAAGCCAGCTACGTTAAATACCAGCTGGGTCACTTGGGGACCTGTGCAGTTGACTTCTATGGTTTCATGGCATATCCTGTAAAAGTGCTAAACTGAAGTTATATAACATCATACAATAATGTGATTAAATAACAGGTGCATTGTTAATACGAAAGTCAATTCAGTAAATATGCTATTATCCTAAAATTGGGTGCATAAAATAATGTGAATGTTAGTATGTTTAGTACATGATACCACAGTACTTCAACATTGTATAAGGGAAAAAGCATTTCGTGAAATGAAAAAAGATGTAGGGATGACCACTGCTCAAAAAAGTAAGGAAACAAGAAGGATGGAAATGGGATCAATCTTTGTTCTGTATATCCAGCCAATAATCCCTACATATACGTACATTACTGCACTATAATCTGAAGCTACCTGACGTATATGTAGGGATTGTTGGCTGGATATACAGAACAAAGATTGATCCCATTTCCATCCTTCTTGTTTCCTTATTTTTTTGAGCAGTAGTAATCCCTACATCTTTTTTTCCTCTCTTCTATGGTTTTAGCTATGTATAGAGTTCATTCTTCTATGTGTATGCAGGGACAGATGAAAGAAGAATAGTTCTCCAGCATACCAGCCCAATCATTATCAACGAGTCAAGGTGTTGTGTTATTGTTGAGCTATACTTGGAGGTCGAAGATGCTGAAATAGAGTCTACCGTGGTGAATCTAAATCCCCGAGTCGATACAGTAGTCTATCATCATTATCTAGAGCTAGCTAGAGACAGCTGAGTAATATAATTTCGAATAATTGGATATCAAATACATGCGCATGCGTATTATAGAAAAGATGGCTTCCTAATTGAATTAGTTGAGTGCTGTGCTCCGTAGTGTCTCCTTTTTCATCGACTCTTTCGAGGATCAACAAGTAGAAAAGATTGTAGTTGGTAGAATTTGGAGTGGATTTATCCAGAAATCATAGCTGTAGCTTGAGTGGTTCGAGAGATATGGTTGTCTAAGAAGAAGAATAATAGTAGAGAAGAAGAAGAATCCAGCGATTTACCTGCTCGCCGTATTTCTGAAACGGTAAGCTCCCTGGTCCTGAAATTTGGTCTGCACATTGTAGTAGGCTCTAGTAGGCTGGATAATCATTCACAGTAGCTTTTGTTAGGTCTAAGTGGGGGAACTAGAATTTCACTTTTGTATTAGTCTATAGGCGGCGCGCGTGGCCGTCCGAGTCATCCTTACATAGAGAGTGCTACTGCACTCTCTGATGTATAATGTATCACATATATATATTCCTACAGTGTTCCATGTATACTGATAATATTATCCCACAGGTGACGAGATTGATGAGCCAGCTGTTGCTGCCATACAGAGAGTAGCTCCTCGAGGGGGTAGGATTAAAGTGGTGTCCTCACCTCACATCTTGTATGCAAGAGACCAAGCAAGGGAGAAGGTAGACTTGAGGGATATCATTAACAAGAGCCGACAAGGCAAGAAGGAAATACGCAGGTGTGTACAACTCTGTGTACTGTCCATTGTAAGCAGGTCTATACAAGTATTCAGTAAAAGCAGCTGCTAGAATCTGCTCCATCCTCATGTATGTATGACTATCATACACATGTACAATATGTATAATCAATCAGTCAGGGTATCACGTCCTTCCCTCCTCTTATTTGTTTGTTTGTTTATTTGTTTGTTTGTTTGTCTGTCTATTTATAATATCTCTTCTTTATTTATTTATTTATATATTTATTATTAATTTTAATTTAATTTCTGGTGAAGACTTCAGGGTCACTGTCAATAGCAGTTTGTTTGTTTGTTATTTATCCCTATACTTTTTTAAGTGCAGGGTAATACTTAGCTAAACATTCAGTGCAGCACTAGGATAGATGAGTCATTACTATTCTCATGCATTCATGCAGTCCTAGGTTTGTGGTGACACTAGGAGGTGTTGAGGAACAGCAGGAACGGAACATTCCTCTTGCCGCAAAGTCTCAGATAGTCTCCCCAGCCACAGGTACAGAGAGGAAAAGTGTGAAAGAGAGACTAGGAGCCAAAGCTGTCATAGAGACCACGCAACAAAGTCAGGTGGGGAAAGAAGACAAAGAACTTGAAGAGGGAGAAATTGAAGGTTTGTACATTAGTATGTACAGTGATCTTGCAACACGAAATCAAGAACAGCAAAACCAAAATTTACATAGCCTCCTTTCAAATGGCTTTGGAGTTGGGCTACTTGAAAGGAGGCTATGTAAATTTTGGTTTTGCTGCTCTGGATTTGTATTGCAAGATCACTGCAATCTGCTGTATTCATGCCATAAATACATCAGTGGTCAAAGTACATTTGAACCCACTTGATTGTGGTCAGCAACTGCTTCATTGTGGTTGGTGTGTTCAAATTATCTAGTAGTGGTTGAGATTCATTTCCAGACAACCAGGCTGTACTGTAGCTATGAATATTATTCCAAATTGAAGCACTTATAACAATGACAGTATATTCATTAGGAGATATATCAGTAGGAAAATTCCATTTTATCCATTATAAATTTTTTCCATGGAAAATGATTGTATGGTTATTGTGTAGATAATGGTGGTGGAGAGATGCCTGAGAGGTGTAAGTTTTGGCCTAACTGCAAGAACGGAGACAGCTGTCCATACCATCACCCTAGTATTCCTTGCAAACTCTTTCCGGACTGCAAGTATGGGAAGAAATGCTTATTTGTTCATCCACAATGTAAATATAACTCAAGGTGGGTCTATACATAATTATAGTTGTTATTATAATGGTTGCAATTATGTAGCTTTGAATAAGTGTTTTCTTTAAAATTAATGATTAGTTATCAATCTTAATACTGTTTTCCCTTCCTCACCCTTAAAATAAAAACCCTCCATTTAGTACTCAAGATGTTTATTGGGACAATTATAATCATGTACATATGAAATTATATGTAGGTGTACTCGTGTGGACTGTTCATACATGCACACAGCTCCTAGACACTTGTCAACAGTTCAAACACAGAGTAAGTCCACAGTGAACATTTAACAGTCTATGCCCAGCTACGTAAACAATCAAAACTCTAATTTGATTCTTACGTAATGTTTTCTGTTTCTCTTTTCCTATGTACAGTAATTCCACAAGTGATTCCCACAGCTATCCCTATGCCACAGATGTTTAGACCAACGTATAAACCTTCTGTGAGTCCAACTAAGATGATTTGGTACTGTTGATAGGAGTTCAGAGGGTTAATTGTTATGAAGGTGAAATTCACCAACATGTTATGTAACTCTAACTGTGATTTTGTATAACCAATCATTAAATGTGAAAGTCCTGTAATCTATATATCTGCCTTCCTCTTAGTATTCTTATTCTGGTGGACCTTCAAGGGGACAATCCTCTCGTTTTCCTAATAAAGCTGCTCTTTCCTGGAAACCGGCTGCACATATCAGGTAACATATACGTGGAGGTGTTCACCATAGCATTCACCCTTCCTTGGTTATGATTTGGCCCCTGATGGATTATGCTTTTATTATTCTATTCTCAAATTCTTAACCTTTTTTTTTTTTTTTTTGCTATTATTTACCTATTATCTGACCCTGGCAAAAAATTTAGTATTGCAACATGACAGATAAAGTGTTTTTAACTGACTTAGAAAGCAGTAGGTTTTCTAAGTGTTTTATAAGAGCCAGGGGCACTTAGAAAACTGTTTGGCACTTAGAACCCTAGCTATCAGGGCATAGTTACTGTATGTTGTAATGCAGTAAATTTCCGGATACGCCTGTTGGCGGGGTTTCAGAAGCTAGTTTCTCTTCTGGTGCTGGAAAGCTCCAACCGAAGCTAAAAGAAGAGTAATAAGGTACCAAAAGTAGCGTAGATGACATAGCCTGTCTGTGTTTCAAAGAATTTCAACTTAGCTCACATCTCTGTGCACAAAGCTTTTTATGGCTGGCTAGCTAACTTTAGCGCTTCATTAGATGCCTTTCTACTCTACCAGTGGTTTATTGCTATGTTCTAAATAAGTTACACAACTTGACCAATGGAATCTAAGTTAGAGACCCTCAGGCCCTTGGTACACATCTCGCTGCGCTCTGGTCGCTATAGCCCTGAGCCTTCGGGTCTCTAAGTAACCTAGATCAGGGCTGTCCTCAGAGCACGCTAGCACGGCACAGCGCGGCGCAGCGCTGTGCTACTATAATGATTTCTAAAAGCTTAGACTAAAGTAGGAAGACCTCAAATCAAGCTCCAAAGCTAGCTATAGTCTTGCGAGGGTCTGGCTCAGCTAGCTAATGCACGGAGAAAATCCAGCACACCAGTGGTAAGGTAAGCTTTTAAGCTTATGCAATGGAATAATGAACTAAGCTATTTTCGCTACCTCTTCGATACCTTACTTGATTCTAGCTCTATAGTTAGTTCGAAACTCAGCTCATCCACACTGCACCTGCACAGCTGCTGATGATGGCTGCACAAGTACTATCATCCTAAAGTCAGGGTTCTCCCCAGTATGGGTCCATCTTTCTTTCATGCGGTTAAAACAATAGCCACAAGAATATCAAAATCCTTTGATGTGGTATTCAAGCACCACTCTGATCAGTTTCACTGGGGAGAACCCTGTAAAGGCTTTAGACCACTTATGAAGATCAGCTTTGTGTAACTTCCACCATGTAATAGGGTCTATTTCACAAGATACATCTTCTGCTGCAGTCAAATACATGGGTAGTTCTGACTTCAAATCATCATTAATAGGTATAGAATCCAAAAGGTAAATGCATGGAAGGATTTTTAGCTGTGGGTTTAAACTCATTTACCCGAGATGGTAAGAAGTAACGAGCTGCCTTAAAAGCAAGCTTGAGGTCACAATCAAACTTTGTCTGAAAGTAACTATAGGCTGGTTGAACACAAGATTTAGCATAAGACACAAGTTGTTGTTCTCGTGCAAGATCACCTCCAGATGGTTTCTTTGCAACAGCTCTCTCATTAGGATAGTGTTCTGCTGTGATGGCAGTGAAGAGAGTACTCAGACGCTCATATGCAACTAAAGCCAAAGATAAGTGGCCATGACAAAGGTCTCCATAGCGTCAACAGTGATGGCAAGTTCCATTTTTTACACTTAGCTGCATCATTAAGAATTTCAAGCAGTTTACTGGAAGTGGCAGGTGGCAAGTCATCATGCACTTTCTAAAAAGCCTGTTACATCTCTAAAGGCATTATGAACTTGATGAACCACTTCAAACCTGCTCCACTATCTTGTAGCGGAAAATGATGGAGGGGATAATGTTTGAGCCCTCCAGGATAGGTGTGATTTAGGACAATCCAATCCATGCCTTGGAGAAATCATCTAGCACAGGTGTCTTCATGTTTTTACTGACACGGTCAATTGTGTGGGAGAAACAACCAATATCCTATTTGATTGTATAAACGGCCACTATCTTAAGACCATCGCTACTGAATTCACAGAAGCTTGATCACGCATAGCTGCAATAACTAAATCTGAAGAGATTCCCAACCCAGTAGATAATATGATTTGTTGGGCAATTTCCTCCCCTGTCATGCTTTTTACAAGTAGCATCAACTTGCAAACACATTGCTTGATAGTCCAATCATCTGTGATATACTGAAGAACAATGACCATTGCTTCACACCAAGGGCGTATCGACCCGCTGAAGGTGGGGAGAGGGCATGCAACTCCCGCACAGCCTGTATAGCCACCGAAATGCTGGAGGTTACTAAAAATAGATCGCGGTTTCGCGTCACGTTTCGTCACTACTACTACGCGCGCCCACGAACAGCTGTAGCTGTTACACAGCATGGCTGAGGCAAACTTCTTTGTTTATGACCAGGAATTGGAGGAAGAGATAGAAATGGACACCATAATTTTTTTTGAAGAAGATATTGAGGTTGAAGAACAGATGGCTAGGGAAATGAGCATGGATGATCCAGAGGATAACACTGGTAGCTATAATAATTTGCATGAACACAACATAAACACAACAACTAGCTATAGGTTCATCCTTCCATAGGTTCTTCAGTCATCAAATCACCTTCTGGACCTGGACCTTCCATACCTGCACCTTCTGTACCTGTAAAGAAAAAAAAAACAAGACTGCTAAGGAAAGAAGAGCGTAGCCTGGTACAAAATATTAATACGGCAGCAGTAGAATTACATGTAAAAAGATCAGTACCCCCTGGTCTCGTATCATCCTTATTTCCTGAGCGTAAGAGATTTTGGGATTCTATTACTGACTCTGAACAGCTTAAAACCTTTATAGGACACCTTGTTGACAAGTATATTTCACTTTATGAGAAGTACAGTAAAGGGAAGGATAAATACACCAATCTGTACCTTGCCTGGCTCAAAGTTATTAGAAATTTTACTTATAAATCACAACAGACACAATCTACCAAGGCAGAGTGGGCACCAGTATTAGCTAAGCATGACACTACAGTGTCAGACAGTGTTCAATCCACAGTACTAGCCAGTATACTCCATGCTGTCCAAGAAGAAATTCAGTTGCAACTGGCTAACCATATTGAATCACTAACAGAAGGACCAGCCTTAACTACAGAAAAGCCATCTGATCACACAGCCCTTTATAGAATCTCAGGGTGGGCTTTAAAATCAGCTATAGACTACCGAACAAAATATAAAACAGTAAAATCAGAGGATGAACTTCAACTGCTTAAAGCATTGAAGCGATCACAAGTTTCCAAGACAACATTACCAGCTGGTGCTCAATATTTGGATCGTGGAGTATCAGATGCACTATTGCTACAACATTTCAGTAATGCAGTTGATGGTGTACTTTCAACTGCAACTACTGAAGTAATTACAAGAGTCCATGGAATCTTATTAACAAAGATGTACAATGCAAGAAGCAATGAATTCTTGCGCTCAATTGGAAAAATTGAATGCTTCAGAAAAAATAGGGCAGTAGATGTGAATATTGGCTTAAGAGACAAACTTAAGTCATATGCAGCTGACAAACAGTCCAGTACTGTAACAACTTCAAATAAATAGTCACTCTCATACTCACAGTTCATATTTATCATCATCTGATCACCTTTCATTTTTTAAAACACTCACCACTTTTTGTAACTGATTTCCGAGCAACTTCCGTCTGAGTTGTGATTGCCGTATGTTAAGGGGTGTGTCCCAATAGTCATCCTTTGGCTTAGTGCCCACTACCTGTCGTCTAGTGAGCAATACAGCTTTAGCACTTTCATAGCTGTGCCCTGTAAGGTTGCCACTAGTTCTGTGCTTCAGTTGGCCAAATAGTGTCTCAACACCACTACCATTCACTCTCCTAGGATTAATGTGGTGCCCAGGATGACTACATAAAAAGTCTTTCACCAGTCCACGAAATCCATAAACTGTCACACAAAGAAGATCCCAAGTCTATGTATACAGGGCACACACATACAATGGTGTACTATACGATGGACATTAAATAGAACATTAGGATTGCTAAAATACATACCTGCCATGCAATAAACCTTTTACTATCAACTCCATCATCAAACTCCCCAGAAGATACCAGTTCCTCTGCCCAGTCCTTGAAATATTGAAACCCTTCATCCAAGCGCTGGCTGAATCCCAGTGCCTTCATAATCAAAGAAACGGGTCTTCGATCCAAGGAGCGTCTGTTCAAAAATCTTATTCAGAGCAACCAGGTATTTCGTTGTGGCCAATACTTCTTGACGCTCTGGGCCTGTGCAGTTTGTTGCAAATTCTAACAATTCACTGATGACTTCATCTTGCTACAGTGGGAGAGAACACATGGTGATATTTAAATACACTACTTGCAGTGAAAATCGAAGTATATTTTCCATTCTACATAATTATGTATGTACACGCAACACACAACCCTGATGCATATATGCACCTGCATAACTTTTGAAGGCATGACATTCAACCACGTCCATGAATCTCTCACAATAAAACTCTCCTTCAGTTTAGGAACTCTTGTCACCTGCCCAGCTTGAATGCGTCCCACCTCCCTCTGATACAGGTCTTGAATTCAATGCCATTCGTCTCCAAAGACCTTGTCCCTCCTGTCCCCCTAGGCCGAGATTGGAAGAGCGCTGATACCATGTTCTTTAGCTGCCAATATTAGTAAACACAGAGTGCAAAGATTCTAATTATTACCTGGTGACTAGGACAAATCACAAAGTGTACCCGGCAATCAGTATAAGGATTCACAAACCATGTCTTCACCATGAATCTGTCACTTTCAGAAACACTCAGTTTAAACCTAAATAAAGTATCATACATGTAGTCATAAGTGTTTTATTAACTAAGGATTTCACCCACCCATATGCTTTGCGATCAGCACCTGTCATCGCCTTGATCATACTGAGATTTGAAGACGCTCCATCACATACAATAGCACATGTTTCGAATCCACATTTGTGAAACTTGAACATAGCATCCATTACTGTTGGTAACAGAAATGTGTGATCTGCAGTCTCCTCACTGGTGTAATGAGGGCCAATTATATCCACCTATAGGTTCATAAGTACAGATTTTCTTAAAATAAGATAATAAGTTTACCTCTGAGGTCAGGTCTCGCCATAGGGTCTGCGTCTTTTTTTGGCGAAACTCTGGGTCAATAGTCTTGTACACATCACATAATGAACTCAATTCCTCGTGAGACATGCAGTGGCCTATGAACTTCTGGTTCCTGCTGCTCCATACAAGTCTGACTCCCACCTAAATAAAATAAAGTAATTATGCTCACAGTAACACAATCCCACCCACCTTGACTTCGTCAATGATAAGGACTCCATCTCCAGTAGGCAAAACTTCACGAGTTACTTCATCATCTGCAGTAAAAATCTAGCTACCAAAGTGTCCAACTGATTAGAGGGATGGCCACATGTATCTCAGGGAGTCTTGTTTGGACAATTCAAGTGACTGGGGTACACATTAAAGCGTGTTCACTATGAATCCTATGCACTTTCATTACCGGTCTTTCTTTTCTTTTTTTCTTCCAAAGCACGCCTCTTCTCCTCAACCATCACCAGGTACTGTCTTCTTTCCTGCTCTAACCGATCCATACACTCTCCAGTACCTTCAACATTAGCACCTACATAGTGCTTTAGGGTACGCACAGATGGGAGCTGCAATAGCTTAAAACTTCTCAAGCCTTCATAAGCTGCAGGGCTCCTAGTATACACTGCAAGTGCTGCAAATAAATATGCTATAGTACACTGTCAAGAGCCATGCTGATGTATTACTTCTCTACCCATTCGAACTGTAATGGCATTCCACCGGTTCCCCTTCTTGCCAGTAACTATGTGTGCAAAAACCAGTCACATACTTATTAATCAATGCACATCATTAGTAGGTATGTAACACACCTGAATTTGCCTGGTCTTTCTCATAATCCAATCGTTCTACCACATCTTCCTCCCATGCTGTACGTAAAATGTTATTCTCTTCACCAAAGTCATCTCCACGAGAACAAATTTCTTCAATCACTTTGGAATCTCTTTGGTGAATTGCACGCACGGTTTCCAGGAGTTCATCATGTTGCTTGTCGTTCATCTCACAAGTAAATCGGTTGCAGCCAGGTTTCTCCGGTCCTTTGCTATCCGTGACACTCTTCTCATCTGACTCTCAGGTGACAAGTATTTCAGTGGGTAATTTGAATCAGGTCAAAGCCTGGATAACCAGTCCACATTTTCACTCTTTTGAACCAGCTGTCTAATATCATGGGTTAGCCGCCAGGTGTCTCGAAGGGGACTACCATGTGGGTGCTTAGCATTAGATGGAACATGCCACAGCATACATTTCAGTGCATCCATCCTATTAAAGGGAAGGCCCCACTCCCGCAAATTCTTTGTTTTGAAGCGAATTTCAGTATGAGGATAGTTACTAATTCCAGGGCAAAGCTTGTACTCTGACGTTGAAAGCTGGTCCAAGTATGGCTTTAGTATTTCAAAAGAATATACACCACTGGTGACAGTATGAAACCAAACTTGCCACTTATACAAAATTGAGTCATCATGAGCATAAATACAGAGACGAGGATTTTGTAAAGGCCCAAATTCTGAAGAGACAGTTACAGCCCTATAAGGAGTATAAACAATAATGTTCAGCAGTATCCCTCTAGAAGAATCAATAATATTATGATAGCGTGTTAGGGTTATTTTTATAGTACCTTGATACGACTATCCACTCTTGACCTTGTTCTACATTCAGTGTTGAATACTGCTCTTTCACCAACTGGAAGATTGAGCCTAGTTCCACCGTTGAACTTGAGGCAAACTTCTGACGGGTTGAGGTAGAAATAGGCGAATTCCTCTGCAGTCGCTTGTACTTCCTCAGCACATTCCTTGCAGCAAGCTGTGTTGGAGTTCTTGGACTGGCACGCCTGGAAGGTGACTCCATATGGCCATCTCTCTATAGTACTAGTACGTCATGATGATAGTCAGCTGATTTCATGACCTCACCACGCGTCATAGCATAGCGCGCTGAAATCTATTTTTAGTAACCTCCAGCATTTCGGTGGCTATACGAGTTGCATGCCCTCTCCCCGCCTTTGGCAGGTCGATACGCCCTTGTTCACACACATGCATTGATCCGTCAAAAATGGTAGATATAATATGTTTGTCAGCTATTTCATTCTTCAATCACCTCATTTCTTCATGAAGAATAAATGGCAGCAGTTGCCAGAGGTTAGATGAACTAGTAAGAATAAACCCAAGTAAAATTGTCAATCTTACTGAGTGGAACACCTGCTTTCAATATTGCAGTGACTACTTGAACTCTGTAAACACGAACTGAGTCTGGTAAAGTCATGCCTTCAGGATAACTTGGAATCAAATTTTGAGAGCTTCAATAATGTTACCCTCACACTCACGTTGGCTATTCTGAACCCATCTCTTCTTTCCCCTCTGGATTTTACATGGAAAGATATCTTAGTAGCCACTTCCTCATGACAAGCAGCACAGAATAATTTTTTGCCTCGACACCAGAGTGCCGAGGCACAGTGCCGAAGGCGACTATCTATGATGGTACGTATTAATAGCACGTGCAATGATGCGCGGTGATGCATATCGAGCACGTGCATTAGCAAGCTTAGCTAGCTAGCTCTCTAGCCAACACAACTTCAAGCTCTACAGTACTAATGACAAACAGACAGGCTCAGGCTCGCAGTCACTACGCAGCAACCCCATGCAGAGAACTGACTAAAGACAGCAATGAACAAAAACAACAGAGATTGCAATGTACACAAACTAGGTGATCATTTGAAGTGGCAAAGAGAGAGCCATGTTGAAATGAAAGAATCCAGTACACATACTTCAATCAAGCTATGCGTGAGAATCATTCAAAACGGCAGTTTGAAAGCATTGAGCAGCAAGAATACTAGCTGTGTAAATACCAACCTTACAACAATAAGCCATGTTGCTCAGTGCACATTATTTAGAAAGTTTAATAATAATAATAAAGGTTGCACTGAAGTCCTGCTGAGGCATTCCTAGTCTTTTTAAAAGACTAACTTGTTATTGAGTACAGAAAGATGTTCATCTGGATGGTCAGCCGGTACAATACTTTTGGGATTTGCAGCTACAAATCCTTTACCTCATTTTGACCAATGGGAGGAAAGGTTCTTTTCCAAACCAGTTCTGATGTACTTGGTGAGCACAGTCTGCTTAGGAGAGATAACAGCAGAATCTGAACTAGTAGACTTGTCTCAGCATCAGTGCTGACGATACAGTTACTATTATCGTCAGACTCTCGTTCATCAGAGTCTTAAAACTAATTGTTTCTTTTGTCATTAGATCATGCATGACATCAACCCCTGACACTGGACACGTACGTACACACGTACACACTAGACAGTCGACTCTTATTGATGCCCACTTACCATGATGTCATAGTGGAATTTATAAGCACGTGCATGACATCATAACACCCTATTATTTGCTAGCATAATCCATCAAGACCTAGGTCCCTCCCACATGAAAATTCCTCTTCCTCAGACGTTTTTTATGTAGTACCGTTTCATTCTTATAAAATTTTTCATGTTTGTTTATTATAGCGAAAGAAAATTTGCTGTTGCTGAAGATCAAACTACAAATTTATCAGTGTAAAAAAAAACAACAGCTTGCTATATATAGCTAGCTGTTTCATTATTTTGTAATCATAATAGCCAACTTGATTATTATACTAATGTTATAATTATTGTAATACTGCACATGTTATTATTACTACTGCATCATACTATAAGTTACAAACAAGTTACATGATGATCTGCTTTACAAAATTGAATTGTAGGTCACTCCAAGGATTATACTGATGCTCATTTGAACCACTGTAGTGATACTCTGTCCCTATAATAAGAAATTAGATTCTGCGTAATTGCAAATGGGCACAAGTAAGGCCAAAAAGTCTTAAAGTGGTCATATTTCAAAGATAAGGATATAGCTAATACTCGGAATTTGATTCTTTCCCAAGCTGCTTTATCCCTTAGCTAATAGAGAGAGCTAGGTGTCAAAGACTGCTTTTTCAGCATAGTACTGTGAGTAGCTTGTGAACGATACTGGATAAATCATCATCAATGATGTAGTAAGCCTGCTAGCAGCTGGATTGTGCACTCTCCAATGCTTGTGGGAGTAGCTCATAGCAATGCCATAATTAAGTACTAATGAAATTCATAGTTATTATAGTTGAGTTACATGTATGGATCGTTACCTTTTGTGATGCAAACAGAATCGATAGCTTTTAATGCAAGTAGCTATAAAATTGCTAAAATAGAGTGAAACCGAGCATATCCAGTCCAGGAAACTAATACTAGTACAAAGCTAACTTTGCCTTATATTCTATGACAAAGCAACAATCTCTACCTGTGATAATCATTTTTACCTTAGCTCCAGAGTCTGTGGTAGTGGCAGGCACCTCTGGTTCTTGAAAACGCAAAATGAGACTTGACATTTCATTTTCTTGAAGAGCATGCAAAAAAACAGAAATAGGTGTTCTTCCTCCTCCATTTGGTGTCATCACAAAAGCAAACCAAGAGCAGGACCCATTTGTAGCTACGTCATTCAGTTGGTTAATCCTATAGTTGTTCATAGAGCCACCATAAATTGCTGAAAAGCGGTACGATTGCCCATACTGTGCAACAGCTTGCTCCATGACATTGATCGCAGTGCTTCCAATGGGCGTAGTCACCCTGACACTGTCGGGAGGAGTCCGTTGTACGCAGGTAGGATCAGGATACTCAATAGTGTAATCAGTAGTAATCACAGATGTAACTGAAAACTCCTCGTAACTCATGATTATTTGGAAGTTTTGTCCGGGTATGTAAGTTGAGATTTTTTGGGTTGGTTTTATGCGGATTCCATCAGGAGATTGGACATAAAATACCCAACGACACGATGGCTCGGTACTCCTTCCTCTTCCATTTATGATATCAATGGTGTACCCAGGTTCTCTTTCTTCAGAGTATGAAGCAGTAAACAGGTATTCAGTGCCTTGTATTGCTGCCTCCCGTATGACATCAAAGGCAGTACCAAAGTACAAGACAGTGATGTTTAGGGGACTTGCATCTATTCCACCACAAGTTGTATTCATTTCATTGTATACAACATGGTACTCCAAAATCTTTTGAGCTAGGACCTATGCAAAGGTTGTTAGCTAGGCCAGGTGAGTACTTATTTTAAATAAACTATTTTTAACAGAGCAGTAGCTAGGTGGAGATGGGTATGGAAACAGTTTCTTGGAATCCATTGCCCTTATCTGTACCTTTATTACAAACTTGATGGTCATTAATATTTTCTTTAGGCCTACTTTTTGTAGCTTACCACTTTTCCAGGGATCAAGAGAAGTATTGCTAATATACTAAGTTGCAGCATGTCTCTCATCTTGACCGTACCATCCTCATGAAACGCGCGTGCGTATTATTGCATTGTGCTTTCTGCATGAAAGCCTGTGATAGCTTGCTAGCTATCAAATTTTTGAGTATGAACAACAACAAACAGCACATAGTACCCAGAGGGAAAAAAATCGTTTTGCAGCTATTTATACAGCTAGCTAGTTAGAATGCATCCCAGCAACAGCTATGTAGCTAGCTAGAATAGAGAAATGGATATTGAAGACTGTGAGTATGCAGTATAGTCAACCTGTGACCTAGCTTAGCTACTATGTACAATCATAGATAGGATTCTATCTATGGTAATTATAAGGTATTTATGTATGGCAATAATCTAAGATAGCTAATTGTTTAATTTCATGATGATAATAATATTATTATTGATGATCCACCATTTTTCAACAACTTAATAGCATACAACCAAGTGATTAAAAAGTGGTTAAGGTGGTATGTTGCTAGATGGATACCCTAGCCTCACAGTTGACATGTGAAACTGGCTATATGACATGAATTATGCTAAATGGTGCTATAAAAACAAAAGCATTCAATGAGCGTGCATCAGTCCAATCAGATACAGCACACAGAAAGAGCTGACTAATTGAGCTTGCAAAATGGTGAATATCATCAATCTGACACTTCTTTTCATTCTGGCTGCATCTGCAGTTCATCCCACTTTGGCCAAAGGTAGCTAGCTATGATCTAGAACTCATAGCCAAGCCACCTTCTTTTGCATACTCAGATCATTATTTCCTTAATGCAGCAGAAGATTCCGCACAATTCATGCTACAGCAGCAGCAGAGTGAGCAGGCAGCAGAGCAGGATGAGTGGGCAGTGCAGCAAGTTGAATGGCCAGAGCAGCAGGGTGAGGTGAAAGAGCAGCAGGATGAGCAGCAGGAGGTAGTCCAGGAGGAAGAGCAGGCAATGCAGGAGGGACAGCAAGAGCTATTTGTAGATGAAATGCAGGAGGATTCAGTGGATGCACAGCAAGGTAGCTAAAATAACTAGCTATACACAACAGCTATACGTAGGTGTCGTTTTGATAATTACTAGGACTCCCCTTTTCAAAAATTAATTAATTGTCTAATGGTCAAGCCTCCCCACATAGTTGGCCCTTTAGTTTTCTCAGAACATACCATCTTTTCTCAGACCATAGCTACACTGGTTTATCAAACCGTACCCTCTTACTGTGCTCTTGCTTCACTAGAGAGTGATCTTGTAGATTGAGGGCACAGTTAAAGGTTAGAAACAGCCTTTGAGCCCCCACTTCCCGCAACATGGACATTAATTCACCACTCCTCCTGTACTGATATATAGCTACTGTTTAAATGGATTGAAACAGGTTCTTGTGTTTGGTGATGGGTACGGGTAAGGGTTACTTTCACTATAAAACTAGCTCTCTATGAACTAATATTTGATTATACAGTCCGTGGTAGAGGTGGACTTTTCACAAGGTGGGGAAATAGATTCTGTCCTCGTGGAGCAACTACTGTATATTCTGGCATCACTGCTGGCACTCACTTTCGACAGCGGGGAGGAGCATCCAATTACGTTTGCCTGCCACGTGCTCCAAGAACCTTTAAGATGCGTCGAGGTGTTCAACGCAATGCTCAAATCTTCGGCACTGAATATGAAAATCCAATTCTTCCAGGACGTCAGAATCGCAATGCTCCATGTGCTGTATGCCTTGCAAATTCTCGTCAGACAGTGATGATGGTACCAGGAAGAACCGACTGTCCTCGACGCTGGAAGAGAGAATATTTTGGTTTTCTTATGACTGCGCATCGTCTGCATCATCGCACCGAGTTTGTTTGTGTTGATCGAATTCAAATGCCTCTTCCCGGAACGAGCGGGAATACTAACGGTGCTTTGTTTTACCATGTGGAGCCAGTTTGTCAGAAAGGTGGGATACCATGTCCTCCCTTCTCTGCAGCTGCAGAGCTCAGCTGCGTAGTTTGCAGCATTTAGAGATCTTGTCTGAAAATGTGAAACAAACACTGAATATAATAGAATTGGTTATTAGTTTGCTATCATGTATAGTAGTTGTGATAGCATGGACATGATTATTGTAAAGTCTCATTATTTTTTGTAGTAACTAGCTGTGTAGCTGGATAGCCATTATTTTTTATTACTTTTTGGAGTGCAACTATTATCTAGCAAGCTATAGCTCTAGAGCTAGTCATGATTAATTGTTTTGATCACAGTTAGAGGATTATCTTTGAAAGCTACTCCTATAGAGAGGACAAACCTCAATAAGATTACATGCACTCTATAGCTATAGCTAACTTTAACTTCTCTAGCTACAAAGGACAAAAGGATTGCTCTCAAGTGTGCCCACTCTTTGGAGGTTTCACTGTTACGGCTGCTTGAAGTGGAATTAATACAATCATAATCATCATAGTTTCCACACCTAGTCTGATCCTGCTTGTACACATCAATAAGATAATTAAAGTAGTAAGATAGTTGATGATAGCTAGCTACTGTTTATTTTTATGAATTTCAAATTTGAACATAGTTTCACACTTAGTCTGATCTTGCTTGTACACTTTATTATACATAATTAAAGTAGTAGCTAAGTACTAGATAGCTAAAATAAAAGGACAAATTAATGATAGCTACTAGCTGTTTCCGAATTAAGTTTAAAGGTGGAAGAAGTGCAAAAAATTGCCTAGATTGTAATTAGCACATCTCTAATGCTATTATAAGCAAGTACCTCTACCTATAGAGGAAGCACATTAGAATAAATAATTTAGTTGTGTGCTTGCAGCTTAAAATCACAAGAAAATGGAGCATGGCATTGTGCGATTAAATAAGTACTATTAATTAATTTTTGTATAGGGAATAATTAGTTAACTGTTGTTTTCTCAAAAAAATAACATTTAATTTACTATCTCACTTAAACTCCACATTTTGCTCACTTACTGTAAGGTACTCTCTCAGAGTCTTCTTTTTTTTTCAATGTACTAACCATACATTACTGAGATATAATTATTAGCTATGTAGCTATGTACATGAATATTATGATGATTTTTCCTTCCTTAATTGTATCATAGCTAGTATTTTAATTCCAGTACAACCAGTACAATTAACCATTGCAAATAAAGATCTGTAGTGACCTTAATCTAACCAGGGTGACCTTTGATTGGGCAATCTATATCCCTTTAACAAAGTAAATAACATATTTCAAGAGCTACAATTTGGTATTAAAATCAACTCTTAGGTGTAGCTAGTGTGATGGACAAAGGAATAAACTGTTTATCCCTCATTAAGAGGTTTGTCCTCTTTCAGAGTGTCCTTTATTAGAGGTTCCACTGTAGCTATACTTGAGTTTTGAGAGAGTCAGTGCATGTAAGGAGAGAGATAATAATATAGCAATTGCAGTATTTGATTTGGATCTTGGTAGCTATGGACTATAGCTAGGTATCCACTTACATAGAGGTTGCCCTGTAATAAAATTCCTATTAAATTTTATAAAGATTCTTTGAAATAAGTTATTAGTTAATAGTCTGGTTAATTCCTGGTGGCTATCAGCTATCAATAAAAGTTTCTTTGAAACTGTATCTAACTAGCTATTATGTTAAGTTATTAAACTAGTTAAAACTTTACTGCTAGGAATCCCACTTACCTACTTACCACTTACCTACTTACAGTTCTAAAGAAACTTTTACAGATGCTAATTATGCTAATAAAATCCCTATCAAAGTTGTAAAGTGTATATTGATCTTTAATTGAAACAGCAGCTAGCTACTCTCTTTTGTAAAGTATATATTATTGGTTTGTGAAGTAGCTATCCTTTGAAATGATAACTGCCTATAGATAATCTGAGAATACCACTTTAGACGGTATGGCTGGTTTGTTTATTGAAAAGATTTTTTTGAAACATGCAGTAGTTACAGAATTGACTAGGCTATAGTTGCCCCTTGATTTGTAGCTACTACCTAAACAATAATAATCATTAAGGCCAGTGGAACTGAGTGGGAACATAATTCTTGAGATGTAGGTGAGTTGTCAGATCCCCTCCTCAAATTTACAATGTTGCATTCACACTAGAATGCTGGGACATCACATTCACAAGCCTTATAAATGGTATCAACAAGGGCTGGCTTGTCTGCTTCCCAGAGCAAAAGAGAGGAATCAAAGAGGGCCGATGGATAGCTGCATAGTTTATGCTTGAATGCCAACTCCAGTTTATCTGATGATTGTATGACAGTAGTAAGTCTCTGAAAGAGGAGCTGTGGATCGATCTGGATTTTATCTCCATCGATCTTGACGGATGATGACTTCAGGCCTACCTGTATTTTCCTCTGAAAGGTGTGTTGTCCCATTCAATATATCCCCAACTGCCACTGCTTTATCAACGTTGATAGTGTGGGCGTGCATTCCAGTGGCAATGCTCCACAGACTTGGATCTGTGCTGAATGGGTTTCGCTCCTGGTACAGTTAGTGTGTCTTTCCAGTCACAAGCCTATCTTGCTTTTGTCAAACTAACACCAGCATTTCGTCACTCCAATTTGTAGAAACTCAAGCAAGTGTGGGTCATAACTCATCCATTTTCCAGGGATCAAGAGAAATATTAATATACTAAGTTGCAGCATGTCTCTCATCTTGACCGTACCATCCTCATGAAACACGCGTGCGTATTATTAGCGATTCTGGAAGCCATACATTTCCTGAAACTTTGGCCGGCCAGCGCAGCCTGACGGTTATAGAAGCGCTTGATGTTTAGATATCACTAGCTAGCTTATAACAAGGCCTACCTGCTGGTGTGGGTTAACCAAGGAACAGGTGAAGCACATAGATATTATACAGATTTACCGTTTTCCCCATATAAATCTCCATAGAACTAAAAATCAACGGCGCTAACTGTGAACATAACACACTGGTTCATTTGGTGTTTGAGTAGTTAGTACATTTATTAAGCTGCTGCTGGATATGAGTTAAGCGTTCATGTGTTGATTGATCTTTGAGATAGAGCTAGTTATATGTGGGCAGGTCTAGCTTCCGGAATCACTAGTATTATTGCATTGTGCTTTCGAATTTCTGCATGAAAGCCTGTGATAGCTTGCTAGCTATCAAATTTTTGAGGAGTATGAACAACAACAAACAGCACATAGTACCCAGAGGGGAAAAAATCGTTTTGCAGCTTTTTTTACAGCTAGCTAGTTAGAATGCATCCCAGCAACAGCTACGTAGCTAGCTAGAGAAGTGGATATTGAAGACTGTGAGTATGCAGTATAGTCAACCTGTGACCTAGCTTAGCTACTATGTACAATCATAGATAGGATTCTATCTATGGTAATTATAAGGTATTTATGTATGGCAATAATCTAAGATAGCTAATTGTTTAATTTCATGATGATAATAATATTATTATTGATGATCCACCATTTTTCAACAACTTAATAGCATACAACCAAGTGATTAAAAAGTGGTTAAGGTGGTATGTTGCTAGATGGATACCCTAGCCTCACAGTTGACATGCTATATGACATGAATTATGCTAAATGGTGCTATAAAAACAAAAGCATTCAATGAGCTTGCATCAGTCCAATCAGATACAGCACACAGAAAGAGCTGACTAATTGAGCTTGCAAAATGGTGAATATCATCAATCTGACACTTCTTTTCATTCTGGCTGCATCTGCAGTTCATCCCACTTTGGCCAAAGGTAGCTAGCTATGATCTAGAACTCATAGCCAAGCCACCTTCTTTTGCATACTCAGATCATTATTTCCTTAATGCAGCAGAAGATTCCGCACAATTCATGCTACAGCAGCAGCAGAGTGAGCAGGCAGCAGAGCAGGATGAGTGGGCAGTGCAGCAAGTTGAATGGCCAGAGCAGCAGGGTGAGGTGAAAGAGCAGCAGGATGAGCAGCAGGAGGTAGTCCAGGAGGAAGAGCAGGCAATGCAGGAGGAACAGCAAGAGCTATTTGTAGATGAAATGCAGGAGGATTCAGTGGATGCACAGCAAGGTAGCTAAAATAACTAGCTATACACAACAGCTATACGTAGGTGTCGTTTTGATAATTACTAGGACTCCCCTTTTCAAAAATTAATTAATTGTCTAATGGTCAAGCCTCCCCACATAGTTGGCCCTTTAGTTTTCTCAGAACATACCATCTTTCCTCAGACCATAGCTACACTGGTTTATCAAACCGTACCCTCTTACTGTGCTCTTGCTTCACTAGAGAGTGATCTTGTAGATTGAGGGCACAGTTAAAGGTTAGAAACAGCCTTTGAGCCCCCACTTCCCGCAACATGGACATTAATTCACCACTCCTCCTGTACTGATATATAGCTACTGTTTAAATGGATTGAAACAGGTTCTTGTGTTTGGTGATGGGTACGGGTAAGGGTTACTTTCACTATAAAACTAGCTCTCTATGAACTAATATTTGATTATACAGTCCGTGGTAGAGGTGGACTTTTCACAAGGTGGGGAAATAGATTCTGTCCTCGTGGAGCAACTACTGTATATTCTGGCATCACTGCTGGCACTCACTTTCGACAGCGGGGAGGAGCATCCAATTACGTTTGCCTGCCACGTGCTCCAAGAACCTTTAAGATGCGTCGAGGTGTTCAACGCAATGCTCAAATCTTCGGCACTGAATATGAAAATCCAATTCTCCCAGGACGTCAGAATCGCAATGCTCCATGTGCTGTATGCCTTGCAAATTCTCGTCAGACAGTGATGATGGTACCAGGAAGAACCGACTGTCCTCGACGCTGGAAGAGAGAATATTTTGGTTTTCTTATGACTGCGCATCGTCTGCATCATCGCACCGAGTTTGTTTGTGTTGATCGAATTCAAATGCCTCTTCCCGGAACGAGCGGGAATACTAACGGTGCTTTGTTTTACCATGTGGAGCCAGTTTGTCAGAAAGGTGGGATACCATGTCCTCCCTTCTCTGCAGCTGCAGAGCTCAGCTGCGTAGTTTGCAGCATTTAGAGATCTTGTCTGAAAATGTGAAACAAACACTGACTATAATAGAATTGGTTATTAGTTTGCTATCATGTATAGTAGTTGTGATAGCATGGACATGATTATTGTAAAGTCTCATTATTTTTTGTAGTAACTAGCTGTGTAGCTGGATAGCCATTATTTTTTTATTACTTTTTGGAGTGCAACTATTATCTAGCAAGCTATAGCTCTAGAGCTAGTCATGATTAATTGTTTTGATCACAGTTAGAGGATTATCTTTGAAAGCTACTCCTATAGAGAGGACAAACCTCAATAAGATTACATGCACTCTATAGCTATAGCTAACTTTAACTTCTCTAGCTACAAAGGACAAAAGGATTGCTCTCAAGTGTGCCCACTCTTTGGAGGTTTCACTGTTACGGCTGCTTGAAGTGGAATTAATACAATCATAATCATCATAGTTTCCACACCTAGTCTGATCCTGCTTGTACACATCAATAAGATAATTAAAGTAGTAAGATAGTTGATGATAGCTAGCTACTGTTTATTTTTATGAATTTCAAATTTGAACATAGTTCCACACTTAGTCTGATCCTGCTTGTACACTTTATTATACATAATTAAAGTAGTAAGTACTAGATAGCTAAAATAAAAGGACAAAATTAATGATAGCTACTGTTTCCGAATTAAGTTTAAAGGTGGAAGAAGTGCAAAAAATTGCCTAGATTGTAATTAGCACATCTCTAATGCTATTATAAGCAAGTACCTCTACCTATAGAGGAAGCACATTAGAATAAATAATTTAGTTGTGTGCTTGCAGCTTAAAATCACAAGAAAATGGAGCATGGCATTGCATGCGATTAAATAAGTACTATTAATTAATTTTTGTATAGGGAATAATTGGTTAACTGTTGTTTTCTCAAAAAAAATAACATTTAATTTACTATTTCACTTAAACTCCACATTTTGCTCACTTACTGTAAGGTACTCTCTCAGAGTCTTTTTTTTTCTCAATGTACTAACCATACATTACTGAGATATAATTATTAGCTACGTAGCTATGTACATGAATATCTCATGATGATTTTTCCTTCCTTAATTGTATCATAGCTAGTATTTTAATTCCAGTACAACCAGTACAATTAACCATTGCAAATAAAGATCTGTAGTGACCTTAATCTAACCAGGGTGACCTTTGATTGGGCAATCTATATCCCTTTAACAAAGTAAATAACATAATATTATTATTTCAAGAGCTACAATTTGGTATTAAAATCAACTCTTCATATAGTTAGGTGTAGCTAGTGTGATGGACAAAGGAATAAACTGTTTATCCCTCATTAAGAGGTTTGTCCTCTTTCAGAGTGTCCTTTATTAGAGGTTCCACTGTAGCTATACTTGAGTTTTGAGAGAGTCAGTGCATGTAAGGAGAGAGATAATAATATAGCAATTGCAGTATTTGATTGGTAGCTATAGACTATAGCTAGGTATCCACTTACATAGAGGTTGCCCTGTAATAAAATTCCTATTAAATTTATAAAGATTCTTTGAAATAAGTTATTAGTTAATAGTCTGGTTAATTCCTGGTGGCTATCAGCTATCAATAAAAGTTTCTTTGAAACTGTATCTAACTAGCTATTATGTTAAGTTATTAAACTAGTTAAAACTTTACTGCTAGGAATCCCACTTACCTACTTACCACTTACCTACTTACAGTTCTAAAGAAACTTTTACAGATGCTAATTATGCTAATAAAATCCCTATCAAAGTTGTAAAGTGTATATTGATCTTTAATTGAAACAGCAGCTAGCTACTCTCTTTTGTAAAGTATATATTATTGGTTTGTGAAGTAGCTATCCTTTGAAATGATAACTGCCTATAGATAATCTGAGAATACCACTTTAGACGGTATGGCTGGTTTGTTTATTGAAAAGATTTTTTTGAAACATGCAGTAGTTACAGAATTGACTAGGCTATAGTTGCCCCTTGATTTGTAGCTACTACCTAAACAATAATAATCATTAAGGCCAGTGGAACTGAGTGGGAACATAATTCTTGAGATGTAGGTGAGTTGTCAGATCCCCTCCTCAAATTTACAATGTTGCATTCACACTAGAATGCTGGGACATCACATTCACAAGCCTTATAAATGGTATCAACAAGGGCTGGCTTGTCTGCTTCCCAGAGCAAAAGAGAGGAATCAAAGAGGGCCGATGGATAGCTGCATAGTTTATGCTTGAATGCCAACTCCAGTTTATCTGATGATTGTATGACAGTAGTAAGTCTCTGAAAGAGGAGCTGTGGATCAATCTGGATTTTATCTCCATCGATCTTGACAGATGATGACTTCAGGCCTACCTGTATTTTCCTCTGAAAGGTGTGTTGTCCCATTCAATATATCCCCAACTGCCACTGCTTTATCAACGTTGATAGTGTGGGCGTGTATTCCAGTGGCAATGCTCCACAGACTTGGATCTGTGCTGAATGGGTTTCGCTCCTGGTACAGTTAGTGTGTCTTTCCAGTCACAAGCCTATCTTGCTTTTGTCAAACTAACACCAGCATTTCATCACTCCAATTTATAGAAACTCAAGCGTGGGTCATAACTCATCCATACTTTGTCTGTTTTAGTACCAAAATATTGGTCATTCAGAGAGCTTTCCAGTGGTAGCTAGCTATAATTATTAAGTTTTGAAATAAGTAGTATCCCAGCTACGTAAGATATGACTATAGACACTATAGACACTATCAAACTGCTAAGAAATAAAATCGGAGTTTTGCACTTAGTAAGTGATTTACACACACTTCCAACAAGAGGATTTCTTAGGAGTCATTGAGGACATGCAATTTATGTGAGGCTGACCCAATATTTTTGGTAAAATAATTCCCCACTACTATAATCCTTTAAAGTCACACCAGCTAGGAGAAAAATATGTAAACCACTCATACTCATAAGGGATCGTTTGCTACGAAATGTTTACAAAACATAGCTATGGTCTAAACCATTGGGCATATTTTGAAGGAGATTGAAGCAATGTGCTCCAATAAATTCAATTCTATTTTGAAGAGTAAGACTAAACAATCCTTGAAGTCAGCAATATAATCAATTAGTTAAAATACAAGGCACCTACACTACTCTCCCTTCTGAAATGTTGCTTGCAGACTAAAATTCCTAGATTAAATGTTAATTTGATAATGGTGATGATTGCCGCATGTTCACTACTAATTCAGTGATTGACCCCTTGATCCTGTATGCAGCAAAATAGGTAAGTTGATGTTGGGAGCTAAGAGTATAATGATTATTAATAACAGCCCTAATAATTGGTTTGGCATATCAGCATCTACAAAAAATGGGTATCTGCATGTCTCACAGTACTACAATCAAGTTAGTGGATAATGTTTTGATATGAAGGTAAAAGAATGGCAGCAAGAAAGTTGAGCTTTATCCACCTGGTTATTACATGTATGATACAATTACATATAAACACAACATGATAACAGTAGTTAATTGTATCATACATGTAACAACCAGGTGGATAATAACACTAACATAACTACATTTATGTTCAAATCATATTGTCCACAGTTGCAGGACTTCTGCGGTGTTGAATCTTGAATATTCATGCATGCTTAAGGATCACTTTGAACTATACATTATTATGGTCATTCAGAGTAGCTATAACTATACAATAATATTGTACAAAGTGATAGTATACCACAAGTACATAACATCATTCATTCAGTACCCTTGGATTAGCATGGTATAATTAGTTTCTAGCTAGCTACTCTTTCTGTGACCCAAGCATTATCTTTTCCATAGAGCAAATAATACGTAGCTATTCTTCTATTTAATAGCAGTCTACACTAAGACCACGGTATGGTAGTGATTGTGGAATGTACTATTAACAGCAATCAACAAGCATGAATATCATTACTAGCTAATAATTCACACGTTAGATTATCACATATGCGAACAAGCCAAAGTACAGCAGAAATGTCTGAAGCCTCTGAGGGTTCCAGCTATCTTCATAATATTCTGAATCATCCTGCTCCTGAAGTTCTGTGGTATCATCCCACTTGATTAGGTCATTGCAATCGAACCCATTATTCATGTTTGCGGTCGCCAAAATATTGCCCAACACCCACGCAACTTGACCAAAGTTCACCTAATGTTTCATTATTATATTGGTTTTCTCATGTCTATATTTTCATCGGGTAATGGTCTACTGGTTGAAAAAGGTCATTTAGACTTAGGTACGTCAGGCCTCCAATTAGCTTGTGGAGCCAGTTTCTTCGTGCAACGACCCTTGGCTCCTACTTGTTGTGCAGTCTACTGAAATCGAGGTGGTCGATAGAGTCTCTTCAATAGAACAGGCTATATTTTACCTAGCGTTTGATTAGTAAAGGTGAAAACTGTGTGCTTGGTAGAGTTAATGTGAAAGTAACTATTGATAAGTCCTAGTTAGCTAGAGTAGTCTGTGTGGTCCACAATATCTAGTTCAAAGACGACCGATTTAGCCATTTTTTGATGCCATCTATCCTGGACTCTCAAGGAACCAGTGGTTTGAATATCTGATATTGTGTTCAAGAACCTTCCTACTATCACCTGTCAAGAGATGGAGCCCTGGCTACAGTTGGCTCCTTGCTGTGCAGTCAACTGAAGTCATCGAGTACAGGAATTGTGACCTGTATATCCGAGATCTCTCCTGCCCTCAAGTTGGCACTAGACTAGATTGATTTATTGTAAAAGAAACTTTGTTTATTACTCTCTATGGTTGATAAATTATATGAACTCTAACGATCTATAACTGTCAAAAATATCAAAATACAAATTGCCTCAGTTTTGCCTCCATTTTCCCGCCTTGTAGCCTGCTGCTGCGCTGCATCTCAACCGGAAGTGGTCAGCCCAATACCGGCCATACCGTGGTCTTAGCGTAGACTGATAGGTACAACTAGCAACTTCTTCGAGGAGCAATTCTGTCAATGTAGGAAAGAAGCTGACTCTTTGGCAACCTCTGGATCTCCCATCAGGAGGATATTGATGTTCCCACAAATCTTGAGTGCAGTTCATGCCTCCCACCAGCAGAAGCAGTAATGCTTTCTTCACATCTTCATGTATTGACCATATCTCAGGGCAAGTGCCTATACGTAACTAGCTACAGATTAATTTTATTAGCTATAGCATGCAACTTCACATATATTATACATAGCTCCCCACAAATGTTATCAAGCAAATATAAGTGTGCTATAGCTAGCTACTTTTCTTGTTCATTAAATTTGGTGGTGCCATTGCAGCATAGACAAGTCTCACAGTATAGCCATTTGAAGGAAAGTAGTAGAAATCTACTTTAACACTAGGCACTTGGTAACCACCACTTGGGGTATAAATACGATATATCCAGTAGCAACTTATATCCATGAAAACTGGATGGGGACTATTCATCGTTCCATTAATGCCTAAAATGTTATGGCCTATCCCAGTGTCTTGCTGGTACTCTGCTACAAAGCTGTAGTCACTTCCAAAGGTGTCGACAGCTCGCTCCATCACAGTTAGAACACTACTCCCAGGAGGAACTGTTACATTTACCGCTTTAGGTCCAGTGGCATTGCTACAAACTGGGAATATGTAGTCAATTCCATATGTGACATTAATAACCGAAGAGCCATGGTAATGTTCATATCGTAGTATCACAGTTGAATTGGGAGGAGGTATGAAAGCTGCAATTCCCACCTCTGGCTTTACCTCAGTACCATCCGGAGACCGAACATAAATTGACCAAACACATGGAAATGCTTCATTCTTCCCATTCACAGATGTAATATGATAGCTTCCATTCTGAGTCCCATAATATTCAGCTGTAAATCTGACAGTGAAATCTTTATCTTGCTCGACTATCATCTTCATGACATCCAATACTGTAATGAAGTATGGAACATTGAGGGTGACAGGGGCAGCATTGTGCTTCGTCCCATTGCAAACTCCAAATTCTTCAATAAATTCAACTTGGTAGTGAATGGTTACTTGAGGTTTCACCTTGGCAAAGGAATTTAGCTAAATTAATAATGTCCATTATCACAGTGCTATAAATAATTTATGAAGGTACGTACGTAGCTATAGCATGCCCATATTGATGGTATTGTGAAGTAGTTTCTATTCCTTCAGTATTAGCTCCTCTATATGTAGCTATATGCAATAGAAGAATTATGGCTATTAATGAAAGGAGCTTTGATTGTAGGACATGCATGTTTTTTTGTTTTTTTTAATGAGGAAATTGGTGCTAGTCTACAGAGAACCCTATAATGAGACTACTTCAGAATGTGGGATAAAATTTGTGATCATGAAAATCAATAGCTACACAAATGGTCTGCACTTCAAAATCACACCCCAATGCTATCATGCTATGTCTATAAGATCTCTTGCCTTCTAACAGAATGACCAGCTGTTAGCTACTCATAGCTCTTAGAACACCTTTATACACAATAATGGATACTAATTTGTTCATGCCTTGTGTTGTGAAATCTGCTAACAGAGATTCTGAAATGGTCTCACTGAGTGAGCTAGTAGCTAGTATACATGTGACTGTGTCCACCATTTTGCTCACACACATGTGCACATCATAGCTATACAGTAGTCTCATGAGCCAAATGTAAGGGGGAGGGAGGAGGTGGTAAAACACCAAAGTTCTCAACTACATCACTTTCCATGTGACTCTGACTGCAAATTCCAGCGTAGAAAGCATGCACTTTATCCACGACCTTTGTGCTCCCCATAACCTTTGAACTCATCCCATTACACAGTGTGATCTATATAGGACATGAATCAACGATCTGATTGGTTCTACCAGCATTCTGGCAGAGGTTCATGAAAACCTTGTGTATTTCACCAGACATTTTCTCCTACCCCTCAAACTTCTTCCACTATACATCTGGCTCGCGAGACTAATGTACAGTAGGAGTTATTAAACTGCATACCAATTATGCTATGACTCCAAGTGAGTAATTCCAAATGGCAGTGAAATTCCAGATACTTGAAATAACTGCTGAGACTTTATTTTGAAAGTTGTACTACAGTACAATGGTATCCTCTGACCTTGAACCCAGAATTATTAGTCTCAGCACTTTCAGGCTATACAATAGCTAGCTAGGTATTGTATTAGCCATGGTAGTTTCTTTGATTAAAGAAACCTCACAATGTTAAGCAATATTTACCACTGATAGTATTCCAAGTGCGAGAGCCAGGGAGATGAAGTGCAGTCCTGCAAACGTCATGATATAATGACATGTGAATTTAATGATGCAATTATAATTACGTCATAGAAATTATGTAATCAATTCAAAAAAATTAAACAATGAGATTTAGATTCTTTAAAATTGTGTGCAATAATTCAATCAATCGGTGAATGAAAGCTGCTGCCATTGATTTATCAAATCTTGAAATAAAACTGTTGGAAAAATAATTGAGTAGCAGCTGTACAAGTGCTGGTTGATACTGAGTCTTGGCCTCTGATACCATCTCCATCCAGAGATTGATAGCCCAATATTCTCTCTTTGGATCACCAGAGATGAATTTATCCTCGTGATAACCAGCAGGGACGATTTTAAACTTTCTGTTACTCTCGTTGTCGGGATCTGTAACATCTCTCAACTGTTTTTCGATGAAGTCTGTCCATGACTCAACCATGCTGGTGTAATCCTGATCAGTTATACTAACATTGGCAAATGTAAGCACAATGACAGCATGCTGCCACACCTCCTTTCCGAGAATGCTTGTGACATTTTTTAGATTTCGAATCACCTCTTTTCGATTTTCTACAATCCCAATACAAAAGAGAAAGAGGCCCAATTTATCACTGTAGTAATTCAGGCGAATATCTTCAAGATAGCTCTGTAATCCTGGAGTATCCCACACACGACAAGTAACTTTTTCGTGTCGAAACTCTTTGAAGTAGGCTTTGGCAGTGCTGGGGTAAATAGTCTTTCCTTCAGCGAGTGCTTCCCTTCCAAAATACAGGGAATTGATGAGGGAAGTCTTCCCAGATCCCAATCCACCAACAACCATGATGTCAACCGAGGAGCTCACTTTTTTCCAGTAACTGAGCAAATTGTGATCACCATGAGATTCATTTAATGCTATAACGCGCTGAAGTGTGTGGACGTTTTTCAGCATGACCTCTTGAAGATTCAGGAAACTGCAAACGAAACCAATGATCCTCTTTCTTTCATGGATGCAATGTGTGCCAGAATCGAGGATTTTCTGCTGGTAAACATACTGATGAGATGCGATGAAGCGAACTAGCTTTTCTCCACTGATGAGGTTTTCTTCAAATATCTTGTGCAGGAGTACTCTCAGAACAACAGGTTTTGCAGCAGTTTTAGCTGCATGAAGAATAGAAAACCACATGTCATGGACCCAGGATGTTCCTCTTGGTTCTGTCTCCAAGTGGCTTTGGCTAGTGTACCCTGCCTGGATAATCTGGATATTTTGGACCAAATCCTTGGGTAAAACACTGCTTTCGAGGTATTGGCGAATATTCCTCTCCCACTCCTGCCGCCTCTCAATGTAGCGCTTTTTTACATAATCTGAAGAATCAGATGAATCTTTGATGGCATCAATGCATATGTTAGCATTCATTAATACAATCACAGCATTCTTCCAGAAAACTTGATTGAATGTTTCGGTTAGCATCTTCATAACTGTGATATTCATGTCATTCTCTTCAAATCGAGACTTATTCATGTCTATAGCATAAAGCAGCACATCAGCCTCCCTTTTACCAATAGGCCAAAACACCTTCAATTTGATGTCATTTAGAGATTTCCTATCTTCACTCCCCCTAGCAGTGAAACCAGGTGTATCCCATATAACAACTTCATCACCACCCACCCCAAAGGCCACTCTCTTGCTGGTAGTTGTACACGGAACTGTGTAAGAACCTCCTTCCAGAAACAGATTCGAACTTATCAGTGAATTTGCCAAGGCTGACTTACCAACCCCAGCTATTCCAACTATGACTATTTTCACATTCGGCTTGAAGAGCAACCTCGCGGGGCCTTTACACTGCTTCCATTCTTCAGCTTCTTTGAGAAGAGCTACTTCAGTATTAGCGTCAGGGCTAGACATGATGCTTGGCTCTAGCTAGCTACAAGTCAAACATTTTGGTAAAGATCGTCGTGTTTACATGTCACCCTGCATCACGTGCAGGGCATGTGATAGTGCTAGTGCTGAGTAAGCAAGAGCAGAGCTGCAGTTGGAAGCATGGAGTCAGAAGTTGACCTTGCCCCTTCAGAAAATGCGTATGAAGATGAACGGGCTACCTTACTCATGTCTTTCACTACTGGGTCTCCAGATACAGTTACTACTGAATCCCCTGAGAGTGAGTCCTTGGTAACTGGAGCTAATGCACATGAAGTAACTACAACCACCAGTGAGGAATCAGAGCCTAACATGCGACAGAAGTGTATTGAATTCATTGAAAATTTCCAAGAAGGTGTTCTTTCGAATGAAGAGAAGGAAGCCATCATTAAAGAGTTGGATGAGGAGAAAGTTATTCGCATTATGGTATGTGGATTAACAGGTGCTGACAAGAGTACGATTTTAAATGGCCTGGTTGGTAGGAAGGTCTTTACAGAAGGAGATATATTGAGTCACGAAACAACTGAGATTACGACCCACACAATAAGAGAACCAAATTGTAATGCAGAGGTGATTGTGTACGATACTCCTGGTTTCTGTGATGCCTCTGGAAATGAGGAGGAATACATAAGAAGTGTGGAAGAGAAGTGTAGTAACATAGATGTTCTGATTTATTGCTTATCTGTTTGTTCAACAAGAGCTATAATGGATAATGACATAGCTACGTTGAAGCAACTAAAGCTTGCTTTGGACACTGACGTATGGAAGCGCTGTGTCATAGTTCTGACTTTTGCTAATGCCATAGTTTCAGTACTTGAACAAAAAAAGACATGGAATGCAAAAGACGTGTTTCAGAAAAAGATCGAACAGTGGAAGAATGAAGTGCATAAGTCATTCAAAGAAGCTGGTATCGATTCCGCCAATGTCCCCATTGTCTTGGCTGGATGTCGCAATAAGCCTTCTTTATTTGGAGGATCTAAAGTATACTGGTTGAGTCAGATATGGTATGCCATCTTTGACAGAACCTCAACTGATGGAAAGATAGTTCTCCTGCTGATAAATTCCCACCGTTTCAAATCACATGAGGACATAGATTCCAGTGCAGAGATTTTTGATCAACCGATAGTGGTTGAACGTGAACCGACCTGGTTGAAAAAACACTTCCCAAAGCTCCTTGGTATTGCTGGTATAGCTGGAGCTGGTGGAGCAGCAGGTGCTACAGGAGCAGGCATAGGAGCTACTATTGGTGCTTTGGCTATTGGCATACCAAGTTTTGGTGTGGCAGCAGGAGTTGGTCTACTTCTGGGTGCTGCTGTTGGCGGTGGAATTGGCATTGGAGTGAGTGCTGTCACTGCAGTAGCGATTGCTAAAATCAAGGGAAGACTAAATTCTGATGAATAATCCAGTGCAACATAATTTTTCATCTGCCTTTAATTATAATAGCTATTAAGCTATAAAAGTGTGTACTTTTTATCTGTGTTTAATATTCAGCTGATATGATTTTGCTCCTGATTCGTTATAACACTGGTAAGGCTTAGATAAATTATACTGGCATTTTGAGAATAAGTAATCCAAGAATAATGTTGGGGGAAAAGTATGCTTTTTTTAGACAGAAAGTAAAAAAACCACGTCATTTCATCTTTGTGGTTTATGGTTGAGTGACTCTGCTAGCTGCCTTCTACTTTTTCTGATCTTCTGACTAGCTTCTAAAGTGAATGTGAGCAGAGAAGAAACAGTGAGTGTTAATATCAGCTTTTTGTACTGCAGTGTCCTAATTAAGCCTTGGTCAATACAACTACTGTAATTGAATTCTATGTAGCTACATATGCATAGATTATATGGAATCTTGGGTAACTCTGAGAGAATAATAGGTAAGCACAGCTAAGCCTAACCATGGAAAAGAAAGCCCTGAGAGGTAATCCTATGTTTACTTTCTGAAGCTCACAGGGGTCAAAGATCTAACTCATTACCAGCAGGGACAGTATGATCCCTTCCAGGAACTATTTTAGCTGTAGTTATCAGCTATCTACAGCCAGTGTAACTGTTCCACCTGGTGAGATTAGCTAATATAGCAATGAGAAAGCTAAGCTTGTGATACTATAACTGACTGCTGGACATAGGCTGAGTGCTAGTGATGTTGATAAAAGCTTGGGATAATAGCTAATTCATCAAAATAAACTTTTTTTTCCTGGTACTTCTTAATTATAGCTGCATGTACTGATTTAGAATGGGGGGGTCTTTATGTTGTATTATGTTAGGTGATCTGGTGCATTAACTATAAAGATTCTTAAGATAATAGCTAGCTTGTTCCCTACAAGCAGCTTTGCTTACGATATCAACTACATGCATGTACCATGTGGCTTCAGTTTGTGATATGGCTTGGCATAAAGATTTGGTTCTGGACCAATTTTAGTCCGATGATGGAAATAATAATGTAGTCCATCACCTCTACTTCTGAATCAGCGTTTGTCCGTTCCTTTATTCTCCAAAGCCTATAATAACTTCTGTACAGGTACTATACCAAGGTGGGTTATGTGTAGCTCTATGGCTTTCTACTTTGAACCCAAGACCCAAGCCTAATTTATTTCCCTTCCCCACAAAGAAATCAGGCTGAGGTTCGAGTAGCATACAAACATTTAACAGCTATATGGCTTGATGTTATATAGAAGTGAATGTGTGAGAAGTAGCTAGCTGGTACCATTAAAAGTTGGTATAAATTGTGGTCTTCTATAACGTAATATGATAGTTAATCCATCTTCCTTGATGCTAAAATTTGTTATTCCAACAGAAGAGGATATAGTAGTACCATCAATTCTTCGAGTATACAGTTCCCAAATGCATCCTCGACTGAGATCAAACTTAACTCCATTAAGAATAGTGACAACGTAACCAATTTTGGACCCATAATAGATAACAGTGAATTCATACGCACTTCCATATTGAGTAACAGCAATTTCCATTATGTTCTGTGCTGATGCTCCAACCTCTGATGGAACTGACACATGTCTTGGTCCTGAGAAGTTGCTACAGTATGAGTCACTGTACTCTATTCTGTATTCAGTCCAGACTTTCTTACCCTAAACATGTTAATTTTATTAATAGCATGTCACTAATACTTAATACTACAGAGCTATATAATTCAGGGGTGTATCCACCACTCCGGTGGGTCCGGTTTTCACCAGACCATTTTTATTATCAATTATAATTTCATCCCATGCCTGCAGAGTTAGCTAAGTGATTATATGAACCTTCAAGAATCATGATCACATTAGCATCCTTCTGATAAGTGGGTAAAGGATAAAGTGGGCATGGTGATCCCATGCACAAGCACACCGGGCCACTCAAAATTCTGTGAATACACCCCTGTAATTCCTTCCCACTGATGTATTCTTAGTCAATCAAGAAGCTATGACCTGTAGGGACAGCTGCATGGATATGCTAGGCTTATCCCACTCTTCCATCTTCCATCCAGATTGACTTTCTGTGGATCTCAGCATCTCCCCTCTGAAGAAGCTACGTAGCTATAAACTGCAACTGTGTATAGCTAAAACTAACTAGCTACATCTTAATCACTATTACTGCATCTTGCTGAAAATCAATATTCATGCATGATAAATTTTACCTAGTACCTTGAACCATCCTTCACATATAACAGAATTGCTGATTAGAACAGATAGAGTGATGGCCAAGCCAATATTAGCAAAATGCTTCATTGTGCCAAAATCTGGAGCATTGTAGCTGTAGCTGAGAGAATACCCGCACAGCAATGTAATGAAAATTATCTATGCATAGCTAGCTACAGCTGATGAGAATATAATAATGTAGTTGTCATGTACACATGTACATAATTATGGCTATAAGCTGCTGATGGTGTCTGGTAGCTTCTATTATGATCAGCAATAGTTGACGTTGTTATTGCATGTAGCTACCACTGGCACTTTGGAACATAGCATTCATAATTTTAGTGCTGGACTCTCTATCTACTGTATGTATGTCTAATAAATCAGTCAGTGACATGCATGATATTAATTCTGGATGCCCACTGCTATAAGCCATACAAATAAACAATAATCAGAAATGCCTATAGGCATCAAGACAACAGTGAAATGCCTGCCATACACTGTCACATAGCTACATAGAGTCTCAGGGAGCAAACCAAGACAGCAGCAGCAAAATGGCAACCAATTAAGGTAGCAACTATACACACCACTAACTTGGACAATTCTATCACAGATAAAAACAATACAATACAACACAGCAACTTAATAAAGGCACAGTATGCAGCACCACACCCATGTCTTATCTCTGTACAACATTCCGTTAACTAAGTATATAGCTAAGACCATTTATGTGGCAGTTACTTCTGAGCGGGCTAAAAATGGCACTGTAAACAAAGTTTTCCCATGTGAAATACTGGGAAGTTCAGTCGAAAACCAAAGTCTGCCAGTTTGGCTTTCATGACTCCATCCAATAATATACTGTATTGTGGCACTATACAATATCACATAGCTAGACAAAATTCAATAAGAGACATTTCATTTCTAAATTACAAGGGGGTGAGATAGAAGCAAGGAGGAAATTCCCCCCCCCCCCAAAAAAAAAAATGCAGCCCTGGCTATTGTAATAATAAACTTGATTCACATGGTATATGCACTGTTATGCTACATGTCTCTCTTCAATGAGGAATAAAAGGATTGGGTATCATTGTTAATCTTCGATAACGTAACAGGATTGTTAAACCATCTTCATTGACAATGAAATTTGTTATCCCAACATAAGAAGGTATAGTTTTGCCATCAATTCTGCGAGTAAAAAACTGCCAATTACAACCTAGTGTGTGGTCATCAAATTCAACACCATTGAGTGACTTAATAACATAACCAATTGCAGATCCATAGTAGCCAGCAGTAAACTGATAGTCATGTCCAAATTTAGTCACAGCATTTTCCATGATGTTCTGTGCTGATACCCCTGTTAAAGAGTGAACTGCCACAGGTTTAGGATTAGTGTGGTTACCCCGGCAATGAAGATCATCATATTCTATCCGGTATAGAGTCCTAATGGGTTTTTCCTGCGATTCAAGAAAAAAATTGATAACGCAGGGCTAGCTAGGCCAAGGGCTAGAGGTACGTAGGGCTTGGGCTAGAGGTAGCACATTATGGACTTTTTTTATCTTCTGTACGTCATTCATACATATAGACAACAAAATGGGTTATCAGATGTATGTGAGATTGCCATGCTTGTCCATAGCTACATCTATAGGATATGAAATATGAATAGCTAGCTAAACAATGGCAATCAATCAACTTGGTAGCGATTACATTTTTGAATAATATGGGCAATTGACTTGATTACAGTGATTGCCTCGATTTCTGGGCTAAAATGATACGAAATCAACTCAATTTTAAGCAATTGACTTGAGATATTAAATATGATTACTTGATACATTCTCATCAAATCAATATTATTCTGTTCTAGATTTAAGCCAGTTTTTGGTGGTACTGAATAATACTGATATGCTCTATGTCTATCTATATTTAATTGATTTTGAAACAAAAGGCTTACCATATTATACTGAATTGCTATATAAATATACAACCACCCACATAATACGTACAGCAGTTGCTAGATACGTAGTAGATGGCCTGAATCAGAATGGGGTAGGGGGAGTGAAGGAGATAGCTAGAGATGGATACTGTGTAGCTATATAATTAGCTAAGCTTAAGTGCATGTGCACTTACCCTAAGCTGCCCTTCGCATACTCCAGAGTTGTTTATAAAGACTGAAAGAATTATGAAATTGCAGAGTACTCCAAAGTAGAATTGCATTGCTGAAATCAGCTATTAGCTAATAAAATACATTAAATTTTAATATATAGCTCACCTCTCAGTCAGCTTCTTGATCACAAGTGGATTAGCTGGTAATGTTCTGCTTATCTTAACTACCAGGATGTCAGAATAAGTAGAATTATGTACTATGGAAGATGTCAGAATTAATTGAGACAGTTTCATATTCACTGTAGCTGTATGACTGTGCATTATATGTAGCTATAAATGTGTGCTAATTGAGCTTCAAGGAAATGACCTCTAGTTACATGAGAGCACTATTATAATGCATGGGTTATTGTGTGCACAATTTCCATTATTATAGTTACCATAATAATTGTTATACATACATACAGTAGCTACATGCAAGTAATGCAGTAGATTTATAACCTGACAGTATAATTATTGTAATGCCTGTAGTTATGCATATTTGAGCTCCTTCTATATAAGCTCCTCTGGCAGACACATAATAGCTAGCTGCATGTGAGAAGAGAGTGATCAGTTCAAGGAATTGACCTTTTTAATAGCTATGTATACTCTCATATACAATAGCTACATCTATATTCCTTGCGTATAGTGTACTATATACCTATAGAGTTACCATCCCCTCTTTATCAATATGGAAGCTTTGTTTATGAGTTAATTGCCCGAGTCATGTATGGTGAAAGATGAAGTGTGCAGTATTTCTGACAATGTGAGCTCAGATAATCATGGAGGGAGTTCTCTTTTTCAGTGGTTCATAAATGGTACACATTGATTTAATTAATGAAAAAAAATACTTTTGTCAAGTGGTTGGACCAAACCATTTAGCTAAAGTTCACAGACCTCAAGTTTCCTAGTGATCGGAAAGTATGAAAAAATAAAACTATTATCATAATAGCTAGTTGATTTCAATCATGGCAATATAATTTTGGATAACTATGTGGAATCCTTTATTATCATAGCCACAAGGAAAAAATGAGATATACTGTGTTGCTATTAGCTACCACTGCTGATTTATAACCTATAGCTTTCATTTGTTGAATGCCCACTCTATACATGTAACTGAAACAATAGTTGACTACTATTACCTAGTGAACCATGTAATTGCAGCTATCCAAGATTAATAATTGTTGTGGTCTAAAACTCTTCATGATAGCTAGTTAGAGTTAGACTATAAGATTCCTCAAAGTAACCTTTTTTCTCAAGGTATGAAGGAGATTCATTTGCTGATCATGGGAGGGAGGAGGAGGGGACACACTTTGAATGTGAAATTATCAAACTCATGCATAATAGATGACTAGCTATTGCACAAACTAGCTACTATGAAAATATTAACGAGTTATCGTATGAAATTTAAAGAGATGCTGGCAATGGATGAGAGTAGCCTCTTAGGAAAATGTGCGTAAGTTAATCTTAGCAGTTTGAATCAGATAGCTATCAACCTCTCTAGGAAAATGATAAGTGATTCATAAACCTTTTTATGGTGGCCAAAGAAAGTATCATAGGAAAATTCATTTTCATGAAGAGTATAGCTGAGTAATTAAAACAGCATGCTGAGTAACACCAATTCTTGTAGGGGAAATTTTTCATAAATTTCAGTACTGCAGAGTAAGATCTATAATTATTAGTAGCTAGTTATATTATGTTCACAGTTGCATCTATCGTCCTGGTACAGCAGCTACACTTTCGTAGCGCTGTATTATGGTCAGTCCATTGTGGATGATGTGGAAATTTGTTATGCCGACTGGAGAAAGTATTGTGACTCCATCGTGCCTCCGAGTGTAGAATTTCCAGATGCAGCCTTTGTTATTTGCAACTCCATTGAGCTCTATGGTCTTATATCCAATAGCAGATCCAAAGTATGTGGCAGTGAATCGGTAATTCGATCCAAACTTTGTCACAGCATTTTCCATTATGGTCTGTGCTGTTACTCCCACATCTGAATAAACAGCCACAAAATCTGGACTGGACAGTTTGGAGCAGTTAGGGTCAGGATATTCAATCCTGTATTCAGTCCTTACTTTTTTCGCCCCCTGAATAATAATTATTATTAATGTTTGTTCCCAATGTTATGCTTATTTGCCACTATTATTATTATGCTAACAAGTAAGCAATAACAAATTACCCAGATCCATGCCTCAGCATTGCTTATCAGAATAATAGCAATTATAGCAGTGGCAATTACTCCAATATACTTCATCACTCTGCAAACTTTTTATTCTCTTTCTAACTTTTTGTTCTCTAATCAACCAACTATGAAAATCCTGTGCTAGCAGCAGTCTGGATTCTTTTATGGTTATAGTTACCTGTTTTATACTGTAAGGTATGCTAATTCCATTGGTGGGTGGGGTACTTCCTCACCCTGGATCTCACTTCCTATTACAGTGGAACCTGGTTAGCTAGCTATAGTTGTCACAGGTCACCTCTCTATAACAGTCAGGGGTCCAAGTCTTTTAGTGTACATTTCAACCTGAGTTAGCAAGCCACCTTTTTATAGCAGCTGTTTCTTGCTGGCCCGAGGGTGACCACTATAACCAGGTTTCACTGCATTGTATGCATGCATGATCCTCATATCTTAATTTAATCAACCCACTGATTTGCTAGATTAGCTAATGGGCTAATGGGCTGTGGCAAGCCATTATTATTGCAGTGCTGAGATTATTGGCGTAACGTAGCTATTACTTAATTATGATGAGATTCAAGAGTTATGGTCACGTAAAAAATATAGATTTCGATCTTCACTGACTTAAATGCAAACCCCATAAGAGTGCAAGTGTCATTAATTAAATAAACAAATGAATTAATAAAAAATAACTTTAATATTAAATACATTGTGGTGTGTAGAAATTAGATACTAGCTGGTGATCATTCGTAGCCAACTCTAATAGCAATGATTTCGTAGCTACATAAATTGGACCAGCTTGCACACTAAGTATGTGTAATTATTATTATTGGTCCTTATAGTGCCAAATAAAATCAATAAAGCTCTATATCTCTCTAAGTGCTACAGGTTGCTCAGAATTTATAATGAGTTGCTTGCAATAATCTGCTTGCTAGCTATGATCAATACAATGTGCTAATTAGCTGATAGCACAATAATGATTTATCTTGTTTACCTAGATTGATCGATTGATCCCCTGCACAGTCGATACATGCATGCTCCTTATGATTCATTAAGTTACATGTAAAAATACACTACCTTACATGCTAAATTATGAATATAGAGTTCCACAGTCACTAAGTTGCTGCTATAAGAACATGCATTCATGCAGCTGCAGCATCATGAGGTTACAAGCCACATGACTGTAATAGAAGGTACATATGGAAGTCCAGCATTATAAAGCCTATTCATCAACTTACAGTGCACAGTAGCTAATGCTAAAAAATCAATATTTATAGATTTATGGGCTAGCTATTTAATTTTATCATATCTAGCTAATAAAGGTCATAGTATGTCTGTTGGAAATAAAGGCTGGTAGACAAAAGGTGGTCAAATAAAAATCAGATCAACCGACACATTCCTTAGAGAAGGAAGACAATACTCTACCATTGCAGAAGAACATGCATGTAATATGACCCCCTCCCTTTAGTGTTCCCCCTCTCTGCTATAACGCCCAACCATATCTAGCTATATCTTTCTCACTCACTCCCTTCCCAGGATTCCCTTTAAGCACACTTATTTCCTTTATACTTGTGTCCTTCCTCCTCTTCCATGCACTTACATACTTCAGAGTGTGCTAGAGAATACCTTCCAAAACTAGATAATAACCAGGCCAATGATATAAATTGAAGATTATCAACTATTCAGCTTCATAATAGTTATTATTTAAGCTGCATTGTGATTTAATTGACTCAATTTGTATGCAGAGATATAGCAGGAAATGTTAGTGCTTCTTGCACAACAGCTCATTTTTGTGTATTCATTAAATCCATGAAAATTTCACCCCACAAAAAATTCCTACAGTGTCTTATACAATAGATACTACTACATTTTGGACAATTAGTTTTTATTTCAATTCATAATAACTCATGATAGCTAAACTACAAATAGTTATGTGCTACCCACTAGGTTGTTCCTTCATTTATTGCTATTGCTTTCAAGTGGTTGTAATTCCTCATAATCCAGGAAATCACGCCCAGAATCACCAGCTGTTCCGTACTGGAACTGATTGAAATTGGAACCTGAGCCACCATGTCTGCCACTCTGCTCGAAGCGAAGGACAATTGTGTATCCATTACCAGGAATAATATAATTTGTTACACCAACTGGTGAGGGAATCTCCATCCCATCTGGTCTTCTAAAATAGAACAACCAGAAGCACGATTTAGCAGGTAAGGATCCAGTTCCATTGATTTTATCGATGAAATATCCCAAACTGGAACCAAAGTATGTGGCAGTGAATTGATAGGCTTTTCCGTATACAGTGACAGCTTTTTCCATGACATGTTGAGCTCTCACTCTGTTCCATGTTTTCACTGCAACAGGATCTGGAGGTTTCGCACTGGTGCAAAATGGATCGTAGTCTATTATGTATGAAGTTCTGATAATTTTCTGCAATTAATAGTGGATAAACCTCTGAAAAATTGTACAATAATTAGCTATACAGATGACTGCTGAACTGCTAATACATTTACCTCCAAGAGAGGGAAAAAAGACAAAAAAATAGCCCAAGGTGTCTTTTATTGAGAGACTACAAGTGAGAGAGGAAGGCCTGGGAACGAGGCTAACATTAGTTGACTGATAATTACATAGGAAGTAGAGGCAATTAACTCTTCCCCCACTCCCCCCAGAAGGTTCATATCTGTGGCATATAATCCCCCCCTAGTTGAAAACATCTTCCTTCACATAGCTATAATTATTATGTAAATTACGTAGTAGAAATTAGAGCCATGTTTTGTACTGGTAATTAGCATAGCTTACTGATATCCATCCTTCACACAGTTCAGAATTACTGATCAAAATCATAAGTATGGCAATGGCACCTGCAGCTCTGCAACACCTCATTGTTCTTGGCGCTAGCTATAGCAATCATGTTGAGTAAATTGATCAATGAATGCATGCATGCAGCTAGCTATAGTATAAGTTCTTATAGTGCTAGCTATAAGGGTCATAGGGATGATGTATATGATCAGCTGAGACCCATTATAATTATACATAGCTAATAGCTATTTTACTCTACTATAATTTATACTTCTTACCACAGAATTCAGAACTTTTTCCTTGCTTGTTGAGTGAGTGAATTTTTGGGCTGCTACAATCATACAGGAAATAAAGTACACTGTCTATAACTAGCTTATATTATTGCATATTATATTAGATGGGTGGTTCATCGATGAACCCTACCCACCCACTCTTATATTCTGTTCCTTGCTAATTACTGGGTGGTGCATTTATATACAATTATTATGGTCATCTAGATTAAGTATCATATTCAATGTGCAGCTATGAGGATCATGCATGCAGCTGCAATTCTTTCACATGATGCTATTAGTTAAAACTTTTTATTTGAACTGTGATATAATAATTATCGACCATAAATCTGATCAGAAATAACAGAACAGAATAATAGCTGCATGGTTATAGACCACATGTAGTGGAACCACCATTGATTATAATCCAGGTGTCCTTTATACAGAGGTCAAGTCCTTTATTTAGAACTATAGCTAATTTTTTACTCAGAGCATAGCAGAGAATCAGGTTTTAATTATCAATTATTTTCTCCTCCCCTAGCCTGACCTAGAGTGGGCTGAGCCTCATTAATCAGGATCAAAGATCACTATTGCAGAAGGGTGCATGTGTGTTTGTGGGAGCTCTGATAGAACACTATATGTATTATTGCAGAAATCCTGTGAGGGTGTATGTTAGTGGGAGCCGATCTTGCTTTAGAAAACTCCTACTGGTAACTATAACATGAGCTAGAGTTAGCTATAATTATGTAGCTATACATACAAATAAAGGATTTTAAAAAGGGACAACCTCCCAACAAAGGGCTCTTTTGGGCCTCTTTTCCTATAGCATTAGTACAATTTTAACCTCCGAGAAAAAGATAAACTCTCTATATACAAAGGACAAAGTTGCTGATCGAAAGTGTCCTTTACTTGGAGGTTCCACTGTATGCTGTTAGCTTATGAGCCGAGATAATTAATGCTTGCTTGTTGAGGATTTAGTATTTAACTACCTATTTCCTGCACCAGCTAGCTAAAACTGACTTTCATTTGTATGATGACTGCACAGCATCTGCCCATTGCAGAAGTGGACATGTAATAAAGCCTTTGATGCAAGTAATGGTAGCTAACTATAATATTCAAAGCAGCTAGCTGAAATTACAATAATAATAATTGATTATTCAACTGTAGTGCATGCATGACAAAGAACTAGATTTGATACTCCATGCAGTGAGTGGTCATTTGGCCTATGTATTAAAGCTGTTATAACTATATTATTATTTGACCACACTGTCCTAATTACTGCAGGGTTTGTCCATAGCTCATTACAATGGTAAGCCCATCTTCAAGGATGTAGAAATTCGAAATACCAACTGGAGATAGGATGGTCTTTCCATCTCTCCTTCTGGTGAACAGCCTCCAGACGCAGTCCGAGGCGTTATCATTTGAGACACCATTAAGCTTATCAATGGAGTATCCCAGAGCTGCTCCATAGTATGTTGCGGTAAATCTATAGGCACTTCCAAAATCAGTCACAGCTTTTTCCATCACATGCTGAGCTGTCATTCCTGTCAGACTTTCCACTGCTACTTTATCCGGGGAGGAGACATAACCGTCAGTACAGTATGGATCGTCGTAATCTATCCTGTATTCTGTCCGTATTTTTTTCTGCATGTATTAAACAAGATATGCATGGAAATTAATAAAGATACAGTAGCAACAGGTATTATGTATATAGCTAGATTGGATTTTTAGCTATTGACTTTTAATAAATTTGGCTGCTATTGGCTTCTGGACGCTTGTTGCATGATATAAAAAATGCATTGTTGCTAGCTATTAAACTTTGATTCAGGTGGAAATGATTCCTTGTCCATTTCTCCATGCTTAGCTATAATAGCTCTCATGATTAGACTTAGACTGCATACAGTTTGACATAATAGCCCAGAATAAGGTTTAGGATAATTTCATCAAAGCACTATAAGGTTTATTTTAAAAGCTATAAAAAAGATGGTGTATATAATTTTATACCTAAAATACATAACCTTGCATAACTGTAGCTACTACACTGAGCTACATGCATGCTTGCTTTAATTCTAATCTGGCAAAGCTTAATCAGATAATAGCCAGCTAGAGCTGAAGCTAAATGGTTAGACTGGATTTGGTCTAGCTAATGATACTGTATAAATTTTTTGTGTTCTTTTCACACCACATTTTTATTATACATAATTACAAAAGCAAAATTATAGCTACATGCATGTTTGAATTCTAATCTGGCAAAGCTTAATCAAATAATAGCCAGCTAGGGCTAGAGCTATAGATGTAAAATGGTTAGACTGGATTTGGTCTAATGATATTTTTGTGTTCTTTTCACACCACATTTTTATATACATAGTTAATCACAAAAGCAAAATTATAATAGCTATCTAGCTAGCTACAATATCTTCCTTACCAATTTATAGCCCTCACAAAATCCAGTATGGCTGACCAGAAAGGCAAGGGCCAAGGTGGTGATAATAATCCCCAGACGCTTAGTCATCATAAATTTGCTGTAAAGAATAAACAGTTATTAGCTAACCTAGCTAGAAATATTTTAAATCTTACTCAGTCTTTCCCAGTAATTATCCAGGTATTTTTAGAAACTAAGTTTCAAGAGTAAGAAATGATTTAATTTTATAGCTATCTATACATTCCTGCATGCATTCCTGTCATGCATCTTATATAGCATGGAAATTAGAAACTGTATTAAAGGAAAACTTACAGGAATCTAGTGCTAGCTGGCTAACTACATGAAAGTTTGAGTCATAAGGACTTTTGCCATATGTACCCAGAAGTTAGACCTTTGTTGGCTGAAAAAAAAGGGGGGGAAACGGACAGGTTACATGGATTGAGTCCATGCATGTATTCCTACGCTTACACTGCTTCCTGCATTGTGCATGCTCCAGCCATGATAATGACTCCATTACCTTTGTCAATGTATGCAATGTCAATTTGTATCCATCTTCTAAGCCATGCTAGCTAATGCTTATCATCACCTCCCTCATCCCATTTTAAATTGTGTCCAATGTCGAAAAAAATTTTCAATCAAGCTAGCTATAATAGGCAATTTTTATCCTTAGCTTAAAAATTGCTATTCTTGATGGACCTCCCTTCCTCATTGATATCTGAAAATCTTGTAAATAGCAAATCGGCTAAGTTGGCTTGAGTTTAACACATGGACTTCTAGCAAGCTGATAATATACGAGTCAAATGACCTCGACATTAGTATGCTGGACATGTTAGTGCCAAGTAAATAGCTAGCTAATTGCGAAGTCTTGTCTATTGACTGGTGAACTAGGGAGTAGCTAGCTAGTTGGCTGGAAAATTATTTATTTGTATGGCTATAGCTAAAGTCGTACTTTTAACCTTGGGTAGACTGAGCATGTGCACTCATCACACAGCTAGCTACAGTACAGTGCTTGCATTTCCTGTAAAATGGAAGACCCTTTACCTAATTTCATTTTCATACACTTACATAATGGTACCCATGAGTCCGAGTTCTTCTGAAGGCAAAATAAATGGATGAAGTTGCCCCAGAATCAATAAGTACAATACTAGTATCATTTGAATGTCACTATAGTGCTATATATAACATTTAGTTCTGACTAGCTTATAAGATTACAAGAAAGGCAATGAGCTTTTCAGTTCATGCAGACGTTCTGTAAGCATCCCATTTTTCTGGGTAGGCCCTGGAAGCCAGGTATTTTGATTGCTTGCTACCCGATGCCGGTGTAATTATATGCCTGGTCACTAAAATCCAGACTATAGTCATTCTATAATAATACTTATAAGAGTAGTTACAGGTTACCAGTGTATCACGACGTTTAGTAGAGTTATCCTTCTCTGACTGACCTTATAATCATGACGTCACATGCAAAATCCCGCGCGCATGCGCATGCGTTGTCTGCTTACTGTAAAGGAGCAGCCATTAGAAAACACCTCCAGCATATTGACAAGCAATTCATTAGGGATTTGATGGCAAAATCACTAGTGATCCTTCAGATGTGTTGGAGTCTTGGTCCAGTCATCCTCTTCTGATGGAATCCCTTCCCTGGGAAAATTTACTCTCACTTCTGTACTTAACTAGTCTAGTTGCTAGGCCCTTTTTTCCCTTCTCAAAAAAATGAAAAGCAGTAGCAGCTAGACTAGCTAGTACTTAACAAATCCTGGAAAGACGACTTGTCTGCAGATAAGTTGGTGGATGTGTTTCTCTGCATAGCTATGGTGCTATGGGTGCTTATCATGGGAAGTTAAATCTTCTTTCTGGAAGAGCAATTTTTTAGGCATGTGTGACACCCAAGTGAAGCATCGTACCCCCCTTCCTTCAAGGTGCACACTTTAGCTAGTTCCCTATTGCCCTATGTATCCTTTGCATAAGGGATCGGCCGACTCTGTAGTTTACTATAGTGGGAAAATTAATTTACGTAGTTTTTAGCTTGCAAATGCCTTGTACTAAATAGCTATAGCTAAGTTACAGTATAACTAACAACATGATCAATGTATGTAGGTTTGCCATTTATTAGTAAATTCATTTTCATAGGCTTCCAATTTCACTGGCACTAGCTAGTTAGCAATCTACCATTACATCACCAATATTTTTAAGGGCATGAATCAAGAAAGCATAGCAACTTCAAACTGTATTTCCATATTGTTACATACTTTCATTTAGTTGCCCATAAAAGGCAAATAGCTAGCTATCAACTTTGGATAGTGTTATTATTTACATGGGAAAAGGTAACTAGCTAGCTAAAGATTACAGGGTGCATACACAATGTACATGATGCCTGATTTTAAGAAAGATATCAAGCTTCAATGTAAATCTTTGCTGCTCTGAAAGGTATTGCTACCTTTTCCTATAAGTGCTATCCTTCCACTTCGAAAGTTGAATCTAGCTAGGTGTCTTTATTCAATGAAAACTGTATACCACCTATTGTGCCTGTCCTATTGAATCATACAGCCTTTCACCTTTTCATTTCAGCACTAAATTTTTTTTCCAGAGCAATGAAATAAATTTTGTGAGTATAAAATAAACTTCCTGTCCATGCAGATTTAGCATACACATAGCTAGCTACACATACGTATGCTTACACATATCCATGTCAGTGACTATAAATTCTAGCTAGTTCTTTCATCTCCACAGTGTTGTATATATAATCATGTCTGCTAAACTTTTCTTGCTGTTACTAATACTTCATCCTTCTAACATCAACTCAGAAATGGTTCAAGAGAAAAAACCCAAAGAAAGATGTCCTACATGGTATCAACTCAATTCTCTGGGACAGTGTAAGTGTGGCTATACTTTAGGAGGAAGAATACTATGCAAGTCGAATATGAGAATTGAAGTGTTCAGTTGGCAGTGTATGGGTTACGACAATACCAGTAAAATCACAGTTATTGGAAAATGTCCTTATGCAAAAGGATGCTACAATAAAAAGTATTTTATTGAACAACCAAGTAATGAAATTGAGTTAAACAAATTCAATTGTGGCTGGTTGAATCGTAGTGGTCTCTTATGCAGCACCTGTAGTGATGAGTCACTGGGAGTTGCAGTATTGTCCTATGGCTATGCGTGTACTAAATGTCTAGGGAGTTTCCATGGATGGTTGCTTTATTTCACTCTTACTCTAGTTCCAATAACATTATTCTTCCTCATTGTCATATTCTGCAACATTCGTGCAACAGCAGCTCATATGAGTGCACTGATATGCATAGGACAAATAGGAATGTTCACTGTTAACTTTCAACCAAGTACAATTATGAACTCACAAAATTATTCCTATCTAGTGAAACTTCTTGTAACGATAACAGGTAGCTATTTGGAACTTGGATTTTTTCCGCTATATTTACCCTCTTTTCTGCATCAGCACGAAATACTCGACATTAAAGGTGATCTCTTTTGAATATATAATTGCCTTTTATCCACTGATTTTGGTCATATCTACATACATAGGCATAGAGTTATATGACAGAGATTACAAACTGTTAAAAGCTGCTTGGATGCCTTTCAAATCGTGTTTAATATTCGTTCAAAGATACTTTAATGCTGATATTAATACGAATGCAAAATCTAATCTGATAAATGCACTTGCAACTTTCATCACACTGGCTTACTCTAAAATACTCTATACAAATTATGCTATTTTTAGTTCTAACAGATGTATAAGACTAACGGACAGCATTTTCAAGCCAATAATATTATGACAAATTATGTACTTTATAATGCTTCAGTGCCATACTTAGATGTGGAGCATAAACCTTACTTTATATTAGCTGTTATTATCCTTACAACATTCAATATCTTTCCGATAATTCTTCTATTTGCATATCCCACTAAAACCTTCCAGAAGTTACTTGGTTGCTTCCCTAGAGCTCGCTGGGACTATCTTCACATATTCATGGATTGTTTTCAAGGCTGCTACAAGAACGGAACTAATAACACCCTGCTATGTCTCTGGAATCTACCTGCTCATAAGATTGGTTTACCCTAACTTGGGTATGATCTTCCACAGTAAATTTAACATTGGTAGTTATCTTCAACTACCTATGATCATATTCCTGTTTGGAGTTTTATGTCCCTACACTATAATAAATTGGATCTAGGATTTTTTGGACTATCAATACTGGCAACACTTATATGTGATCAATACATAAAACAGTTGCCAGGTATGATAATATATGTAATGGCTTGTGTACCAACTGCTTATACCTTATTTCTGCTCTTGTGTGGATTAGTCACTATGCTATGTCCTGGAGCTATATTTAAAGTAAAAAAGATGCTTGGGCTCCAGTTATAATGACTTAACAGCTCATTAATATTAGCTTGCTTTCTACAAAAACTTGTTACCTTCTCTGCCTTTATTTTGTTATTGTTGTTGATGATGCTGTTGTTGTTGATGTTGTTGATGTTGATGATGTTGTTGTTGAAGGGTGGGGAATTATCATACTTTTGCTAATCAATATTAATTATGCTGGCTATGATACATACATGATCTCCCAATCAAGGTTAATGCACTTTCATACTGTATAACTTTGTATCTATAGTTCATACACTTGGCATTTTGAGAGTCTACAGAGGTTGTCCTCCTGTCCTCCCTTTGGAGATAAAACACACTGGGAGGATAAGTATTGGGTCATCCTTTGCAGTGTCCTCTTCTTGAAGGGTAGCTCCTCATTGTTTGTTCCTATGAAGCATTCCAGTAGCTCGCTGCTGGCCACACACACACACACACACACGCGCGCGCACGCACGCACGCACGCACACCATTAGTAGAACACAAAGCATCACAAAAAACATGTTTTCTTACAACTTTATCAATTCTTTTATTAAACTCAAAGATCAGCAGATACGGTGGTTCTGATTCCATATCAGTTATATATTCTATGGAACCTGCAATAAAGGTTCTCATGGTCTTTGCCTCCAAAAAAATCAATCCACTCCAGCTTTCAATATGCACATATATCTAATGAAGCAATCTCATCATGCACTATATAGTAACTGGCTAACATCTAACCACATTGATCAGAATCATCAGGCTCGCCCCACAATGCACTGTAATTATTGTTCATTCCTCATTGAAATCATATCTCTGCATGGGTGTGATAGTAATTTAATTGAGTGAATGTATTTTCTATAGGATGGTTATGTGATCTATATGCAAGATGTATTGATGCTTAAGTGTTTTGAATTATATTGTAAATGTTTGCACACTAATTCAGTCCTAGTCTAGCTGCTAGGCCCTTTTTTTCCCTTCAAAAATAATGAAATAAAATAAACGCGGGAGAAAAAGGGCCTAGCAGCTAGACTATGTCCCTCCCCCCCCCCCACACACACACACACAACCAGGAGCTAGCCAATGGGTTGGGAGATTAATGGGACTGAAACCCATGGTTTAGTGTTGATCGGATTGGGTTCTCCCCTGATGACTGGTATCAAATGCTGACTGACTCGGATCAATGGGAGTGTTAGGCTTTACTATATAAATAGGCTGTAACTTGGTCCCATCAGCAGCGCAGTGGACAAGATCATTTCCAAAGTTATATTTTTATTTTCATTTTTTGTTTCTGCTTAAATAACACCCTCAAACACACACACACACACACACACACACACACACACGCACACACACGTTAATTTCCTTCCACCCTCTCTACTAGTATTGCATGGACCAGACTCTCACATAGCTAGGACAGTGAAACCTCTCACTCACTTACTATTAATTTTTTGATGACATTAATGAGTGTAAATAAACTTCCTGTCTAGATGTCACTAGCAGTGACTATAAATTCTAGCTATTTGATGGTGATCTTTCAGCTCCAATATATACTACAATCATGTCCACTAAACTTTTCTTGCTGTTAGTAATACTTCATCCTTCTAACATCGACTCAGAAATGGTTCAAGTGAAAGAAGCCAAAGAAAGATGTCCTACATGGTATCAACTCAATTCTCTGGGACAGTGTAAGTGTGGCTATACTTTAGGAGGAAGAATACTATGCAAGTCGAATATGAGAATTGAAGTGTTCAGTTGGCAGTGTATGGGTTACGACAATAGCAGTAAAATCACAGTTATTGGAAAATGTCCTTATGCAAAAGGATGCTACAATAAAAAGTATTTTATTGAACAACCAAGTAATGAAATTGAGTTAAACAAATTCAATTGTGGCTGGTTGAATCGTAGTGGTCTCTTATGCAGCACCTGTAGTGATGAGTCACTGGGAGTTGCAGTATTGTCCTATGGCTATGCGTGTACTAAATGTCTAGGGAGTTTCCATGGATGGTTGCTTTATTTCACTCTTACTCTAGTTCCAATAACATTATTCTTCCTCATTGTCATATTCTGCAACATTCGTGCAACAGCAGCTCATATGAATGCACTGATATGCATAGGACAAATAGGAATGTTCACTGTTAACTTTCAACCAAGTACAATTATGAACTCACAAAATTATTCCTATCTAGTGAAACTTCTTGTAACAATAACAGGTATTTGGAACTTGGATTTTTTCCGCTATATTTACCCTCCATTCTGCATCAGCACGAAATACTCGACATTAAAAGTGATCTCTTTTGAATATATAATTGCCTTTTATCCACTGATTTTGGTCATATCTACATACATAGGCATAGAGTTATATGATAGAGATTACAAACTGTTAAAAGCTGCTTGGATGCCTTTCAAATTGTGTTTAATATTCGTTCAAAGACACTTTAATGCTGATATTAATACAAATGCAAAATCTAATGTGATAAATGCACTTGCAACTTTCATCACACTGGCTTACTCAAATACTCTATGCAAATTATGCTATTTTTAGTTCTACACAGATGTATAAGACTAACGGACAGCATTTTCAAGCCAATGTGACAAATTATGTACTTTATAATGCTTCAGTGCCATACTTAGATGTGGAGCATAAACCTTACTTTATATTAGCTGTTATTATCCTTACAACATTCAATATCTTCCCAATAATTCTTCTATTTGCATATCCCACTAAAACCTTCCAGAAGTTACTTGGTTGCTTCCCTAGAGCTCGCTGGGACTACCTTCACATGTTCATGGATTGTTTTCAAGGTTGCTACAAGAATGGAACTAACAACACCCCAGACTATCGCTATGTCTCTGGATTCTACCTGCTCCTCAGGTTGGTCTACACTAACTTGGGTGTGATCTTCAGTGATTTTAACATTATTTTTCTTGAACTACCTATCCTTCTTATGTTCGTATTCCTGTTTGGAGTTTTATGTCCTTACAGAAATGATCTCTATAATAAATTGGATCTAGGATTTCTTGGACTATTAATACTGGCAACACTATGTGTTATATGTGATCAATACATAAAACAGTTGCCAGGTATGATAATATATGTAGTGGCTTGTGTACCAACTGCTTATACTTTATTTTTATTCTTGTGTGGATTAGTCACTATGCTATGTCCTGGAGTTATCTTTAAAGTAAAAAAGAAGCTGGGACTCCAGCTATAGCTAATTATAGTAGCACTATAGTGATATTAGTTGTTTTTGTTGTCGTTTTAATTGCTTCTTGTTGTTGTTGTTGTTGCTGCTGTTGCTGCTGTTGTTATTGCTATTAAAAATTTACCAGTTTGAATTTTTAAAATGGATGATATTCGATTTCTACATGTCACATTTAAGGATTTCGTAAGACTCCTGTAACAGTGGAACCTCTAAATATAGGATGCAGTTGGGCCATTTTGTCTCTGTCATGAAATTATTCTCTCTAAGGAGGTAGCTTGTATGGTAGCTAAAGCATTTGGGACCTTGAAGTTTGTCCTTTGAAGACAAGTGTGTCTTCTTCTTGAAGGGTCTTTCATCAAAGGTTTCACCGTATTCACATCACATTCACTGAGTGAGTGAGTGAGATTGAGTAGATAAGAATGTTATGAAAATAAATACTATGTGGAACACTTTCTTGGAATTTCACTTTCCCACCTACCCTTATAGCTATAGTTACAATGCAAGTGATAGATTCCAAGAAAGGTGTTTCATGATATCAGCCACATCTGCTGAAGATTGATATTCAGAGGAGTCAAAAAGTTGTAGAAAAACAAAACCTGTTTTCGTGATGCTTTGTGGTCTCGATGTTAAATTGTGTGTGTAGCTATAACTACAGTGAAAGTACTATAGCTGGTAGAGTAACTGCTATGCCTACGTATTTTCATTATGAAGCTCTAAATAAGCAAGTTCTTTCCTTGAAGCACTTCTATTGCACAGTGCACTGTATGGTAGATAGTCATACTCCAAGACTGTCACGCTCTCCTCCAATTTGGCCACAATGACGATAACCATCTCAATGTGATGGCTAAAAGAATCCTTCAGTAATCTTGATGGTCTATAAAAGTATTAGCACTAGCTACTAGTTATCTACTCTAGTTATCTACTCTAGTTATTTAGTACTCTTTGTATACTTAATTGTTCAATTTCAGCTGGTCCCTAAGTATTGCTCTATCAGAGAGCAATATCTCCATGTAGGGATAACAAGAAAAATGGCTGCTTGCATATTGTGGTTCTTGAAAACCATTTCAGACAGATCGAGCTAGCCTGCTACAGTGCAGAAATGCAGGATGCTTTTTGGGACCCTCTACAGTAATAGGAAATTAATGTGATGCCTAAACCTCTTATTCCATACATTTCCTATGATTATTATTTCACTACCTTCAACTGGAGAGAGATAGTGTGTGCATGCATGCATGCGTGTATGTATTTGTGTGCATGTGTGTGTGCATGTGTGTGCATGTGTGCCAAGAGCCTAGGTCCATAATGTGTACATGTACATGTTAAATAAATTTTTATGACTAAAAAAGGAATAGCAATAACTAAATGGAATGACAGAAAATTCTACTAAGTAGCTAGCTAGTAATAATGATGTACTACACGACAGGCTTTCAGCTGTCTATAAAAAAATTAACAAGACTAAGCTAGATACTTAATGAAGTTAACACTAGCTTTATAATAGCTATACAAATTGATAATATGTTCTACACATTAATAGCAATATTACAGGGTAGCAACTTCACTTGAACATAACGCCATCTTCATTTCCATATAACCAGCAGAAGACTGCAGCCTTTCATCCAGCAGGGAAGACAGTTCCTTAAAAAGTGGTCGTTCTTTAGGTGAAATCCTCCAACATCGGCACATGATATTATACCTGCATCAATCAAGACATCATGTGCCCACAAGGTGTGAGGACCCTGAGGGTGTGGTACTAGCTATCTCCACCCAGTTAGTACTACTACAGAGAATGTTCTGTAAGCAGTGGACTCAGAATAGAAGGGGCCGGGGGGGGGGGGGGGGGGGGGGGGGGGGCATGGCCCCCAACTTGATAGCAGGGGATCTGGCCCTTCATAAATTCACTGCTATTTTCATCAATTGCCTATATGCATCATGTGGTGTAAAAATAATTATCTTGTATGTTTTCTTTTAAGACTCTTCCCCCCTCCATTGGCCAATTTAAAAACACTTTGAGCTACTAAAAATTACTTACATTTTTTGTGTCATCATTGGATTATTGGGATATTCCAGCCTCATTCCTTTTCTCAGCAACCCTGGAAGGTCGATGGCATCCACTGCGGGGTATGGAGATCTTCCAATACTGAACACTTCCCAGCAAGTGACACCAAAGGACCACTAATAATCAAACAAGTTTTTAAAAAGTGATCTGTAGGTAGGCCTTGACAATATCATGCTTGTAGCTACGATTACTCCTTTAGGTAGGCATGACTCACAACTTCCATAGATAGTGTGAAGTCATGTAGTATAGGTAGCATCCATTTGTGTATATGTGCAGCCATTTAATTTATTCTAGCTTCGTTCCGTATACCTACCACATCAGACTTTTGTGAAAAGTAGCCATCCATGAGACTCTCCAGAGCCATCCACTTGAAAGGAAGTCTCACGGGGTCTCCTTTATCCTGCTTGTAATAGCCAGTGTTGTAGATATCCTCAGCTAACCCAAAATCAGCTACTTTGATTTGACCCTTATCATCAATCCTATACACAACCATACATGCATGATTTAAAAGGGAGAAAAGAAAATTAACATCTCACAAAAAAATCACTAAGCTAGACCAATAGCTACATTGCAAATCATGATGACTTCCATTATTATACATGCTACTAACTCCATTATGTTCACCACCAGTGACATAATTATATTGCCATTTCACACCTTTACAACGTGATTATGGTAGTGGAAAATTTTAATGGCATACATGCAGTTTCTAGCAGCCAGGTCTCGATGTATGACCATTTGTGAAGAGAGATACTCCATCCCATGAGAAATTTGGAGACAGAATTTCAACAGTAAGTTCCTCACAGGAGTAGTCTGCATAAAAATAATCAGCTACCTATTCCAGCTACAAAGCTTTAATGACCAACTGAAAGAACCATGCAAAATTCATTGTATTATATATCTTTTCTTATCTAGCTGGTGATTCACTTGATCAGTCTCTGCATCATGATCAAGGTCCAGATTCTTCCTTTCATTCTTCAGGTAATTGAGCAAATTTCCATTTGCCATATATGGCAGGATAATGGATGGCCCTTGGGTTACACTAGCACATACTCCCACGAGGGTCAGGATGTTAGGGTGGCACAGATCATGCATCTTTTTGATTTCAGAGATCATGCTCTCGACACTGGAGAGTGTCAGGATCCCTATAGAGACATAAAAAGTTATTTCATTATTATAATATAATTATATAGGGTTATAAATTATTGGTCAGTTCACGTTGAAAGAAAAGAAACATGTAATTACGTACACTATTCTCTCCATTGAAGTGACCTAACTAAGGACACCTTGCATGCAAGGCTTTCACTATCAGTCTTGTATCCCTAATGCTTGGCTGCCTCCTTTATGGCCATCGATCAGAAACATCATATCTCTATCCAGACGTCACTAATTAATAAGCATGCTGATTTCAAAGCTTGCAAGGCTTTCAGTCTGTCGTATCCGAATGCTTAGGCCTTAGCTGTTTCCTCTGCAGCATCTCTAATCACTTGAACAGCCATCATATCTTCTATCCAGACGTGGTTAGGTTTTTGTGGTTAAATAACGTTGTTAGTTAGCATGTGGTTAGTTGATCAGATTCTGGTGCTAGAAATGATCAGGTATGCTGGAGTCACCAGACTCCTTGGGTTGGTAAAGGGTCAGCTACGTCTGACTAAGTATAATATTGACCTTTGAGAATTTTCACTGCAACTTCTTCTGTATAAGTATTGAACCCATGGTATTTCACTAAATGAGCTTTATAGACCATCCCGAACTGACCTAGAAAAAGAAGTACCCATCATGAATATCAAAAGAAGTACCCATCATGAGTATCATGTATGTAGTATTTTCAAATAAATTTTTCTATTCTTACCTCTGCCTAGGGGTATATCTAGTATTCTGATATCACTTGATGGAATGATTAACTTGGGAGGTAACTCTCTCGCAAGCTCATTGATTATTTCCTCTGCATAATATTATATCATCAACATTATAATAGCTACTGTAATTATTATGAATATTTAATTCACGGTCTTGTCTTTCTTCTTTAGCTTTATATTCAATCTCCCTCATCTCAATCAAGAGCTTGTTTTGTCTCCTCTTTGAGCGTTTTTGAAGGAAGAACAGTAACATGATGGTGAATGTCACACAACCAAGGAAGATGAATGACGTTGTAGTCAGTACAGCTGGTAAGACCGCACTTGGAGGAATAGTAGAAGTCTGAGACAAGGCAGCATAAAGGAGTGTCTTATTCAGAACATAGTTCAGATTTCGACCTATCCTGACCTACATGTAACAGCATGCATATCCATGTAATAAGCATGTCATATATGAATTATGACATGGTTATAACTATAACTATGACTATTTTGATGCACCATTCCTGGTGTAAAAAGTACACTAGAGAGTAGGTATGCTAATACATTCACTATAACACATCAAGCAATGAAAGACCACACACTACATATGTAACTGTATAATAATGTGATGGAGATGCCTATGGCTGAACTGGAGTACATGCTGTACTTACAGTGACTATAGCTCCTTTACTTTCATCAAGTTCAGGATTTGTTGGAGCTGCACAGAGTATCTGGAAAAGCATTATACTTAATAACTGGCATAGTTTCTTTGCTTCATCAATCTTTCTTGACTCAAGTTAAAGGTATTTCATTTAGTTATGCATGTGCAATGCAGCCTGTTAAATCTCTAATTTGGAAAGATATATTGCGTGATAGAGAGCTAAAATCCATAAGTACTTATCAACATAACATTTTGTTGCAGTGCTTCCAGTAAAATGTTGCCATAAAAGAGCTAATTTTGAAAAAAAAATGTTGTAATTTACTAGCCAGTAGCTATCATCCAAACCAACCCGATTATGGTGAAACTGAAAACTATGTACATGCATGACACTGTGTCCAAAACCTCATATTATTATGTTGGAATTAGTTTGGACAAAAATGTACTGTCTAAAATGCTAGTGTTAATGGGTGAAATAAATTATAATTGTGGTGAGGTAGTACTGACCCTACTTTGCTCTGATCATCAAGTCTTGAGACAATATGACCCCTTTTTGGTCCCATAGTAGCTACAAGCTATCAAAAAGGTTTACCTTTTGAGCTGCAACATACTGTATAAGCTGAATCCGATCACATAATTACTTTTATTAGCTACCTGGTTTGGTGTTGATCCATCTCTAAGATTACCACATTCAATTCCTCCAATGGTAATTCCTATTTCATTTTCATGCACTGAGTCCAGATTTTGTCCCTATAATTTGTACAGCAAAAGACTTAGATTGCTAATTATCAGCTATAGTAAGAAATAATATAAGCCATTGCTATCTCTTGAGTAAAATTACAATAAGTGGGTAGCTCTTAGCTTAGCTACCGTAAATCTGGAAATTTTCGCGTAAAATATCTTCGCGTTTTATTTTTTCGATGCGTTTATTATTCGTTTTTTGAATCACCCGCGAATTATTTTCAACAATGAAAATTTCGCTACTAAATCCAGCTGGAGAAAAATGGCGGTAAGTGCTAGCGCAGAGTTCCAGATCACTTGCTGTGTTTGTGGCTACCATGTGTACCGTGACATGTGGGATAGTCTAGGTGAAACGCTAGAGTGTGAGGGAGCCAACGAATGAAAAGGACAGGTACACGGTGGCAGTGAAGAAATCAGGTACGATTGTAGGACGTGATCGAAAGACTATCTCGAACTAACTAACTCTGCCTCTACTTCACAATTCGCTCGAGCAATAGCCCGAGAAGACCTTCAAATACTTGGAGAGCTAGAGACTAGTACGCAATGCAATGTGCTTCCTACCGTATATATTTTCAATATTTTAATAATCCGTTGTAGAAAATATTTCACGTGTTTAATTTTCGTTGTTTGAGCCAACCGCGAATTATTTTTAACAGCGAAAATTTCCAGATTTACGGTATATCATAATTTTAGATCAAAAGGTATAATTCTTGACTATAAGCTCTTGGCTTATATCAGTACTCCTACATGATCAAAAATCATGAGTGTATAGAGAGAAGCATATTCAGATAGTTACAAGAATGGGAATTAGCTATGTAGCTATTGAGTGCAATTATACATACAACCATCGAAAACTATTCTGGCATGCATGCAGAACCAGCTAGCTACCTGTCAAAATGTAATTATTAAGAAGTATACCTAAAGCAGGATCAAGACTCACATTTATCTGCACAACATATGAACGATTTGATACAGAGTTGGTGATGAGAGTAAAATCAGAAGGGTCAGGTTTCACAGACAATATGAAGTTTTCATCATTAAAGTCTGGTGTTTGAATGTCATCCATTATCAATCTGTACCTGACTCGACTTGAAGTTGTGACATTAGGTACAATACAAGAGACAGTTTTATCATCACTGGTTGAGCATGAGGACTGGAACAATCAGTAAAATATGAGCTCTTTAAACATATGATAGGATGTATACCGACAGGATGACTACTCACTTGTGCTTCTTGATCACCAAAGTACAGTTGAGGACTCTGAGAAACGTTCATACCAGTGCCAGTAAAGTTGATTCTAATCCCACCACTGAATGCAAATGCATAATAATATGGTAGTTATAATTATAAGATTATTCAATAGACAAAGCACGGGAATAGAAAATCTTCAACTATAGCTTCTCCCAATTTTATGCATAAACTTACGAGGGTATAGTATTTTTAGGCCGAATACCAATGAAAATGGGGTTTTCTCTATATTCAAACTGAACACTTGAGTTGATGAGTTCTTCATCAATTTGAACACTGAGGAAACCAGAAGAGATAGAAGCAGAGGCCGCACTTCTACAAGTAATTGTAGTGGCAGTCCTGTTCCTACAAGTACATTAAGGATAAAAGTTCTATCACTTTCTGGCTGTATGAAACTAGTTAACTGTGCTAGCCATAACTAAACCATCTTCAAAAGCATCTGCTTAACTCACAAGACTGTGCAGTCTGGTCCAGCTTCTCCATCCTCTGTTGTGTCTAATCCAACAATGGCAATTGTACCAATGTCAAGTCCAGTACCTGTAATTGTCAGTACACTGCCCCCTGAAATCAAGATCAAGATGGGATAAAATTATGACTAGCCTATAATCTTTTACCATATTTTTTAGTTATTCAAGAAGGATCATAAGAGCTCAGCTACATAATTTGTGTCTATATACTAGCATAATCATTTTCCCTATGTACCTGCAATGGGACCGAATCTTGGCTTCACACTGGTGACTGAGGGAAGCACCACCAAAAAACCTATCTTAACACCACTTCCAGTACCAGATGTCCTGAATAAGGTTATCTCGATCTCCTGAGTTCCCTCTTCCATACCAGCACCAGTACGACAGAAGACTCTCCTACCAGATATGTAGTAGTTCCTATTTACAGGTGAGCACATCTCTCCACTAATTATTATACTGCTATTTTTAAAATCATCAAAAGTCACTCCGAGATCAGTTCCATGGATTTCTATTACTGAACCCCCACTAGGAGGGCCTGATGTGGGTGAAAAGGATGTGATATTAGGATTAGGACATTCCATTCCTGCAGTAATGAAAGTGGAACCATTGTGCTCCTCGAGAAAGGAGCAGGCAACATTGCTCCATCCACAGTTGTACCCTGGAGTGGCCCTACTTCCGACACATGAGGAACAGTCCATCCCTAACTCATTGCAGTTGTAAAGGATCACTGTAATATAATACACAAAGAAGAAACTTGATGGCAGAGTTTCTAGGGTTTCTTATTATTGGGGAAGAAAGTAGCTACACCCACTTTTGAAGCCACATAGCATACACACTGCTAGTGACATAGTATTCTTGTGGCAAAACATTAGCTATGTGGCTAATAAAACCTGTGAATGGTTCTAATATTCACCCCATATCCTACTTTACTACTGCAATAAGCTATTAATGGGATAATTATTATGAACCAAACACCATAATAATAAGGTCTTTTTTCTTATAGATTATCTTACCACTTGTAGTATTGAGAGAATCAATAGTATGAGTTACATCTGGTCCTACCCAAGCAATACTGATAGCAACATTTTCCGAAATGTTGACACAAGACAAGACCTAAAAGAAATTTCTTTTTAAAAAAAATTTTTTATACGTAATTAGAACTGCACACACCTTGTTATCAGTGACTTGACAAGTGATGGAAGTTTCATTATTCCTCGTAGCATTAAGTATCATATCTCCAATTTTACATTTGTAGCTAAAACCAGGCACCTGGATAATAAAATCAAGAGGAATCTCTGAAATTATTTTGGAAAACTAAGAGCTTTTAAAAAAGGATTGATTCTTGAAAGCTGGTGAAAAAGGAGCAAAAGATTGAGTATAATTGTACCTGTCACACATGTATTCTAGGAGGCTACACAATCTATGATAAATACACATGCTGCAAAAGAATGTTCCTGTCCACTTACAACTACTGGTAGATTCCTGGTGGCAATTTGAAGCTCAGTTTGTCCATGGGTGTGCAGAGTGTAATAACTGGTGCCTTCTGCAAGATCCAACAATGGACACACACTCTTGGCAGACATCCTTGTATCAAGCTATAAGAAATAAGGGGAAAAGCATTTCGTGAAATGAAAAAAGATGTAGGGATGACCACTGCTCAAAAAAGTAAGGAAACAAGAAGGATGGAAATGGGATCAATCATTGTTCTGTATATCCAGCCAACAATCCCTACATATACGTACATTACTGCATTATAATCTGAAGCTACCTGACATATATGTAGGGATTGTTGGCTGGATATACAGAACAAAGATTGATCCCATTTCCATCCTTCTTGTTTCCTTACTTCTTTGAGCAGTGGTCATCCCTACATCTTTTTTCATTTCACGAAATGCTTTTTCCCTTACTTGTTCCTGGTCTTTTTTATGGTTTTAGCTATGTATAGAGTTCATTCCTCTATGTGTATGCAGGGTTCTCCAATAGTTCTCCAGCATACCAGCCCAATCATCAACGAGTCAAGGTGTTGTGTTATTGTTGAGCTATACTTGGTCGAAGGAAGATGCTTAAATAGAGTCTACCGTCGTGAATCTAAATCCCCGAGTCGATACAGTAGTCTATCATCATTATCTAGAGCTAGCTAGCTAGCTAGAGACAGCTGAGTAATATTATAATTTCGAATAATTGGATATCAATCAAATACAAGCGCATGCGTATTATAGAAAAGATGGCTTCCTAATTGAATTAGTCGAGTGCTGTGCTCCGTAGTGTCTCCTTTTTCATCGACTCTTTCGAGGATCAACGAGTAGAAAAGATCGTAGTTCGTAGAATTTGGAGTGGATTTATCCTGAAATCATAGCTGTAGCTTGAGTGGTTCGCGTTGTCTAAGAAGAAGAAGAATAATAATAATAGAGAAGAAGAAGAATCCAGCGATTTACCTGCTTGCCGTATTTCTGAAACGGTAAGCTCCCTGGTCCTGAAACTTGGACTGCACATTGTAGTAGGCTCTAGTAGGCTGGATAATCATTCACAGTAGCTTTTGTTAGGTCTAAGTGGGGGAACTAGAATTTCACTTTTGTATTAGTCTACAGGCGGCGCGCGCGGCCGTCCGAGTCAGTCATCCCTACATAGAGAGTGCTACCGCACTCTCTGATAGTTATCTGGCTTATTGGTATAGTTTTTAGCTACCTGTAGGAACTTGCTGGAGTTTGTACAGTCCTGAGCAGTTTCTCTGCATATTTGTTTGACAACACACCATCCACAGGCATTCCTAGTCTCTACACACTCACTGCAGCTGCGTGTAATTATGAAGTATGGTACATATTTGTGTATCAAATCAGCTATATTTTTGCTTCACCTTCCAGCTGCCATACATTGGTAAATAGTTATAGCATTCTTAGTGATGCCAAAAGGCACACCAATCAGTGAGCTATAAAAGCCAATATCCAACACAGTAACTGCAAGTGAGTATACAATGAAGGCCCAATACCTTATTTCAATGAATAATGATCATGATACTATAGCTACATACCAGTGTGAACTCCATCACCCTCTAGATCCCTTTCGGTAATGTTACACATATACAATGTATTCCCTTTAATCTGTTCTGCTGGTACAGAGAAGTTAAATCTCCCTTTACTGTCCTTGATGTAACACCAGTAGTTTTCATCTTCAAGTTCAGCAGGTAGCCCAGGACCTTCAACTGACACAGTCACCTGAGGTTGGGAGAAAGCAAAACATAATGATCATGTGTCTCCTTGGGAATATGATCCTGCACACAAGCTACTGTTATGTGAAGATGAAATTGGACTGTTCATTGGTTATAGCTACAGTTAGACCAGCACTAAGACTTACTAACTGCTGACTGTCCAGAATCAACTGTTTTGGTGAGAATATGCTTGCAATGCAGTGTGCTTCAACATTAGCTGAGGAGTTGGTGGGAATCCACCTTGCGCTGAAGTTGAAACTTCCGTCCTTACACTGCCTTTGCAAAGAGCACTTGTCTTCTACCACACACCACCCGCAAAAAGGGTTGCCATTAATAATACAGCTGGAGCAGTTTGAATTAGTATTGCAGTCATCCAATGGAATTCTGAACACCTGCATCATCATTATTGCTAAAGGCATACATGCATGCAGTGTACGTACATTGCTGATGAGTTTTGGTGGTCAGAAAGGTTAAAATCATGATAGTTAGCTTTGTCACAAACAATATGATAAGCTATACCTCAGACTCAGCAGCTGCCACTACATAGTCGAATCCTCTCCACTGCAACTTTAAAACTCTGGAGGAAACTCTTCGGACTCCAAAGGCATGACTGAAATCCAATTTGAAGCTGACATTAGAGATGATGAACTACATTTTCAATTATCACAGGTAAGTCCTAGAAAAAGAATGCATATGGACCCACTTTTGCAATGTAATTGTCAGACCCAACATAATATGCAACTATGACCAATGATGAACCTCCAAATTTCAGAGCTACTGATGCCGTGATGATCCGAAATGGCTTATCATCTCTGGAAGTATCTTGCCCCAATTCGAGCACTTCTGAGGTGTCCACTTCTGTTGGTATTGTATCATTAAGTTCACAGTCTCCATCCAATTCTGAACAAGGGTCACAAATCTCTTGCTGTGAATATAAAGAAATTAAGAAGAATGATTCCTACGAAATTAAGTTTTTTGGAAGGCTAAAAATGCTGCAAATAATAATAGTTGAATGACATCTTTGTCCTATCTATTAGCTAGCATAATTTTCACCTGAGTAGAGCTATCAATGCACATATTTTCTTTCGAACACACGGAGCTCTTAAGTTCCATAATTCTGTCGAGATCTGATAACTTCATGGCACACACTAGATTCTGTGAACTGTTTCCTTGATGACACCTTGACACCACCAGATTCGTTCCAGGGGAATCTGCAAAATCCTCTACCACTGACACACCACATACATAATCTCTACCATCTGGCAACATTGCACTCCCACAAGTGAATACTTCTTCATGGAGTGTGGCCATCGATTTCTTATTTTCTGCATGGCACACTCTCATAATCTTGAGGCCATTGAAATCCGGTGGATTGTGATCAGACACAACCAAGTAGGAGTGATTCCCACTCACAAATCCACTATGTATGACACGAGCAGATAATAGTGTTACTTTTAAGGGGTACTCACAGGACTGTAAGAAGGGTCGTTTCATTTCAATAAGATGCTGTTCTAAAACAAAAGATCCAGACTCTCTAGCTTCACTTGGTAGAATCACTTTTCCTAGATAGTAAGTGCTGCCTGCAGTAAATGTGGCCATGCTGTAGGGTGAATCAAGTGTAATTGCTGTGGTACTCATTTTGGAGAAGTCAGTGGTGTTGAACACAGTACATGAAACATAAGAACACACCACCAACCAATCCCCACCAGAACTCAGGGACATGTCAATAATAGGAATAGGTAAGTTGATGATTCGCTCTTCCATCAGATTTCTGGTGAGTCTCAGCAGTTTGCTCCCACTGGAAACGTAAGTCCTTTCTTTGCTGTCCACTTGCAAACCTGATGGTTGGAATGGAGGATCTCCAGGCAGGGTGAATTGCTCCTGCCCCCTTACTGCGGAAATAAATGTCATTTACATAATTATTCATAAGTCATTGAAACTAGAAAACACCTAGCTATAGTTAGTGATGTCCAACTCACCGTTATCATCGTCCATTATTGTAACTCGAATCACAGTATTGGGAAAAGCATATCCTGTGGTTCCAATTGCAAAAGTAATTTCAAAATATTCGACACCTTCAGGTCTATCGTCATTCAGAATCTCCACTGTAAACTCCTCTCCCGATACAGGCAGCACTGCACCAGCTGCAAAGTTCATGCTGCGATTGATGACGCCTCTAAAATCCGAACCATCTAATGCTCCACCTGCTAAATAGTGTAATACTGTAAAATGGCTTGATATCACTTGTTAAAATATAATTATTTTGTGCACTAGCTAGCTATAGGTAGCCAGGTTAGTATGAAAATTAAAATATGAATATTGGTATTTTGCAGTGTGCTATGATAATGCATGCTTCATTCATAATGATGTCATAATCAATCACAGATTGGCAATTGGATACTCTGTCAGCTGATATCTTCCAAAAAATCATTATGGGCCCATTAGCTACATGTATATATTTCATGGTGACTATTTATGTGCATTAAAAGGTCCATACCTTCACTCTCCATTGTGCTGACATGTATAAGTGATGGAGCTGTAAGATCATCACCAGCTCTCTTGAATGGAACAGTTATATGTCCAATATTTTCTCTCACAGAAATATTGAAAACAGAAATGCGTGGAACTATAGACAATATTATTAGTTTATGCTGAGACTCCCACTGTGTTATACATAATTAACTTACGTCCAATGGGTTCAAGTTCATACCCAGCTGTTAATGGAAAAAAGAGTTCATCATAACCGCCATCATCATATGGAATACGACCATGATAGCCATAAGCTAAAACAAAGAGGGCAGCATTAGAGTCACTTGGACTAATGTAGGAAATGGAAGTTGTTCCTGCAGGTATAGGTGTAAAAGCTCCATATCCACACACTTCATTGTTGCTGCAGTGGATGGGAATATACCCTCCACTCCCATTATTACACTCGCTCACAGGAAATGAAGTTGTTCTGTTGACCATGAAATTGATTTTGTCATTGTTACTTGCATTGAAGAACTTGGCTGCTATGGCATAACTTATGAAAGGAATTGCAGTATAATCTGAATATAGTAGTAATTGAAAGAGATAGTCATTATTGTACTGTGTGACAGGAGGAACCAGGCTCATAGTTAGCTTTATATCCATTCTTGCATTCTTTAGTGTTATGTTATCAAAACGATTTGCTAATATATACTGCATCACTATTGCTGGTTTAGATGTCTCTATGCAGCAAAATTCCCATCGGTAGTTGTTTACTCTCATACCAGGTTCATCTTGGATCGAGAAAGTCTTAAACTCATAATAATGTCCCGTATTGATTGTAACACTTGTGGAATTCATGGAAGACCCTGAGGCTGTTCTCCGTGTACAGGTGACATTGATCACATTATTATCAGTTACTGATCCAACTCTGAATATGTCACCTGAATGACGCACAGCAAATGGTAATGCAAAGAATATCTGTCCATAAACTATGTGAGGGGGGATTTGCTCCAGACCAAGGTAGAGATTTTTTCCCACAAAATTGTTGTAGCTAGAAAAAACAGCCAAAGGACCACTGGATGCAATTATTGTGCCTGTGAGATCTCCTTCTCTTTGAATGAGAAATGTTTGATATTGTAACAGTGATGGTACATGTATTTGGGTTTGTCCTTTTAGAGCATAAGATATTTCAAGGCTATCTTCACAGGGAACCAAGAGAATTTTAGTTCCCCCCAGCATCACATCTGATGAGAATGCAAAATATTTGTAAGATGTAGAGCTGAACTGTATACATGGCAAGGCAGGAAAGGGGAGAAAATCTACATGAACGGACAACTTTGCTCCATTGGTGCTTCTTATATGTATCCCTTTATTTCTTTCCAGACTACTCGCTACTGCTAGGGTGCTAGGTAATTGAATTAGTTCACAAGCTCCGGCTGCCACAGATATACTTTTAGGAAATCCCTCTATTTGTAACAGAGGAAGTCGAATAACCAAAGTTGCCCCAAGAGGGTCATTGGTGCAGATGTGTAGATTTGGGACTGTGATAAAGCCAATCACAAAATCGGTACCTTGATTGCTGTGAGCGTTGGGGTCTATATTATGATAATAGAAGATAGACTTGTATAGTATGTGTACGTATTAGCTAATAATTATTAGCGTTGGGTGAGATGTTATTGGGGCAAGCATGACCCCACACTAATCAGTTGGCCACCATTGTACGTCCTAATAAACACACGCGCAATAAATCTACAATTCACACATGCAATATCATTTTTGGAGTTATGGATAGTACATAGAAGAGAACAGCTGCAAAGGTGAAGAGAGCATGAAAAGGCTCATCGAGCAGCAGAAACAACAGAGGAACATGTGCTTCGTCTGAGAAGATGACGCGAACGGGATCATCAAGCTCAACATGAAGAGAAAAGGGATCGGGAGAATCCAGAAGCTACAGAAGCCAGACTACATTGAATGTCTGCCAGGTATTGACAGAGGTGTGAGGCAGAATCTCCAAAGAGCAGACTACAACAAATGTCTGCCAGGGGAAATGTACACGTCATGCTTGCCCCATACAATGGCCATTGCTGTGCATTCCTCTAGAAAATAAATACTTATCATCAAGGCACTACAGATGAAGGCTATAGTCAATGAAGGTATAAGATACATACGTGGCAGCTTGATGTAGAAAGATAATTGAGTTTCGTCTTTCCACATCTGTAACCCTTACTTCCTGACACATTTTATCCCTTAGCATGCATGCAAGCTAGTTAAAAAGTAGCTCCCACTTATTTCAGCACTTTTTAATGTATTCAAGACTAAAAACACATACATATACACACACAAAAGACACCAGGAACTTTAGCTGCCTAGCTTATAGTGACTCAGTTGCACCATGTAGTTATTACAATAGTGCAAAATGAATGTGAATGCAGCCATCATCATGTAGCCATGATTATACAATTCGAGGATACAATCATGTCACTCACTTTTTCTGAGTAGGCTTAGAGGTTCATTATCCACAGTGCTGGATGCCACAGTGAAGACAGAATATGCTACAAGAATCAATTTTACATACATTTTTTCGACTCAGGATGAAGGTTTGTGCTCTTCAACTAGAACACTATAGCAAAGGTGCTGGCTATTTATAGATTGCATATGCACACAAAGGAAACATGCAGGCAATAATCAACTCTTCATGGATGTGCCTCTCAGAATCCTATCCACAATTCAATTAGAATATCCTTTCCTTCCTGACTTTCTTAATATTAGAATAAACCATACAACTAGTGGAATATAAGGCTTGCATACACTTTTGAAATGGAGCATATCTTTATCCACCAGCCAGCTGTTAATGGATAGCAATTAATTCTCTGTTTTTCTGTATAATTATATCAATGATTACACCATGTACCACTCACCACAACTTTCTCTTTTTAGACCAAGTATTTGATTATTGACCCACCATGCAAGATGTAGCTAGCTATGTGCCCATGGAATCAAAGTGAATGAAAAAAGCTCTAGCTAGCTAATGAAAACAATGCTACAATTAAACAATTTAGGAGCGGATCCAGAATATTCAAAGGGGGGAGCTAACTGATTTTAAAATGTATCTTCTGAACATGTAGTTGATATCAAGTACTGTTATTTTAAATTGGAAGGGGATGATATAGCACCCTATGCACCCCCTGTATCCGCCACTATAAACTGCATGAGTTATAATTCAAGGGTGGAGTTAGGAATTTTTGAGTGGTCAGGTTGACCTTCGGACTTGTAAATAGCTATGTAGCACACACAATAGAAAATTCACTCTCAAATGCTCCAGATGCTGCTTTAAAGAAAAATTGTTCGATATTAGAGTAGATACAAAATCCTTTCTGATCAAATCGACTATTGATACTGACTACAGCCAATCAATAGCTTCATGCATACATTGCCAAGCTGCTATTTTAAAAAATCAGGGGTGTGGCAGGGCTGAAAAAGTGGTCAGGTTGAAACCTTAAAACCTGACCCCTAACTCCACCCCTGTATATTATAGTGCACATGTATGTACATGATCCTGAAAACAAAGTATAATTAAAGAAATACTTTGCTGAACAATGTTGAGCAAATAGCTCTCGTGGAACTAGCTCGATATAGCTAGCTAGCTGGAACAACTGTAATGTATTGAACATACAGTGGAACCTGGTTATAACAGTCACTGTATATTATAGTGAACATTGCTTATACCTGCTTATTATATATAAGCAGGTCACCTCTCTATAACAGCCAGGGGTCCAAGTCCCAAGAGGGTTTTTTGTGTACATTTCAACCTGAGTTAGCAGGCGACCTCTTTATATAACAGCCATTTCTTGCTGGCCCAAGGGTGACCACTATAACCAGGTTCCCAACATTTATGTAAGCATTCCCTTGAGGCTCGGCAACCATCAACACTGATGATAAAGTCGTAGCCAAATTTTGCTCAAAGTAAAATATTACAGCTCATTGATTTCATAAATAATGAGTGCATGCATGCATGCATGCATGGATGTTGCGCAAACACACACACACACACACACACACACACACACACAATTACCTCCATAAACTTAAGAATCTTTATGCAAGTAATTATAGCTAATGATTTGCTAATAATTAAGTAATGGATGATTCCACTCAATCACTTCCATACACTTCATAATCTTTTTCTTTTTTCTTTTTTCTTTTTTACTGGATGATTCCAATCAATTACTTCTAGCTATACACTTTAGAATCTGAAAACTATAACATTTCCCTCCATACACTTCTGAATCTATATTAGACAATACACTACAAGATCTTTATGATCACATTTTGGACATGCTCCAACGTCATTCATAATAGCTAGCTATAGGGAAATCATTGCTTTCATCATAGCTAGCTACGTATAGCAGGGAAAATCATACTGTGGTATGTACATCATCTTGCAATTGATAGCAGTGGCGGATTTAGGGTGGTTCCTAGGGTTCCATGGAACCCCCCTTTCATACAATAAGGCTGGCAGAGTCTTGGCAGAGACTCTAAGCAACTTATAAGAGTCTGTACTACTAATTCGATCTTCTTATTCTACGATCGATCGCGGGCTCCGCCTTTTCCGGAACTGTTTAGGAATTTCCCATTGCTACATGTCGTTTATAAGCGCCAACAGCACTGCCAACAGCTAGCGGGCTATACGGCCTATTATAGTAACCAAAAGGGTGTGGTTAGGTAAAGTGGGCGTGGCTAAGCTAAAAAATTTTCCAAGCTTGCGCGCGGATACGCGCGGATACAATTGGAACCCTCCTTTCCATTTTTCTAGATCCGCCACTGGATAGATATACATATACAACGAGTCATGACCTGACACTGTAGATTTATGCAGACTATGCTCAGAATGTCTCTATTCCACAATGTAGTAGCAGAAGTAAATCTAGCCACTGCCATGAACTAACAGTTGCTTGCTGTTAGTTATGGCAACAGCAGTTTATGGCAACAGCAGTTTGTGGCAACAGCTGCATGCTAACAGCTGCAGCATGCAGCTATTCATGTCACAAAAAATACATGTACACTCCTACAGCACTGTTACAGCAGTGCAAGGTAAAAGTTATCAGTTATCCCAGGTAACAAACAAAGTACAGTAGACTATTATTTGCAGATTTGTACAGCTCCCTCTATTTTTGATCTCCGTCACCAAGAAGTCCCAATATACCTAAGGCTACTTGAAATTCAGCTTTGCTCATTGAAATTAGCTACATATCTAGCTAGCTACCACCACCGACTGATCCATTCAACATTCACAAGAATAACTAAATTAGATATTATAGCAGACTTCCACTAGTACTAACATATAAATTATTATTACTCCTTTCTATACACTCAATTAAATTTCACTAGTTAGCCTATTATTGTCACATGCAGAATACGTAACATAAATTATAGCTAGCTAATAGCTAAACACTGTCCTATTTAACACAAATCAAAGATAACACATTAGAATTCTGATTATTTCCATAATATGCATGGTGATGATCAGGATCAAACAGCCACTGGGTCAACACTTGGGGTGCACCACTGCAGATACAGGATTGCATGCAAGCTTGCTATGAACGATGTATACACCTTTGCAGGCTGTCTGAGAATTCCAGGAATCGTTATTTTGGAAGTGCCATAGTGTGGCCATAGCAGGGTTAATTATAGCTAGTAGATTTCATTGAATTTTTAAGTTTAGTGTCTAAAGCTACCAATTCATTACAATGACATTGACATGATTAGCTAGTGAATTTATAATCCAGCTAGATGCCTACCTATCTATACCAGTAGCATTCTATAGATGAATTTTAAGCTCTAACTGGCAATAATATATAGCTATATAGGTAGCTAGTAGCTAATGATTATCTAAATATTGATATAACAAAGCTATATAGTGCTCCACTTTAACATTTTCCCTGTAAATTTTGTTATTTTTTGTGTTTTTGTTAATTAAGAGTTGTTATTGCTTTAGTGCAAGCAATGGCTAGCTACATTTGTATAATCACTCACTATTAAGGTGAAACTAGAACATATTATTTTTGTCATGACAAATCCTGTCCCCCACATGTAAATGGTCCCCCCTCCATGGACCTGAACTGTTCATCTTAATTGGTCCGCCACTGTCATGGATGGTCCCCCCGTACCATAGCTAAGATGGCACTGCACTGCCTAGAAGAGCCTTTATGCTTCGACCCAAACTCTCACTCCTGCTTTGAGAGTAGAGCCAGCTTTTAGTGACAAAGATGTATTACAGCCATTCTCCAAAGGATGCACTTATACTCCCATAATGAAATCAAGCATTACCAGCTTTACCTGGGTTACCAGAGTTACTTGAATTACCAGAATTACCAGAGCATTGCCTGCTTAAATTTCATTACTATACTTTTATTAGTGCCAGTTAGAGTTTATTACTGTATAGAATGTTACTAGTATGAATAGGCAGCAATTCACTGTACTTTTAGTAATCACATCAATGTCACTGTAATGAATTGATAGCTTTAGACAATGAACTTAAAATTCATTCAGTGGACCACTAGCTAGTTTCAAGTAGTATAATCACTGGAAAGAATGTAGCTACCAAGCTTAAAATTCTTTATCGGATTAGTTACCATGGCAATTTTCAATGTCACTCCATGGAAGATTGTTTCCAGGAATAAATAATGTTAGCTATGTATAGCTAGCAGTGGTGGATGGCATGGCTTGTGTTCACTGAGTATCTTTGCCTTATAGCTAGTAATTGATAACAAAGCTATAGCTAGTGCTCCACTTTAACCTTTTCCCTGTAAAGTTTTGTTGTTTGTTGTTTTTATTTTGATTTGGTAACTCTGGTGTGCTTTATTTGATATTAGAATCACTTCAAAGAGCTGGACTTGAGGAACCCTTTGATAGCTATAATATTCTGCATAATGGAACGCTTCTAATTCTGAAATTTTCATTTCCCATTGAGAATGTATTAACGTAAGGAGTTGTGTGTGTGTGTGTGTGTGTGTGTGTGTGTGTATTAGACTATCAGAATAGGAACCAATCTCTTCCAGTAGTAGCAGATAACTTAAAGATGGGAAGTATCCATATATTCATGACTGAGAAATTTGAAGTTGATTCAATGGCACTCATTTTTAGTGCAAATAATGATCAGGTTATAGCTACATCTGGCTCAGGGCATTATACAGCCTTCTTTCATCACTCACTATTAAGTTATTTCAAATATCAAGATAAATCCATTTTTAGACCGGTCAGCTATACGTAGCTTAAATTCATATCTATTGTAATGAATAGGAAGCTAGCTGTAGACAACAATAGCTTACTGTTGTATCTGTTTTAAGAATTGCAAGATCTAGCTACGTTTGAGCAACTTATTTTCCCCCCTCTTTCAAGCAAGCAAACCTGTGATAGTCATGTTTCAAGTAAGTTCTTAGTTTGCTGTCACTAAATGTAGGGGCATTGTGGGGGCAAACCTGAATTAGAACCGCGGATTTATTTATTGAAAAACAGCCACTATAGGTAGCTATATAGTCTTTGGCAAATTTGCAGCCATGCCAGCCATAGCCTTTCTGCCAGTTCTGCTTCGGTCATAACAGCCTGGCTTCCATTTGATTAGTAGTCTCTTGTCATTCTGCATTTCGCCTATTTTCCCCCTGTGCTGAGCTTTTTTTCTTTTCTTCCGCTATCTTATCGAAGGAGCTACATAATAATACTGTATGTATCAACCACAGATGTGGTTTATGCTAATAGCTAGTTAATGAAAATTAAAACCAGCAGTATGTGCAAAAATGTAGGTGATGCATACCACTACCAAAGCTGTAGTGACTTTAATTGGGCAAGTTAAGAGCCCACACACACAGGTCATGTTAGTTATAGAAATTGCTACAATGTAGATACATAGCAAGAGAGAGATAAATGAAACCACAAGAAACTGTAGACCTATTGTTTCATGGAGATAGCTAGCTACTAGTCATAATTTAAGAAAACAAGCTAAATGAACCTCTAAAAGTGTGCTATGAAATGCATACTAAGTTTGAAAAGTGTTTTGATGTTTAAGGGTGCTGGCAACCCTCCGCCCACGCATGGTTGCTAGGGGAGTATAACTCCAGAGCTGTTTAGAGCAACAATAAGCAAAATATCCTAGCTATACAGTACCATGTCACTACCACACACACCAAAAAAATTTTTTAATATTGCCTAATTTTCGTGGGTACTATGAACAACTTTACTGATGCCTGTAATTCTCAGGAACTGTTGGATTTACTTGGATAATTTTTCTCTCAGACACCTTCTATCTGTACTCTACAACATAACATTGAGTTTTTCTGAATTAATTTTTTGTTTATTCTTATTTTTTCATGCCCGACCTTATGATTTGAAAAGTCTAAGCTAGATATAGAAAAAAACTAACTGTTATGTTGATCACCTTAACTTATGAAAGCTACCTGATTCCAACCAGTGGTTTCTGAGATGTACGAGGTAATCAGAATTTTATGGTTTAAGGTATTTTAGCCACACCATGCCCCACCCCCTCTTAATAACTATTACATAGTGTGTAGATTGATCCTATCTGAAGATAAGACTATAAAATTATCTGACTAGCTGCAGTATAAGTGGTCTTCCATATATATTTTAAGAAAGAATTCATAAGTAGAGTGAGATATGCCCACATCAGAATCTCTCCTAAATGCTCACAAAAGCAAAGTAAACTAGCTAGATTGTGTCCCACAATTATTTTCTGGCCTGATATAACCTTTACTCTTAAATGTCTCACACACATACTTACATCACTGCTTAAATTTTTTTTCCATTGGTCCACCAGTAATCCAGTCCAATAAACCCTGCATTATTTATTATTAATTGTAGAATTTGATGAGGAAATCTGTTGGGATTTGGGCATGCAAACAGCACATGCTTTCCCTAAGGGCTTATAGTATGCCAGTTAACTGCTACAATGAGTGGGATCCACTGGAAGAAGTTGTGGTGGGGCGATTGGAAGGAGCATGTATTCCACACTTATCTAATGAAATAAAGGCGATCTATTCTGAGGCAGAGACTTATTTTTTTCAAGAAAGGGGTGGTGGAAGATTTCCAACTGAACATACAAAAAGGGCCATTGCTGAGGTGGAAAACTTTTGCTCAGTTTTAGAAAGTGAAGGTGTAAAGGTACGTCGACCTGAAGTCACAGATTTCCAGAAGGATTATAAAACTCCTGATTTTTCTTCACCAGTGGGTTTGTACAATGCTATGCCAAGGTCAGTATGAGCTAGTAAGGTAAAATGGGGCAATTACAAGGGTGGGGTAATTCCAACACTGTAGTGATATTACTTTAACCTTATTATTATGAAAATAGGCTATCTGACATGGAAATTTTTTTCTTCTCTTACTAAATCAATACATTATAGCTAGCTACTTAGCTGTTCAGTGATTTAAAAAATGTGTCTTTTCTTAATTAAACTCCACTATTCAATATTCCACAAATGTTTCAACAGTGCATAGATCAGTGTGAATAATTTTCAAATCATTCACACTGAATATTGACTATTACGTATTATATCAATTCCTTTCAAAGCAATGTGTCATAGATATGTACTCAGGATAGGAAAATCCAATCACTTCCTGTTTTTGTATGTTACGGTTGCCCACCAGCATAGCAATCAAGTTAGTGAGATTATTCATCTTTTTCGAGTAGTAAGTGTAGTAGAGTTTTGGATGATTAGAAAGCTTCACTAATCGCTGACATCATGTTTTTTTACAGAGAACAACTTGCCATGTTTTACAGTGAACAACTTATGCTAAAGCTCCCTCTGCTCATTCTCTCTTAGAAATATCACGACTTTAGCAGTCATAGTTTATGACTTTAAAGATTGGAAATAGCCATACTATTCATGACTGTCTGGTGTCCTATCCCTCCATAATATTCCAGTATACATGCTAAAAAAATCTGGCTGCACCATGGGCTATAGTCACCAACTCCAAGATAATGATTATAGATTCACCAAGTATTATTATTACACATAGGGATTTCATGATGGTGATTGGAAATGACATAATTGAGGCTCCAATGGCTTGGAGAAGCCGCTTCTTTGAATATAGATCTTATCGGCCATTATTCAAGCAATACTTCACTGAAGGTGCCAACTGGACTGCTGTCCCTAAGCCATTGATGTCAGATGAGCTGTATGACTTGTCATATCCTGATCCTTCAAATCCGTCTGCAAGAGCAGAGTGGGGTAAACAGGGCAAATTTGTGACTACAGAGTTTGAGCCGTGCTTTGATGCAGCAGACTTCTTGCGTGCAGGAAAAGATATCTTTGCTCAGAGAAGTAATGTATGTATCTTGGGTTTCATGAGCACAGGACATAGCCAAATGAAGCCATTGTGTATTGCACAATCTGTGAATCGAAGTGCATAATACACATACACAGGAATTTATATTTATATTGGGGGAGGGGGAGAAACCTGGCCATGCCCACTTTCATAGCTACACCTTTTTACATGAGCGATGAGGGTTACAATACTTCATTTGTGTGTGTGTGTGTGTGTGTGTGTGTGTGTGTGTGTGTGTGTGTGTGTGTGTGTGTGTGTGTGTGTGTGTGTGTGTGTGTGTGTGTGTGTGTGTGTGTGTGTGTGTGTGTGTGTGTGTGTGTGTGTGTGTGTGTGTGTGTGTGTGTGTGTGTGTGTGTGTGTGTGTGTGTGTGTGTGTGTGTGTGTGTGTGTGTGTGTGTGTGTGTGTGTGTGTGTGTGTGTGTGTGTGTGTGTGTGTGTGTGTGTGTGTGTGTGTGTGTGTTAGTCTGCTCAAACAATGCAAAGTATTCACTAAAGGTTTTTGAAAAGGGAAGATGGATATAGCCTACACCAAAGCCAAGCTAAGTTTTTTATCATCTCCCCCATCCTATTATTGAGGCATTTCATGCAGACATGGAGTTTTCCCTTTAACTATGAGCACTATGACATCGTCATCATTATGATCATGCTACTTTTATGTATATAATTATTATCAGTCTGACTATTAAATTGCCATAGTTTAGCTGCAGTCAAGGATTATCATATTAACTATTGCATACCCTTCATACTATTATGGATACTATGGTTAACACTTAATGATTTTCCTAAAATGTGCAGAGAAGCAGTTACTTCATACATTTCTACTAGCTATAGCTAGCTAACTAACTTAACAGCTACCTGAACATACACACCACACAATCCTACACAATTGCTGTATCTACAGTCTATTATCATAATACATATCATATGACATTACACAGGTGACCAATCAGTTTGGAATCGATTGGCTGCAGCGCCATCTAGGAGATGAGTATAAAATTCACAACTTGACATTTGAAAATAATGCTGCTGCCATGCATATAGATGCAACAGTTGGCTTAATAAAGCCAGGCTTAGTTATGTTGAATCCAGATAGACAACTTCATCAGAAGGAACTGTTTGAAAAAGCTGGATGGAAGGTATTATTAGTCATGATAGGAAGTGTAACTTATTGCTAGAAAAAGAATTTTATTCCTTATAGTGTCTACATAATTAGATATAACATTCAGCTTTAACATGGGCCCTTCTTTTTAATTCCTCATGATTGTATAGATGGTGTATGCACCTCGTCCCATGCCTCACCCCCAAACCTTGTGGATGAGTACAAACTGGTTAACTTTTAATAACCTCATGTTGGACGAAGAAAGGGTAATCGTGGAAAAAGAAGAGGAAGTTTTGCATAAATTCTATGCAAACCTTGGATTGAAATGCATCAAAGTTCCTTTCAGAAATGCCTATAGTTATGGTGGTGGATTTCACTGCTACACTGCTGATATCAGGAGGAAAGGAAAACTGGAGTCATACTTTTAAATTGAATTTAATAAGGAATAAAAGAAGTCTTTGCAATATTATGTTAACATATCTACTACTTACTATAATTATTGTCAATACAGTACAACCATGCACCAATAGCACATAATCACGTACATTGCCCCCAGCCCCCTCCATGGCCATAGGAGTGGTGAAGCCAATGCACGTAAGGGTGCAGAATTACAATATATCATCATTATTACGGCTATGTAATCATCTAATCAGCTTCTTGTGTGCTGTACGTGCTCTAACTCTAGCAATGATGCTTCATACAGGGCTGGCTCCAGGAATTTTGGCATAAAGATAGGTACGCACGTGATTACATCTCATGTCCACATATGCAGCAGACATACAGGCTAGTCACTAGTCACTACATAGTAAATGATATTCTAAAAGAGAACAAACCTTAATCTAGATAATCTGGCTGTCAACAACCCAACAGAGTTGCTTTCCAAGAATACGGTAGCTTTTCAAATAAGCTACGTACCTGGTTTGTTATTGAATCTTTTTGGCAGAATTATTGTCTACATTCAGTATTGCAAGTATGGCTCTCTACTTGATTTTAATTGATGTAATTATAAACTATACAATGTAGTAGTAAAATAGCATTTCATAATAATAGCTGCTACTGCTATTTGTGTGGATAGCAAAATAGTATATGCTAGTTTATGAAGTCCTATTACTGATTGCTACTTAGATACTTGCTATTTGGATAGCAAAATGGTATGCTTACTTTGCTATAATCATGGGTGAATACCAAAATAGAGGCTAAGGCCAAGGCTGGCAATGGCACTAGAAGCAGCCATATTTACAATGAAGAATGAGAATGGAGTGACAATCCATCTCAGTTGCAAAAGCAAGTTATAATGGATTGCATCACAATGCGAAAGGAGATTGTAAATGAAGATGACGCAGAAACAGTGCATCATGTGGCGAAGAGTCTCACAACACAAGTTTCTCAGTTTTAACAAATTACTGCAAGTGATGTTTTAAAGTATTGGCTGATGCCACCAAGTCAGACATCGGCAAGTATCAGGTAAAAGAAATGTAAAACCTGCATGAAAGAAATTTCTGATGCTGGATTTGGAACCTCAGAAGAAGTCCAGAAGGAAGGCTGTACAAGAAGTTCATTGATCTTCCAAATTAAAAGTGACAGAGGAAGAGTACAACTTGTCTTTCCCATCTTCCAGTGCAACAATCCGCAGAAATAAGAAATTACTTTAGCCACTCCATAAAACTAACTTCACATGCATCATGAACTTATCAGAGACTCCAGATAGTTAACTATAATTATGAACAAAGTAGTGATAAAGCAGATACTTAACTAGCCATTGTGCTATTTGCTATTTTGCTATTATAGGTTCTCTACTGGTGTTGTAATGGCTATTTTGTTATGACACAGCTTTACATACTGGACTTTGTTCATATCATACATGAGAGCTATAAGGGGGTTCTGACATGACTACGCATCCGTAATTAATAATACGTGCACAAAACTACTAAGCAATTACTTAGAAACACCAACAGGACCTACAACCTCACTCTTTCACCTCAAAGTGGCCTGAATTAGATGAGCCAGCCCTGAATAATAATGCACCTTGAAATAATGATTTGTACAAACACACAGCTATCTAGCTAAGTCCATAGAATAAGATACAACTTGGATGTCTGCAGAATAAACAATTTAGACTTGTCCAGGTGAGTGCCAATGACTACCCTCATCTCATCAGGATATGATCATTAGCGCATGCGTGATAGTGATCACCACGCCCATACGAGCTCCTCCCATACATTATAAATCGGAGAGCTAGATTATTATTTATCTATCGAGTGACTAGAAAGTATGATACGTAGTGGTGTATTTCGGCAGAATTTTTCCCAGAGCGAGACAGCGTGAGTTTCCTACGGCTGGCTAGCTAAAGAAGTATGATGGGATTTTAGCCTCGATGTGTATTAAACAGTGGCTTCAGCTTTCCTATGAGATTTTGTGAACTAGTCATATTGGTTGTTCACTGAAGTGACTCGTGAGTGATGAATTCATGAACTCTGGTCTTCTTTTCTTACACAGGTAGTCCAGTTTTGACCTCCTGACTGTTTAGCCATGCCTGTCAGTATGGAGCAGTGGAGGGCCAGTGTGGGCCTGAACAATGCTGCCCGTTCTCGTGCTTCAATCAAATGTTGTAGCATCTCCCCAAACCACATTCTAGGTAAGTTCCTACTCTCACAAATAGGTTGGCACAATCTCTATCCGATACATATGAGCAGATTGTGATTTTCATCATTGGAAACTCAAAGAGTTTATCAAACCTCAGAAAATTAGCTACTATCTACAGTCATAGGTGTAGGAAGGAATTTGGAAGTGGGGGGGCAAGTGTAATACTGTGAGACTGTAACAAGTGTGCATGCACCTTGCAAAACTAGGTACGTATTTACAATGCTCACTGTTGAAACACTTGTCATAATAATTAGCCTTAAAAAGAACCAAAATAAAATTTCCTATCACTGTTTACGGATATAAATTCTTTAGCTATTTCAACTTCATCAATTTTATCTGTTAAATCCTTGTGAATGTGTAGAAGCATGCAATAGCAGCTGAAAAGTGAATGTGGAATGTGAGAGGGCAATGCCCCCCCTTTCCTACACCTACACCTATGTACAGTGGAACCTCCAATAAAAGACCCTCCAAGAAAAGGACAGCCTCCCAACAAAGAATGCCCTTTCCTATAGCTAGTACACTCATAATTTCTAAGAAAGGGACAACTTCTTTACAAAGGACAAAGTCGCTGATCCCAAAGTTCTTTACTCGGAGGTTCCACTATAGTTAGATATTTACAATGCATGAAGGCATAGTGAGTTATTGATTATAAAATTCATAGTTTTCATTAGCTTGTTTACTAACTGCTTCCACCCATTAGACATGTTGCCATGGAAATGAGTGTGGAGTTATGTAACTACAGTTATGTTATAATCATTAAATATATCCCACCTAATACATTTACTCCCATAGAGAAAAGTGCTCTTACTGTCATAAATTCCCTCCCTTAGGGTAAAATGCGTTTATGACTCATAACGCACTGTTCCCCAGGCTATGAATAACAGGTTTTCTGAAGCTGACTGTTGGAAGAAGATGATAATGAAGATAATCTATGCATGAGATAATGATCGTCATTAATTAGCTATTACTAAAGAGTTTATTTCTGTCTCTGTATTATATTGGTAGTTTATAGCTGACTGTTGGAAGAAGAAGTTAACGATCAGTCTATAACATTGTCATTAATCTATTTCTGTCTCTGGGTAGTTTATAGCTGATTGTTAGAAAATGAAGAAGTCATCTGGTGCTGGGTCACAAGGAAACTTCATAGCTTTTTTTTTTTTTTTTTGCAATTTTCCACAAGAAGAAATTATTTCTAAGGCCCATTGGTATTTTTTGGCGTCATATATACCTTCCGCTAGCTTCGCCAAAACGTGGGTGGAGGAACTCGTTAATAGCTGGGTACCGGATGTGGTGGGCATGGGAGGAGCCTCGTAGTTCGTAGTCTTGCTTGAGAGCACGAGGCTCTGTACTGTGAGTTCGAGTCTGAACAACGGCACATCCCAGGACAGGGACAAGCCATGGCAGGAGTTTTCGTTTTGTTTCGTAACTAAGGGGTAGCGACGCTCTAGCTACAGACCGACCAATGAAATCGTGCGCCCTGGGGATATATAACAGTTAGAACACGGTAGTCCTGGTGATTATGGCCAAATAAACAACCTTATCCTCGGGCGCATTTGCCTCAATCAATAAGATAATACTTTTGAAGTAACTATCAAAATTTTTAATCTTTGTTTATTACATACTGTAATTTTGTTTGTCTTTCTTTACATTCATTTTATTTATTATATCCCCCAGCTGGTTCAGCTAGTAAAGGCTGTAGTAAACAGAGGATAATGAAAGGATTGGTGTTTGTGGCCTTCTCTGTCAGTATTGTGGCCTGTATACTTCATTGTTCAGGAGACATAGAAGTGAACCCTGGTCCGGAGTGTAAGTACTGTATATAAAGTTGACTATCATGATCGTCATGATTATTAGCTACATAGTTCAAATTGCATAGAATGATAGAGTCAAAGGGTCAAGGGTCATGATCATTAGCTCAAATTGCTATAGAATGATAATATATAGGATGAGAGAAGTGGTTGAATCCACATGTGAATTGTATGTGACTCGCTCTGAGAAAACCAGGCAGTAAGCCAAAATTAAACTATACTGGTTGGAGAGGTAGGTGGAAGCTGTTAGCTATTGGTATTAATCAGCTCCAAGATTCCAAGATAAAGTTTTGTAAATTACACTTATTATTATTTAATATCTAGCTAGAACATGGTACTCTTTCCCAGAGACTGTCACATTAGAAGAGAATTCCTTGATTATGTGTTAAGTGGTCTATAGCTAGCAATAATTATTTCTTCAGATCTTAAGATTCATTACTGCCTGTTGAAAAAATAAATAAACATGAATACCCTCAGCCCCCATGACCAGACTCTGCATGTGAAGCTTGATCATATAGAGTACAAAGTGCTTAACTCATCAAAATTATAATCATAATACGTTTATATACCAAGTAAAAAATTAATGCTTAAGGTAAAGCGGGGCTATTTCGAACGGCGGGGCTATTCCATAGGTTCAAATATTTCTGAAACTACTGGGACTTCTGAACTCAATGTTGGAGGACATAATCTACTATAATAGTAGAATATATCTTTCAAAATAGAGCTCGTAAGCTCGTGGAGTTTTGAAAATATTTGACCCTACGGAATAGCCCCACCATTCGAAATAGCCCCGCTTTACCTTACTGCTTATAGTTGAGATGATTCCAGCAAACCTGTCAAAAGTGCGCAATGTTATTTGGGATGCTAAGACTGAGTGGTATGACTTAGGACTGGAATTGAGCCTCAGTGAATCAACACTGCAGGCTATCAAAAAAGATAACCCCACAGACGTGAAGGCTTGTTTCAGGGAGATGCTCTCCAAGTGGCTGAAAATGATTGACCCTTTACCTTCATGGGAGGGTTTATTGGAAGCTCTGAAGAAGCCCTGTGTGGGACACAAGAATCTGGCCATGAAGCTAGCCAGAGAACACCGAATATATCTGAAAGGTATATAGCTACAATTCAATAATGTGTCATAATTATAACACTTCCACCAATCTATAGCTAATCTGCACAGCTAACATGTCCTGTTAGTTGGGAAAATGAGTGAAGCAAGTGATCTAAAGTCATACACTGTAGCAACAAAAGTGTGCTAAAATTTCCATATTGTAACATGACCAAAGTTTATTTTATATACATCACTGTAAGTGTGTACTGCACACTAAAATTGTCCCAATACACACACCGAAAATAAGAACTGTGTGTGTATTGGGACAAAATGGTATGCAGTAAACACTTTCGTTTTTACACAGTATAGCTATCAATAGAAACTGCATTAGCACTCTCTAGTAGGCAAGCATGGTGGAGGTCATCCACCATTTTTTATGTCTATAACCATCATAGTGTACTTCACTTCACACCGCTACACAATAAGACCTACTACTTGAGGCCACATTATGTGTAACCAACCAACCATGTGTTATTTCCTCAGGTGAATATAATTACTTGTAAGAAAGGAAAACCTAATTAAAACAGACAAGTAGGGATGGCTGTGTATTGCGGCTGTGTATTTAATCTGAATTCAGAACTGCATGGTTTTAGCACATGTGAAGGGCTCATGGCATTCTATAAATCCTTCCCATTCATAACTCTGTAACAGTAAGTTTCTAGCCACCTTCCAAGGAACTAGCACATTTTTAGCTGGTAGTACCTATATGACTGCATGGCATGTGAAGATACAGCTAAGTATGAGTGTTTAAAAAAGCTATTCTAGCAAGCTATTTCTTCAGAGCTACAGTTTGTTTGATTGTTGTACCTGCATAAAAGACAATGTTGCAGCCTCTTCTAAAATAGAGCCTGGGCATCTCTGCTAGTACATGCAACCCTATCATTTGCTTTGCTTAGCTACTCAACTAATTCACAGATAAGTATTACTTTATAGCCCCTCCGATCGAAGTGGTGATTTCTGGAGGAAACCCCTCAGTGGAGGAGAAATACTCCCTTTCCTGCACTGTATCAGGTGCTGAAGATTTCAGTCCTACCATCACTTACTGCTGGAGTCACAATGGAGTAGTGCTGGATGAGTCCTCAGACAGCACTCTCACTTTCCCTGTTCTCTTTCTCTCCCATGCTGGTCAATACACCTGCCAAATCAACCTCACCTCCCCTTTCCTCAAGGACACCATCATTGCCACTAGCAACACTCACAGCATCTTTCTCAAAGGTGAGTGTATAATAATTATTATAACTACTGATCATGTCAGCATTTCATTGTGGAGGAGAGTATAATGTTGATTTTTTATGTTGCAGGTTGTCCTGTGACTCCTCCCTCAAATCCAATGAACTTCAGCTTACCGTTATCTTCCATGGAAAGTCCCACACCTTCTTTGGAAAGAGAACCACCTCATTTGGAAAGTGAATCTATAGATTCCAATAAAGGAGGAGAAGGTACGTTCATGTCTTTTCAAATGAGCATTGAATACAACCAGATCTTAGTGACAATAATAATTATCATGATGTGTGCTCTCTTCTGGAAGTAATCTGGACCATACAATATGCATGCAGACTTGTTTATGTCTAGAAGTGTGAAAACTTCCTATAGCTATAGCTATACTAGCTATAATTACTTTACTTGTGCATATAAAAGGATAATCAGAAGGTATAATAATTAGCTACAATTCTCTAAAACTGTGTTCCAAAACAAGCAAAATTTAGGCATTAGTTCGTACATCTTCATGGAGATGAATGAAGGTGCTTTAGGGATTTGTGATGGCATAATTCTTACAATAACATAGCCCCCAAAAAATAAACTCGAAATCTACCAACAAAACTAAATAAACTAACCCCCTGTTACTGTTTACCAGACCCATAATAATAATGCTGACCAGTACATAATTATGTGTACAGATAGACTAAGTACGTATTAGTATAAAATGAGGCTATAAATATTATAAAAACAAACAAAAAAAACAAAAAACAGAATGGCTAGCAGCAAGATAGTATTTACTTACTCCTGGCCTCCATGGATCAGGAAAAATATTAGCAGTTTTTTGACCATAATTATATCTGCTGCTGTAGAAGCTTTAGAAGGAATACTAGCTAGATTAAAGCAGCCATTCCTGTTACAAAGGTATTAATGCTTTAGTTTCTGTCGTAGCAAGTTCATGTCAAAAAGTTGTAGATGTGTAGTTAATAGACAATAATTTTGTCCAATGAGTGATCAGTAAGGGTGTCCATGTCAATAAATCATTATTTTTTGCTCTACTAGAGTATATTATCATATTAGATTTGAATAGTGGTTTGGAGTTTATCGATTATCAACATAACTATTATGGAAAAAAAACTCTGATTTAATACCTCTCACCCTCTCACTTTTTGAATATCCAGATCTTATTCATAAAACCATTCAACAAAGAACACAAAACCTTGAAAGTGAATTTAACATAATCTCTATTCAGACACACGATATAATCATAGAGAAAGGTTTCAATGTTGATCGGTTCAAAGTTCGTCTCATGACTTTACCAATCAAGTATAAAGAAGAACACAAAGATTTTTTCAAGCAAATTGAGAATGAACTAGAAAAAGAGTCAACCATCAATAGTATTTGGATGAAGCTGAGTAAATATTGGAACTTTATGAATTATACGCTCTTAGAGAACCTTATTCATAACATTGGGGACTTTTCATTGAAGCAGAAGATGAGGAGTTATCTGAATTCACTGGAAACATTTCGACGTAACACTCGACTATGTGACTTTGCCAAGAATTCCCCTGCAGTTGAAAACAGACCTAGTGAAGCAGATTTGAAGGAGTTTGTACTTTACCTTAAGTTAGACTGGGAGACTTGCACTTTGGAGCAACTGGAAGAGCTAAAAGGTCATATCATCCGCAAGTTCCTCCTCCCCTCCTTTGCCCTCATCTTGAAGAAAGTATCACATGGCAGTATGATAGTAACATGGTTGCTGCCTGCTCAGATCGCCACTACTCTAGTGCAAGACTTGGAGAACATCAACAATAAAGGATTCTTCAAGGAACATGGAATTGAATATATGACTATTGATGGCAAAGAATACAAATATTCAAGTATTCCAAAGTATGCAGCTTTCCTGAAGAACACCTATTCCACCATGGAAGGTAAGAATCTCGTTGCTTTCAAACTGGCAGGAATAGAGAAGGAAGAAATTGATAGGAGTGAAATGGACAGCTTCACCAGGAGTACAATCAGGGGAGACGAAGACGATGTTGCTTTTAAAAAGTATCCAATGACAGAAGATGAAATAGCTCAGGCCACACGTGGTACTAAATGGAAGAAACCACGATTAGTTCTAATTGAAAGAGTTCCAGGTGTGGGCAAGACCACATTCAGTGAACAATTCTGTTTCAAGTGGTCTCAAGGCCAACGTCTAAATGACCACACTCTACTGGTCCTACTTCCCCTACGAGATAATAGAGTGAAGTCAGCCAAAAGTGTCTCTGACCTCTTCCACCACCCTCAGCTCCAGGGGTCCATAGCACAGGAAGTGGAGAGTAGCCAAGGAGAGGGTGTGGTCCTATGGCTGGAAGCCTGGGATGAACTGGAACAAAAAATGAGGGAAGAATCTTCAATATTTCTTGATTTAGTGCATGGTCGCAAGCTACCCAAAGCTACCATAATCATAACCAGCCGACCATGGGCAACTAAGCCAATTGTTGAATCCATCAAAGTGGACCAGCATATCGAACTTGTTACAACTCCTACTTTAGAGCTAAGTCGAGTATTGAGGGAACAGAGGGTCAATCCTGACATCCGAAACAAATTTTTAGACTATGTGAATTTTTATCCAGCGATGAAGGCAGCCATGCACACCCCTGTGACTGCCAACATAGTGACAGATGTGTTCCAGTGGAGCCGAGACATGGAGTCAACCCCTCCAATTACCGTCACCCAACTCTACACTGCTTACACATCCAAACTGCTGATGCAACACTTCTCAAGTCACCCAGCACATGGCAAGCAGTCCTGGAAGATTGGATCTCTTGAGGACCTCCCTCCAGATGTGCATCGACAGCTGCTGGCCCTAAGCAAACTGGCTTGGGAAGGAACTATAAAGCAACAGCTGACATTCAGCAGTGCTGATATTGGTGGTGTTACTCTAGGGTTGATGGAATCAGTGAAAGAGCTCTATTGTGGGCAAGATGCCGAAATCTCCTACAACTTCATTCATCTGACACTGCAAGAATTCTTGCTGCCTATCACATCACACAGTTGTCCCTCCACACACAACATCAGTTAATAAAAGAATATGTCAAAGTCAGTCACCTGAGTATGATGATAAAATTCTATTTTGGGTTATCTAATTTCAATAACTTCACTTCAGATATGATTCAAGACCATATCTCAGATCATAAAAGTGCAGCTGCCTATCACTGGATTTATGAAATAGGTGATGTTAAGGCAGTTTCTGATCTGCTGTCATCTCATGAGTCATTGAAAGTAGTATCATCTCATGAATGGAATCCTCTTGACTATTATGTTGTGGGCTATTCCATAGCATATTCTCAATGCAAGTGGAATTTGGACTTTTGTTATTCGTATATGGGAAATGAGGGAATGGAAATGCTATCTAAAGGGATGATGAATATGGAGGCAGTAACTTGGAAAGGAGAAATAACAAGAGCCGATTTTGACAGGAGTGACATTCATAGCATTGAACATTTTATAAATACCCCTCATCCTATACTCCACCAGTTTATCGAATTGGACTTTAGCAACAACGAACTTGATGTGACTTCCTCAACTTTTATGTCTGAATTCACACGTGCACTGACAAGCTTAAAAATTCTAATATTAAGTTCTTGCGGCATAAAAAGTGAGGGAGTAGTGCAGTTGGTATCGAGTCTAACAACTAACAAGTCATTAACAAAATTAGAATTGCGTGATAACTCGATTGGAGATATTGGAGCAGCTTCCATTGGTGATGTGGCTAAAACTAATGCAGTGTTAGTACACCTTGATTTAACTTGCTGTGAAATTACCTGTGAAGGAGCTGTTCATTTAGCATCAGGTCTAACCATCAATAAATCACTCAAAAAATTAGAACTGTGGAATAATCCAATAGGAAATATTGGAGCAGCTTCTATTAGTGATGCAATTAAAACTAACTCAGTTTTAGAACACCTCTATATAGCATACTGTGAAATAACATCACAAGGATGCATTCACATTGCTGCAGCACTATCTGAAAATTCCACCTTGCTAAAATTACGAATGGAAGGCAATATAATTGGAGTGGAAGGAGCTAAGGCAATGAGTAAGATGCTAGAGAAAAACATTTCACTAAAGGAACTATATTTACATCAAGATAGTTCATATGAGAAAGGAGTTCATGTAATCCTATCCAGTCTATGGAGGAACACAAGTCTGACAAAGCTCTGTCTATCAAAGAGATACAAGAGACCAGCTGACCATAGAGTGGTGTGGTACTAGGTGAAGACTGTATATCATGTACATCTCAGTGTGCATAGCTAGTGTTTTTTTGTAAGTGTGAGTGTAATGTCATGAGGGAACTTTTTTTATTACTACAGATATGTAGAGATAGTGATACTGCTTTGTTTAGTTTAATGTGAGCTTGACCATTATTGCACAACATACAAAGGTCTTCACTTCAAAACTCCTACTGAAAATTTGAGGCTATCAGAGAGTATGATAGCGGAGATGGCATGGATGCCCCATTATTACTACAAAACATTTTCTTTTTACTGGTCAATTAATGCAAGGGTCTAACAACAAATTATTATGTTAGCTAAGTTCCGATGTTTCAACATTAGCTAGTATTCTTTCAGTTTATGAAGTAGCTATAAAATTGTTAGCAGCATTTGTATTAAAGGTTTTGGGCCTGACTACAAAACAGAACAGAACGGAACGTTTCTGGGACCCTATTTCACGGAACTGAATTTTCACTGCACGTGCATGGACTGTAGTATAACATAGTACAGTATGTCACACAGCGATGACTGTCCCTCCAGCTCCATAGACATTCTATTCATTGTTTATGCATTGAACTGCCTACCAGGAGCATGTGTTGGATGACCTTGGTGTTTTTTCTACCTTGATCACACCGAATCCTTGATGGTAAGCAAAAATAATTGGAGCATCGAATTAGTCTCGCGCGCGCAGACTGTGATCAACTGGTAAGGATCGTCTAGAAAGCTCTGGATACTGGAAATGAGCTCCAAGAAAGTATCAGTGGATCAGATAAACAGAATGGACTACACTGATTTCATTTCCACATTTGGCTCAGTGATAGAACATTGCTACCTTGCTGCTGCCACAGTGTGGTCTTCCAGACCTTTCCCTGACTCCCAGGGGCTTCATCAAGTCTTCGCTGACTTCCTTCACAGCCTCAGCACCCAGGCCAAAAGTGGAGTCATTCGGTGCCACCCTGACTTGGCAGGAAGACTGGCAGAGGAGATAAAGTTGACTAAGGAATCCTTGAGTGAACAAAAGGCAGCTGGTCTTCTGGAACTCACAGCAACAGAGAGACACAAACTGGCTTCTCTGAATACCAGCTACAAGGCAAAGTTTGGATTTCCCTTTGTTATTTGTGCAAGGGAAAACAAGAAAGAGATGATAATGAAAGGAATTGAAAGTCGTCTTGAGAACAGTGTAGCAGAGGAAGTAGAGACTGCTCTGTTAGAAATCAGTAAGATTGCTTTTCATCGAATCAAGGACATCGTCAATGACAGTAACACTAAATTGTAGTATAATTATATTATCTTGTTGAATGTTAGCTATGGAAGGAGGTATAAAAGAATCAGAGGAAAGAAGAGCATCCATGAACCCCTGAATAAAGGACAGCCATTTTACATATTCCTTTGTACTGGGAAAGTGATGGTTGTCCTTCGTAAAGAGAACAATGTTTGCATTGCCTAGTATCTTTACTGAGCTATGGAGTTCTTATGATTGGATCAAGCCAGTGGTGGATAGCTAGTGAGCTTCATTGATCTCTCCATAATGTGATTGCAGCAAACCTCTGATTTTATCAACTGCAAGATGTCCAAGGTAGCTAGAGAATCTTTGTCACTAATAAACGTTAGGTATTTAGCTACTCAGTCAGGAAACTGGTCATGTAATTTGCAAGACTATTTTGTTTTAATTACACAAGTAAAGCTCCTCCTATAGCCACACCCATTCTTCTTAGGCTACAAGTCTATTTTAAAATTGTTTATGAAAATCAAGCAAATAATTATAGCAAATCCCTCTGATGAACCAGAAACAGCATGCATGGTTGATTGTGGTTCAGGTTGTGTATCTATAACAAATTAATTAGCTAACCTGGACATGTAATAGTGTGAAAGCAAGCTAAAAATAAAATAATTAACATGAAAATTGTAAACACGAAAATAGTTACCCTTACAATATTGAGAAGCTTCATGTAGTTGCAAAGCACCTAAATGGCACAACTATATCATGACAATTAATCTGCTACTGTTCTTCAAGTGAATGAGAACTTGGGAATTGAGTAGAGAGTTGACACTAAAGTATTACATCCATAATTATTCTTCTAGTTAGGTACAGCTAGTGAAGATTGTTTCGTAACAAAGTGACCAGGAACTGCGGCTCTTTGGGATATTAGCTAGATGCATAGCCCAAAATAGATCTGGTCATCTCTCTGTACAGCTGTAAGCCATACCAAAATTAGGCCATTTCTTTAGCCACTGTGCTACCTTGGTGATATACATGAACCATAACTTTTCTTTATATCTACTTTGGCTATAGATATAAAATAAAAATAACTTGCACTTAGCTACTTCTATACTGTTATGGACCTTGGGTCCAGACAAGACTCTAAAAAACTGGCAACCTTCTATCAGATTGATAGGACCGGACTGTAGCTAAATTATCTTTCAACAACGATATTACAGGAAGTCAAATCTTCTCTAGGAAAGCTAATTACTATTTAGCTGGTCATAGTGCAAGAACTGCATGCATGGTTGCACCAAGAATGTGATATTTTAAAAACTAATTTAATGATGATAATAATGAATAACAATAGTTCATAACAACAGTAGTTCATAATGACCCATGCAGACAACAATAATAATGGTAGCATAATGAAATAAAGACAGCATATAACTGGAAGAATTTTCTACAAACCAGTAATTGGAATAGGAGAGCGGAGAGAACCTTCACATTCATCTTTTCTGCTAAATCGATGTCCATCAGAGTCATGCTTCTTCAGCATGCCATCCTCATTCACTTCAATGTGACACAAACAGAATCCACATTGGCCATGCTCTCTGGCTGGAATAAAAAGTTATAGCTAGCTATGTCACTGAAATAAACCATAAGTGCTGGCAAATACACCTGATTGCACCATTGCTGTGATCTCACCAAGGTAATATCCTATACGCTTTTATGAAGCATCACATTCATGCTTAAAGTATTTAGTAGCTAAGTTTTATAGAATTGGATCATTGGATCCATGCATAATATATTTGGAGCTCTACAGGGGTTATATCTATAATAACATACGTATGCTTCCTCTCCTTTCTCTGGCACCATCTACACTCTCTGTAGAACCATCTACACTTTCAGTGGCACTATCTACACTTTCAGTGGCATCATCTACACTTTCAGTGGCACCATCTACGTTAATATCTAGAAATACAAAGTTTATACAACCATAAAAGATGCAGAAGAAGGAACATGCAATCTATTACTCTTTTTTTATTTATTTGTAGAATGAAAGTGCTAGCTAATATTAGCATAATAACTGTAGCTGCAGTGATGTAACTTCCATTAATTAAAGACATTCTGAAAGGAAAACCTCTAAATAGCTAAAGGACATGGTAGTGCAATTTTAACCTCTGCAGCTATAAAGGACAATGGACAAAATGCTTGGTCTCAACTTGTTATTAAGTGATTGCACTGTAGCTAATGCCAGCCATTCAAAGATCAAACATAAATGGATTAGTTATTGCAACAAAGAGCAGTAGCTACATGATGTAATAATTATTTGCTAGGTATGCAGACCCACCTTTGTCAGGTTGATCCATCTAAGATGAAGAATGAAATCCTTAGCAACAATAATAAGGTGCTAGCTGTGGTCTGTGCATGCTCTACTCTAAATGCATTCATTTATACCCATCCCATGCACAGCAGGGGTTTCTACAAGCAAATTATTGAGTATTAGAAACAGTCCTGGGTTTTTCCTAGATGACCCGTGACACTAATAGCTAATAATTATGACATGCATTAAATTTTTTAAAATCTTAATTTCATTTAGCTATTGAAGTTTTCAAATGTCCATTCCTAGACTAGCTAGATAGCTATGTGTTCCATTCCACCAAATTCAACTGAAGTCAGGAAAACTATATATTCACTGTCTAACAAAGGAAGGACACATGTCTCTCTATAAGCCTATGTATGTCTTAAAGGGGATTCCTTGAATCTCTATTATGGAGTGATATTTCCTCCTCATGTACCTATATAAGTCTTGTCACGTTCTGCTCAAAAGAATGCACAGATAGCTAGAGAGTAGAGGAATGCATTTCCTCATGGATTAAGTTACCTATTAAAACTTATAAATCCTTAGTGATGCACAAGTTTTGGTGATGTGATTTCATGGAATAAGTCCCAGACTTAGCCAAAAGATATAGATCAAGAACACTTTCAATTCTGGAATGCAAAATAAGCCTGTCATTAAGTGGCTTATTTCCTCATAGATCAAGAGCATTCTTGATTCATTGAGAAGGTTAAGAATGCAAATTAAGCCACAACGTTAAAATTTGTTTGTCTCCATGCCCATCAATCAGCAGCCATACTATCATTCCAACACAGACCAAAGGGGGAGATCTAGAACACTCGTAAGTGGCTCATTATGGACTGAGCATTCTTGTCTCATTGATAAGGTTAAGAATGCAAAATTAGGTCACACAATTTCTGTTTGTGCACTGATCAAGCAGCTATATTCCAACACAGGCTAAGGAGGAAAAATAGTCATATTTATTAATACTATCCTCATAGATGGTGGAGCCACTACCAGCACACATTCACAACAGGAACCTTCATCAGGCCAAATACTCAGAATACGAGTGGAACAGGATCACCACAGATCAACGTGTGCATTGGGAGTCCTCTTCAAGTTCCTCCTCCTGCCGGTCCACTCTTCACTGATCCCTTGCAGGTCTTTCAGACTGGGTCGCTCCTCCAGGTAATTAGTGGGTGTATTCAAGTGGGATGGTATACCTGGGTTATGTAGTTGAGGTTAGAGTGCTACATTGTAGTTCATATTTTTTGTAATGTTGAACTGTTATCGATTTTTATTATGGCAGTAATTAAGATTTTTTTGACATGTGATTTATGATGCCACTGGTGAGAGTTAACTCATAAAAGTGCAGAATGTACAGCTGGGTCATGGCTATCTATCAAGATCATTTCACAGATGGCCTCAGCAGACTGAGTGTGTCCAGCCTTCACACCTCCAGCAAGTTCCCATAGGTGGGCTGCAAGGCCACACCTCTCCTTCCACCTCTTCAGTGCCTCTCATCTATTGGTAAAACAGATTCACATTGGATTCAGTTAGAGGAGGAGCGAAAGGAGGAGGAGGGAGCAAGGGGAGGGGGGAGGGGGAGCGAGGAGAGGAGAGAGAGGGAGAGGGGGGAGCAACAGAAGATGAGGAGGGGAGGGGGTTGTAGAAATAAACAATTTATGTAATAGCAAGTCTTGAAGCTGAGTAACCTGGGAAATGATACTCATAGTAAACAATGACTGTGAACTCTGACCTAATAATTATGTTATTCACTTCTGTACAGACTGCATAATACACATAACTCTACACCAATGAAACTGTAACAACTAAATACCACAGTGAGGAGGACGAGGGTACAAAAGGAGGCATGTCCACTCCCATGTGCAGTCACACACATGACTGTGATCACAGTATCAACTATGTCACATGAGGTGTATCAACTAAGTCACATGATGTAAGTCACATGAGATGTATCAGGTTCTTGGAGGAAGTCATAGTGGACAGTACATATAGGGGGTAATTATAACAGTCTGACACAACAAATGTCCTAGTTTATCCCTGCTGGTCTGACACATAGAAATAAGTATAGCAGGTGTTTATCATCAAGCTATGCCATCAAATGTCAGTTGTTGTAGCTGACAGTAGTGATTCTGTGTAAATTTATATACCAGCTTTGGGGGGTCAAACACTTTCTGGTTGATGTTAGAGTTGTCTGAAGTTGCTGATAAAAATTTTGGATCAAAAAAATTGTTTGATAAGCTGAAGGCATCACCACCTTTTTTGAGCGTATAGAGACTTTGCTGAAATTAGGTGAAGGTGTGAAGTTTTCCTTCACAACTCTGATTGAGGCAAATCTTGGAGATTGTGTCCCATATCAACTTTGCTTCCATTTCATTCAAGAATTGAGCTTGATTAGCCATTACAGAAGATAGCCAAGAAGAGAATCAGCAAACACAAATACATCAATAAAAAGCCCAGCCCTCCTTCATCCACACCATAGATAGTAAAGGGATTAGAAACAAGATCACATGAGTGCATAGGAACAATACAAATCTCTGGATTGATCCTTGTTACATCCAACGAAGGTTGATTTTGCTTCAGTGGCCTTCCATGCATCATGGTCTTGGGTGTTCTTATTGTACTTTGAACAAGTATGCCATAAGAGCAGTCAATGGAGTGCCCTTTTAGTCAAATGGAGCTGTTATGTGCAATAACTTTGTGCTCTGGACAGCAAAGTGAGGCAGATAACAACACCACACAACTCTGGACAGAGTTGTGGTAGGGATCCAAGTTACAGAGAGGGCTCACATTGATATCCAGAGTTCATGGTGTAGTCAAATTAGGGTCACTTTCATAGTAAACTTCTTATAGCTAATTTCTCATACTAGAATAGGTCCCACATAAGGAGGTGTGGTCTCACCACTAGTGCTTGCTACAGTTTGCCACAGTTTGCCAAAAGTTTGCTAGAGTTTGCCAAAGTTTGCTAGATTTTGCCAGTGTTTGCTTCAACAAATTATGGCAAACTTTATATCGAATTGGACTCCTCAAATTTTTATAAATTTGCACCAAGGAGGGAGGCTATAGCTAGCTACTCTCGATCTCATTGCCAAAAATACAGCACACCAGATACAAAGAAGACATTACCCAGCAAGTATCAATAGTGCCCAGTCTCCCAGAAAACATTAATAAAAGGTCTGTGGAGGAAGTTTTAGCTAGTGTCCATATCAAGATGTATGTAGGTGTGTTAATATAAACCACAACATGGGTGAGAGTATAATCAATAGCAAGTTGTTGTGACACTGCATGCATGCTGTCAATGGCCAGGTGCCATGCATCAACCCAGGGTTTGTGACCCAACAGTACACTCATGAGGCTACTATAGCATACAGGACAGAGGTCAACCCCTAGCAACCCCAGGGCAGGCTCACCACAAGCAAAGAGCCAGGAGAAGTGAACAGCCACACCTTACTAAATCCGGCACCCAAATTCAGAGTACAGAGGTCTCTTTTCGGAAATACAACTGGGGAGTTTGATGTCCTATAGGTCCCGTGGAATTGGAGGTCAAACTATACATACATTATAGTAGGCAATCCTGGTAGGTGGGGTCATGACCAGATCAGTTGAAATATAGGGGTGCTGCTCAAGATGTAGCTGTCTTTATTGCACTGTGTCTGTATTTTGTGCTTGTTCAATCATTTCTTTTATAGTGTTGAGCTCAATCCATTAACATTGTGACATGTAACTAATGCACGTTAAAAAGGTATGCAAAGCCATGTTGGCATTCCAATATGGCAGTAGCTACTAGCTACCAGTTCAAAGCTTTGGAAAAGGATGATTAAAGAATCATGATCAAAAGTAGGTTCAATGCTGTTATTCTCCAAAAGGTGGCACATCATTATAGCTAGCAAGCTGCCAATAATCCAAGTGTTTTGTTGTCCAATCTGGTGAACCTCCACTATGACTTACCATACCTGCATATACTCTTAGCTTCTTTGTGGTAGCTATGTGCACTTCTATCAAGGTCAATAAAGATGGCATTCCCTTCATCATCACAAATATTTTCAAGTCTAAGTGGGCAATTCCTACTTCATGTAGCTAATTGTAAAAGTGATTGAATGATGGTATTTATAGTTGCTTGAAAGCAAGTTAATGCTTCATCTCTGGCTTCTTATATTTTGTTGCGAATTTGAAAAAAAAACACCTTCTGTTTGCAAAGGAAGAGCACATGGTATAAACTCTTGAAATTGGGGAGGGACTTTAATCAAATCATTTAATCTCTTAATGTCTCCAACACCCAATGGACGTTTGAATGCTTCTTCATTGTTCAGCACAACAACTGATTCTCCTGACTTAACCTGATAGGAGTCTAGGAGTGAATTGATCTTTTATATACTGCTCAGTTAATGGTAGTGTGAAGTGATGGTTATGATAATCAATTAAACTATTTACATGTAGGAGGCATAATTGTTCACTATTTGTTTCATCAATGTTTGTGAAATTGGAAGTGGTTCTGCATCAACAATATATGTGCCTACAACACTGGACTGGACTGGTGGACTGGACTATACTGGATAGATTACTGGACTGACCTAAAAATAGGGATTCATGATTTCATGGTCTTATTTATTTTTGCATGTGAGAAAGCTTGCTGTGATGTTGGCCAATTTCATTTAACAGCTCAGATTGAGCAGTAATAGGGTGGACACCCTCTCTTAAACTTGGTAGAAGGAAGGACCCTGTCAAAGGACCGACGTCACCTCTCAGGCTCAGACAGATAGACTTTACGGAGGAGGGGCAAAACTTCCATCCCACAAACCTAACCTCCAACAACGGATGAGTTGCAAGCAGCCAAAGGTGGAGGTTATGTTTGTGGGATGGAGGTCTACAATTGTTCCAAGTTTTTGCCCCTCCTCATCTGTAAAGTCTCTCCGTCTGACCATCTGAGCCTAAGAGGGGGGCAAAACTTGGAACAATTGTAGACCTGCGCATAACCTCCACTTTTGGCTGTTTGCAACTCCTCCATTCTAAAGAAAGTGGGGGATATGCAACAGTAGACTATTGATACAACTAGTAGTTTGGTATGCATATTATGGGTTGACTAATACTTGTAGCTATCTGAGCTGGGACACAAGTGAATCTAGCCACTGCAGGGGTGTATCCACCACTCCGGTTGGTCCGGTTTTCATCGGACCACTTTTATACGAAACATCACACATTTTAGCTAATCATCCATTTTTGCATAACTTTACTGATCAAAAAGGTGGGCATGGCCATCCGAAAATTTCCATGCACAAGCAAACTGGACCACTCAAAATTCTGTGGATACACCCCTGCACTGTAGCAGCCTAGGTGTGATACTAATCCTAGGGAAGTGCCTGTCATAGTATATCTATGTGTACAAGGATGTCCTGCAGTTGAGACACTGTATTAAGGCCACATTGATGCTTATGAGATCAGTTTACGTTTAATACATGTGCATTCATTGTGTTATGCTGCTGCCTGTGTATACTCCCTTTCTCTCTAGCGTCCCATTACCTTGACTGGCCATGACATGGAGACTGGCCATGATGGAGGACACCAGATGGTTCATGGAGAGCAAGGTGCCAATTCTAAAAGCAGCACAGTTCCCAATTGCTTCGTGACAGGGCTGGATCCAGGGGTGGGCCCAGGGGTTGAGGGGCCCTTTTTGTTCCCAAGCTATATATTACAAATGAAAATGCAATTTGACAATGCCTACTTAGCCATATGTCTATTTTCAACTAGCTAGTGTAATTAGAAGAGAGAATATATTTCGTATGGGCTAACTAATGCGGTTACCATATCATCTAAGACTACAGTCAAAGAAAGAAACATATACTCGACACATCCATTTTGGCTTTCACTTTCAAGGTCACACATTGGATAACTTAGTTTGGATAACTTAGTGTGATTTCCTTTGACCATGCACATGTTACTTCAAAGATATCTCAAGTTTGAGTATAATAACTAAACTAGCTACAACACAAATTTTGGGATGCTTCATCTCTTTGCCTACACTCATGCTGTCATATGATGCATACAAACTGGATTCAATTTTGTGTAAAATTATTTTCAAATAGATATTCTAAGGAACAAAAGCATCAGCATGTACATGGGGCTTTATACTATTGTCATCCACATTTCACTCGCACGCGCTACACGTATATGCATAATCGATGCCACGCCCACTTAACTGAACTATGTGTTGCCGCGTTGAAACTTGCAATCCTGTATTGCAATGCAGCTGAACTGAGCTGAGCTGTGCTTTGTAGAGAATTTATCCTGTCTCTGGTCCACTGTAGTTGCCTAGTTGTGTCTGAAAGTCACCTCTCTCATTAACATTTTCGTTCAGCTGTTGCTGAACATTTACAAGAACACGTAAGTCAGCGGATCCAAGTTAGCTAGCTATTAAAGACTAGCACCTTACCAGCACTGTTTACCTGGGAGATGTTGACCTAGGAGATGTGCATGGCCATCTTGTGTTGTCTAGCTATAGCTACGTACAGCATTTGATCACAAAAGATGTTGGTGAAAGAACAGAAAGAACAGAGTTAGTAGCCATAGCTAGACAGATCAGCTGTATAGGGCCCTAGCCCTAGCCCTGGGGGCCACATGAGTCATAGCCAGAGGGGATGCAAACACTGGTGTTCTCTACCTAATTATTGACTTTGATGTGGTTAAAGTAGCTTGTATAAGAGAATGCCCTAATACAGTCAATGCTGGTTGCAGTGATTAGACTGAGAGTCCCCTATGTTCACAAGAGACCACAAGAACTGAATTAGTGAGCTGATTTAGGTAGCTTAGCTGATTTAAGTTGCAAAAAAAATTACCAATGGCTGGTGTGTGTGTACCTCTATCTCTCTCACTCAGATTCCTTCTGGCTGTTGAGTGAGGGATTTCTGCTCCAGCATGACTGAAGAAACCGATTCGGTGTTAGTGGATAAACGTCACCTTTCATTGCCAACTTTTGATAACAATGGTAAGATAACTGCATCCATGAAAAAATGGCACACACTAATTATCTTCAAATGCCATTAATGAAGTATCTTTAGCAAAGGGAATGTACAGTGTGACCTTTAATTTATGGGACCAGGCATTTTGTCCATTTTGTAGAGATGTGATCTTTATTATACAGAGCACTGACACCTATATTCAGCTTTCACAATAGCATACACAGGGGAATTTTGCTCGAGGGGGGTCAAATTCCAGGCAGTACATGTATGTGGAATTCTATGATGAAAGCCAATTCCTAGGGGGCCTCACCCCCCCCCCCCCCCGAAATAAACCTTTTAATTAAATTGACCACCAAATGAGGTGGCTATAGGTTGTTATCTTGTTGAGTAAGTGTAAAATACCTTAGAGGAGGTGTTTATCTATCTATGCACCCTTGCTTTAGTGAAAATAACTAAATTAATGTGGAGGGAGTGGGGGGTTGCCACTGTTGAACCCACTCCTTGACTGGAACAGTACGGAGATGGAATAATTTTGTAAGGATAGATTTTCTAGTGCTGTTCAAATGTGCAAAATTTGTTTTCTCAAGTATGCTTCCCTTTCTTCAAAGTTTCTTCTTAATGGCAATAGTTCGTAGTAATTCAGGCAAGCCCCACACTAGCAAGTCATATTGGTAGAAAATGTATCAGTATCAGGGAGAAGGGCCTTGTAATTCTGCACACTAGGGAGTCATTGCAGGTACACACATAGTTGCTATTAATGGTGATTATTAATGCTGCATCGAAAATTTCTTTAGTGAGCCTCAATAGTCTATAATATTATGCATGATATTATGCATGAGCATACATGTGTTATCTCTTTGCTTTTGAAAGTCCTGTACTTAAAATTAGCTACCATCTGCCAACAACGAGCTCAATTCAGCAGTGTGAGAGCCTCTGTATAGGAGTCCTCAGATCTCTGGTGTGTGCAGTCTTGCTCTGAAGACCACCAAAGCAACTGCTGAAATGGATACATTTGCCTTTTGAATCTGCTGAAGAGGTTCCTGGAGTGTAAACACATCTCTTACGGTGTCCATTAGTCATCCACTGTAGCTTACTTAGAGATGAAAGAACCACTAGAAGTGTACATACGTACGTACCATGGTTAGAAAATTGGACCAATTAGATGACTCCTGGAATGGAATGGTTGGTATGTGTATATGTACATATGAAAATTGAACCAATGAGATTGCTGCATTTGAATTTGACGAATCACTCCTTGAGAGGATGATGTGTGTGGGTACCATATGCGTGTACTATGTACTTACATGCTGGACCACTGATTTTATTTGGTATATCTATAATCATGTGGTTCAAGTCAGTGAGGCCTGTGACCCTTTTATAGTAATAGCATGGATTTTCATAGATTGACTCATGTAATGAGGACACCCCTCCAAACAGGATACTTTTCTGTGTCCTATTATGAACACCCAGAAAAGCTATAGTCAGGATACTTATCTGGGTGTACATATTAATGCACACCTGACTATAATCAGGCCGGACACTGACTATAATCAGGACACTGACTATAATCAGGACACTGATCAGAACATTTTTGGGTGTATTAATTAATGCACACTTGAATAACCTGGACACTTCTCTGTGCGCCATTGTGATGTGTGTTAATTACTGCACCCCTGAATAAGAATATCTCTCTAATCAGAACGATGTGTCTTAAATTAACTTAATGTGTCCCTGACCTAAATAGGAATATCTTTCTGAGTGTCATAGTGATTGTATATCCCTGGATGGTATCCTTTATATATCCCTGGATGGTATCCTAGAGTATCCCATCACACATCACGTACTGAATCGAATAAGGGTATCTGAATAATCAGTACACTGATCATCCTGCTCTCGTGTAGGTATGTGTACATATATAAATGAAAACATTCATATAGCTATGATTATGCATGCATGTATGTAATTAAGGCTTCTGCTTACTTATGAGCTTCCTTTTGGTGGGCTCTAAATGAGGTTAAAAAAGTCTTCAGGCTGCCACAATGTGGTCTCTGCAGTCAGCAAGCTTTGCTTGCATCAACTTTAATAGGAAGTCTAGATTCTGTTTTCAGTGAAGCCTAGTTAAGAGCTTTATGAATGACTCGTACAAGCTGAAAAGTGACATCAATGGCTGTATTTATCACTTAGGCCACTTTGACTGAATGGTATTACACAGATGTAATATTCCTATTGATAAGCTTAATGTAGCACTTGCTTAGGTATGCTCTGTACATTGAGTGAAACCTGATTATGATAGGGGCTTTTATCCTTTTCCCTCTATGCAATGGAAGCTTCAGATAATTAAAGGATGTCTGTATTGGAAGAGGTCCCTGATCTTCAATGTTCAGTGCAATTTACGTACAATACCAATTAAAAGATTCAGTTTACCAAATTTGTTATGATGGAATGTTTAGTTTGTTTATGTACAAGGGAGGGAACCCTGAAATGATAATTATTTGATCCCAGAAAAGGGAATCACTGATGTGGTATTTTCGTGCTTATGTATTCACTATAGCTTTGAAGCAAACCTTAATTTATAGCATGGTTGAACCCTAGCATTGAATATTATGATGTCACCTATTAATTATGTATGTACATACGTAGTTGACCTTGAATTGCTGGAGGCATGGCCCCTGAAGTGTGCCTATGCAGTGCAGGAGATCTTCAAGACTGAAGTTGACTACATTGACTCACTCAACGATCTCATTCAGGTCAGTGCAGATATTGAGCAATCTTCTAGCCAAATTAATTATTTAGTCAGGCAGATATCCTGAATGAAAGTAATCAGGCAGATGTCCTGAATGAAAGCACTGAAATTAACCATGAAGAGATGACCAGTAACCATCAGTAGCCCATAAATATTCTTGCTATACAATACATATAAATAGTATACCTACGTATTATGTGCCTACATGGTGTATACATATCTCCATAGCACTGGTCTTGTGTGATGTAGGTACATACGTGTTTACCTCCATAGCACTGGTCTTGTGTGATGTAGGTACGTGTGTACCTCCATAGCACTGGTCTTGTGTGATGTAGGTACGTGTGTACCTCCATAGCACGGTCTTGTGTGATGTAGGTACGTGTGTACCTCCATAGCACTGGTCTTGTGTGATGTAGGTACGTGTGTACCTCCATAGCACGGTCTTGTGTGATGTAGGTACGTGTGTACCTCCATAGCACTGATGTAGGTACATGTGTACCTCCATAGCACTGGTCTAGGTATGTGTGTACCTCCATGTACTAGCAGTACACAGTGGTTTTCACACATTACATGTTTACAGTTTATTTAACTAAGTGAAGATGAACTATGATTGAGAAATGAATGGACTAATGAATATTATGACTAGAAAACCCATTTTCAAGCATGTATATCTCGATGAACTTCCATCACGTGTTGTATGACAGTTGAACTATCTCAATGCATGCTTACCCAAGGCTACAACATAGATCGAAAGTGTGAAAATTTGAAGACTGCCATGTTATTGTGTATTACAAGGGGTGAACAAGATTTACGGGTTCATAAGTACATATGTATAGGTATGTACAATCCCTCAAGAGTGGGCCTGTCCCTGTGCCAATTAAGAGCCAGACTTGAGCATAAGTGCATGCATACATGTGTAAGAGGCTCCCACTACACATACCTACTTGCATGCAGCTAAAAGAATGATTACAGTCCCACAGACAGAGGACAGGAGATAGATGGCTCCATTCTTTAATCATCCCTTCTTCCTCCTGTGTTGACTTGTGTCAACATGGAATAACAAGGGAAGAACATCTTTGTGTTCACATCTATGTAGGTATGCTCACAGCACATCAAATGTGTGTGTGCTCACAGCACTGAGGCTATGTATACAGCACAAAGGTGTTCTTCCCTTGTTATTTCATGTTGATACAATTCATTATGATTAAAGAATGGTCCTGTTATTGGTCTATGGGGCAAAGAGACTCCAATGCCTCAAATATTCACTCTCTTTACAGGAAAATACATAGTAGTTTTGTAATATTACTGTGATTCTTGAGTTTAATGATGGGTACGGGTAAGGGGTTACTTGACTCACTTATTGCTGAAGGGAGAGATAGCAGGGAAACATACTCAAGAGTTGTATTTTTCTCCTTCTCTTGCATTTATGGGGGGCAAAGGTCAAACCGGCTGCCTAGACTATTACATAATAATTAGAAATGAGTCACAAACTCACTCACTCTCCGGCCCCTTTGAGCTTATTGCTACAAATTTGTTGCTTTGTTGTAATTAGTTGAAATGTGTGATCTGAAGTGTGTAAATATTTATGGTAAATATAATTGGCAGCCGCTATGGATGCTTAAGTGGGCAGTGATGCTGTGCTTCAGAAGGAGTTGCCTTTTAAACTGTGATGCTGTGCTTAAAGGATATTGAGTAGGAGTATTAATATTAAGTGTCCAATGAATGATTCTTTAGGGCTATGATTGTGCTTAAAGGAGTTGAGTACAAGTATTCAATAATCCTTTAGGTGCTGTGCTTAAAGGGTGGTTGCCTTTAGGGCTGTGATGCAGTGCTTAAAGGGTGGTTGCCTTTAGGGCTGTGATGCAGTGCTTAAAAGGTGGTTGCCTTTAGGGCTGTGATGCAGTGCTTAAAGGGTGGTTGCCTTTAGGGCTGTGCTGCAGTGCTTAAAGGGTGGTTGGGCTGTGATTCTGGTTTCCTTTAGGGCTATGATGCTGTGCTTAAAGGATGTTTAGTAGGAGTTGATTAAGGCTGTATGAGTAGGAGTTTAGTATGAAGTGTCCAATGAATGATTCTTCAAGGCTGTGATGCTGTGCTTAAAGGATTTGAATGTGATGTTGTATTTAGGATATTGAGCAGGAATTGAGTATCTTTAAGGGTGTGGTGCTGTATGTGCTTTAACAAGTGAGCGCAAAAAATTCCTTCTGAATGAAAAGGTTAAGTAGGGATGGCCTAAAATCTAGCTGGGCTGTATAATGTACTGCAGCCTCATATGGAAACAATCCCTACATTTACATCCACTACCTATAGCTAGCTATGGGCCGTTGTAAAAGTAGAGATTGTTTTCATATGAGGCTGCAGTACATTATACAGCCCAGCTAGATTTTAGGCCATCCCTACTTAACCTTTTCATTCAGAAGGAATTTTTTGCGCTCACTTGTTTCTATTCTTTTTCTTAGTACTTGAAGTTGAAAGTAAGGCACATAAGTCTCTGGAAGAATTTATTTAGTTTTATCTAACAACAGCAATGTAAATGACATGTACATGGCATAGTGAAGTGAGCTGACTACACTACAGCCAAGTATCAGAGAGTGCGGTAGCACTCTCTAAGTAGGGATGGCAGGTCAAAGTCCATAGGACAGTATAAACTAAAAACTCTTCTTTCTCTTCTACCCTTACTCTACAGGTTCTCAGAAGGCTACAGTGAATTATTATATCTACAAAGAAGAGAGGAGAATGTTCAAAAGCCAAAAATTCATTCGCCAACATAAGAAAAAAACGAGTTCTAAAATTGACTTTTCGTTCTTTTTCTTTATAATAATAATAATAATAATAAGGATAATAATAATAATAAGATCGACGTACCGACTTACTGGCTATAGTCATCAAAATTCTGCTTTGGCCATCTGTTAGAGCGGCACCTAGAGGCTGATCTTTTGCTATTAGTTTTGACTAAGGCTCTACTTCACTATTCGATAGCACTCGGAACACAGCTGCTAATCTTTCTACGCCATTTTGAAGGGGGCGGGGCTTATGGGCGGAGCCACGTAAGCTTAAGTTTAGCTATAGCCAAGGTCTTCATTCATTATCTGATGATGTTCCAGTCACTCCTTGCTGAATTACAGTACAGATGCTCATCCTATAGTAGCATTATAGCCAGTACTTGGCTGTAGTGTAGTCAGCTCACTTCACCATGCCGTGTACATGTCATTTACATTGCTGTTGCTGTAAAGTTTTATATCAACAAAACTTAAATAGCTAAACAAATTCTTCAACCAGAGACACTGTATGTACCTACAAAAGAGGTTTATGTAGAGCTGGCTTTGTATAGTACTGTACTGTAGCCTTCCTCATTCAACTTCAAGCACTAAGAAAAAGGATAGAAACAAGTGAGCGTAAAAAATAAAAAGGTTAAGTAGGGATAGCCTAAAATCTAGCTGGGCTATCTATAATGTGCTGCAGCCTCGTATGAAAAAAATCTTCGCGATATTACCTCATAAAAGGGGTGGGGCAATTAATAGCAGTTCTCCTCATATAACACCTGCACAGGATGTGGCCATTTGATGGCATCCACTATTATGATCACTACACCAAATGCATAAACTCCCCATACTCCTCCCTCAAGCAAGACATACGTACCATCTCAATAATTATTTCAGTGATCACATATGTAACAATTAGCTAATGCTGTTCACTTTTTAAAATGTTCACTCCTTTCAGTACTCCATTACACTGCAGATGATCATCCTTCAAACTCTCCTCCCTGAACAGAATGAAATACTGATCATTAAATAAATTTAGTTCAATCAAGGAAGCCTTTAGTGTCTATCAATTTTCATAATCACAAAGAAAAAGAATGCAAACAAGTGAATGCAAAAAATTTCTTCGAAATAAAAATGTGAAGTAGGGATGCTATTATAACTGCAGCTTCATTATGAAAACCAAGTACTGCAGCATCGAAGCAGTATGGCCCAAAAAATCTAGCTGGAATATGTATTATAACTGCATGCAAGAGAGTGAACTTAGTGAAGTGACCCTTACCCATCATCAAGTACAAGATACTATTCCTACTTCACTCCCATGATCAGGCGAAGGGAGTGAAGTAGGAATAGTATCTCGTACTTGATGATGGGTAAGGGTCACTTCACTAAGTTCACTCTCTTGCATGCAGTTATAATACATATTCCAGCTAGATTTTTTGGGCCATACTGCTTCGATGCTGCAGTACTTGGTTTTCATAATGAAGCTGCAGTTATAATAGCATCCCTACTTCACATTTTTATTTCGAAGAAATTTTTTGCATTCATTATAATAGTACTATAGGATGAGCATCTATACTGCAATGTAGCATGCAAGGTCGGAGTGTCAGGAACATCATCAGACAAGAATAAATAGCGTTAGCTACTGAACTGGTTAGGCTGTACTAGACTGTAGACGTAGCCACACGTGCACTTATACGTACGTGGCCCCGCCCATAAGCCCGCCCCCTACCGACGTGCGCTTCAAAATGGCGTCGAAAGATTAGCTAGTGTTCCGAGTGCTCGAATAGTGAAGTAGTGCCTTAGTCAAAACTAATAGCAAAAGATCAGCCTCTAGGTGCCGCTCTAACAGATGGCCAAAGCAGAATTTTGATGACTATAGCCAGTAAGTCGGTACGTCGATCTTATTATTATCCTTATTATTATTATTATAAAGAAATAGAACAAAAGTCAATTTTAGACATCGTTTTTTTCTTATGTTAGCGAATGAATCTTTGGTTTTGGAACATTCTCCTCTCTTCTTTGTAGATGTAATAATTCACTGTAGCCTTCTGAAAACCTGTAGAGTAAGGGTAGAAGAGAAAGAAGAGTTTTTAGTTTATACAGTCTTATGACCTTTGACCCGCCATCCCTACTTAGAGAGTGCTAGCGCACTCTCTGATAGGAGTTGAGTATGAGTGCTTAGTGATTCTTTAAGGTTGTGTTCTGAAGCTAGTAATACAAGAAGAGTACCCTCAGGACTGCATATGCATACATATTGTATGCATGTGCCCCTACATGATATCCTTCAAGGCCTGCCTCAAATCGACTGCAATATATATGCTGTTACTGTCCACTCTATTCCAGCGCTAAGTAGGCATTTAAACAGAAATTATATTAAAAGGGCTTGAAGGAAGTCAAGATTCCTTCTTTGAAGAAGGAAGTCAAGATTCCTATGTTTATGTTATATTATGCATCAATCTATAAACAGACTACATCAAGTACATTGAGGGTTAATAATAACACATGGCTAGTTAGTTGTCTAAATAAAGGCAAGGAGTACACACTCCAGATCACTATGCTCTGCCTTACATAAGGTTTAGCATGATACCCTCACTTGACTTTCATTTAAGTGGGGGAAATACAAGTGATATGCATTTCCCCCAATAGTGAAATATTTAATGGAGATGCCAGCTGGGTAGAATATTCAGTGACCTAGGTCTTATCAAAACAGTGTAAATCATTTGGTTAAGGGTTTATATGTAAACTGATTTTGCTTCACTAGAAACCCACACAACATGGGTACATTATATACAGACATATGGAGGTATATACATTATATAAACAGTTAATTTCATCACTTTAACAACAGATGCCCATGGACTACTGAATCCTTGGAGCATTTTTTTAAAGCAGACACACAGTTACTCTATACTCCTGAGAATACCTCTAATGACATCCAGACACAACATATGATTATAAGCAACCCAGTATGTACTGCATGCATAATACCCATAGTAGTCAGCTCTGTTGGAGAGTACTAATACTGTAGTATGTACATCCATATATATATGCACATGTGTTACTACATACATAGTATTACAAGCACCAATTCATTATAGCCGGACACTGATTTGTAATGGGTATAGTCCTTTATCTTCAACATAATATAATTATATATTATGCTTGCTTGCAAACAGAGTCCAAACTCGATTCATACCTGTAGATGTAAATCTTGTTGGCTGCATGTGTAGGAAATAATTCCCATAACATTTACTATGCATGGACAATTAATCCCTAGACATAGATTCTAAGTGTTTTTTAGGTATGAAGTACGTAACTATACTGTCCATAGCTCACAGCAGTTTTCATAGAGATAAATAAATACTGTTCAGTTAGTACACATCTCTGCTTGCCCAGTTCTAAGAGGGTGCCTTTCAGATTTGAACAATACAGTAGATTAATCCATTAGCTTTAATCCATGATGACCTTTACCGCATAAAGGAAACTAACCAAGTAACTGAATACTAACTGATCGATTATCACTACTGAATTAAGAGCATGTTTGTTTGATTATACAACCTGTTTTGGGGTTTATTCTTTCCTCACACTTACTCACTCGGTTCTTTTTTTCTTTGCAGGGCTATAAAAACCCTCTCTCTGGTCACCTGAAATCTGATAATGAAGGCCACAGAATCATTTCCACTCTGTTTTGCAATATCGATCAACTCTACGACATACACAAGTAAGTAAGCAAGTATAGCTCTGAAATTAGGGGGTTATGTTTTGAATGTATGTGTAGGTCTGAATGTACATAATGTGTAGGTCTGAAGTCCAGGAGTTATCTTCTGAAAATACACATAGTCTATACTTTAATGCTACATATGTACGGAATAAAGTGAGAATAAGTGTAGTCCAGATAGAGCCCTTCATAGTGGAGTCCCTGGATTCCTTGAATTTCCTCATTATGGAACCCCTCATTATGCATTATGTGAATCCCTGAATTTAAAATAGAACCCCTCAGTCCCTGAATTTAAGATAAAACCCCTCATTGCGAAGTTCTCAAAATAGAACCCCTCATAGTTGAGTTCCTGAATAAAATGAACTGTAGGTATATTCATAACTGTCCCATATCCCCTTCCAGATTGCTATTGGAGCATCTCAAATCTCATCAATCAGATCCTCATGCCTTTGGGAGAGTCTTTGTATCATATGTAAGTACATCATGAGTTTTACTCATTGCAGTCTAATAGTGAGAGAGATACAATGTCATTAAGTAATATCAGTGGGTATAACATTATGCATATTGATGTACTGCAGTTTAGGGAATCTTGAAACATCTGTCGCCAACCGTCAAGTGACAACTATGCATGTATTGGGCACAAACGTCATTGCGCATGTGCAATAGGCCAACACATGCATTGTTTACAGTTGTCTCTTGACGGTTGGCGACCAGTGTTTCAAGGTTCCCTAAAGCCGTGATAAGATGCTATGGACTGTATATGTAAGCCTGCACATGTAATAGTTACACAATTTATCCATGTCTTCCTGCACTGTTCTCAAGTGACAGTTATAATTGGCAGTTTCATGGGGATATGATCTGTAGTGTGCATCTCATGCTAGATAGTGTTTTCATACCTTTTGAAAGCAGACAATGATTCACGAGCAACTAATAATGTTGCTGTGTTTCACAGGAAGAAAATTTCAAAGTATACTCGGAGTATTGTATCAATTATGATGCTGCCATCACGTGCCTGCAAGACCTGACCACTGGCAGTAAGGACTTGGAGGTCTTCATCTTCAAGTGTCAGGACAGCCTTGGCCATTCTCTGCCCCTGTCATCACAGCTAATCAAGCCTGTTCAGAGGATCATGCGTTACCACATCATGTTGAAGGTAAGATGAATAGTTTTAACTCCCCAATACTTGAGGTCAAAGTGCAGAGAAGGTTTAAGATATTGCTGTCAGGGAGTAAGTGGCGGTTCCAACCAGGCATAGAAAGCTGTAAATGCTTACTACTAATTAGCACTTTAGCTAAAGATACTACAATCCACTTCATAAGCCTAGCACCTCAGCTGTACATGTAGAAAACAATCAAGCTCAGATTAAAAGTATTACATGCATGCATTGGGACATGTACAATATACATACTGGTATACCTGGGGCATTTTGGAGTGTAGACATAGATATACATGTATCTATAATTTCAATGAGTGACAGAGTCATGACCCGAGAGTCAGTTCACTCACTGAATAATGAAAATACAAATATACAGTTTGCTGCATAAAAATCATGGCAATTGAAAATGAAAGTTCAAAGAATAAGAATGATTGTATAAATGGATAAAACTGCTAAGTATTACATACAAATCTTAGCAATATGGTTTGATTGTACATTTTGGACAAAGTATTGAAAACAGGTTATGAAATAGTAGAAATATTGTGTACACTACTGGCAAGAAAACAACAGTGAACATAATATATGCGAAAAAATCTAGGACCAGTGCACTTCGATTAAACAATGATGTGCTCATGGCTGCTAGTGTTATGGATCCAAATATTAAGCAGTCCATTTGATTGTAGAAGTCATTCCTGTACGGACGGCAGATCCCGAATAGAAACATGCCAGCTAACTGAATAAGAATGTAGCTACCGTAAGTAGATAATTCACCATTGTGTTGTAATAATTTGAAGAGTAAATACATTCCTGCAACGTAGCGATAGTCCAGTGTATTGTTAGTTCCATTCTTGTAACAGCCTTGAAAGTAATCCATGAATATGTGAAGGTAGTCCCAGCGAGCTCTAGGGAAGCAACCGAGTAACTTCTGGAAGGTTTTAGTGGGATATGCAAATAGAAGAAGCATCGGAAAGATATTGAAAAGAATGAGCACTATGATAGCTAGAGCAAAGTATGGTTTATGCTCTATTCCAAGGTATGGCAATGAAACATTATACAGTGTATAGTATGTTACATTGGCCTGAAATGGTGACCCATCACTTTGGAATAGTTGTGTAAAACCAATAAGGTAGTAATTAGTGGATAGTATCTTGAAATATGTCAATACAATGAAAGTTACAAATGCACTAACAAGGTTTGATTTAGCGTTAACATCCATGTTGGAAAAAAATCTACTCCGAATGCATGATTTAAAAGGCTTCCAAATCATTAGCAGCAGTCTATAATCTCTGCTGTACAATTCTATGAAAATGTAAGTGAGTATGAGGAGAATTAGTGGATAAAAGGCAGGTATGTACTCAAATGATATCACCTGTAATGTTGAGTAGTGTTGGTTGATGCAGAATGAAGGAGCAATGTAGCGGAAGAAATCCAAGTTCCTAATGCCCAATATAGACCAAATTTTAATACAAATGAATATTTTGGTGATATGTTTATCAAACTAGGTTGATAGTTGACAAGAGATAGTATGATTTGTGTGGAATATATCAGTCCATTCATGTGAGCTGCTGTACCACGAATGTTGCAGAATATGACAATTAAGAAAAATACTGTTATTGGAGCTAGAGTAAGAGTGAGATAAAGCAACCATCCATGGAAACTCCCTAGACATTTTGTGCACTCATGATGATACGATAGTACTGCAACCCCCAGTGACTCATCACTGCAGTGGCTGCATAAGAGGCCTCTACGATTCAACCACCCGCATGTGAAATTATTCAATTCCTTTGGATCTCTTGGTACTTCAATTAAGAATAGGTTATTTTTCGAGTTAGCACCTCCAGCATATGGACAGTGTCCAGCAACTGTGACTTTGCTGGTATTGACATAACCCATACACAACCAATTTGATACCTCGACTCTATTTTTTGACTTACAGAGTATTGAGTTTCTGCTTAATCTTGCTCCACATTCACAATGGCCTTCAAAATTGCGATAAAACCACGTTGGACATGGAGCAGTAGCTCCTGACTCACCTCCTTGAGATGTTTGATTATAACTTGAGAGAGTTCTGGTAGGATTGATAAGTATAATCAGGAGAAAGAACATTGTAGTCATCATAATTGTAGTCATCATAATTACATTGATCCTTCTGGACTAACATCTGTATCTAATGCTATGCAACATCCATCCACCAAACTAGACCAAAGCAATGGCCAAAGATAACGTGTCTAATGTTATTACACATCATTAAGCAACAAAGCTGAATGATCTTTTTGTAGCTATGTTATTTTTAGCTGTTTCCTCAAGTCTGAGTTTATTGAGTAGTGTTTCCGGGTTCTTACGAACATAATAACTTTTAATGGTGACTACTTATAGCAAAGATGATGTGGATAATGGGTGATCTATAATAGTGTACAGTAGTACAGTAGTCACTCAATGCATTAAAATTAAGTAGCCCTGCACTAGTAGGGTGAAGTGGAATGTATTAAGGCAGCTATAGACTATGGGACGTGTATATCGATCTGCAGCATTCTGCACTATGATAGGAAGCTTGTGATTCTAACTTCAATACGAAACTTCACCCATTATGGATACATACATATGTGCATGCAATCTACATAGTCCATTACAAGTATGAGTTCCATTAACCATGCAGAGTACACGTACTTACAGCAACTGCATGCATGTATTCTAATGTAAGGATGATATTTTTAGCTCATAACAATAAAATTAATGACTAGCTACATGTAGTATTAATAACTGATGCAGTCCAGCTACATGTAGTATTAATAACTGATGCGGTCCAGCTACATGTAGTATTAATAACTGATGTGGTCCAGCTACATGTAGTATTAATTAAGTTCATCTTGCTTCTTTTTGTTGAGCTCAAATCCCGAAAGGGAGAGTTTTCTCCCCAGATCCTGATATACCTTTAGATGCACATAATTGTCACTTCCAACTTTCACCTATAATGAAAATTCAATATATGCAAGTAAAATATTTGCAGACATTATGTAGTTATTGGTGGAGGTGAATTAATGCATGTATGCACTTCTTTTAACCTTGATGAAGTAAATCATTCCAGCCACCACTTGCGTCTTGAAACCAACAGTAGTGTACTCAGTGAACTTTCGATTGCTTTTCTTTTCCAATTCAGAACGCACCTACAATAAAGAATGCCATGTCAAGTGGTGGCTATGTTAACAGACAGGTTAACAACATAATTGATAAGGTCTTTGTATGATGTCCCTTCCATTACATTTGTGTATTCCTGCCAGTCTAAAGATGCATTAGTGGGAAGAAACATTTCATTCAATTGCATGCAGAAAGTCATTTTGTCTTGATGTGAGCATTATAATTATTAATAACATTAATTGCTTACTTTGTTTGCAATTTCCTGCACCTCAGGAGTAGCAGCTTGCATACCTTCTACTCCACCAAGCTTTTCGGTAGTTACACCACAAATCCCTGGAGGTGGGCAACTTTCTGGTCCTCCAAGCATTGGAGCAGGTTGAACAGGTACAGCGCTAACCTCTGGACGCAGGCAACTTTCTGGTCCTCCAAGCATTGGAGCAGGTTGAACAGGTACAGCGCTAACCTCTGGACGCAGGCAACTTTCTGGTCCTCCAAGCATTGGAGCAGGTTGAACAGGTACAGCGCTAACCTCTGGACGCAGGCAACTTTCTGGTCCTCCAACCATGATTGGCTCAGGATCCTTCATAACCCAAGAAATAGTTGTTGACATTTTTGTTAATCTTTAGCACCAAGTATGTTCAAAATAGAGTAGACTCTTTCTTTTTTTATCTTGAATATGAAGTGCAGCTGGCATTTTACTTAAATACTATCAGCCCCATTTCCCAATGGAGATCCTTGACTTCCTTTTGACCATAACTTCCCAAATAATACTTCCTTGACTTTCATACCTAGAATACTATTGCTAATACTGCCATAACTTCCTAAATACTGACCTTAATACTTCCTTGACTTCCATACCTATAACTTCCTATGACGGCCATGTGTAATGCACCTTAGATGAATGCTGTTGCTGACCTCAATGAGGTAGATGAATACTATTACTAACCACAATGCTTCCATAAACGCAGATGATAACTTCATGAATAGCATTAGCACTGCTTCCATGTAACTTCCCAATAAATGAGTATCACAATTGAATAACTATTATGCAGGTATCAACTTGGAATGTAATAAATGCATGAGAACATAAAGGGTGAAAGTTGTAGCTTGATCACCCTCCTATGTACAGCCATGCAGTGGCTTGATCTAGTGACCCTTTTTTTTTTTTAAACACACTGGTAATTGACATTCCTAGATTCTGTCGAAGAATAATTATCAATTATTCCACCACATACATAATGGAAGGCGAATAATGTGTCAGGAATGAGGAAGGTACACCTTTGGCTTTCAAACTTACCTAGACAAAACTTCAATCCTTGCGCGGAAGCTAGTAATGTTTCATAATGTAGTAAGTCTGCATACATATGCAGTTATCCTTGAGAGAGAGAGAGAGAGAGAGAGAGAGAGAGAGAGAGAGAGAGAGAGAGAGAGAGAGAGAGAGAGAGAGAGAGAGAGAGAGAGAGAGAGAAGCAAAGATAGCATAGATTGTTTATTCAGTTTAGCATGGAAAGCCTACTGGTGATTTTTCATATGACCCTACTGTTGGATTTTCCACGTGCACAATCCTTTTGTGGCTGGCTAGCAAGCTTTTTATTTGAAGCCTTATACTGAACTCATGAATATGTTTGAGAGAGTACTTTTCTGTGCTCTATCATCACCCCTGGGACAACATATGGCGAATTCTGTACTTACAATGTAAATATTCATTTGGCCATCTTGTACTTTCAGGAAGTTGTGAAGAACTTTGATCGCAATCACTATGGCTACCAGAGCTTGCAGAATGCCTACAGAGTGATGGTGCAGATTGGAGACTTCATTAATGAAGCTAAGAAACAGAAGGAAAATGCCAAGAGAATCTTGGACATACAGAGCAGCATGAAAGGCTGGACTGGAAAAGATGTGAGTATAATGTACTTACTAATCAGTACACTTACTAAAACTGCAAGTATTTAAAATTTATGGCTACTGATTAGAAAACCTGAACCGGATTTATCATGAATATTAATTTTACTGCTGTTCTTTTGTAGGTCAAGAATCTGAGTGCCTATGGTGAACTTATCATTGAGGTACAGTGAAGTAGTTTTTGTTTGTTTGTTGTTTGATTTCTTTGTTTGTTTGTTTGTTTGTTTGTTTGTTTGTTTGTTGTTTTTGATGCATACATGTTATCATACTTATTGTTTCATAATAATAATATGTTCACTGTCCCTGCATGTTGGGTGGTATATTATAAAACCTAGTTATGAGGGGGAAAAAGAGGAAAGAAAAGTAGGCTAGTTATAGGACTTGATCCAGAAGTAAACTCTGTCAAGAACTGCCTGTAACTGCACATGTGCAGTGAGTGTGCAATGCACTGAGTGAACTACAAGTGCAATTTGCATGCAAAACTGTAAATGTATCACTATGGATTAGAATAAAGACTCAATGGTTTTCTTCTTCTCTTCATTTTTCAACTCAGGAAAGTTGTAAGGTTGGAAGCAAAGGGATTGAGCGACAAGTGCTCTTGTTTGATAAGCTCCTCCTGATCTTGAAAAAGAAGGATGAAAAGACATACACCTACAAGGGACATATAGTGGTATGTTCACTGCATGTACAATGCATGTCTGTACTACAAGGGACATATAAGAGTATGCTTACAGCATGTACAATGCATGTCCATACTACCAGGGACATATAATGGTATACACAATGCATGTCTGTACTGCAAGGGACATATGTTCACTGCATGTACAATGCATGTCCATACTATAAGGGACATATAGTGGTGCGTTCACTGCATGTACAATGCTACAAGGGACACACATACATGCGTACATATGCTCGTTGCAGGTACAATGTATGTCCATGCTATGCTCACTCAGGAAGTGTGTACAGTAGACAAATATTGATAACAGGTCCATGGGGACAGTACTCAGCCAATAAGCATGTAAAACCAGTTACCATCTCCCTCACTAAGTACCCAAGTGATATGATTATGATTTCTTGTGCCATAACAGGCCAATGAACTTCATATTGACCGGAAGTTCTGTGGCACTAACCCAACAATGTTCAGAGTGTCTTCGCTCGTTCATCGCCATCAGAGTTACGTGGTGGATGTCGGCAGTGCCTTCAAGCACCAGAACTGGTTGAACCGAATGCATGCCCTCATTCACCAGACCATAGACCAGGCAAAGAAGGGACGAGTGTTGGCTTCTCCAAAACAGCAGGTAGGAAACACTTGCATACACCAGATCTTCAAAAAATAAATAAAGTCAAAGTGGTTGTAATTTTCAGTAGCTGTTGCAATGAGACATATTAAGGGCCACCTCTTTACATAGTTAGATAATCGATTGCCTATAACTATGCAGGTAAAACGAAGAAAAATAGAGCAAATCGATGGCAGGTCTGATCAGGCCAAGAAAGGTAAGTAATACAGTGGAACCTGGTTATAACAGTCACTGTATAAGCAGGTCACCTCTCTATAACAGTCAGGGGTCAAAGTCCCCAAGGGGGCTTTTTAATGTACAGAGTTAGCAGGCCACCTCTTTATAATAGCCACTTGTTGCTAGCCTGAGGGTGACCAGTATAACCAGGTTCCACTGTATGATTTTATGTGCAGTATTCTTTATAGTTGCTTATTCACAAGTGATCAATATGAGTTATGGGGAACTAAGGGATGAAGTAATGGGCCAATAAGTGTGTTTGAATATTCGCATGATTTTGCACTGAATGCATAATGTAAGTGTTCATCATTATAATGGTTCTATAGAGTCTTCTTCCCTGAGAACTGGGCCACGTTTCAAGGCTGGCCGTATCCTCAACACAAAAAAGCGTCCACGCAGTGATGTAAGAGAGCTCTTCCCAGATGACGAAAGTGCGTAAAATTATAATTATCAGAATTACAGTGAAATCTCCTTAATGAAACATCTATAGCAAGCCTCTTTTTTTTTCTTTTTCTTTTTTTTTCTCTCTCACCCTCAATCAGGGGACTTTTTTCTGGTCTCAAACTTCTAGTGCCTCCATTGAGAGGTTCCACTGTATTTTATGATGGTCAGAGCTTACACTATATACTTAACAATGCAACATACGTGCTATATTTTATGTAGGTACAGCCATCAAACTCAAATCTTACACACTGAAATCACCAGTCACTTCTGAATCATCCATCTTGCCCATCCCAGAGCACCAGGAATTGCAGCCCCCCATTCCTGAGATCACCAAGCAGTGGCAGGAACCAATATCAGACCTAGATTCCAGCCAGGGATCCAAGACTGCTCCCAAGCATATGTCCACTTCCACCAGCATGGATAGCCTGGTGTCCCTGACTGATGTTGATATTGGGGTGGAGGAGTGTGATACTCCAGCCGATGAAGTGGATGGATCAATGGAACAAGAGACTAGAAAATCCAAGGTTAGTAGTACAGGTTATTTCATTACAACACTGACACTATTCTCCCCTATAATTATGTATGTACAAGGGCATTAATTCTCAGATATACTGATTGATTAGCACTTAAGTATGTAGACACCTAAATGTTTATAGTGATCAGTTTTTAGAAGACCCCTACTTTACTCGAAGTTTTAGATGACATCATTAACTGAAATGGCACAAAGGTTACATATTGTGTATGTAGCTTTGATTCTGGCAGTGCTGGACGTCAAGTGCTTAAACTAGACTCTATTGACTGACCATCAGTGGATAAGCATGATGTGATGATATTTCAGTGTACTTATTGTTGTTGTTTCAGTTATCAAGAAGAGCTGCCATCAAAGTGAAGAAGACAAAAACCTTCCATGGACTCAGTTCCAGTGGTTCATATTCAACGTTGATCAAAATGCGTGCAAATGAAGCACGAGAAGCCTCCAGATCTCCTCCTTCACTTTCTCAAGACAAGTCCTACTCTGGTAAATAATCTTTAAGAGCTGGATTTGATGGGGAGACTTAGAATTAGGCCACATTTATAGTTCATCTTCCATTTTCTATAATTTATATTAATACACTTGTGCGTACATACGTCACTGTTCAAAGATCAATTGTAACGCACATCCGTGTTACTCATGGAAAGCAGCTCAGGGTACCAGGCGGATCAAGCTGCTCCCAACCACTCTGAGTTTCTAGCTATAGATCAACTCAACAATGAATCTCGACACTTAGACTCCAACAAAGAGGTGAGAGGAGAGAGAGAAGTACGGTTCAAAGGTCAATGCTACATAGAGAGCATGGAACAAGCAAGCCTACACTACAAGCAAGGGGCAGGAGACTGCAGTAAGCCTAGGCCAATGAAGAATGCAAGGAGCCAAACACTGCAGCAAGCCTAGACAGGAAGCAAGGTGCCAGAAACTGCACAGGGAAAGTCTCACCATAGATAGCTAAGAGTCTCACTGAAAGAAGAAGAGCAAAGCATAGGCTTCACTAGAAGAAACCAACCCAATAGCATGCAAAGTAACATTAGATGAAACTTTTTTGTTTTGCTAAAATTGAAATGTGAACCATAATGTGACAATCCCATGCAGAAATCTAGCTGAGACTACCACATACTGTATTATCCAAACCTGCAAAGCCTATACTGTGTACAGACCTCCCAGGCATTAGCTTGGACTGCTTTGTATGCAACACCATAATGTCATGTACAGCTTGTTTGTTTGTTTGTTTGTTTGTTTGTTTGTTTATTAATCTCCAGAGACACATTCAGATGAGGGTGACTCAATGATCTCCCAATCCTCACTACAAAACGTTCCCAGCCTCAGAGATGACCTTCCCATCAGTCAAGAACAGGATTCTTCTCTATACGAAGAGAAGGTAGCTGAAGGATTCCCAGTTGATCAAAGTGTATCAGAATGGAGCAATGGTCCAAGCATGATGCAAAATGATGATATGGAAGCTGAAGCTTCATCAATGGAGGTCCCATTCCAAGGCTCCCATTGTTAGTACATAATTATTATAGAGATCATTCAGATTGCTTAATGGAAAAATGTAGGAAATAGATTATTTTTCATATTCTTACTCAACAATGAGTAAACTATCGATGTACAAACTGAGTGTAAAGGCTATTAGCAGAGCCAGAATGAAGAGGTCATGAAAAATGGTCAGGCATGGTTTGACCGTTAGTTATTTCTACTTGCAAGTGAAGCAGGGTTGAATGCATATCCTTTGCAATACAGTGATGTCATCGGCTAAAGCTTTGCTTGCCACAATGCTTTGCTTTTCCCTAGTTTATTTTGTCTTGAGGATTGATAATATTCTAGACTGTTGGTACGTGCGTACATTTATATCTCTTTTCCTTGTATCAGCCACAGAAGAGTTGGAACACAGAACCTCTCCTATAAAACGTCCTCGGAGTTTATCACATGAAGCAGGCGTGGTCAGTGAAGAGGACCAATCTGTTGAGGTGGAGATTGTGATTGCAGAAGGAGAGGATGATGGGCTTGAGTTAGGCGAGTCATGCGGTCAAGCTAAGCTCCGTGGAAGGAACAAGATGCCCTCTAGCAATCCAGATTTTTCGTCTGGTGAAGTGATCGACTTGGAATCTTCAGGAGCTAGTGGAGGTTTTCTGGAGCAATCAGCTTCCAGTTATTCAGGTAGCTATAATGATGTATAGTCATGGCATGAAGAGTTTTTTTTTGTAGATTTAGACACTATAGATATGTGGATATAGTGCTGAGAATTGAGCTATATAGTCCCTGTCTATACTTCGTCTCCTCTTCATTAAGCGCCACTTACACTACTCATCAGCTAAAGGAGTTTCTCCTCCTTGATGCTAAGAATATTTGTATACCACAACTCCCTCTTTGCTGAGGCTAGTCACACATGCAGCTCATCAGTGGCCAATGTGTTTCCCTTGCCTTATCCTTGATTCATTGTAGAATGATGAACAAAGTTGTAGTACACATCGTCCATTTTCATGTGTTTAAAGAATATTGACAGTAGCATTGCATGTCGTGTGTGCAGGTGGAAATGGGTACAATGAGGTTGAAGATGCACAGGTAGTGAGGGAGGGAGAGGGAGCCTTCATGATATTAGAAGACTCCAGTGACTCTGAAGAAGAGGAGGAAGATGAAGATTATAGTTTAGAGGTGAGTGGTAGAAGTAACTTAGTGATTGCTAGCTACATAATTACTGAATCTGTGGTGGTTATGGAAAAGGGTGTCCTCTGATAAATTGTATCTAAGGCAACGAGTAGATACTAAATTCAGCTCTGTATCTTCAATGTGGATTTCTACGTCACTTGCAATAAGACAGACATTTCACCATCTGGAGAACTGATCACAATGTCTGCTATAATACATAACTCATAAGTACTTTTTTTTGAATCTGACATTATATTACAGGATTTGGAGTTGACAGCAAATGAACTGCAGTCATCTCTGCTTGAAGCAGCAGAAATGGGAGAATTAGATCTGCAGGAGGACAAGGCTAATGCTGTCACTTCAGCTGACCTTCAAACTGTGCCTCAGGATTCTACAATCCAACAGGTACATAACTACACACCTGTGTTGGTTGATTCACAATGAAGTTGTGGTGGTAATTTCTCTATAGCCATGGCTTCCAGGAGGACAAGATAAGCAAACCAATGAGAATATGACTGAATTTTTCACTAACTTGAACAGAAGTGTATCACCTTCTGAAGATGCAGGTGACTACACTATAATAATTTTGAATGCTCTACAATCATGACTGATATTTTGCAGATGAGGTAGCAGATGTTCAACCCCCTCCTGTGCCAAAATCAACCCCTCCACCAGTTTTCAAATTCAAGGCAGCTCAGCATAAGCAAACAGTGGACCTTTATGGTACTCTCCCTCACAAAAAGAAAGCCACACCTGCCACAAAGGATCAACGTGCTTCTAACTCACCTCAGCGTAAAATAAGCTCCGGTGGTCGGAGAGCTGATGGATTCTCTCGTCTTCTGGAATTCACCCGACAACAAGTTGTGCAGGAGCCAGTTGACTCCCTTGGGATCGATGTGTGCCAATCCCTCCCTGTCTTGGCACAGCATTCTCTTCTTGATGACATAAAAGAGGATGACAATATGCACTTTCCTGAAAATGGTGGAGAAAGAACTGGAATAGAGAATTTTGATACAATAGAGAATAACATTATGGAGGTTGAAAATGAAGGTCGTCAACTGGGAATCGGTGAACATATAATTCAAACTGCATCATCAAAGAACAAGGAGAACCAGAGTGTTATTGCTAGTGATATCAGTACAGGAGACAGATATACTGAACATCACATCATTGTTTCCGATACTGAAATGGAACAAGCTGGTATATCTGAAGGTTTAGATGCAAGGCTTGGTACAGAAAAGGAACAACCTGGTATATCTGAAGGTTTTGATGCAAGGCATAATACAGAAGAGAGTGACCACACTGACAATGAAGAAAATGGCATGAAAGACAATGATACAGAACATCTACTTTCAGATGTTACTCAAGATGAAGTCAGAGCTGAAGATGGTGAAGTTGGATCTAAAGATGATGAACTCAAAGCTGGTGAAGATGATGAACTCAAAGCTGAAGATGGTGATATTTGTGGTGTTAAAGCAGCACCATTAATGGATCAGGAAGTGATATCACTTGTTACTAACACTCTTGAAAAAGGGAATGGAGTAAGTGTGGTCCATAAAGAACACTCTGAAGAACCTGCAGACGAGGATATAGCTTCACTGACTAAAGTCGGTGACGATGAAGTCATGAGACTTACTTCTGCTTCTCCAGCTGATAAAATAAACAATATTCAACACACGGAGTCCAGTTTACGTGAAGGAGTTTCTCCCAGAAATAGAAGCATGTTTATGCGTGTGGTTTATTGGAGTGCACTGGTACAAAACAGAGTCTACAGCTTATTACCTTCTAGAAGTGGATTCATTGCTCTAGGAATAGCTGTACTAGCATCTGTTATCTTTTATGGATATACTAGATTATGATTATTATGTCACTGTTTACTGTTATTCAATTAAAGGTCATCATGCAGATAATGCGTTTGAAGTGCCATGTGTGGCGGATATTCACAGCAAATGATTTTTAATACTAGTGATTATTTCACTGGTCACCCCAGAGCACAACTACTCACTGCTAGTAATCCAGTCTAAAGTGAGCAATTTCCTAAGTAAACACTACCAAGGTAAACTAATGCACTGGTCTGGTCCAATGGCACAGTCTTCAGTTTGGACCATTCAAAAAAATGACAAAATTAGAATTCCTTCACATGTCTTGCTTGTACATGACAAGTATGTTTGCAGTATACAAGGTAAGCATTCAGACTTGAGAAAATCCAGTGTGATTTTAATGGTGCATTAGACCAAAATTTTCTGAAATCACACTACACTGTAATTTTCATTACTTTTAGTCTATTGCACATGTAAATCTACTGGAAATGCTTATGAAGTCATTCATGTGACATTCCTTCCCTGTCCAGAAGCATTTATTTTACAAATGATGTGAAGAACAATTACGTAATAGTTATTAACCAAGCGCTAGGTTTGTAGTCGAATTATAAGCACGAGGCCCGAGGGGCGAGTGCTTATAATTCACTACAAACCGCACGCGCGCGGTTAATAACTATTTTATAGCCCGCGCGAGTGTACTACGCATGCTCAGTGCTTCTGTCTCTATAGCGATGTAGCTACTTTTTGGCTGCTTACAAGAATATGGCCATCCCACTTCAACGTCGTGATTCATACGGTACCGAACTATCTTTCACTCTATAATCCACCCACTCGCTGTGCTTTAACTTGCTCACGTAAGGTAGGGGCACAGCGTCATAATTATGGTTGGACCCTGAATGGCAAGTAGGGCAGCTAGTGCAGAATACCAGCCACGCTGTTACACAGCTCGCAAGTTCTGCCTTTTATGCTGGCTACTTTCTGAAAAGCTTGTTGGGTTTGAAATGTGGAATGTGGTCAATGAATATCATTATAGCGTGTGCACCGTGTTCAATGATAAAATTCTTTTCTGAGAGTAGTTAGTATAAGGACAGAACTCTATACTGTCACATACTCACCTTTCAGTCTAGTCACAACTCTTTAAAAGTGCAATATCAACTTTACAGAATCTATATCTAACTTTTCCCTGTAAACATCACCCCAGGCTATGATTACATGCACTGTATCACATTTATAAATCCATGTAAATCGGCCCGTTACCATGGCAACGGGCTATAAAACCATATTATAACACTGAATGAAAGAAAATGTCATCCTCAAAAAGAATACAGCAAAAATTTGGATGACCATTTTAAGAGATGACATGCAATGCTACCTAAGTTATCCTTGACTACACTACATGTACAAAAGAAAAATACCCTTGAAGTCTCTACAGATGATCTGGACATCCAGTGTGCCATGAATGAACAGGAGTTTTATGTGGACAGTGTGCTATGGTACTTCAGATTAATTGTGGGCAATGTTCGAAGAAGTGTCTAGCCCTACTGCTTCCCTTTGCAGTAGCAGGAATAGCCTTAGTCATGTACTTGTCATTCTTTAAACTAACAGTTGCCACAGGAATGGTCAACAGCCTGATTCTATTTGTACAAGTCAATAGAAGATTGTTCTTCCCCACGGATAGTGTTAACAGTATTCATAGCCTGGTTGAACCTTGATTTTTTGTTGCTTCTTTAATGGACAAACAAACTTACTTCAGTATGCTTTTCCTCTGTATGTCTGGCTGTTGATTGGCTTAATGATAGTGACCATCAGGTATTCCATGGCAGTCTCTAAATTGATACCTGTTGCAGTCCTTGCTAGGTGTAAGGAAGAAAGAAGAATATGACTACTAATAAAATATGACTGTTAGAAAAAGATATTATGAATGTAAGTAAGGCACATTCACACCTTTGAGCCAGTCTTACCCGGGTATTCCAAGTTGACAAATTGGACATGAGAATAAAGCTCATCTCTATACGCTAAAATATGGATTTTCATGGCTACAGACTTTAGAAGTAAGTTGCAATAGCAGGATAGTCATCTCTATACGCTAAAATATGGACTTTCATGGCTACAGACTTTAGAAGTAAGTTGCAACAGCAGGATAGTCATATAATAGTGTAGCTATAGGTTATAGCTAGATACATAGTAGCTAGTGTGATATTATTCAAATAAATTCTTAAATTTATGTTTGGTGCGCCTGTGGTTAATACCTGTTGATATTCATCGGGTAAAGTGGTAGTGCACAGATAATCAGTTGTAGAAGAGTGCTTATGAAGCTGTGCATATTATGCCAACAAGATCACCACATTCTCCCAGCACACTGACCTGCATACCACAATAATACACACAGCATTCAATGACTCTCTGAAATAATCTAACACAAAATGGAGGACCTCAATTTTGGAAAAGGTGCCAATACTCTTTTCCATAGTTTTTTATACTTCAATAATAGATTCTCCCAGTATCTGAGGGCCCCTATTAGTGGCATTCTTGTTTCTGCTCCATGTTGGCTCAAAATGTGATGAGAGAGGGCAGTATATTATTACCATTTATTATGTCATTATTACCACAAAAATTTTAATGGAAAAAAAACACAAATCAGTCTTTTGACTGAGGGGGAACAAGAATGCAGCCAAAATATGTCTGCCACGTTGAAATGATGTGCTAGTTTTGCCTATGGTTTCTATTATCTTTGATGGCAGCTGCTATGTTCCAATTAATAGCTATAAGAATGAAGGAAAATTAGCTATTGCAGTTCAAAGCTTCACCTTTTTCCTTCATTTTTCAGTCTTCATAACCACTTAATGAATTGGTATGTTATCCTGGGCATGTACATGCACACTCTGCTGTATTCTATGATTGTACAGTTTCATTCAAGTGCACCATCGTCAGTCTTTTGACGAGGGGGAACAAGAATGCAGCCAAAATATGTCTGCCACGTTGAAATGATGTGCTAGTTTTGCCTACAGTTTCTATTATCTTTGATGGCAGCTGCTATGCTCCAATTAATAGCTATAAGAATGAAGGAAAATTAGCTATTGCAGTTCAAAGCTTCACCTTTTCCCTTCATTTTTCAGCCTTCATAACCACTTAATGAATTGGTATGTTATCCTGGGCATGTACATGCACACTCTGCTGTATTCTATGATTGTACAGTTTCATTCAAGTGCACCATCATGCACATTGTAAAACACATGGAGCTAGATTGAGTGTTGTAAACAGTTTATACTGATGACTGCAGATTGTAAGTAACCCCACTCCATGCACCTGAAAAAGGTTACCATGCCAGCAAGACATGGAAAATTTAATTGATTGATGAACGTTTATAAACTAGGTTAGCTTATTGTGCAGCTTAGCTATAGCTACAATCCATCTTTATGTATTCTTGTCGTATTGATATCAAAGATGTCAGCTATATACTCATAGTACCGTATTACAATAATTATCATAGCTAGAACTGAAATGAGTGTCAGAAGGTGTGGGAAAATTACACCTTAACACTATAGAATGCAGACTTATTATTGAATGTGTTATCCTGAAACATAAGCTGATTCTTGTGTATAAATTTGTTTCTAACACTAAAATAGGGTATCATTGAGATTCTCGTACAAAGGTTTCAATCCCAGATGCATACCTATAGCTACATGGGTAGTTACATAATTGCTATGGCAATTCACAATCCTACTCACAATCAGCTAACAGTCTTATTTTTCTCTTAGCCATTGGTATGCACTATATTAGCAGATAGCTATGTCTTTGGCAAAAGTATGTTCCCTTTCCTGTTCAACCCTAAGTGTGGCCTGGTTGGTACAGTTGTATCATCTATTTATCTTCACTCAGGCTAGAAGTCTGGGGGGGGGGGGGGGTAGCTATAGTGTAGAGCCTGAGGCTGTGATCATCTCTTCTGGCTTAAGGGAGAGCGGCTTATGAAAAATTCTTGCCACTATGAATAGTTTTAAGAGTGCCAGTCTTCTTCTCTTCTCCAGAATTTTATCTTCTCCCTTGTATGCTCATCATACACATGCCTGTGACGTCACGCACCGTCATACTAAAATTGAATTTCGCGTTTTGCGCATGCGTGAACAATTTCCCGCCTCCGCTTTTTTTAAATATTTTTTTTTTTATTATTATTTTTTTTTTATTTATTTTTTTTTTTTTGTGAGTAGGGCCTTGCCTATAAAAACATCTCTCTGGGTGCAGTTTTTTATTGCACTGAGCTACGTACTCAACTTGACCAGGTGACTTCTATTTTATCAAGTTCCTTCAACTGCAAAAATGTCTGTAGGTAGCTACACTGATACTCGGGATGCTACTATTGAAGTGCAACAAATTACTGAACAGGTAACTTATATAAACTGTAGTCAAAATAATTATGGAGATTATTATACTATCTAGCAATTATAATAGCTACACACTGCAATGTGATGACAGTGGAGCCTCTGATAAAGGACACTCGGAAAGGGGTGCCTTGGGAATAGTGGAATGGAGTGGAATACTGGAAGGAATACTGGAATCAAAGATTTAAATTTTATGCATCCTCCTTGGCTTCCATGTTCCATAGCTCTCTATCAATGGGTTATTCTGTGATTACTGGCAAAAACTGTACCAATTCAGATGCAGGAACATGTATCAGTGTGATGCAGTCAAGGTGGATGTAGCAGCTTTGAATACTTCTGCCAGCAGACATGAATGTTCCCAGTGTTAATAAGCATGAAAAAAGATTGCTGTAGCTGTCCAGTATTCCATTCCACTGTTCCCAATCTAGACACCCCTCTGAAAGAGGACAAACCTCTCAAATCTAAAAGTATCTCTATACAAATAACATCAAAGGAGGACGACCTCTCTACAAAAGGCTGGGTCTCAAATGTGTCCATTATTCAGAGTTTCTACTGTAACTAGTTTTATAAAATCAGCTTTTATTATACAATAGTGCATCTAGCTAACATCTCACCAACTTGTTTTAGGTTCGTTTTGCATTAGAATCGAAGATGAAGCAACGATTCATCATGTACGATAGTCTGCTATACCGATCACAGTTAGTTGATGGAACAAACTACATTGTAAAGGTGACCAATTTATAAGCTATCTCTAAACTCTGCTGCCTGGAATTAGACAACTACCACTAATGTCATGATCATATACTTGATCTCCATGGTAACTTAGCTTCACAGATCCATTTGCATCAATAATGCAATAAAATATTTTAATCATGAGCTGGAAAATGCTGACACTATTGTTTTATACTGTAGGTGCACATTGAATATGAGAAGCATGGATATGTACATGTCAAACTGTTCAATCCCCTACCAGTTGTGATTCATGATTTCTTAAAACCTGCTAGTCTGGTAGGTTACCAGGCCAACAAGACGTTGGAAGATCCAATCGAGATATTTTGATTGATTCGTGCAACTGACTATGCTGGACTAGCCAGCTGCTGCTTAGATTATTATGTTAGTCCATCATTAGTATTTTTTGTATCAATCTTATGTTATGGATGATATCTGCTACTGAACTACCCAAAACCACTGAAACCCAGGCACTGTATTTCCTTACACTGATCTGATTTTGGCTAAACTGTTTAGAACACTATTACAATGTGATGGTGCCACTCGAATGAACCTATACATGTTATTCTCTTGGAGATGCAATCACTTCATTTATGCTCATTAAGATATAGCTAGACACAATAGCTGTAACTAGCCTGAAAAAGTGTGAACTATGTAAAATCATAGTGTACCAACACAGCAATGATTTCTTATAAGGAAACAGATTTCTCAATTTGCATATAAGGAAAAACCCTTTTTTTTTCCTTATAAGAAAACCTGACATTACAGCATAATATTATGGGTCCACCCTAACCTATGTATCCAACCCACTTCAACATACCTTTTGAATGGGCAGTTTTAGTGGATGCTCAGTTTATTATTGAGTAGTAAAAATCAGCTTTCCAGTAACAGTTTGACCATTTCCTTTTTTCTTGCAAGTATTAGAGTAGATCATCCATCACTATCTTGTAGATCAATTTAAGCACCCCTGTCCAGTAATAGTTTGACTGTTTCAGTTTGTCCATTTTTGATTGCATGAAACCCCTCCCCAAATATAAATGCATTAGCTAATGCTAATCAGTAACCTTTCAAACCACTGATAACCAGGCACTGTATTTCCTTACAAACTGATTGGATCCAGGTCACTACTGACTAGACTGTTTACAATAGTTCCATGTATTTAACAATGTGATGGTGCACTCAAATGAAATGTAGCTACAATCATAGAGTACATGCATGTGTGTACATGCCCAGCAATTTGTACATTGTGGTCACATAACTGAATTAATAGTGATTATGGAATGAGTAGCTATAAAGACTGAAGGAATGGAAAAGGTGAAGCTACTATTAAAGGGTAACTGAAATGAAAAAAATAGATATAAATCAAACTTGAGCAATTTTGTGAGAGCATTTGAAGATTTTGACCAACTCTCATCCTGGTGTTTTCACTTGTTATTGCCACAACTATAGTAGAAACAGTGCTTTCTCTTTGACCTAGCTAATGCTTTGACATTCAAGTTAATGTTTTGCATCCTGAAAATAGTTGCATTGGTCTCTGTCAAGTTGCATTCGTAGATGTAGTGTTCATCATAGCAAACACACAACAAATAATTATGCTATTTGTTCTTGTCCAGTGATACTAGCTCATATTTGTATTCAGTTCTTCAATAATTGCATTTGGAGGTATGTTATTAAATTGGCAATTGTCTACATACAAAAAACTACCATCAGTTCCAGTCAAGATAAGAGTCGATGGTAATTGTATTTTCAAATAATACAGCCACACATGAAGGAGGTGCCTTGTATTCCTTCAATACTGTTGTAATATTTAAAGGAAGCATCATTTCATGACATATATAGCATCGTACACTACTCTTGAAACTTTTTACAACAGTACCACTGACTATGGAGGAGCAGTATTTCACAAGGACATCATCACACCCATGCAGTCGATGTGACAATGTTTAATGAATGACGTAGTTCCACTGAATGTCAGTTCCCCTTGAATTAAATATATTGCAGGAGATGCAGATCAGGCAGATAATGAAGGGCATTCTAGCCATCCCTAAAGAAGTATTATCGTACTCTCTGATTATTATGACTGTAGCTATAACTAAGCATTGCAATGTCACTTAAAATATACAGTGTGAGAGATATTGATGCACACAGCCATTATGTAAAAGAGCGAAATACTATAACACTAGCAGACAGACACTTATATTTATGGAAGCCAAGAAGTATAAACCTTTCTATAATGATATTATTTGCTCTAGGAAAATGATCAAGAATAATTATCAGCCATTGCCTAAAAATAATGAGAACAGCCTCAGCCAATCTGAGCAAATTGCTACCAATAGTTAAAATACACACAAAATAATATACTACTGTTATTATCATTATGTTGATTAAAGTACAGACAAATTTAAAAAGTAATAGTTTAAGGTTCCACTAAAGGTTCACGTAACTGTATTACAGTGCATGTGATAAACTTATCTTCATTTTTTTGTGGTGGCTCTGCTGGTACTATGTCATCTGTGGATGTACCATTTTCTGATCTTGCTCTTGAATGTGGCAAGTTATTGGATATCTTTGCTTTAATTTTCAGCCATTTTTTCGACTTGGAGATGTAAAGGAGATAAAATTGATAAATGGTGATAACGATCACGTTGACAAACACTATTCCCACTAATACATTGACTAGTGCCATCCTGTTAACTTGAACAAGAGTAGCAGCTGATAGAATGATGAGATTTAAATATATCGAACTCTCCATAATCTCTATATAGAAGTTTTTGTACACTCTTCCAGAAATCCAAGCAATGCCCCCAACTCCAGTAAATGTTATGATAATTGCCAACAGGCTTTTATTTGTGTCCCCAAGTGAATTGAATGAGAATACGATATAAAGAACACAGCGTACCAACAAGAGGAATCCAGTCCAATAGCGAGAGTTCCTCTTGTATGGGGCAAAGTTGGAGTCCAGTAGAGGTTTTATCCTTAGAAGCAGGCGGGCACACCTTCTAGGGGAAAAACGATAGAGTTGAGTTCCAAGTAGGAGAAAGACGGTGTAAGGAAGGAAGAAGAATATGACTACCAATAAAGTAATCACTGCTAGAAAGAGATGTTTTGAATGTAAGTAAGCCACATTGGCATCCTTCAGCCATACTCTCACCCTCTTTCCATGGGGATATTCTAAGCTGACTGAGGAGAAGACGGCAATAATTACCTGCAAGATTTTAGTGTACGACATGAGAATAAGGGTAGCAAGGACTGCAACAGGGTTATGTCCTATCAATTTAGAGACTGTCATGGAATACCTGCTGGTCACTATCATAAAGCCAATTAACAGCCAGACATACAGAGGAAAAGCATACTGAAGCCAAGTTTGTATGTATGCATCCAGTCCATCAAAGAAGCAAGTCTGAAATCCGAGATCAAGGTTCAACCAGGCTATGAATACTGTTAGGATGTTAACGCTATCTGTGGGGAAGAACAATCTTCTATTGACCTGTACAAAGTTAGCATAGAGAATCAGGCTGTTGATCATTCCTGTGGCAACTGTTAGTTTAAAGAATGACAAGTACATGATTAAGGCTATTCCTGCTACTGCAAAGGGAAGGAGTAGGGCTAGATACTTATTTGAACATTGCCCACAAGCTGAAGTACCGAGCAAGAGGCTATAGTTTGTTGCACACTGTCCGCATAAAACTCCCATTCGATTCATGTCACACTGGATGTCCAGATCATCTGTAGGGATTTCAAGAGTCCTTGTTTTGCAGTAGTCGGGTGGACAAGAGGGATAGAGAATCAGACCTTGATAGGTAGCATTGTCATCCCTTAAAATGCTCATCCAAAATTTTGCTGTATTCCTTTTGAGGATGATGTTTTCTTTCCCAATAATGCACTCAGTGTTATATGGTTGTAATCGTTCCTCACATAAACACTGATCATCTTGTAGACTAAATGCTTCTGGACAGGGAAGGAATGTCACATGAATGACTTTATAAGCATTTCCAGTATCATGACATGGACCATCAGGATAAATCGTTAAGCTTGCTGAATCATTTCGGGAATAGAGAGTATAAATCAAACTTGAGCGATTTCGTGAGACCTTTTGAAGATTTTGACCAACTCTCATTCTGGTGTTTTCACTCGTTATTGCCACTACTGTAGTAGAAACAGTACTTCCTCTTTGACCTAATGCTTTGACATTCAAATTAATGCTTTGTCCTCTGAAAATAGTTGCATAAGTCTCTGTTATGTTGCATTCATAGTTGTAGTGTTCATCATAGCAAAAACACAACAGATATGCTTCAGAGGCTATTGGATTAGTCTTCTCATCCAGTGATACTACTTCAAGTAAACTATATATATGACTGCCCTTCGTCTGATACATGTATTCAGTGTTCAATTGTTCAACCAGTGCATTTGAAGGTATGTTATTAAATCGGCAATCATCTAATAATCCACCGTATAAAAAACTCCCATCAATTCCTGCTGAATCGAGGTAAGAGTTAATGGTAATACTGCTGTTTTTCTTCAGATCATCCAATTCCAAAAAGCAATATGGAAGTTTAATGAATGGAATACTTGGGATCACATTGTCACATTGACTGGGTGTGACAATGTCCTTGTGAAATATTGCTCCTCCATAGTCAGTGGCACTGTTGTGAGAAGTTTCAAGAGTAGTGTGCGATGCTAAAGTCAGAGATGCTGCATTAATGAAATACATCGCACCACCAGTCCTTGCAGAGTTAGAAGAAAATTTCAGCATCCCTTCGAAAGTGACTGCTGTACTTATTGCATTCAATGCACCACCACCTCTTCCAGCTCTGTTGGCAGTAAATGTTATGATTCCTGTAAATGATATGCTCCCATACTGTGAACTAGTTCCACCCCCTGCTAGTGTAGCACTGTTATCACGAAATGATGTGTTTCCTTTAAACACTACAACAGTATTGAGGGAATTCAAGGCACCTCCTTCACGTGTGGCAGTATTATTAATGAATGATGTAGTTCCAATAAATCTTAGTTTACCTCGAATTGAATGTATTGCTCCTCCACTGTTATTTGTAAAATGATTGCAGATTAATGTGCTGCCATCGAATATAATGGATGTATCAATTAGTATAATATTTGTAAAATTCGCGATGTTATTCATTATTCTAGTTCTTCCAATCAATAAAATTATACTATGGTTCGTCCCAATGACTGTACCTTGATTGTTCTCAAAAATAGTATCACCATAGAATAACACAGTGCTGTTATTTATTGTCATTACTTGTATTAAATAAGCATTATTATTTGTGAATGTAGATATTCCTTCAAACATTATCGAACTGTGCATTATTCGGACTGTGTTATTTCTACAATGAGTTATTGTACTGTTCTTGATTGTGACATTTTGATCTCTTACAAACAAAATTTGAACTGCACTTCCAAATAGTCCATAATTACCGATGAAATTGGGTGATATGAGTGTGCTGGCTGTGTTTGTTCTAGGATCTCCAAGTATATAAACTCCACCACCTTCTACAGCTCTATTGCTCACAAAGCTTACATTCGTGCCATTAATTATAACAGAAGAACGGTATGAATGTAGAGCACCACCATTACGTGCTGTATTGTTATAAAAGTATGAACTATCTAATATATGGATTGTGCTATCATTTTCAACATGTACAGCTCCTCCACTTAATGCTACATTTCCTGAAAAATGGTTACTCGGGGTTCCACTTAGAGTGATAGACGTTTCCACAACACTAATAGCTCCACCAATCTTAGCCAACTGTCGAATGAAGATATTTCCAGTGATTAGCACAGGGTTTTTATCCACAGTATATAATGATAAGGCTCCACCAGATTCACCTGCAGTATTTCGGGTGAAATTATTTCTAATAATTTTCAGATAATTTACATTAAAAGCCATGATGGCTCCACCTGATCTTTTTGCAAAATTTTTAGTGAAATCATTTCCAAGGAGTATCATGTAATTTATACCTGAAACAGAAATGGCTCCTCCAAAGTTTCCTGCATTATTTCGAAAGAACTTATTTCCAATGAGCTTGAGGTGATTTTCGTATAAAGCAGCAATGGATCCACCTGAATCAGCTGCATGATTGTTGAAGAATATATTTCTGTTGAGTGTTGAATGAGTTATATTGATAACAGTAATCACACCACCTGAATATCTTGCTATATTTCCAATGAAAGTGTTGCCAATGAGAGTTAAATGACTTTGATTTGCACCAACTATAGCTCCTGCAACATCATTGATGATTCCTCTGAAGAAACATTTGATTATTGTGATGTTCGAGTGATCTAAATGAACTGCTCGTGCTTTTATTTCTCTAGAAACTTTCCCTTGAAATATCGAATTAGAAATTATGATTTTTATGCTTTTGAAGAAATCTAACATTCTTAAATTTCGATCATGCTCATACAAGAACACAAACTTCATTCGGTTGATGCTTGCATAGGTGACGTTGTGCCATCGAATAGTGAAGTTGTCCATGCATAAGATGGTGGCATTATCTGAACCTTTAATGGTAATGTTGGATACATGTTCAATATACAGTGGATGTCGTGCACTGTGATTTCCAGGTAAGATCACAAATGTAGCTCCAGATGTGAAGTATTTTGCACTTTCATTGATGTACTGATCAAATGTGAGACATGAAGAGTTGAATGAAGGGAGACAATTTGGTGTCACATAGTGCAGAGTTTGGAATGAAGTACTTAGCATCACCATATGAAGCAAAATGTACAACTTGAAGGACTCCATGTTCAAAGAGTTTGATGATCAGAACTGAACACTTCTTTTCTTTATATACGTAGCCACCACACAACTCATAAAAGTTATGCTATCATATTGCTGTTGAATAAACTACATTCCTTCAATAAGAAAACTGTAGGTTACTGAAATCAACTAACTCTAACCTTTGATTTTCAATCACTCATCAGAAGCAAAATCAAAGTGAAGAATGGTTGTTGTAGTTAATGGTCATGGTGCATTTATTTATTGAGACATAAATAATGTTAAGAGGTTAAAGCCTACGTCTACTTCGTTAGAAGCCTAAATTAGTTATGGCTACCTCATCGAACTTTCAATGAAGTAGCTTTTAACCATTTGCATCATTATTATATGCCTCAATAAATAAATACATGCAGCTGCATGAGTCGACCCTTATAACCACAACAATAGCCTTTTTGAACTTTTCCAGTCCTAGCCAAAAAACAACAACAACAACAACAACAACAACAACAACAACTTTGGTAAAGCCATGGCATCTACAGCTGCTGTACTTCCTAGGGCCCTGTAGGGCCCTGCTCATACATGCATGTGTCACTGTATGAAGCCACAAAGGTAATGATCTCTGAATTATGATTTTATTAAGATAAATTGAAAACTCTCACTGTATACTTTCAATAGCCTACAAAGATAATTGTGTAAGAATTATAAATTTTATAGATATGAAAGCAATCTCTCTGACTGCATAGAGGTCTGTTAGCTTTCAATGATCTGTTATCCTTGGGGGGGGGGGGGGGGGGGGGGGGGGGGGGGGAGAAGAACCAATCACTTTAGGAAGTGTGGTCATTATGAAATCAATTATGGTTGTTTATCAGTCAGCTAGATAATCATGACACCTTGAAAGTCATGATGATTAGATATTGATCATTTGAAGTTCTCATAATAATTATTATGTGACTTGATTGTTTTTATAATCTTGCATGTTTGTGTTACTATATACACACAAGTAGGAAAGAAAAATTCATTACTAGCAAGAGAAATATTTACATCCATCTCAAACTGGTGGATGAGGAATCATCAGAGTCTTTCATTCACTGCAGCCATGGTCAGTCTCTGTGGTGATCATGCCTTGTTATGAAGATACATGTGAAATACCATCAGGGTCCAATGGCCAAACACTGGTCACATGTATGGTTTGTTGTGGCTTGCATGTTTAAATCCATCCTCTTCACTCCCAGGATCATTCATGCATAATCAGAATGCATTGGGGTCAACACATGGACAATCACAGAACACATAAAGGGGAATAGTTAGCCTATGTAGTTGGATACTGTGGGTGTGGTTATTGAAATTGGAAGGGGTAAAAAAGGTAACTAATACAGCCATCGCTTACTTATTTGTCTTTTTGACATAATGCATGCTAGAGGATTGACTAACAAAAAGTGACAGTAGCTGCTTCCAATGCTTCCAACATAAGGAAGTGTGCAGAGATTTTCTAACTTATTCAGTAAAATGGGCACGGATGGTGGATGATAATTGAGGACTCACACTCTACAACTACAAGAGTGCCTTGGCAGATTCTGCCAGCATAATTTCGAGCATAATAGAAGTCAGAAGCATTTGCAAGCATAATAGAACATTTCTATGAGCATAATTTCATCCCAAGAAAAATTATTACATCTAGTAACTATTGAATCCATGTAACTTTCTAAAGTGAACACTGTTGTTGTTCATTGAAGCCATCATCATGATCACAAGACACAATGAATCACAGTACTGTTGGTAATTACTAGGGAAAATTGTTACTCTGCTATGCATGAGAATCTATCTTACCAGACAAAGAACTGAACATTAGATAGCTCAATTACAAGATGTTGACCCGTATGCACTACATGCATAATGTACAAGTTATATCAAATATGTTCCTTACATACCTCCATAGCAAATATGCACATGCTCAAATTCCAATGACATACAAATAAAGCACATGCACATTGAATGAGACATAAATAATTAGTACCCTCTAATTCGCTTCTCAATGTTCGCTTCCATGCAAGGCCTGTAATCCTTGATTTCATCGTTCTTGGCTTATGTTTCAGCATAGCACTAAAAGTTATCACTCGATAAGAAAACTGAAAATTAACTGAACTCTCACCTTTGCTTTTTAATCACTCATACATGCATCTCATTGCATGCACAAAGTTGATTACCTGATAATTGAGCAATGATCTCTGAATTATGATTTCATTATAATTAAGAAAACCCTCACTGTATACTTTCAAAATACAAAGAAAATTGTGTAAAAATTAAATTTTAGAGATAAATAATCCAATAGTCTACTAGTCTACTGTTATCCTCAGTTATTCAGAGGGGGGGGGAGGGGGAGAAGAGGCGGCAATAACTATTTAGGGAATGTGGTCATTATACCAATAATTTCAGCTAGATAATCACCTTGAAAGTCATGATGATCATTTGAAATTCTCATAATTATGTGGCTTCAGATTCTTTGTACATTGCATGTTTGTGTACAGCTATAATTATATTATGAAAAGGAGCTGGATAGCTACTGGCTCAAAGTTATTAGGAAAGCAGACTCACTAGCAAGAAACATCAAGACACACATAACCACAAATGACTCCTCCCTCAATTAGCTGACCATTGGGGGAACCGATTCACTTGGAACTTCCACTAGCTGTCAGCCCTTCAGAGGTCAGGCAGGGCCATACCAGGATAGACCATCGACATTCTTGTTGCCTCCATTTCAATACAAGCTGTGTGTAAGGTTCAAAAAAGCTCATGAACAAGGGAGTTAAGTTACTCCTTCCCCCTCCAAATTTCAATATACCCACAATACTTAAGCTAAATCACTCCCTAGAAGAAAATAATTTGTATTGCTAGGCCTGGAAGATATAATAAGAATGCATCAGGCTCACCAGGATCAATCACAGGACACAAAAGAGGAGCAAGGTTGGGGGATATGGTACGGTTTTTGAAAATAGATCATCTTGAAAATAACAACTGTTGACAGTAGGAGAGAGGTTATGAAAAATATTCCAATGCTGGGCATCTCTGCCATCCCTACTTAGAGAGTACTATCATACTCTCTTGATAACACTGTATTTACCTTGTCACTGACTTGGCCATGACCATCGAACAACTGAAGACAGAACACCTTAAAGTTAGAGAGCCAAAATTTCAATAACCACACCTACTACTCTATCCCTACTTCACTCCCCATGAGCAGTCATGAGGAATTTATAAGTTGCTGCAAAATCTATAGTGTTGAAATGAACTCCGGTGGAAATACACACTAGTGCAATGTAGCTAGTACAATAGCTAGTGCATCAAGGTGTACTTGTTAGTAGCATATTATTGCTGCAGCAATTTCCCACACTAGAAGGATTTGAGCATCGAGTCAGTAACCAGTGCCTAGGATATTAACTCACAACACTCTGAGCATTGAGAGACCAGCCTAAAGAGCTCCTCTTGCACCCTGGGTCACAGTTGGCCTAGCACCAGGCTCTCTGGAAGGGCCTGACGCAAGGCTCTCTGGAAGGGCCTGACACAAGACTAGCATGAGCTAGGCCATCACAACCCTAGCCAGACCAGCTCATAAAGTAATGATGGAATCTCCTCAAATAGCAGACAAATTGTCAATTTTCAGAACTATTATCATTCTTACTACCTTGCCATCCTGTACTATTGTACTCTCTGATTATTATGATTGTAAAACTGAGTATTGCAACGTAGAGTGTGAGAGACATTGATGCACACAACTATTATAGCTAGTATGTGAAATAACTACTATACTAACACTAGCAGACAGACTTGCACTTATGGAAGCTGAGAAGTATAATACTGCTATTTTTGTTTACTCTGATGGTACCATCTGATTGACAGTCCTAATACCAAAAAAAAGCTGATACAGTAAATTGCTTGAAATGCAACTACTACTAGAATAAGCTATAAATGCAGCCAATCAGCAACTAGCTGTCTAGCAAACAATAGTGAAAAATTCACACACTAGCTATAGCACAATCATATGACTACTGTTACTTTAAGGTTCCACTAAAGGTTCACGTAATTGTATTACAGTGCATGTGACAAACTTATCTTCATCTTTTCGTAGGGGCTTTGCTGGTACTACGTCATCTGTGGATGTACCATTTTCTGATCTTGCTCTTGAATGTGGCAAGTTATTGGATATCTTTGCTTTAATTTTCTGCCATTTTTTCGACTTCGAGATGTAAAGGAGATAAAATTGATAAACGGTGATAATGATCATGTTGACAAACACTATTCCCACTAATACATTGACTAGTGCCGTCCTGTTAACTTGAGTAAGAGTAGCAGCTGATAGAGTGATGAGATTTAAATATATCGAACTCTCCATGATCTCTATATAGAAATTTTTGTACACTCTTCCAGAAATCCAAGCTATGCCCCCAACTCCAGTAAATGTTACGACAATTGCTAACAGGCTTTTATTTGTGTCCCCAAGTGAATTGAATGAGAATACGATATAAAGAACACAGCGTACCAACAAGAGGAATCCAGTCCAATAGCGAGAGTTCCTCTTGTATGGGGCAAAGTAGGAGTCCAGTAGAGGTTTTATCCTTAGAAGCATGCGGGCACACTTTCTAGGTGAAAAACGATAGAGTTGAGTTCCAAATAGGAGGAAGACGGTGTAAGGAAGGAAGAAGAATATGACAACCGATAAAGTAATCACTGCTAGAAAGAGATGTTTTGAATGTAAGTAAGCCACATTGGCATCTTTCAGCCATACTCGCACCCTCTTTCCATGGGGATATTCTAAGCTGACTGAGGAGAAGACGGCAATAATTACCTGCAAGATTTTAGTGTACGACATGAGAATAAGGGTAGCAAGGACTGCAACAGGGTTATGTCCTATCAATTTAGAGACTGTCATAGAATACCTGCTGGTCACTATCATAAAGCCAATTAACAGCCAGACATACAGAGGAAAAGCATACTGAAGCCAAGTTTGTATGTATGCATCCAGTCCATCAAAGAAGCAAGTCTGAAAACCGAGATCAAGGTTCAACCAGGCTATGAATACTGTTAGGACGTTAACGCTATCTGTGAGGAAGAACAACCTTCTATTGACCTGTACAAAGTTAGCATAGAGAATCAGGCTGTTGATCATTCCTGTGGCAACTGTTAGTTTAAAGAATGACAAGTACATGACTAAGGCTATTCCTGCTACTGCAAAGGGAAGCAGTAGGGATAGATACTTATTTGAACATTGCCCACAAGCTGAAGTACCGAGCAAGAGGCTATAGTTTGTTGCACACTGTCCGCATAAAACTCCTGTTCGATTCATGGCACACTGGATGTCCAGATCATCTGTAGAGATTTCAAGCGTGCTTGTTTTGCAGTAGTCAGGTGGACAAGAGGGATAGAGAATCAAACCTTGATAGGTAGCGTTGTCATCCCTTAAAATGCTCATCCAAAATATTACTGTATTCTTTTTGAGGATGATGTTTTCTTTCCCAATAATGCACTCAGTGTTATATGGTTGTAATCGTTCCTCACATAAACACTGATCATCTTGTAGATTAAATGCTTCTGGACAGGGAAGGAATGTCACATGAATGACTTTATAAGCATTTCCAGTATCATGACATGGACCATCAGGATAAATCGTTAAGCTTGCTGAATCATTTCGGGAATAGAGAGTATAAATCAAACTTGAGCAATTTCGTGAGACCTTTTGAAGATTTTGACCAACTCTCATCCTGGTATTTTCACTTGTTATTGCCACTACTGTAGTAGAAACAGTGCTTCCTCTTTGACCTAATGCTTTGACATTCAAATTAATGCTTTGTCCTCTGAAAATAGTTGCATAAGTCTCTGTTATGTTGCATTCATAGTTGTAGTGTTCATCATAGCAAAAACACAATAGATATGGTTCAGATGCTATTTGGTGAGTCTCCTCATCAAGTGATACCACTCTAAGTAAGCTATATATATGATTGCTCTTTATCTGATCCATATATTCTTCAATCAATGGATTTAAAGGGATGTGATATAATCGGCAATTATCTAATAATCCACCATATAAAAAACTACCATCGATTCCTGCTGAGTCAAGATAAGAGTTGATGGTAATTATGCTGTTTTTAAGGTCATTCAATTGCAAAAAGCAATATGGAAGTTTAATGAATGGAATACTTGGGATCACATTGTCACATTGACTGGGTGTGACAATGTCCTTGTGAAATATTGCTCCTCCATAGTCAGTGGCACTGTTGTGAGAAGTTTCAAGAGTAATGTGCGATGCTAAAGTCAGAGATGCTGCATTAATGAAATACATTGCACCACCAGTTCTTGCAGAGTTAGAAGAAAATTTCAGCATCCCTTCGAAAGTGACTGCTGTACTTATTGCATTCAATGCACCGCCATCTCTTCCAGCTCTGTTGGCGGTAAATGTTGTGATTCCTGCAAATGATATGCTCCCATATTGTGAACTAGTTCCACCTCCTGCTAGTGTAGCACTGTTATTGTGAAATGATGTGTTTCCTTTAAACACTACAGCAGTATTGAAGGAATACAAGGCACCTCCTTCTGTGGCTGTATTATTGATGAATGAAGTAGTTCTGATAAATGTCAGTTCCCCTCGAATAGAATATATTGCTCCTCCATTACCATTTGTTTTATGATTGCAGATTACTGTGCTGCCATTGAATATAATGGATGTATCGACTAGTATAATAGTTCTAAAATTCACAATGTTATTCTTTATTCTAGTTCTTCCATTCAATACAATTTTACCATGGTCCGTCCCAATGACTGTACCTCGGTTGTTCTCAAAAATAGTATCACCATAGAATAACACAGTGCTGTTTTTTATTGTCATTACTTGTAGTAAATCAGCATTATTATTAGAAAATGTAGATATTCCTTCGAACTTTACCAAACTGTGCATTATTCGGAATGTGCTATTTCTACAATGAGTTGTTGTGCTGTTCTTGATTGTGACATTTTGAGCTCTTATAAACAAAATTTGAACTGCACTTGCAAATAGTCCATAATTACTGACAAAATTGGCTGATATGAGTGTGCTGGCTGTGTTTGTTTTAGGATCTTCACGTATATAAATTCCACCACCTTCTACAGCTCTATTGCTCACAAAACTAACATTTTTGCCATTAATTATAACAGAAGAACAGTATGAATATAGTGCACCACCATTACGTGCTGTATTGTTACAAAAGTATGTACTATCTGATATATGGATTGTACTATCATTTACTACACGTACAGCTCCTCCACTGTATGCTACATTTCCTGAAAAATGGTTACTCGGAGTTCCATGTAGAGTGACAGATGATTCTACTGCAGTAATCGCACCACCAATCTCAGCCAACTGTCCAATGAAAATATTTCCAGTAAATAACACATTCACAGCATATAATATTAAGGCTCCACCTGATTCATTGGCATTATTGTTGGTAAAATTATTTCCAATAATTTTCAGATCAATAATTTTCAGATGATTTACATTAAAAGCCATGATGGCTCCACCTGATCTTTTTGCAACATTCCTAGTGAAATCATTTCCAAGGAGTATCATGTAATTTATACCTGAAACAGAAATGGCTCCTCCAAAGTTTCCTGCATTATTTCGAAAGAACTTATTTCCAATGAGCTTGAGGTGATTTTCGTATAAAGCAGCAATGGATCCACCTGAATCAGCTGCATGATTGTTGAAGAATATATTTCTGTTGAGTGTTGAATGAGTTATATTGATAACAGTAATCACACCACCTGAATATCTTGCTATATTTCCAATGAAAGTGTTACCAATGAGAGTTAAATGACTTTGATTTGCACCAACTATAGCTCCTGCAACATCATTGATGATTCCTCTGAAGAAACATTTGATTATTGTGATGTTCGAGTGATCTAAATGAACTGCTCGTGCTTTTATTTCTCTAGAAACTTTCCCTTGAAATATCGAATTAGAAATTATGATTTTTATGCTTTTGAAGAAATCTAACATTCTTAAATTTCGATCATGCTCATACAAGAACACAAACTTCATTCGGTTGATGCTTGCATAGGTGACGTTGTGCCATCGAATAGTGAAGTTGTCCATGCATAAGATGGTGGCATTATCTGAACCTTTAATGGTAATGTTGGATACATGTTCAATATACAGTGGATGTCGTGCACTGTGATTTCCAGGTAAGATCACAAATGTAGCTCCAGATGTGAAGAATTTTACACTTTCATTGATGTACTGATCAAATGTGAGACATGAAGAGTTGAATGAAGGGAGACAATTTGGTGTCACATAGTGCAGAGTTTGGAATGAAGTACTTAGCATCACCATATGAAGCAAAATGTACAACTTGAAGGACTCCATGTTCAAAGAGTTTGATGATCAGAACTGAACAGTGCTTTCCTTTATTCTTTTATATAGCTTCACAATGATATACATTTGACTTTCAATTACACATAACTAGCTTTTTAATAACTAACAACCAGATCATCATGAAGCTGTGAGAAGGTTTTTGAAAACAATTGCTAAGCCAAAGAGCAAACAGTCAGATAGCTAACTGTGTGTATCAATAAAAGCTCTGTCAACTTTCAATAGCCTATTCCCACCAAGATATTAGTGGAGACACATGGAATAATTATATAATGGCTTATTAGTTAATACCAATGCATGTATGGTTATGCAAAGATCTTAATGTTTTATCTAAAGATCAAAAGGTCGAAAACAGTTTAGCTAACTACATAGCTGTTATAAAGATAGTTATGTGTAAAAAAATAAAGTCAGATATATCAATAAAAACTCTGTTAACTTTCAATAGCCTACTTTTAGCTATCTCCACCAAGATAATTTATTTGGGGGAAGAAGAGGCAATTATCCATGTTTTAAAAATAAATTATAGAGATAAGTCAAAATAGCTAGCTAGTCGGATAGCTAAGTAACTGTGTGTATTGAAGCTCTGCCAACTTTCAATAGCCTACTGTTATCTCCGCCAAGATATTTTGGGGGAGAAGAGTCAATTATGGAGGAATACACTATTATGGTTTTTCTGTTTTCAGTTAGTTGAAGTTACATGCACAGTATGAATTTGTACAATAATATACATAGTCAAAATATTCCGAATGTAAGTGACATTCTGGCCTCATTATACAGCAAGTAGCTAATGATGGGTGCAGTGTACAGAAATAAAAATAATTATGATACAGCATCATTTTAACCTAGCAACTATTCCAGTCATTAGGAGACTACCCACAGGTTCAGTCTTACATCAGGCAACAACAATGAGAGCAAGTTACTCAAGCAGCTGATGATTATTATATCAAACACCTCACACCTGCATACTGTAGTGTCCCATAGATAGAAGGAAAACCACCATGGGGCATGGTTCAACAGAGAAGTTTACACCACAGACACAGTGTGTGGGAGTATATACCTGGAGGTGGCCAACCATGCCATTTGCTAGTCTGGAACCTAGCCTCGAACCCAGCCCCTCTTTTCCTTTTCTCCAAAAAAAGGAAAAAAGAGGCTGGGTTCGAGGCTAGTCTGGAACCCTCCTCTAACACTGTAGTAGGAATGTCAGTCCCAGAATGCAAAATGTTCTGAGTTTCTAGCTAGGTGCAGGCTGATCACCAACCATAAAATAATAAAAGCTCTAGCTAGATGAACTGATTTATTAGACCAATGAGCTATGAGTCATGTCACAATAAAATGTCACAATAAACAGTGGGTATAAAAAGAATAGTGTAAAAAATTGTGTGCTTTTTTTTTTTTTTTTTTTTTGTGGCTTAAGAACGTAGCTAGCTACTAGCTATCTTTTAAACTTCTTCTCTGTCTTTAATTGCACTATGAATTTTAAAGGCCATCATAGTCCCCCCAGCGCTAACACCACCTCCAATAACAGCACCCAAAACAAGACCCAATCCAGCTGCTATACCAAAACTAGGGATGCCAATAGCCAATGCACCAATCAGTGCCCCAGTAGTAGCACCTGCTGCAGTAACACTTGTAGTAACGCCCAAAAAAATTCCAGCTTTCTCTAGAAAGCGTCGTAAACTACTTTTCGGTGGGACAACAATGGGTTGATCAGGTACAGCAAACAGATTCGAATCGTTTTTTACATCTTTGTCTTCTTTAAATCGATGGCAATTAAGTTGCATAAGTACAAAAATTGCTTCTGCAGCTTCAGAAATAGTACCAATATTGTCAGCATTATTCATTTCAGCAGAAGTTAGGTTTTCCTGAATTCTGGACTTCTCTCCAGCTTTGGCAGCTACATCATAAATATGGCTATAGAGATCACCTAACCAATAATCAGAGTCATTTAGAATTGAAGGCTCTTTAGCCATTCCAGCAGAAACTATTGGAATATCACTAGCATGGATACCAGCCTCTTTTAATGAAGCCTGTACTTTTTTTTTCCATTCTTGGATCCTTTCTTTGAAGTCACACTTTACTTGTGATTCTTTCTTTCCCACCTGCCTGTAACGTTTAGCAATGGCATTAGCAAATGTTAATACTATGATACACCGCTTCCAGATATCAGGTTCCAGTGCTGCATTTAGCATCTCCAATGTCTTCACCTCCTTTTTAAGCACATTTTCACTTCTTGGTAATGCAACTGATATGCAATATAAAAATATACCTACATATTTACACTCTCTGCGTATGTTGGAAATATATTCATCTTCTTTTCCTGAAGCATCGTTGAATCCTGGAGTGTCATATATAATAACTTCCACATTCATTCCTGGTTCTTTCCATGTGTGTGCTGTGACTTTTGAAGTCTCTCGATTTAGTGTGTCGCCTTCTTTGAAGACATTCCTTCCTACTATGCCATTTAAGAGAGTACTCTTGCCAGCACCAGTTTGTCCACAGGCCATAATTCGACAAACTTTCTTTCTTTCCACGCTTTTGATGATAGTAGCTTTCTCTTCCGCAGTGAGGGTGATGCCTAGCTTCTCCGCAGCTTCATCGCATATACTATTAACAACTTCACCTGGACAAACTTGGCATTCAGTGGCACAACTAGCATGACTTGGATTTTGCAAGTCTAACCCTTTCTCAGCTTCAGAAATTTGGCTTTTCTGGAGGGAATCTTCAATTTCTTTCTCATATTCGGCTTCAAAAGGAGAAAGATCTGGTCTCTCGGAAGACGTGCTAGACATATCGACATATAGCTATCGATGACATCACCTATGTACTAGCTAGGTCACATGATCAGGCTCCGTGTATTAAAATGGGTGCTAGAGAAAGCGGTGTTCATGATGATGAATCTACTAGTACAGACGTGTACATTCTGAAAAACCTCGAGAAAAGGATGAAGGGGTGTGAAGGAAAGTGTATTCAAATCGTAATAACAGGAATGACAGGGGTAGGGAAGTCTACCCTTACTAACTCTTTGACTGGCCTGAACGAATGTACAGTAGGTGATTCTACAAATGAGCAAACAGTCAGAAGTAAGAAAGTCGCTTTTGTGGTTCAAAACAATGAAATCTCTGTGTGGGATACACCTGGGTTCCAAAACAGTGCTGAAGATGATAGATATCTAAATGATATAGCTATAAACACATGTTTTTGTAAGGGAGGGTGTGATGTCTTACTCTATGCTATAAATATGACACAAACACGTTGTGAAGAAAACTTTGAGGACTTTGAAACAATGTGCATGCTCTCCAAAGAATTTGGTAAAGCTATATGGAAAAATGCTGTTATAGTCTTGACCAATGCTAACATGTGTATCGACTTGTTTTTCTCTAACTCGGGTAGGGAATTGAAAAAACAATTCTCTGGCAAGCTGAAGGAATGGAGAGAAAAGTTATACCAGTATTTAATAACCAAGGTAGAGCTAAGTGAAGAAGTGGTTAAAACTATCCAAATAGTACCTGCTGGAATTGCCAATGAGGAAAGGTTAAAAACAGACCCTGAGGGTATGTTTTGGATCAACAATTTGTGGCTTTCCATAATGCTTGCTGCCAAGCCTGACGTGCAACCCATCCTCGTAAATGTTCTTTTATACAAGCTGTTTGAGAAAACCATGATTTGTGGTAAAACTTTGGTAAGCTTCATAAGGAAACATCAGTCAATATACACTAATCAAGCTATTGCACTGAATCCTTCTACTTCCTTTACCGAAGAGAGCATGGTTGGTCTTGCTTGTAGCTTCTTACATCTCCAAAAGTATTTATTGAAATATCTTCCCAAATTGGATCATAACCTCTTACAAAGTGAAGATCCCTCCAATGACATTGTACTGAATTACTGGAAGAGTATTAGTTCATCTGTCGATATTGTAGTAGCCGGTGGAGAAGGATCAGGAAAAACAGCCCTCATAAATTCCTTATTTTATGGCAAAGAAAAAATTCGTGAAGGACATACACTAGAAGGTAGCACTACTAATGTGTCTGTGAGTGCCACAATCAAGTTTGAAACAATAGAGTGCCGTGTATGGGATTCTCCAGGTGTACAAGTACCTCAATGTCTTGAAAAGATAAGACAGAATTGTGGCATGAACAAAATAGGTCTTTTCATGTTTTGTATTGGAATTATGGAGAAAAGGCAGGACATTTTCCAAAATATCGAGCTTTTTACTCAAGTACTTGGAGAAGATGTCTGGAAGCATACAATCATAGTGCTTACATTTGCCAATAGTAATGTATATGATCAAGACCTTGAGACCGTGATAGGTTTATATGCAGAGATGGTCAAAGAGAAGTTGGCAATGTTGAATCAAGAAGTTAGTGTGGCTATCAAAATTGTTTGTTCTGGTTACCACAACAACCACTTTATCCCTGGCGATCCTGAGAAAACATTTTGGGCAGTCAATTTGTGGATGAACATGATATCTGTGGCTCAAACTAAGTATCAACCGGCACTTATCCAAATACTAAACAGTAGCATCTCTTATGTTTCACAATGTGAATCTGACTTCAAACAGCGACTTGTACGGCTATTATATGACATCATGAAAGAACAAAAGCTGACACTATGCCACATTTAAGTTTCTATAGTTTGTACATTTTTTTAAATTCGGATCTTTATGTATTATCTATTTTGACATGCAAGTCCTGAGAGTAACAAAAAAGGGAGATTATAACTTCTTTACATAGGCTTGAGCCAAATAATTTTTATTATTTTATTCCCTATTTTTATACATATTCCCTTGGATACACCAAAAGAAAGTCATTATTCTAATGCTGTTATTGTAACATTAATGAGGTTTTTATAACACAAGATCTTGCTGTTCATATGAAAATACTCTTTAGTGGTTCACTCGGTTGGTTATAGCTACTTGGTGTTTTTTTCTTTTTTCTCCAACCTAAAAATTATGATAAATGCCAACATGTTTTGACAGCCATGCTGCTGTCATCTTCAGGGTTGAACAAAAATCCAAAAAAGAATATAGATAATCTCTGCTTATTATTCTCAGCTAACATGATAAGAATTAGTTCTCATAAAATTAGCTTATGAAACAAACCACCAACGTTTCGACCAGAATACTCTAGCCTTCATCAGGGTGAAACGTTGGTGGTTTGTTTCATAAGCTAATTTTATGAGAACTAATTCTATTGAATATAGATAATACTCGTTCAGAAGCCCCTGATGAAGGTTTAACCAGCAAAACACTCTTTTCAAAATTATGGGGTAATTATCATAAAATTATGCTAGCACATGAGTATTGGCGCATGTGTTAACTTGTGGGAATTTATAGTATCTTTCTCCTGTATGTACATCTAAGAAAATAACTGACGAGAAACATAATCACACTCTCATAATGCAGCTGAAGAACTGATATGGAAACAAAATGAGGCGGCAGTACATCAATGATACAGCATCATAATTTAATATTTCATTCTTAGTTGTGTTCCTGGACTAAGGGAGTTGCATGAGTCCCATCACAAAAAGGTGCAGTCCCCGTCTGCTTGCATCCGCAGAGAAACCCCTCTGGCATCTCCTCCTCGACTTCAAATTTCAGTGGAGAGAAAGGACTCCCTTTATGACTGCCATCACAGTATGGCTGCTTCTTACTCAGTCCACATCTGCACCAGAAATACTTCTTTCCTGGCTTGAGAGACACTTGGAATGGGTCTTTAGAAGCTATGTGACCTATTAACACCATAATTTATTATGACAACATGACATGAACACTATCTAGGTAAAAGGGTCGAAGGTTCACTACCATGAAGAAGACTAAAGCCCCCCCCCCCCCCCCCCCCCCCCAGAATTTTTGAATCATATAATACATTTGATGAACTAATTTTGCAATTATAAAGGAATGGTCAGTTTTATATATGGTGTTTAATGGCCATTTGTATAGTACATGCTTTTAGTAGTGGATCATTCATTCATGCATGCATATTTAGCCCTAGTCTGGCGGCCCCACCCCCAAGAAAAAGGAGGTAAAGGGTCGGCGCCGCCAGACTAATTTAGCCTAGTCTCGCGGGCCAGACCCTTTACCAACCGCGAGGGAAGGAAAGAGTCTGGTCAAATCCAATACACGATCTTGTTGTGCACAGTCAGCAATCTTCGGAAGGAGGGGCACGACTATGACGTTATTATACATCACGAATTTAGGAAAAATCTGCGCTCTGGATTTCTTAGCGCTACATGGCTGAGCAGGAATATGATTACAGACTGGAGGCGGCTATTCAAGAGAGTGGGAGGAGGCTTGGAAACAGCTTTCTGGTCAGAAAGTGTCGGAAATTTTTCCAGTGCAACTCCTGCAAGTACCTGGAGCAGTTCTTTGGCTGATGCACACCCTGGACCATGCAGCCTTTTCTTTTTCCTATGATCACCAATGAGATCTCTGCATACAAGCAAGCAGCTCATTAACATGACCGTAGATATATCTATGACATGACTAAACTCTAGGACTACTCTGTAAGTGCACGCGCGAAAAAATCTGTTTGAGAGCCGTGACGTATCGTGACGTTTTGCGCATGCCCCCCACCAAATCTTTGGGCAATTGAAACAAGATCATGTATTGGATTTGACCAGACTCTTTCCTTCCCTCGCGGTTGGTAAAGGGTCGGGCCCGCGAGACTAAATTTAGCCCCCCAGTTGAAAAAACTTATCTACACCCTTGGTATATACTTTACCTGTTTGATCAGAAGATCTGAGTACTGATTGGTGGATCTCTCTCCTGCGTATACTATTCAGGAGCTGTGTAACTGTGCGCCTAAACATCCTCTCCATAAAAATTGGTAAAGAGCGCCAATACAATAGGCCTCGTAATATGGTTAATGTACGTGACGTTATCTACATCCACGTGGTCGACTTCATTCTGTGGATCTACAAGGCAGACATGTTGGCACAGTTGAGGAGATCTTCCTTGGCTAGGATTGATTCCCTGTTGAAAGTGTGTGGGGAGTTTCAAAGGAGCAGAGCTGTGTTACCAGCAAGATCCTTCAGCAGCTCCACCCACTCTTCGGTCTGATATGACAGTAACAGTAGTAAATTTGTTTAAAAGTCTGGGAGCATGCTCTTAAGTATGATATCTGGTTACAGGATCTATGACCAGAAGGGAATGGGACACAAAGCTAAATAGTACCACGGGGACCTGATCAGGATCACGGTTGCGTGGCCATATCTACTTTAAGTGCACCAAATGGGCTGGCCCTGTCATGACAAAAGGATACATGCATTCTGTTATATGGTGAACGTGCCTGATTACCTCAATAGAAATACTGAATATGTTCAAAGGTATTAACAAACCTGACCACCATGTAGTGCTCTCTAAAGGGGACCAATCTGTATTCTGACAAACTTTATCTCTTCCACTTGAAGATGATAAGTCTAGTCATCATTTCTGCTCAAAACTGTAGTAAAATGGACCTAAAATTTAATGGCTAGTACTATAGTATTCAGCAGTAATTATGGTGATCATGGTAACCTACACAGTATATGAAATGGACTATCATACGTATGAGGGGGAGCCTTGCCCCCCCCCCCCCCAAAAAAACAAAAACAACCTCAAACATGTATGAACTGTTGTGTATGTATGTAGGCAGCTGCCACATCTGAAGGACTCTCTGGGGAGGGTGTGGTAGTTGGGTGTTACGAGTCCAACGATGACAAAGGAGATAAAGGTTTTGAGTTGACTGAATGTGCAAAAGACCTCGACTCAAAGATGCAGGGCAAACTTACCCGTCTTATGAATATGTACGTGAGTCTAATAATTATGTATTATTGTAGCTGAACCCAAGCTGATTCCCAAATGAAATGAATGTGATTTGACAGTCTAAGGATTCATTTTCTATTACGTGTACACACAACATGCATATGTACTAATGTTATTACACAACATGATTTGTCATGCATATATAATTACACTCTGTAGATGTATAAAATCTAGAATTATAGTGCAAGTAAAAGCCTGGCTTAGGGGGGGAAATACATAGAGGATTGTCCTAAACCTTTGTAAGCTGAATTTTCATGTAACCCTTAGATCAGGGGGGAAAGTGACAAAAGGGGAGAGCCGTCTGTTCTATGATGTGTCTCCTGACCATACCCATGTGGCTGTTGTGGGATTGGGGCAGCGTAAAGAAGACATTCCTGAGGGTCAGACGACAATGGAGGATATCAATGTGACAGCTCAGAACATTCGAGTTGCTGCTGCTACTGGAGCCAAGCTCCTCCAGAGTGCAAAGGTCAAGAATATCTTGATGGATGACTTCAATAATGCTGAAGGTATCATATATGTGAGAGTCTCAGTGTAGAAATCAAATATTCCATAAAAGCAAAGTTATTTGATGTCATGACTGTTTTCCATAGCCTGAGCAGCCTATTGGCTACAGTAATATATATATATATATACAAGTAAGAGTAAAAACATTTCTTCTAAATGAAAGAGTGATGTAGGCTCGAGTACATGACTATAAAAAGTACAGAAACAAGGTGCTGGCTATGTACTTCATAGGCTCTACAGAATTGACAAACCCTACAATTGACATAAACCCTACATCGCTGCTGCCATATTATCCTTTTGGCTACACCTTGCAGTGATGTAGGGTTTATGTCAATTGTAGGGTTTGTTGTAGGGTTTGTCAATTCTGTAGAGCCTATGAAGTACATAGCCAGCACCTTGTTTCCGTACTTTTTATAGTCATGTACTCGAGCCTACATCACTCTTTCATTTTTTACTCTCACTTGTTCGTATACTTTTTTCAAGGGGTGTGGCTAAGGATGTCAAGAATGACCCTTTACCAAATAAGCTTACCACGCCCACTGCAACTCAGCATGACAGTTTTTTCTCAGTGTATATTGCTAACTGTGTCTATGAAGCATTTTAGCATTCTAATGTCTATGTAGCGTCTACGAAGTGTATAAACTAACTGTGCTATCTACGAAGCGTTCGAGAATTTGAGTCGTCCACGAAGGCATTCGAATGGCAATTGACAGTTAGGATTTGAGCTGTACTTCAATTTGAACGATACCATTCCTTACCTGAGGTGTAGAGCTTCAAGATGGTACCAAGATCGTAGATATAGGATGAAGTAATCGGGAGTTATGGCTGTCAAGCATCCACGAAGGCACTCGAACGGCAATTGACAGCTAGGTCTTGAGCTTTACTTTAATTTGAACAAGACCATTCCTTAGATCAGGTGTAGAGCTTCAATATGGTACCAAGATCGTAGATATAGGATGAAGCAGTCGGGAGTTATGGCTGTCAAGAAGAAGATTATTATTATTATCTTATTATTAATGAGCGTGGGCGTTTTGCGTGTCAAGCCTACATAGAGAGTGCTACCGCACTCTGATATATATATATTATTGTGAGAATAGTTTAGAAGTCAAAAATAATATATTCCTCAAAGAAGTTGTTTCAAGCTTTATTGTTTTTTATTGTTTTGTTTTAGTTATTTTTTCCATGATCAAATCAGGTGGAACTCTTTGCATGCACACATGCATCTAGATTTCCTTTCATAAAAAATCAACACAATTGGAACACAATTTCCAACCCATTTCATGGATCATTTCTTAAAACATGATTTCCATGCCTTTTTATTCACATGAATTCATTTTTTATGGGTCTTTTCATAAGTTCATTAACATTTCATGGTACTGGAACAATTTTTAGTACTCCACTGAAACTTTATTGCCACAGCTTGTGCTGAGGGGAGTACTCTGTCTCTGTTCTCATATGATAAACTTAAGAACCCGAAGAAACGATCAAAAACTCCAACTACTGGTTTAATCAGGTACATTATTGCTACATAGTCATATGTAGCTGAATAAACTTATGACACCACCTTTGCTGAAAATTACTAGTCAGTGACACTGTAGGATGAACCATATTAATAAAGAAGCTTGTGGACCAGGTCCTGAGGTCTGGTGAGGACCAGAGGTTTGATGGTCCTATGGAACAGGTCCAATAGACCACGTCTAGAGGTCCATTATAATTACTGGACCAGGTCCAAAGGTCCAGAGGTCCAATGGACCAGGTTACTGGACCGTGTCCAGAGGTCTGGTGATGGACCTATCCAGCAGATCCTGAGGTCAGGTGGACCAGAGATCCTTTGAGTCCAGTGGACCAGGTCCAAACTTCAATGGACCACGTTTAGAGGTCCATTATATTAGGCCCAAAGGGTCAGAAAAACGTATGCACATGCATATTAAATGTGACATATGTAAAACACTCGCCAATTATATTATGTAGGATGTTAGTATGAGCATATGCACTCCTCTCCATTTCATAGTAATTTTGAATGATTTCTAGTGCAGACCCCTCCTTCCTGCAACAGTGGTCAAGAGGGTGTGTTCTTGGCTCTGCTCAAAATTTTGCTCGTGAGCTAATGGAAACCCCATCTAATCACATGACACCTAGCTTGTTTGTTGAGGCAGTGAGTGAGAAGATAGGAGAGATAAAGCAGAGACTTAGTAATCAAAAGTCAATTGAAGTCATTCCAAGGTATGTATGTGCTTGCACTGTTATGAAACTTAAATAATAATAATCATTCATACACATACAATCATCTCTCTCTCTCTCTCTCTCTCTCTCTCTCTCTCTCACACACACACACACACACACACACACACACACACACACACACACACACACACACACACACCTTCTCTTCCTTACCTAAATCTAATAATGTGATCTTTTGTATTCCCAGACCTCTTTCATGGATAGAGTCTGAGAAAATGGGTGCTTTTTTGAGTGTGGCCAAAGGTTCTACTGAGCCTCCTTGGCTGCTGGAAGTAAGACTCAACATTTCAGAGGAAGAGAATCAAAAAGAAAAACCGATAGTGCTTGTTGGAAAAGGTCTGTATGTACGTACAGTGCTACGTAACTGTCTGAACTTGTTTCATTTCTTCAAATCCCCTCCCCATTAATTTGTGTACCAATTCCAGGTCCATTTCTGGACATAATTGGTAAGCCCCCCTTTATTCATACAAATTGGGATTTTGATACGTGCTTCACATTCAATACGCATGTGCATACGTTCATTTTAACCTTTGACCTCACCAATTGCTACGGTGTTTTGTATAGGCCTAGGTTTATCTAAGTGGATTGTAGGCACATGGCTTATGTGCTTGTAGTAAGCATTATACAGCCTCCTATGTGTGCAGCAGCCAGCTTCCTGGTTGGATACATGGTCTCAATATCTTAGGCAAGCCTGAAGAGTTAAAGCACAAACGAGTTGGCTTTGCTTTGCTCACCAATTGAATGTTACACGAACATACCCTCAAATAAAGTACATACATGAGTATATGCAGCCAGTGCTATTTATAAGCCTTGGCTGAACATTGGTAGGCTGAACTCTGTCCTGGCACCATAAGAAGGCTACTATTGTTTATTAATACTATTGAATCCAGGAGTCACGTTCGATACCGGAGGCATTTCCATCAAACCATCTGCTGGAATGGGATTGATGAGAGGGGATATGGGTGGAGCAGCTTGTGTCATGTCATCCATGATAGCACTGGCCCAGCTCGAGTGTCAGAAGAGTGTTGTGGCTCTGGTTCCCCTTTGTGAGAACATGCCTTCAGGCTGTGCTGTCAAACCTGGAGATGTAGTCACTGCAAAGAATGGAAAAACCATAGAGGTATTTTAGCGTGGTATCAGAGAGTGCACCTAGCAGGGGTGGCCCCATAGAGCTAGCACAAAATAGTACTGGGTTTTAGCACACTCTCTATGTACTATGAACCTAGTAGCCATGAATTTTATTATACAACATGAAATGGAAAGCAAATTACAGTAGACTCCATTGCTTAAATGTATGTAGTACTATGCTTTGCATTCAGAACCTCACACCAGAGTTATAAACTGACTGGTTAACCACATAATTTACTTTATGCAGCTTTTTTTTTTTAAGCAAATACATACCAGAGATATGAACATTTCACTGTTAATGAACACCACAAGGGGTTCGTGGTCCTACTGTACTTCAGAGTATCTTTCATTCCATGTATACTTAGGTCGACAACACTGATGCTGAAGGCAGACTGATTTTAGCTGATGCTCTCTGCTATGCCCATTCTTTCTCTCCTCGAGCAATCATAGACTTAGCTACTTTGACTGGAGCCATTGATGTGGCCTTGGGATCTGGAGCTGCAGCTGTCTTCACAAATTCACCTCCTCTCTGGGAAAGTTTGCACAAGGTACAAGATAAACACTCTATAGATGGTGCATTACAATTATTTTTACATCCAGTTGAAGTACCATAATATTTTTGAGGTTTATCAAATTGTAATCACACAATTTTTACCTCAGCACTGAAGTGCCAAGGCACAGTGCTGGAAGCAACTATCTATGATAGTGTGTACATCCATATCTTTGTATGGACGTGACCTTTAATGCATGCATGGACTGGCTATGTGACTAGAAAATCAAGACCAGCAAACTGTAGGCAAGTTAACGATCATCTAAGAAAGCACAGGGAGCAAGAAAACTATCATAAACAGCAAGAGGAGAAAGTACAAAGCTTAAAATTTATAGACAGCCTACAAGAAAGCTTTTGAGAGCAGAGGGTACAAAGCTTATGATTTATAATCATCTGAAAAAGCAGTAAGAGAGCCTTGAACTGCGAGAGCAGAGGCTACAAAGTAGGCCAGTTAACAGTCGTTTGAGAAAGCCAACAAAACCATGAGCAGCAAGAGCAGAGGGCTAGGGGTAACTAGCTACTAGCAGGATAGAAAACTATTGACAGATCATTGATAGAATAAAAATAATAACAATAATGACATGACAATTTTAGATCTTTAGTCTTCAGTATAATAATTATAACTCCTGTAGCTACCTGCAAAAAATTTTTCATCAGTATTATAATAGCCAAATCTACTACACTGTTAGTACATGCAGAGCCATCAAGTCTTTTAAACACAAAACTTATCATGATAAATATTGTGCATCCCCTTGAATCTTCACACCCATGTCCTTAAGGGATATGTACATACATAGCTGGACATAAGACTACATTATCCATTGAAATCTACGAGATTCAGCTAGTCATTTTAATACACAGCCTATGATTAATATTTTTCTGTGTTGCATTATGCATAATGTAGGCTGGTCAGAACAGTGGAGATCGTTTGTGGAGAATGCCTCTGTACAATCTATACTCAAAGCAAATAGAATCTCATTTTGCTGATATCAGCAATGTAGGATCTCGTCCCAGGTACAGCAAATGCAATGGTTGTTAATTGTGGGAGGTGAGGGTGGAAACTCTGTAGCTGTAATTTGCTTTATTTCTGTTCAAATAAGGTGAAGCTGAAAGGTTCAAATATACTGAGATTTTGAGCTCAAAGTTGAAGTAGAATGTGGAGTGAAGAGTTTTAATATTTGAACCATTCAGAATTACCCCGCTGTTCAGAATTCACATACCTTAGCAACAGTTTTCATGTTAGTAATTCTCTACAGCTTACTATTGACACATTTTAGTTGTAGCTAAATATTTTTCATCCACTGACATTTTTGACAGTAAGTATAATGCAGCCATGAAAATAATTTCAATACATCATGTCAAATCGCGGATTATTGTATTGGAGCAGCTAATTCCAGTCACCTTTGAACTAAACAAAATCAGAGAGTGTGATAGTACTCTCTAAGTAGGGATGGCACGGATCGACTAATACTTAGTATTTTCTTTCATAACTCCAGAATACTTCCCTCCTACAGTCAGCAACTCCTAACTTGAAGACAGAACACTTTCAATGTGCTTGGACTCAAGTATGAAGAGCAGAAGACAAAGCAGTATCATTTTACAATGACTTCTAAAATTGCCATTTTCATCTGATCTTTTGTTGTCGTCATATCATCATCATCAAACAACTTATTTCAGAAATGGGTCTATAATTTTTATATCACACTACTCAAATTGACTGCACTATAATCCTTTACCTTTTTAACTCGACATGTTAAAAATAGTACGTCATTTTCCAGTTTTCAACCTACAATGTGGCAGACATTTTTATGCTCCACCCCGTACACGTGATTCTTGAAACATTTATTTATTTATGACCGTTATAACCTACATTGCTAAAGAAAATTCACCAGGCCAAAATTGACCGATGACATTAAATGCCCTTCACTTCTAAATGAAAGAGTGGTGTAGGCTTGAGTAAATGACTATAAAAAGTACGGGATAGTTTGCTGCATTAGAAAATTCACCAGGCCAAAATTGACCAATGGCACTAAATGCCCTTCACTTCTAAATGAAAGAGTGGTGTAGGCTTGAGTAAATGACTATAAAAAGTACGGAAACAAGGTGGGATAGCTTGCTGGCTATGTACTGCATTTGCTCTGCTAACTGATTGACAAACCCTACATTGCTGTATTTGTACTCACTCAGATAACTCTCCTAAAATTGACATAACCGTACATCGCTGCTGGCATATTGTCCTTTTTGGCTACACCTTGCTTACCACGCCCACCGCAACTCAGCAAGACATTTTTTTGATATACAGTGTATAAACTAACTGTGTCTACGAAGCATTCTAGTTTTCTAGTGTTGTATATGAAGCGTTGTCTATGTGGTGTCTACAAAGTGTATAAATTAACTGCGCTGTCTACGAAGTGTTAATTTGAGTCATTCATGAAGGCACTTGGATGGCAATTGACAGTTAGGACTTGAACTTTACTTCAATTTGAACAATACCATTCCTTACCTCAGGTGTAGAGCTTCAAGATGGTACCAAGATCGTAGATATAGGATGAAGCAGTCGGGAGTTATGGCTGTCAAGAAGAAGATTATTATTATTATCTTATTATTATTATTATTAATGAGCGTGGGCGTTTTGCGTGTCAAGCCTACATAGAGAGTGCTACTGCACTCTCTGATTATGACCACACTCTCTGATTTAAAACCTAAATTGGTCTGTTAAAACCTAAATTCATAATTTTAGCTGTTTTTTTCAGAATGGCCAAAATTTTAGTGACACCAATGACAACTCAATGTGAATCTACCCGATGCATAAACCTAAATTTGACACAAAAAGTGTTTTTCAGAAAATTTACATCACAAAAATGGCCAAAATTTTACATCACCTTAGTTTCAAATCATCTTGCTTCATCAACCCTTTGACTAGGTGACTATCCAACAATTACAATCCAACCAGAAATACGTGCCCTTACCGAATTGTTAAGATTATGGCAATTCAGAGCAAAAAGTATATATAGTGGATAGCTTTAACATACTGTTCTTAGGTACATACATACATACATATTATAGTCATATACATCAATAGTTTTCTTTCATACAATTTGTAGGTCAGGTGGAGCATGTACTGCAGCTGCTTTCTTAAAGGTACTTGCATATAGTGTGTTTTCAAAGGAAGGGGGAGGGGAGGGACTTAAAGTAATAGATCATTGCTGCTATACATTGGAACCCCTCAATGTGGAAGTCCTGTAGTAACCTCTGGTGTCTGCATTTGAGAGATTCCATGTTAATATTATAGGCTGCCATTTAATTTTTGTTATAGTGGATTCAGTAAGGGATTATAGGCGTTGCAATAGGATGTATTCGTGCATGTAACCATGTGAACTTGTAATCTCGACTATGTATAGGAGTTTGTAGAATTGGATTCGTGGGCTCATTTGGATATAGCTGGTGTGATGGATGCACATGGTGAAATACATCTACCATATCTCAGCAAAGGAATGACAGGTAACTAGTAGGTTCTGGTTAGCATATCTAGTATATATTATGAGCTCCACAATAATCAAGAAAAGGTACTGTATAGCCAGAAATATTTATGGGAATTATATTATACGATTTCCTCATAAAAATACGAATCTGAAAAGCGCACAAAATAAATAATGCGCATCTGTTGTGCATGCAAGCTGTGTACAGCTAGCTAGAGTAAACTATCAAAGATCATATTATCAATACACTATATCTCAGAAACAACAGTATGGAGAAACTAAACTACCACAATGGAGTACAAGCCTTCCTTGTTCTGTCACCAAAAAATTGTTTTTGTACTTGTTATTTCTAAGCAATAGCTAGAAATGTAGCTTCACTCATCTATATATAGACAAAATGTTCTATAACAGGATTCTTGCAACTTTATGAATACCTTTTTGACCTCTATTAATGACACCAGATTCATCTATCAATTCTGATATATGGGCTTTTGATAATGGAGAGAAATTGTGGGATGCCACTTGTGGAAGGATTCCCACCAATCTGAGGAGACTGTCTTATTTCCTCAGTACTAAGGCCATTGCTTCCATACGAGACCTAGGATATCCAATTGGAGGCTGAGCTCAAGACAAATCTGTTAACGGTGGATTTATACTCCTCAGCTGCCTTGTACACGTTCATACCTCTCGCTACTGCTTCAAGAGTACTGCTCATTCTTTCCTTTGGCCAGCTATGAATATGCTGAATGTTCTGAAGAAGTAGTATACATAAACACAAAGTTTCATGGAAGATGAGGATACCTACAAAATCCTCACTTTTAAAGAACAGTATGGCAGCATTATTGAACTTGCTGGAGACATGACATGACCTGTTAAATTCCTCTTTTTTGTGGGTGTCCACAAATAGAACTTTTCATCCAGATATAGATGGGTTTGGGTTAACATCTACAAAAGCATATGGACTCCAATTCTTGGGAAAGAATTAGAGTGTAGAAGAGAGACTGACACTGACAGCGATCCTTATGCCGTAAGATGGTTGCAATTGTTGGACACATCCCTCAAAGAATTTCAGCCACTTGTTCTCTCTTTCTTTATAGTGATGGATGGCTCTTCAATTCGTTATGCTATCACACTCCTCTGATTTACCCCAGGGAAGCCCTGACTTTCTCTCCAGCAAGCTTTAAATCTTCATTGGATAAAGAGCTACACACATCTTTATCAACCAGGACTTTTGTAGAATAAGCTTCAGCAGGTCATAGTATGACAGCTGGTGTGCAATAAATGGCACGTGATATATGCATGCGTACGTATCGTGAACTTAATTAGACCATGCAACTTTTCGACGGTTTTACTTCTTTGCGATTTGATGCTTAAACCGCCAAAGTGTCAAATTCGTCAATATTTCCGGCTATACAGTATAGGACACTTGTTCAATGTATTAGGTACAGTAATTATTGTCTCCCAAAAATATTTGTGTCATTATTGCAGGCCGCCCCACTAGAACTATCATAAAGTATGTGGAAGATAACTGAATAGTTAAAACTAGTCATTGCCAATGCATCATGCATGTTCTTTGTCAATATTATACATAATTCACAAGAAATAAACATGTTGAAATTAATGGTCTAATGGAATGCAAATTGTCATCCTAGTTAAATTTCATTCATGTTATATAACCCCAACACATTCTTCATAACCTTAAGCCAGGTGTGCCATTATTAAATTACATAATACTTCAAATTCTCCTCTGAAGTATTATGGTTCTATCCATTTTATTTAATAGCCACAACACAGCAGTGAATTGAGTTTCCAATGTTTCCCGGTAGGTCACCCTATCTGGATAAATAAACTTCAAAAAAGTGGACTGGCATTGATTGAATTAAGTTCTCATGTATACACTTAAGCACCTTGTTTGAAAGTGTACACTCTTTAGTTTTGATATCACTTTTCCTGGCAGTAGTACTTCAAATTCCAGGAATCATGTTATAGTGTTGATAGTTGATAAATAACAAGATTAGAGTAGATAACAGCTACAGAATCTTTGTAACAAATGTGGAATTTACTTCCTTATTATAGAAGCTAGTCACCCAGCTCCTCTTACTTGGTAGTCCAAGTCATGTGTTTGATACATGATAGTGTATATGTGAAGTTGCTACGTGAATGTGCATATTTGTTTATTGCTTATCTTCATGTCTTTCATCCTTCTTTACATTGCTGTCGTCAATATAATTTGCAGCAAGAGCTGCACTTGCAACCTGATATGTAGACCCTTTACCTGTTATGTGAAACTCTTAATCAATAGTAATAGTACATATAAAGAAAGTATTGGTTTGCATGTGTGTATTGGAGCCTATAGCTACACTAGCTAATTCTCAGTCATTTTACTTTTCCCGCTCTTCAGCTGCTAAAAACAGCTCAGCATCTGCTTCATTATCTTCAGCTTCTATGTCTATGTATCCATCTGTGTTTGCATTTTTCTTCCTGATCTTTGAGACTAAGTTTGGAATCTTGCAGTTGTAGCCACAATGAAACAGCAATATCAGAAGTAGTACAAAGAGTGCTAAACTCACTAAGATGTAGGCTGCAACTGAAGAGGTCCAAAGAAAATATAGCATTCTATTATCAGCCAATAGTCCACCATGAAAAATATGTCTACCGATCCAATCAAATAGTTTTTGAATGGATGAGAGTATGAGAATGAATATTATGATGATCATTCGATGAAATATTGCTAGCTCCTTGCAGAATGGTGCTGACTGTAAACAGAGTTAGTGTAATCCAGAGGCGGAGTCCAAACCAGAACCTCCACTTATCCTTGAAGGGACCACCATAAGCATCAATAAAGGGCTTAAATTTGTTGATTACTCTGAACCTCATGAAGCAGTAAGAGAATGTGCAGACCATAGTGTAAGGAAGCAGAAATAGTGCTGTGAATATCATTGTGAGGAATAGATAGAGACTATGTATGCCATGGCCATAATCTTCACCATTATAGAACCACACTGCCTGTCCTGGACTAATATTTGAATGATCTGTTACCAAATATAGCATGGTATAGCTGAGAATACTGATCACTGTATGTACTGCCCCGAGGAAGGCATCTGCATTATTGCTGCTGCCACTCTGGTGAATGTTGTCAACCTTTGTGGAAGTTCGGCACACTGATTGATAATGTCCTTTCTTACCACATTTTCGGCAGCTGACATCTCGTGCTGGGCAGTGTTGTCTGTCATGAAGGGGTGATTTCCCACATCTGTAACAAGATGATTGCTTATCACTGTTCGAGGGTTTCACCTTGTGGGTATAACTTTTCTGGGAATAGCTTTTTTTCCTTTGGATAGCTCCAATAGGGAGGTCAGATACTTCTAATGCTTTCCCTCTGACTAGAGAATTGTTGCTGATGTACAGCTTCACTCTGTCTTGCTTGTGTGATGGCTTTTTCCAATGTCAGTGAGGGGTCCAACTGCAGTTTTTCTGATAACTTGGCATTGCTTATCCCCACCACCAATCTGTCTCTGATCATCTCATCATGGAGGACACCATATGTGCAGTGTTCTGCTAGAGCATACAATGCAGTGATAAAGGAATCGACTCCTTCACCTCTTTCTTGTTTCCTCATGTTAAACTTCGCTCTCTCATAGATTACATTTCTTTTTTTCACAAAATGATTGTCAAATTTTGCCTTTACTTGTTCGTATGCTTTTTTATCATCCTCTGATAAATTTAGCGATCGGAAAATGTCATCGGCCTTGTCACCCATTGAATATATGAGAGTATTGACCTGTGCTTCCTCATCTTTGGTATCCAACCCGGACGCTTTCCTGAATCGTTCAAAACGACGTATCCACTTTGGCCACTCATCTGGCTTAAAGCTAAAGGTCTCGGGAGGTGCTACTTGATAGGTTGTGGTTATCATCACATGGTCAGTCTTAGGCCTGACTGTTGGGGGGTCCACTGTTACAGGAGTTGGGGTTGGCGATCTTGACATCTTAGAAATATTGTTTGTAGAGGTTTGACACCGCTGCCACCATGTAGTATTAGGCAATTACTCAATAGATTAATTAAGATATAATGATAGAGAAAGCACACAGCATATGGTATATAACTCTCAAGTCCCGTGATACAACATGACATAACATGACATCACTAATAGCTAAATGATTACATATTACCACACAAGTACAACAGTACATAGTACAAAAGGTCTCACTACAGAAAGAACTTGCACTGAGGAATTAGCTACTACAAGATTCGAAATCCTGATGGAATATTTTGATGTAATAATTATTCCAATGACAATGCTCCATAGATACACTGAACTGGAATCCTGTTTTAGCTGTAGGGGTCATTCCCTTGTAAAAACATAGAGGGAAGCCAAGGTCAAGGTTAAGTAAAGATATTCCCACCAGTAAGAAGGTCGCATATGGTCCATGATAGTCTTCTGTTAGCCTATCCATTGATAGCCCCAGTATGTTGGCATAAAATATGACTCCATTGATGGTGCCTGTGGCTACAGTGAGTCGTAATGCAAAGAGAAGCACTACTAGAATGATTCCAACTAAGGCATACATTGGGAGAGTGAGGAGATAGAGATCAGTATAGTTATAACACACCTCAGATCCAAACACCGCACTATAATTTTTCTTGCATTGACCACATAAGATTCCAGTGCGATTATTGAGACAGGATATATCTATAATAGAATCATTCAGTATGAAACTGTGAAAGTTTGGGCCACAGTGGTTGGGTGGACAATTGCTGGTAAACAAAATGGTTGAATTCCTCTTATATCCAGTCCAGTAATTTGACAGACTTCTAATGATTCTAGTATCAATATTGCACTTGTATCCATGGCTATGGAGGACATGTGTGCAATTACAATAACCTTCTTCAGATAATTGAAAACCCAGAGGACAGTATGCATTAATGTGCACATAAAATTTGACAGGAACCTTGTTAGATCTGTAGCAGTATATAATAGCACAAATACTTTCCTCTTCCTAGTTTCCGAACACTGCTATTATTGTGGAGTTATTCTTGTGTAATGAAGTGTCGAGATATCCAATCCTTAAATCACTATTTGAACAGCTTACTTGCCGTACACTGAACACATGGTCATAGGAATAAGATATAGTGATAGCTTTTTCCCTGGGATAGGTATGAAAATTTGCTGCATAAGGAACAACTGATAGCAGTAGATAATCAGTGTATGTGCACTGCCATTTCTGTCCATGTAACTGCCAGCATATCCCATTGGGAAGAGATGTGAATTTGTCAAATTCGTTCATTTCTTTCAATATAGTGTCAAACACTGTGCTGTATGCAAATTGTATGTGTGAATGCAAAGGATTACGATCCCAATCACCAAATCCAATCAAGAATTTTGGTGATGGAGAGAGTCGAGTGAAAAATAATGAAGGAGCAAATAAAGAGTTGGGTGCATTTAAGTAATTGGTGTTATTTGTGAAGTAGAGTGCAATTTCCATTTTGGTGATATTATCCAATGAATAAACTCTCTGGGGCAGTATTTGTATTGAACTTTCTGCTGATACATATAAGGCACTTCCTCGAACAGCCTTGTTATTATAGAATCTAGCCTCCACAGGTTCCTTCAAGAATATGGTGGATGAATGTTCAAGAGATATCCCACCTCTTTCAGTGTAGGAACCATATGCACCATACATAGTCAGGCTTCCAGAAATGGTCAAAATTACTAGCTGTAACCTCCATTGTTGCCCCTCGCTTTATTGCAAAGTAATTGTTTCCATTCAGGGTAATGTTTGCACTTCTAAACGTCATAGCAGTTTCAGGCCATAGGGATGGATCATCATAGTGCATGTAGGCATTAACAATATGAATGTGACAGCGTCCAGGTTGAAAACCAGGTTTGATTTGCCAGAAAATGTTCTTGTATTCACCCACTTTACTCAAATGGCCTGAACTAGACCCAAGGTATTTTAAGCACCAAGATGTATTTTCCAGTGTAGTTTGATGTGATGACCAGGAATTTGCTGAAATAAATAGCACAATATTTATATAAGAATCGGACAGTTTCACATCACTGTGGGTATACAGTACAAATGCAATGTTCTTTATTAGGAGTGATTTTTTCTCTTCTGTAATTACCTTGTCATAGAAATGCTTTACACAATTATAGCGATACACAATATTCAATGGCATGTGAAGGAAATAACAATTGGGCTCAGGAAATAAGCTGCTTTCATTTGAGCAAAATTCATAGGGGATACCTTGGAATGTGACCTGGGAATCAGTCATGGTACACGATACTAATACCTATTTTGGGGCCTGTCCAAATTGGTGAAGAGCCAGTTGGTTTCATACTCATTTCGACATTTGCTTCAAATTTTTGCTGTGATAGTAATAGAGTGAACCATCCAGTGAGCTGTGATATCGCCATATTGCTGCTGATGACACTATTCCAGACTGTATCAAACTGAATAGTGTATGGCATTTCCAGTGTTGAGTTATTCGTAATGTGTAGATTGCATTTTGAGTTTGAAGGTGTCATTATAAAAGTAGTGTCAATGTAGTAGAGGAGAGTTCTCATATTGGGCACAATAATAGAAGCTATGTTGATACTGATACTGCTATGACCACAAAAGTTCACTCCTATTATGCTGAACTCACTACTGGTATTCGATCTCTGATGGGGAATCAAGTTATTTAATGTCAAATTATAGCAGTGGTTGAAAAGGAATGCCGTTTTTGTATTATTGTACTTATACCGTAAGAAGTGGCCAGTATTATTAATATACCGTACAGCTGGTGCTGGAATAACACCTGCACAATCATTGAACACAACTGAACTGATGGTGAGATTAGAGATATTGAAGAAGCCAAATCCCCCAGATCCTGGGAGGCATTGAACCTTGATATGATCATGTCCATTCTCAAATAATTTTTGCGATGGTGCAATTGTTATGTTAGAGGTATTTTCAATCAGATAAAATGAGTGCTGTCCATCAATCACAAAAGATTTGTTAAGCTCAAGGTTGGTATTAGGAGGGACAGTTCCACTAGGAGAACACAGATACTTCATCCGACTTCCACCATCTTTAATGGACACAGTTTCAGTTGAACATCTATTGGCTAGTACACTCAGAAACACGATAGCCAGATAAGCTACCAAGCACTCACCCATGACTATAGTAGTAACTGTACTTTTAGCTAGCTACATTAATTCATTGATTTTATAGCTTTTCCATGCATGGATGCAAGTGAGCTGAGTTTGGGTGTGGTTGGGCTGTACTAGTACACTGCAAAAATGAAATTATTTTAACAAACCTACTTAGTTAATCATTTGAAGTCTGTCAAAATGTCTGGTGAATATAACAAACTGTTTGGTTGTTTCAATGATGATTAATCTTGCCTAACAGTTATGTTTATTGAAATAACAATTCTGTGTATTCATAAACGATGGTTATCTCTCATTTAGGCATGTTTAAAGGTGTTACAGTCTGTTCTCTCTAATAGTCCACCACTGGGTATGGGTCATTGAAGTGGACTATTACAGGTATTGGACTATTAAAGTGACCATTGAAAAACATAGTAAATATTCATAATAATAATCATCATAATCAGAAAGCATATCACTATCAATAGTCTCTGTGGCAGTCTCTGAGACAGGAGTGAAGAAGTCTCCTAATACAGTTTGGCTCTTCTACTTCTGGTGACTCATTGCCATCATCAGTAGAATCATCTCCATTTCTGATCATGGGCTTCCCCTTCATTGAATTCATGTTCGAGAGCCAGATAAATTTCCAAGCTCATCTTGCCATCCCATTAGTACATGTTCTGCTTGTGTTGAACTGGAGGCACTGCTACGGCTGGTACGGCCATGGCCATGGCCGTACCACCTTTTTTGTTTTGTTTTATGTGTGTGTGTGTGTGTGTGTGTGTGTGTGTGTGTGTGTGCAATTTGAATGATAACAAGGACTTATAAGTTAGTACATGACATTGCCTAGATCATACCAGATTGAAATTGAATCAATAACATTAAATTTTACTGGAGGACTCCCCTCCCCCCCCCCCCCCCCCCCCCAGATGGTAGCTATGCATGGCCGTACCACTACAAATGAGCTGGCTCCGTCTCTAGCATGATCATCTACAGCTGATGAAATACTCGCATTCTTCATCAATAAGCAGAGATCTTCAGTTACAGATGTCACATTTTTGCTTTAAAGTTAGTTCCTTGGTCGTATGTGCTCAGCATCTCTGTATCACAGCAACCTTTTATCTACTCTCAGATTGACCACTGTCAAGCATCGCTACTTGCCTTACTTGGCTTGCCTCACTCTTGGTTTCATGGATGCTAGTTGAGCTTGGGTGTACTTTTTTCCTTTACGTGAAGGTACATGCTTCAATTGACTAGGGACTCCACGAACACCAATTTCACCAAGGAGTAGCCGTTGTTGTACAGTTAAACTAGCTTGCAAAGATACTGCTGCACTTTAGTGATCACATGATCAAATCATGCAGTGAATAAATGTACAACATTTTACATGTGTACATGTAAATTTGTGCAACGGTGTGTGAAAATTGGGTCATGGTGATCAGAGTGGACTATTAGAGGGTATGGACTATAGTGGGGGTGGACTATTAGAGAGAACAGACTGTATCATGTAATGAGATGGTGAAGGAGGATTGAAGAAAAACTGGCAACCCACCAGCTGAGTTTGAACCCGCAGCATCTGACTTTAGCCGTCATAGCCACAGGACCCAACCGAATGAGCCACCAGGCACCCAGGAACCAGCTCTCTCCAATCCACCTTATATCCTGCATTGGTGGTACTGCAATACTGCAGTCTCACACCAGTGCAAGCCACTTAGTATGTGCCGTCAGAATCCCGCTAGGGATCGACCGGAAACATCTCTCTGTCAAGAGAGAAGCCATACTAGTAGACCCTCTGAAAATTCACAAACAATGGTTATCTCTCCTTCACCATCTCATTACATGATAACACCTTTAAACAACTCTGTGTATAGTTATTGCAACTATTTTAATTATTGTGACTCTGAGCATTTGGGGGTTTTGGCCCGTTATTAGTGATATAAGTGTAAGCTATCTAGAAGAGGCCATAAAGGCTTCATGTGCTGCAATACACAATCTCATCTAGTCCCAGTTCCAGCTCGAACAGTCATCACTTTCATTCATTTGGACTTATGATTCCATAACAACCTGCAACTCTTGTCCATGGTGTGTTTCTGGATCCATGTAATCAAATTCAGCCTCACAGTGGAATAATAATAGAGCAATGCTGAGATTTGGTAGATCATTGAAATATTGTGATTTTTATAAAATCGAAATGTGAAACAATAGAAGTGAAGTTATTCATGTAAAAGATGGTGGCATTAGAGACATGCTTTTTTTTCTTCCCTATGCTTCAATGCCAGAACCCCTTCCCTATTATGCTCAACAAACATGCCTATTATGCTTAAAAATTGGTACACAAATTAAATTGTAGCATAATTGCAGCCTCTTTTAGGCATCCATCATAATTTTATCAGCAACAAGTTAGTTAGCTGGAACATTTAGTAAAGAAAACAGCAGCAGAAGACAGTTGTAATAACACGGCCGGAGGCACTGCTATTGCTATGGCTGGTACGGCCATGGCCGTACCACCATTCAGTGTGTGTGTGTGTGTATCTGTGTGTATGCTATATGAATAATAATAACAATGACTTATAAGTTAGTATATAGCATTGCCTGGATCATACCAGATTGAAATTAAATCAATAATATTGAACTTACTGTAGGGAATTCCCCAGACCCTCCAGATGGTAGCTATGGCTGTACCACTATAAATGAGGTGGCTCCAGCTCTGATTATATATATTTTTGTTACCACCACCAATTACGTAGGTGGCTACTCTAATTCAGCAGTTTATACAAAGGAACTCAAGAGTCGACAATACCTCCATATCTGCCAACCCCTGGAAGTAAAAATCCCTTATTATGCCAGCATTGTGCTGGCATTAAGGTTAGCAAAGAAATGTTTATATCATGACAAAAACAAAAACCCACATACATAACTAGTCAGCACCCAATACTTACAAACTTCATCACACTTCTCCCTCCTCTAGCTGACTATTGGGGGAACCAGTTAACTCAGGACTTTTGTCAGCTGACCCTCTTGAGTTGCATTGGTTGAACCTACCATTAGAGTCTTCATTCACTGCAGCCAAGACAAGGGCTGATGGTCAGTCTTTGTAGTAATCATGCCTTGGGAGTAAAGTAGGAATAGTTAGTTGGGTAATGTGGGTGTGGTTATTGCAGTAAGTTCAGCATAATAGGAATGCAGTCAACATAGCTTCTATTATTGTGCCCAATATGAGAACTTTCCTCTGACACCACCAAACTCAACATGCACTCTACACATTAAAAATAACATTAACAGGACCACCATCCCAGGGGAAGGACCACGGTTCTATAGCTTACATGCATCGAAGAAAATTGACTCAAATCGTTCTGGAACTACTGCATAGCCATTATCTGTGAGATAATCGAGCTTTAGCTAATTTTAGTCGTGAATGGTGAATACTCTTGCTTGATTGTTATACTGTAGCATGCTAGTCTGAACACCAAAGATGAGGAATCAAGTGTCAGTGGTTGAGAAGGAATGCTGTATTTACTATTGTAGCTAGCTACTTGTACCATAAGAAGTTGCCAGTACACAGTCATTGAACACAACTGAACTGGTGGTGAGATTAAAGACATGATAAATCAAAATTCCCCAGGAGGGTACTGAACCTTATGATCATTGTTTAATACGTAGAGGTATTTTAAATCAGACAAAATGGGTACTGTCCAACGATTCCTTGTGAAATATTGTGTTGCTCTATGGAAGCAGGTTATCTCAATTTAATAGAAGCATTATGAAATTTGGGCTGTACCAAAATATTATGACTGAGCATTGGGGGTTTGGTCCTGATAGAGAGACTATACACAATCTTAAGGGGCTGCTTCTTGTGTTGTTGTCCACACAATACAGCAAGTCAGGTGCTGGTTATACTAAGGTCAGTATGTGATTGTCACATGAAATGTGCCCAGGATTCGATATGGTCTCTTAGCCCTTGTTCCACCTCTTTTCCCCTATATTCCTTTGTATCACAATTATCTACTCTGAAACTGGAGTCTCGGTTGGTGCCTTACACCTTAGCTATGTGTTTCTGGATCCTGACAATGGAACCACAATAAAGGTGGAGGACAAAATAGAAACAGTTCTCTATAAAGGACAACCTTTAATATCTATCTTAAATGTTCACTTTCCCATGTATTTCTCTATAAGGGGCAAAATGGCTGCCAGGACGGTGTGTCCTTTATTCAGGTTCCACCATACATAGCAATTCACTCAGCAGTCACAATAAATAACATTCTTGTGTACCTCAGCTAGAAATGGAGTTGGTGTATAACATTTGGCGTAATTTTTTGGGGAATAATAATTATAGGCATTTTTTAACATCAAAAAAAAAAAAGATAGGTGAATTCTCCTATCAGATGGAAAAAATCCAGAAGATTAATAGCTAGGTACGAATGGAAGGGAACTAGGATAATGATAGGAAAATAAAAGTAGGTAGAAGTTTAAGCATAATCTGTATGCTAAGACCTACTGCCAATAACACGACTTTGTGCTAAAGTGATCACTTCCCTTGAGTCTACCTCTGAGTAAACTCTCTCCAAAAGCACAAAGGAGACAGTGTAGCTAACTAGCTAGATATTTTCAAGGTTCCTATAAGGTGACTGACCTTAATGAAGAATTCATAATTGGTCTAAATAATAGGCAATGACGAGGAGGGAATGAGAAACAAGTTTGGTCTGATCTAATGATACAGAATTTTTGCAACACACTAATTTTATTTACTTTCATTATTTTTGCACTACATGTTCTGGGTGACATGACTACACGTTAATGACTACACAGACACACCAAAGATGTCTTGGATCAGTGGTGATATGCTCACATTTTTGCAGTATGTCATCTATTCAGCTCTTGTTCCAACCTATTGATCGATTAAGGAATTCCCACTTTGCACAAAAATGAATATTTGGCTTACAAATTGATTGGTGTACTGCTCTCATCCTGTAACTACGTACAGCAGCTAGTGTTCAGTATTTACTGTAATAATTATATAATTGCCAACTCTGTCAGCAAGATACATGCTTTGCTGGTCAAAGGAGTATATGAGCATGTGCACTTGCTTGTTCCCTAGTAGATGTGATTGTAGGACATTGAAACTACAAATACATACATACTGTGGCATGTGTAACTATTATGCTACAGTAACTGTAGCTACAACATTAATCTCTAGTTTATTTTGAGCCAGAGTATACACAGATGCATTAGTTATTATTATCTCAAACGCTGTCTACGTAGTTTGTGTACAATACGGTAATTCACTTTCAAAAATAACACTGAAAAAAAGAATAATAATTATGAGAGTAGCACAGAGTATTTCATAGTTCACACATAACCATAAAAGGTAGTATTGAACTAGAGCAGCTCTAAACCCAACATAATCATCGATCGATCAAGACTTCAAACCATATCCAAAGGAATAGCTACATAGCTAGCAATGAAATATACATATATCGTGGTAGCTTTATTGAGTCTAACTCCCAGCTTGGTATCATCACAAGATTGGTCTGATGAAGTGTGTCCGACATGGTACACTCGTGACAATTCAAGTGACCTCTATAGTGATGAATGCGAGTGTGGTGACCTTTTGGAGAGGGTCGTGAGATGTGAAACAAACTGGACCATCAAGCTACTGATAAGGCACTGTATGACTTACAACAATGAAACCCAAGAAACTATAGCAGGAGCTTGTCCATATTCATCTGCTCATGATAAAATCAACAAGCCTTTTGTGACTCAACCACATAATGTGAGTGATTTAAATCATTTTAGCTGTGGGAGGCTGCATCGCATTGGGGATTTGTGTAGCAACTGTGAGAACAGTAGACATGGAGTGTCAATTTTTTCATATAGACGAGAATGTGTTGAGTGCAGTAAACCAGTCAAGGGATGGTGGCTATACTTTGCTTTTGCGACTCTTCCAGTGACACTTTTTGTGTTCTTGGTAATCTTATGTGATATTCGTGTCACAGCTGCTCACATGAATGCTCTAGTGTGCATTGTTCAAATCCAAACTTTCAGCATCAATTCCAGTCCTGATGTGTATATTGATCACCGTTTCAAGTACCTAGAAATAGCAGTGTTCACAATAATAGGAATTTGGAACTTGGATTTTTTCCGCTATCTTTTTCCGTCTTTCTGCATCAATGGATATTTTTCCACACTACAAGTCCTAGCATTGGATTACATCATAGTATTTTATCCCTTACTCTTGATCGCTGTTTTCTTTCTGTTAGTTTTGCTTCATGAGAGAAAGTGTCGACTCATTGTGATAATATGGAAACCATTCAAGAAGTTATTCTTACATCTTAGAAGGTATTGTTTGTTAAACTTGAATGCCAAGACAAGCGTGATTAATGCATTCAGTACTTTCGTTGTTTTGGGTTATTCGAAGTCGTTATTTACTTCCTTCACTCTCTTGAGCATTACTAGACCATACACAAAAAATGGAACATCTGCTGGAGAAAACTTCACAAAATTTGTACTTTACAATGCCTCAGTGCCGTACCTAAGTTCTGAGCATAAACCATATTTCATTTTAGCCATCATCATGCTTATTTTCCTCAATATCCTCCCAATAATTATTCTCTTTTTGTATCCGGTGAGACTCCTACAAAGAATGCTCTTCTGCTGTCAGAATACCAACTGTGAGTCATTCAAAATCCTCATGGATTCTTTTCAAGGCTGTTATAAGAATCGAACCAATAATAATGGATGGGATCACCGCTATTTTGCTGGGGTATACCTACTGATACGCCTTGTAAACTACATCCCTGGTATCATCAACAGCTTATACACGAATATCGTCTTGGTTATCAGCCCTCTTTCTGCTTCACTCCTGTTTGGAATAATTCGGCCATACTCAAATGACTTTTATAACCGTTTAGACTGTGTATATTTTGGATTGCTGGCTTTTGAAGAATTTTGGGTTGTGAGTGGAACTTTCATAGCAGAAATTCCAATAAATATGCTGTACTTGTTGCTCGTCATCCCATTGTTTCATATGCTCTTTCTATTGGTGCACAGATGTCTTATGATCATAGCACCCACTAGGACGGAGCAATTTAAAGAGTGGTTGAAAGAGCAAATAGAGAAGAGAAACTTGTGGTTCTTTCCTCTTGATGAACACACACGAGTGGATCGTGAAGGTCTTGAAGAGAATGCTGAATTTGATGATGTGGCTCATCGATTGCAGCACCCCAATGACTATCGGCAGCCTTTGCTTTCTGGAAGTAATCCTATAAATCATGGCAGCATTGATATCTCAGATTCTGGCAAAGAAAGAAAAGTGCTGTCATCAATGGACTAGCTACAAATATAAAATCCAAATAAATGACACTGTGTGTTATTTTTCATAGGTGGCCATAATTTTGTAGTAGCTAAATACTCTTCTTTGGCAGTCACTTTTCCTGAGCAGTCATGATAAAGTTTTACATCGTGTATCTTTCATAATACAAGTGTGTAGTGTGTCTTTGTAACATGTTTATGAAGATTGACTCCATGTTTTTATAGCATAGCTCTGAAGTGAAACCCTAACCATGTAATTATTATGTGATGTAATGTATACTTCATTAATTTCCTCGTCAGCTGTGTGTAGCCTATACTGAATGTACACATTCTATGCATGCTACTAGCTATGCATGGCTACGTCAACAGCACTGATCAAAACGACATGGCTCTATAATAATTATGAATATTAGCTAGTGACTGACAGTATTGTGGTAATATAGCACCCATCATTAAAAATGCAACAAGGCTGTAGCTAGCAACAAAAAAATCCACTGATATATTTAAACACGGGACAAGCATCCATGCATGCATTCAGTCATAATGCTATGAATAGAATGGACCTTGTACAACTGTCTTGGAATTCTAGTCTGACTGTGCTGGTGTATTTGAAACTATCAATAATTATATCTGTGTATTCTTGGCACTTGCTAAGGCCTTTTATAATTAGAATGGAGAGTCAAAACTGCCTCCATTTTCACTAGCTACAGTAGCTACATAGGTTTTTAGGTCACACCTCAGGAATGCAGACTGGAACATGGTAGTTTTCAAAACTACACTCGGATTCTGACCTTGGTAGACAATATTTAATATCTATTCTAAAGTATATAAAATGGTACCTTAAAATGTGCACTAAGATCCTGACCTCTTGAAATATGCAGCAAGCACACAAGCAACACTCCACTCCTGGCTAAAATAATTATCTTGATAATTTTTAAAGTGATAAAAAACATACCATTGATGATGCAAGTATATAAACGTCTGAAAAGAGTAGCTACAAGGAACTAATGATCTGTCCATAGTGTGTTCCTGTCACATAGCAAGTAGTAGTACCAAGATTTCATTATACATGTTCAAAAAATAGCTATTTCAACACACAAAAAAGGAAGATATTACACAAGCAAAATTAAATAATAGCATGACTTGTATGGCAAATGTATACAGTGTAACTACAATATAAAAGGAATATTCAAATCATAAGAAAACTACAGTTTGTGATGTCTACAGTATAGCTAAAAGTTATTGTACTGGTTTAAATTCTAAACAAAAGGTACTAAATTTGCTATATATCTTCTGTATGTGCAAAACATTTTTAACATTGAGGCACTCCAACACATCCCTTTTATCAGCTATCACTATATCTGCTAGCATTGTCCCATCCACATCATCTTCAAAAAATGAATCTGCATATCTATCCAGCTTAATGCTCCTCAAAAAATCTCCAACATCAGCCACAGATACTCTTCTTGCATGCTCAATCCAGTCACCTGAAATAAAGAAGGAAGGCATAAAACATGCTATACTATGAATAAGACACACCAGTCCTTATAGACCTTTTCCAGACGTGTCAAGGAATTTTATAAGATTGATTCGTATCATATACACCACTGGGAAAGAGTTGTTGTGGTGATGTAAAATTTAATCCAGTGCAGTGCAATTATTACTACTAAACTTTCTAAATAATGTACACTGAGCAACATGGTTTATAGTAAGATTTACACAGCTAGTATTCTTGCTGTTCAATGCTTTTGAACTGCCGTTTTAAATGGTTATTCTTGCGCATAGTTTGATTGAGGTATGTGGATTCTCTCATTGTTTAACATGAAAGTTAATCCGATAGTACTCTCTAAGTAGGGATGACAGCAACTCCTGACTTGAAGACAGAACACCTTCAATTAGTCAAGTATGACATAAGATAAAGCAGCATTTATAGCAACTTCTGAGCTACCTTTATTCAGAATAGCATGTACAATCTGCTACCTACCACAAGGCCCTGCCCCGTTGATTCTTGGAACTTGACCTCGTATTTGACTAGCAAACAAAGCAGTGGCATATCTAGTACCATCAGCATTCATCCTTCCTTGTCCCCAGGGCCAAAGTTCCATCAAAGACCATGTTCATGGTTGCCATTGGCCAAATAATCAATAAGCAATAGCTACTTTGACTTTGTGAACGATGGGCACAAATCCAGCTTTTCTGTTGGTCATGACCAAACGAGATGTCAGGTTTGTCATTATGGAATGATGATCGCATTTATGTCAGAAGGATCTCTCTCTCTCTCTCACACACACACACACACACTCATTCACTCACTCACTCACTCACTCACTCACTCACTCACTCTCATTTCTCCTTCCTCTGTTTCAAGTGAAGGCTCAATCCCATTGGCCTGGGAACAAGGCTATCCATTAATACACAACAGCAAGGATCAGATTCATTTTGGCTCGTATAATATGAGATCTCCACAAATAATGCATACATTTAGGATAAACTTTATAGCAATTGAGTTGTCAATGTTGAGAGCATTCACTCTTGCACTATTAGCTATCATCCTTTCATTCAAGACTTTAACTACTATTGTTTGCAGTATACCTTGATGACTAGCTATTGTACTACATTGCTTGCTTAAATCAATCACTATTGGTGTATTTCCACCGGAGTTCATTTCAACATTTGACACTGCTATAGCTATGTGTGCAAAACTATTAGGATATCAGGGATGAGCAACCTGAACCACACCAGTTGCCTATAATAAAATTACAAACTAATCAGTGTAGGGAGTTATTGTAGAGCAACACTGTAGGAGTAAGTAAGTTCACTGATCAAGAAAATGAACATTTGCTGGCAAGTGTTCAATACAAGCAGCTTTGGAGTTTCATCTGGAGAATGCTACATATGATGCATGCCAAGCCAATACACGACATTAAAATTCCTTCACTCTTCAAACAAGAAAGGCCCATAGCCATTATGGAATGCATACACACTTTGAAGAATATCTAACATCTATTATTCTATAACTGTATAATAATTATTACAGAATTTCTTACCTTTTTTTTTGCCAGCTACAGAATGATCAGAAACTGTACTCCTGCTGCTACTGGGTTGCTGGGTTGTTACTCTTGTTAGGTCTTCACTTTTCATAGCAATACTAAGCTTCAAGATACTTTTTCCATAATTCTGCAATAGGCATTACTTTCCAATCCTCTCCATCGAAGGCACTCATCTTGTTAACAGATCTGAACAATTATTATAGTTATATTCACTGCATGTATTATTTTTCTTTTTGCCAAATGATGGCTATAGCAGTTTATATACAGTGAGACCTCCAAATAAAGGACACAATTAAATTTTTTTCTCTCTCTCTCAGAAACTTAAGAGCTACTGTACTTTCATATTGTTTTTTCCCCTTTTCAGAGAATCTTTAGCTGGGCTAGCTAGTTAAGGTAGACTAAGATCCAATGCCAAGTACTACGGATTTGAGAACAGGTACTGGCACTACATTACCAACCTATAAAGTGTACTTCAATTACCTTCTCAGTAAAACTTGCAGATGAACATATTTTCTATCTTCATACTTTTAGGAATACATTTGACAACTTGAGTCATTTCTATTACATCCAAATCTTCAGTCAGATAAAAAAAATTGTCTATAATACAATTTTTTTTAATTCACGTTTTCTGATAGTGTCCCTAATATGATCTTCAGACTTTACCAGAACATCAATTAATCCATCCAACTCAACTTGAAATTGACAAGTGTTTCGAAATACTTGCCCTATAATGATGTACATCATACTAGTTTTACTCTACCTCTGTGAATTTAATATTAATTTTTTTCTTCAACTAACTGTACATGCGCAATCCTTAACAACATAGCAACAGTTCCATATTCTGCAACACCTCTAGCTAGTGAAAATTATAATGACTACAAATGACATATTAAAAGAGTAGACCAATACATGCACTATGCACTAGATCTTTTTATGCTAGCAGTATATCAAGCGTGGAATATGGTAATGAATATCCGATTGAAATGATATTATTCATTCGATCAAATGGCAGTTTGAAAAAATTTACTGGTGTTCTTAGACACCAAAACCCCCTCCCTCCCCCACATGCAATTTGCATGCCATAGCCCCATGTACTTTCTGGTTCTGAGTATGGTATTCATCATTCCACTAATGTCTAATGGCTACTACAGCATAATTGTTACACATAGCTAGGCATATTTCAAACTGAATCTTGTCAATCTCATTTTCTTTTGCATGGCTAATTATTTCTCAGACTCTCCTATCCCAATGTAAGTCTATTAACGTGTTTTACTTTGTGTAGCTGTCAGTACGCTGGGGAAAACATTAAGCCCTAAAACAACTTTGTTGCACTTAAACTACTAGAATGTGGCTCTTTACTAGTAATATGTAGCTACCTTGAAAAGAAACTTTTGAAAAGTTTTCTTCAAGTTGTTTATGATCCTCTTTTGCTAACCGCTTTTTTAGGCCAATGGGCAGGCTATAAAAGTCCCTCCTCAATCATTTCAATGAAGCGATGAACTGTATCACACAGCTGTGATATTAGAATGGACTGGAAGAAATCTTTTTCATCTGAGGATAACCTAAAGTTTAATAGTTTAACAATATTGCACTTATACACACAAACTAACTGAATTAACTATACCTTTCTAGTCCAACAGCATCATAAACTGTGCTTTTCTCATTGCTCACTTTCACAACAAGAAATAAAAATGTTGGTATTTTTAACTCAGCAAACCCTAAGTCTTTCTTTTCTTTAATTCCCTGAATAAATAATAATTATGTGATAGTCCCAGGTAGAAATCAAATATTGATTCTTGGCCACTTTTCCATACTTTAGTTGACCATAACTCATGACTACTAGTGGCCTAGATCTTGAAAATTGCTATAGAGATAGTTCAATCATTACAGAACACATCATAGAAGTTTGGGACAATTTTATCAAAGCAAGTTTGAGATATTTCCTATTGAATTACGCTACTTAAAAATGGTCGATTTCTACCTGAGACTGTCACATTATGTAAACTGTAAAAAATTTGCTTACATTATTAACATGATCAGCAATATTCCTTAAACCACTTTGAATCTTCTCATAATCCTTTGTATGAAAAAGAAAGTCCAATTCTTTCCACTGTTCATCATTAAGCTCCACCTATATTAAAATACAATTGAAGTTAGTGTAAAAACCTCAATATATTCTTTAATGGATGAATGCAATAAATTTTTATTGCGACAAAAAAGCATATTGCAAATCCCAGTATTTAATTTATTATCAGTGTTTTTTGTTTTGTTTATTTCATCATTGTTTTAGGGTAGCTAACTGTATACCAAATAGAATATCCGGAAGTGTAATATTCTTGGTAAGGGTTGTCACCATTAATTAGATAGGATCCTCAATATTAAATTAAGCTATAAGAAAGTGTCACATTTAGCAAAAAAATAACAAAAAACAACAACAACAACAACAACAACAACAACATAATTATCTAGTAGAATTGTAATGTTTCTGCTCTGTTGGCACTTTTATTTTCCCATCTCATACCAACACCAATAATTATGCCATCTTTATTTCTCAACCATTGTACAGTAGTTAGTTCACTCAAAAAGACAGTCCACACACAAATTCTTTAGCCAAGAAAACACATGGTAGAAAATACCCTAGTACGATGAACTTCTCTATGTGGACGTACATGTTTGGACCAGAAGACAGTAATCTGATTCCCTGCTATTGCAAACAGGACACTAAAAGGTGTCCTAATTGTATGGTTTTTGCATCTCAGAGAATCAGACTTGATACACAGCAAATGGTACAGGCCTATAGCCAGCAGGCAGCTTGTCAGATATTTACTTGCTTGCTCATAATAGCTACTCTTATACAATGTACTAGCATGTAAAGTAACACAATAAAATAATCCTTGAGATCCTCCTGAGCCACCCCTTTTCTAAAATACTAGCTATGAGGCCTGTGGTAAGTATTCTTTAAAAAATTGGTCAGTCAGTTCATTTGAAACTTAAATGATACTATAATTTCACTATGAATAACCTTTAGTTCATTATAACTTCTCAGTTCCTGACACAATTCCTTGGTGCTGATCATTCTGCATTAATTAATATTAAATTAGGAGTAAATGGACAAACTGCACATACTTAGCTTCATCTTGAGAAGTCTTCATTTTTCTTTTAAAGAGAAACACAGTACGGATATTTGTAGGGTCTGTAAATTCGCTAAATAATGAAGAATCACATCAATTTCCAAAGTTGAAAGTATAGACTCATCAATGTCTTTTTCATATCCCCATCGACAACGAATAAGTTGTGTAAAGTGTGAATCATTATGCTCACTATAATTTAGGGATACAAAAAAGTTAAATTCAAACTACAATAAAAACTATAAGAGAACTACAATGAATCGTTGGTGAAGGTACATGCTAGATGTTATAATAATGAAAAGCTAACCCTCAGCGCACACTAAGAGTGCTTAGTATCAATGTGTTTGCAGATATTGAGCAAATCACCAATGAGGATCAATCATCTATAAAGCATTCCATATTGTAGTGGTGTCTGTACTACAGACTCCACATTCTAATTATTATCAGTGCCTGTATATAAAAATACTGCTTGGAGAACTGCACAGATAGTCTTCTATGATCTGGATAAGAGATAGTAATTAAGCATGCAGGAAGACAGTAGCAACTAGTTAACAGCTACATAAAGCTTGTCATGAGCAATACTGTCATTGTAGACTTGTCGCTAAAGACACTAAGGCTGAAATTGAATTGCTACTGGCTGTGCAGTGGATGTACACAGAGAGAGAGAGACCTAATAACCTTCACGCATGCGCTGAGGATTAATAAATGTGTGGCAGTAAGTGATAACAACCTTATTTCATTTCCACCAACTATACACTCTTCTTCATTAACTTCAAGTGGATGAATTGTGGGAGACTGTTTAGTGAAGAAACATTCCAATTCTTCATTTTTCTGCCTGATATCTTCTATTACTCGTGTTTGGACTTCAATCTGCAACAAACTAGCTAGCTATAATGAATCAACAGTGCATGAGATGGATTATTTCTCACAATATCTTTAATGACATGAAATAACCAATCCCCCTGCCACGTGTCACCATCATGTGTGGACAAGTATGCTATCAACTTAGTATCATCTGAAATTTCATCGAGCTTATTTTCTCTCTTCTGTTGTGCACAAGCACCAGAGCCAATTTTCCCACCAACTGCTTCCACATATCTATTATATTTTTCTGTGTAATGGTGTAATGATATATTTAATCCATAAGTTATAAACCATTGAATAACTACTACCTTTGACTCTTTCATAGAGAACATATGCAGACTGATCAGATTCTGAATATTCAGTTACAACCGTTTGAATAGATTCATCTTCTTCAGTGATTAAATTTGATAGATCATAATGGAGCCACTGATAAAATCTTATCGAATCAGGTAAGAGATCTTGTTGATCCAAAACTCTATGTAATAAGAATAATAGTCACAAATTAAATTTATACTTCATAATGCATCAACTTACTGCAAGCAGGTAAGTGCTTTAACTTCTGCTTTAATTTCTTTACTTAATTTATATGCCTATTATTAGAGATAAAGTTCCAATCTCTGAAGATTATGTGGCATTAGCCTGACTATTTCATGCAGTGCTGTCCATAGCTAGCAAGAGAACAGTGCTTCTAGCTTAGTCTGTCAACTTTTGCAATTTTTGACTAATGATGATATTTTTTATTGCAGAGGGAGAACCATAGATTACATGCAGTTGATATTTTGTATGTATGTTTATCCATCATTCTTGAGTATGTGTGTCAATTTTTAAATGTAATCATCACCCGTCCACGGAATTATCTGCAGTCAAATGGAGGCTATTCACTAACCTGAAGTTCAAAAAGTGTTAGGGCTGGTAGTTGAGATGGGTTATTAGTTAAGAGCTCAAACTTCATATACAGGTAGTAGAGTAGCTAGATTTTCAGTGCTGCAAGTTTGGGATCTTAACTACCTTGTATGCTTGAAAACCAGCTGCAAATACACTAAAAACAGGGGTATTTCGAAGACCAAAAAGTGTTAGGGCCGCAAAATCTTCATTTTGGTGAGTTAAGAAAAGATACTTTAGGATAAGATAGTCCGATAACTAAAGATTTTTTGGCTGCAAAAGCGGCGCTGCTACTTAAGCAGCATCTTCAGGGCGAACTAAAATCTTTCCCCGTTTCTGCCGTCTCTGCAGTCTCTGCCTTTGCGGTGACGAAGTATGACGCTAGCTTTATATGCGCATGCTCTTGTTTTTAACCGCGATTTTACCGCGAGAGAGACAGTGCTTGGTTCTGTGGCTTGTCCCCTGCCTTCTATCTCTTCTCAGGCCGGTGAATCGAGTTTTATGACGCTCCCACTGGCTAGGTACTGTCTTTGGTACTATCGACTGAAGGGGGATTCCCCTCGCGCGGTAGATCGATGACATAATGACAAAGTGTGTCTGACCTGTATAAGAGTAAGAAATAATGCAGTATATAAAATCTGGAGAGTGCAATAGCTACAAATCATAAGATATAAAAAGTTGACAGACTAAGCTGGAAGCACTGTACATAGCTAACTGAAGATTAGCTTCTATAAATTCACTACTATGCACATTCTTGACATGCAAGAATATTTGGGAGCCAGTGTATATACCTCTGAATAAGATGGCTTAAAAACTTCATCCTCCCATAATTGTTCATATTTCTCATAAGCCGATTTATTACGATGGAGTCCCCCAAGTTCATCTGACTCCTTAGAATGAGCGATTGATACCTGAAGTAATGCCATGAGCAATAGGCTGTTAGTGCAGTGAGTGCAATTTATCATAGTATCTGTACTGTGCTTTACAATAAGACTGTCAGCAGTAACAAAATCAATTTTCTGGGAGAAAAGAACACATGCTAGTACAGAGATAGCTGTTGTCTGAGCTAGTTTTATCATGAGTGACTATATTTGGACCATGTGGCTAGTTTAAATCTGCTTGGCCTGAAGGAGAATTATGATCCTTATATGAGTGAAGATATGACACAGTAGCCACCTGTTGAGTACGGTCACATTCTTTATTTCATTCAGCGACCAGCAATGAATGATGTACAATACCTAGCCGAACCTACTAAATTACAATCTGAATCCTTGCTTTGGATATATTCAGTTCATGACTTAGTCTCAATGCTTATTTTTTTACTGCTTTGATGTATGCCTGCCTTCTTTGCTTTTCTTCATTACATTTGTCCCACTCAAGAGCTGGTACTCTGGGTATTGGTTTCTTTTGCTAAATTTTACATTTTCCTACAAACTGCACCAAACAGTGAAACGGTGAGAAGCACACTTACATGTAACTACTCTTCTGGACTTAAACTCTCTCAGCAAATCCAAGGTCAACTTGCCATCTTTATTGTTATTTTGTGTGCTGTGCTAGGTTAGGAGTGGTCAACTATAATCCATTTTAGTGTAACAAATACAACAGTGCTAGAGTGTTGGTTGAGTGATATGTCTGAACATGAATAGGAGGTTCTGAACTATCATTTTATTATGTATGCAAGTTTGCATTGATTTTATTTTTCATTGAGCGAAAATTTTACCCCACCATCTCTTACTTCTAGGTATAACTCAGTGTAAATTGAGAAAGACCACAGCAACATGAGGAAGAAGGAGTATCCTATACTGCTGTAGCTTATTGGCAACATACATGGCAGTTGTAAGGACCTCTCTGGCAAGTTCTAAGGTAGTGTTGTCTTTGGCTATCTCTCTTCATAAAATCATATTATTTTTCAAATCAGGTTTATCCTGCTGATGCTATTGTTTCCGGGATAATACTGTGGACTGTGGATATACTACTGCTGTTCAGCTGTTAGGCTAGAGATGTGAGTACCGAGGCTGCTATCCACACACACAGCAGGGTGTACATGATGGTTTCGTGAAGCCTTGGGCCACTCTTTGCTGGAAGTCATGTCTATTTTTCTGATGTTATATACACTAGTTATATACACTAATGTTACCACTAAAAACTGGTAATGGTTATTTTGTTAACAATGATGTGCTGGTCAGACAAAACCAGAAAGTTGCACCAGATCAGAACAAGCTCTAGGAACTAAGCAGCTTCACTCAACCGCTAGTGCGTCAAAACAGAAGAGTGCCACTTTTTGGCAGCTGCACTCTAAACTAGGTTTTGGAAGTTTTGTGGAGTACTGTAGGTAGCAAGCGATCAGTAGGTGCTGTGTTTTTAGAACATCGCTTTCTTGCTACTGCTGTGCTTTCTTTTTATGCTACCACTGTTTGCAAGGATGAATAAGCTTCAGCTTTTGCGGTAGAGCTAAGAGTTTGCAGGGGGTACAAACTAAGAAAATTTCATTTCTTGTGGTGTGTGTTAATTGGGGGGTGAGGTTGCGGTCCGCCTGTATAGTATAATGTGTACATTTATAGTATAGCCTTCTCAGCTGCTGTCTGCTGTCAGCTCCCAGTCACTCTCCTGGTATCCAGTGCTCTCCCAGTGTCTGCCCAGTGTCTCTCCTGGTGTCCCTCCCAGTGTCCTGTGCTCTCCTGGTGTCCTGGTGTGCCCCACTGTAAGTACTTTGTGTATTATTACTTCACACACTGTCTTAAATGGTACCTCTTGCTGATCATGTGTGTATAGTTGTGTTAAAAAAGCATTTCTCTCCCCTTAAGTGGGAGGTGTGCTCTATTTATGACTTACGAATATGGTCCATTATGTATGTATATAAGGCCTACTAAGAAATATTATAATGCTGTGTTACCATCAGTCAGAGGTGTCCACTGTGTGGAGGTTATGTTATACATACTGCTGGCCCTGTTCCTAGTACCCAATGTGTCCACTGTATGGAGGTTCTGTTGTGCATATGTACTGCTGGTCCTGTTCCTAGTACCCAATGTGTCCACTGTATGGAGGTTCTGTTGTACATATGTACTGCTGGTCCTGTTCCTAGTACCCAATGTGTCCACTGTATGGAGGTTCTGCTATAGCTACATACTGCTGGTCCTGTTCCTAGTACCCAATGTGTCCACTGTGTGGAGGAAAAAGTGTGAGGGGTTGCGTGCAGAGCGTGTGGAAATTTTTTTGCCTGACTGGGGGGGGGGGGGTGGGGGTGCATGTGCCCCTACTTAGACTAGACTACTTCAAAGAAGGAAAGCATGAAACAGTTTAACAGCAAGCTGTCAAAATGCAAGCATGCTAAAAAAAATGGTGCTATTTTCATTTGGTTAAATCACCTTCAGTATAGCCACATTTTAACAGTCCTTTGAACTCCAATACTTAGGAAAAAATTAAGAGGCTCCTCTTTCTGACTCCGTCTCCACCAGCTGCCTGGAAGACTATGGCGAGCTGTGGGCCTGCTAAATTTAGACGTACTTTCACCAGTGAAGAAATTGTGACATGGATTCAAGAGAAATATAGGAAAAATAATGAGACTATGATTGGAAAAAATCACCTGAGATCGCTGAAAGGTAACTTATGACCAGACCAACCTCACAGGCTTGTGGAGTATTGAGGTAGGGGTAGAGCTTGTATCACAAGTCTTTCACTTCAATATAGGTGCAAAAATAAATGGATCAAGTTTCATGGCTTTGGATTCTGGTGTTCTTGGTGTTCTTCTGAAACTACCCGTTGCAGACACCATGTTTATTCTCTCTTTGAAGGAGTCAATTGTCGAGTGCTATGGGGTTTCTGCAAAGTACAGTAATGCCAAAAATCGTATGCCTACATTACTGGGAAGAAATATGACAAGCATTGGTTGAAGTTTCACTGAGAAAATAGCAGTAGAAGTTGGCCATTTCATTTACATCCTGTTTGGGGCGGGGCTTACTTGTGATGTCATAGAGGGAACTCATTGTACAATCTCTATCGAAAATAATACAAATGCTGGAGTCTGTATTTCACACATGGTTCAGTGTATTCCCTCCAAACTTTGCACAAGTTAATCTTAGAGTATGCTAAAAATTATACCAAAATTTGAAGTTCATGACTATTACCAAAGGTGAGATATCCAAAGAATCACTTCAAAATGTAGAAACAAGCTCTCAGACCTGATGACCAGCTTATCATGCTGTAGGTAGGGGGCTAGAATTCTCAGATAGACTTACTGGAGCATGTGTGAGCTATACAGCACAAGGCATCATACCTACTGGTTGTCAAACTAAGCATACAAGCTGACTAGCCAGCTAGCCTAGCCATTAGGCATCATCTTTGTGCTGTATAGCTCACACATATCTAAGACAGTTCACACATACTCCAGTAAGTCTATCTAAGACTTTTAGGCCCCTACCTACAGCATACTTAGATTGGCCTCAGCTCAGAAAGCCTGTTTTTACATCTTGTATGTAGTGAAGGATAGCTCACCTTTGATCAGAGGCATGGACTTTAAATTTTGTTACAGCCTTTAACATACCCTAGCATTTGTTAGTGCAAACTTTGGAATGGAAGTATCAAACCTTATGTGAAACACAGACTCCAACATTTGTATTATTTTCAATAGAGATTGTACAATGAGTTCCCTCTATGACATCACAAGTAAGCCCCGCCCCAAACAGGATGTAAATGAAATGGCCAACTTCTACTGCTATTTTCTCAGTGAGACTTCCACCAATGCTTCTCATATTTCTTCCCAGTAATGTAGACATACAAAACAACCCAAAAATGTAATAAACTGAGAAATAATTTTTTCATGTCAGTTACCCTTTAAATATAGCACTCTGGTTTGAGGAAAAAACCAAGGCTGGTGAATTCTGTTGTTTTCTTTCAACCTGGCACCAAAAAAACCCCATTGTTGTTAAGAGTGGTGATGTAACAGTAGAAGAAAAGATTGAAACAATGCTGGTGGAGAAAGATGAACTTTCTGCTGTGAGGTTATCTCACTATGTTGCTGGTGACTCAGAGTCACCAATGCAAAGTTTGGATGAGTTTGATGCTTGCAAGTCTTCAACATGCTCAGTTGTCAGTTTGGGTGCACCTTTGGTACAGTTCCAGAGTCTTGAAGATAAAGACACATTACAAGGATTCAGGCCTTATTTTTGTCATGTGAAACCCAAGGCCAAATTTGAAGCACTTAAGAACAAAGAATATAATAAAATAGCAGCAAGCTGGCCTTTTCATCAAATGTTTGATGGTTTAAATACTGAGGATTTGAAAACTGGAGAACATGATTTGCCTTAGTTGCAGTAAAGCCCCTGAAAACTGAAATTAAGGGAGAAATGGTAGGTGAGCCTGCCAGAAAGCGGACAAGAGTTGGGGTTGAACTTGAGTTTCGTGACCCTCAGTATGCTAATAATATTATATTGAAACCTGGCAGCACTAAAATCTCAGACACTAAGTGGAGAACATTTGTTCATGTAGAAGATGAAAAATTTTTTTATGAGTGCCTAGATTGGAAGAACAGTGATACTCGAAAGAAATGGAGGCAAGCAGACCAATTTGATCAAATTGCAAAAGATCGTGATTGACTATTCCCACCATTCATTTTGCATACAAATTTGTGGCTCAAAATATTGATGATGTTTCATTGTGAAGTTTGTGTACCTTTTGTGCATAGTATTTTAATGTGTGGCAGTTAATGTTTAACAACATTTACTGTCAGTCATTGTGCCAACATGAGGCATTGACCACAAAAAAAAACCGCAAAGTATAGCCCACAATTATAATTATACAGTGTAATGCAGCTGAGTGTTATCTTGAAGACGGAGGATGCCAGAGAATCCATTCGAAGACTGACATCTAGATACCAATGTAATGACCAGGTGTACCAAGTTTCATCCCTCCACTACGTACGGCTTGAGAGATAGGTGTGGATTATTTAGTATTCCGTTTAGTATTCCTTAGTATTGTTTAGTATTCCTTAGTAGACCTAGTATTCCTTAGTAATCCTTAGTATTTCTTAATAGGCTTCAGTAATCCTTAGTATTTCTTAGTAGACTTTAGTAATCTGCTATACATACTGCTGGTCCTGTTCCTAGTACCCAATGTGTCCACTGTATGGAGGTTCTGCTGTACATATGTACAGCTGGCCCTGCCCAATGTGTCCACTGTATGGAAGTTCTGTTGTACATATGTACTGCTGGCCCTGTTCCTAGTACCCAATGTGTCCACTGTATGGAGGTTCTGTTGTACATATGTACTGCTGGCCCTGTTCCTAGTACCCGATATGTCCACTGTATGGAGGTTCTGCTGTACTGCTGGCCCTGTTCCTAGTACCCAATGTGTCCACTGTATGGAGGTTCTGCTGTACATATGTGCTGCTGGTCCTGTTCCTAGTACCCAATGTGTCTACTGTATGGAGGTTCTGCTATACATAATGTACTGCCTTAATTAAGGGGGGGAATATATCCAATAAATGAAGCAAAAATAGCTAAAAATGATGTCAAGAAAACGACTCATAACTCCATGCCACTAATGTTATCAAGGTGACCATGGTAACTGGCCTGGTTACCATGTAACATACCTACCATGGTAATGGGCCTGGTTACCAAGGTAACATACCTCTGTTATACCATGCATGGTGACAGGCCTGGTTACCATGGTCCTACATTGGATGCCATTTGATTCCTTACCAATAAAACTATACAGGCCCTTTTTGATAGTTTTGTTGGTAAGGAATCAAATGGCAGCTAATACTATCCAATGTATGTAGGACCATGGTAACCAGGCCTGTCACCCTCCTCCTGGGTCTAAATGTATTTATGCTACGCGTAGTATTCAGGTAGAACCCATTGGCAACAAACTTTTCCCCATTTACACTCTCCTGGGTGGTGTACACATCCTCAATACCACTTGTGGTAAGTACTGGTATGGCTGATATTCTCTTTCCTCCTGGGGAATCGTACCATGTGTTCTTACACTCTTCCTCCTGTCTGAACCAGTCTCGTCTATCCATATTAGCATATCTGGGTCATACTCTGATAAATTTGATTCTCTGCTCCTCACTCCTTTGTAAGGCAATTAACTCAACTTTCTTATAATGTAAACCCTTGTTGTTTGATAGTACGGCAAATTGTACTAACACTGGCCCATACACCGGTAACCTTGAATAAGTCATTTTGCACTTCGTGCAGGTAGGATGTAGGGCAGTGGATAAGTGTTTGTAACACAGTACACTGCTCAACATCCGGTGAGGGCCACTGTCGTGCTCTTTGGGTGCCACAGACCCAGTTGCATGAAACAGAGTAAGGTATCGATACACACATAAACAATACATTGATCAGTACATATCATTACATTCATTGATTATCTCCGTAGTTTTGCGATGTGGAGAGACGAAACTGGCACACAGCTCACAGTGGAACCAGGATGCTTTTAGCCCAGCATTTCTGTTCCCTGTGGACTCAGACATGACTGAGATGTGCTTGCATTCCAACTTTGGAACTTTACAGTCAGCGTGTCTCCAGTTATACTTGCAAACTCTAAAATGGGGCCATAACTACAATGACATGGAGCCATCTTGTGTGAACACCACCGGGAATTATGAGATGAGACTTGGCGTGATAACTGTATACTGCTTATAATATCGTTATCGTCTTGTCTATAACAATCTTATAGCTGGCTCATTTGAGCCACTGTCTTGTAATAATGCAATACTGCATTAATTCTATGATGCAGCTGCAAGACATGCTTATAACACCCCTGTTTTGCAGTGTGGGGTGTTCATGGAGACCTCCACAGGCCCCCTGGAGGATGTGGGAAGCTCTTGGAGTCCCCAAGAGGAAAGGTTCACTAGCTAGAGGTCAATCAAGAGCCCACTGGTGTACGAACTATGCACACAGTTCTTTTCATCTGGCAAGCAGTGGAACCCAGACAAGTGTCCTTGGTGTGCAGAGTGTCCTCGGTGTCCACAGTGTCCTCGGTGACTGCAGTGTCCATGGTGCCTCTACAGAGGATTTATTGGCAAAAGTTGAAATAATTCACAGAAAATCGACTTCACTCAAACACGAATACTGATCGAACTGAACATGTTCAACGGCTCATTTTGGTACCATTGTGCTCCTAGAGGGTAGCCGATCGCAATGATACCAAATTTATGTGAATTGGTACGTCCGAGTTGGCAAAAATTGTCAAATCTTGCAAAAAATACATATATGTATACATAGTAGGATTTAGTACTTTAGTATTCCTTAGTAGACTTTAGTATTGCTTAGTAGAACTTAGTATTTTTTAGTATTCCTTAGTAGGATTTAGTAATTTAGTATTCCTAACCTTAGTATTCCTAACCTCTCCATTTTCCTGCAGGTAGCTAGAACCGGGCAGTCCTCTCATCATGCTCCTTCTTTGCCTTCAGATGTGCTTCGAATTCTGACAGATCGTTGGTCTTTCTGGAATGCAGAGACAGTGCCGCTTGCTCCTCCAAGACTCTGACTTTTCTTGTTCTAACAATCGTTGATGCCTTGTCATTTTACTTTCAAACATCCTCTGCCTGCAGGTGTAACACAGGGAGACTCCGTTTTCATCCATCATTGTGACTAGGTTCTTCTTGCCAGGATCTACGCCAACTTGCCTTCTTGGGTAGTCTGCACTCGATTTCCCTAGCGATGTCAAGCGCGTCTCCTTTGGTCTTGAAAAGAGCATGGAAACTGCTACCCCGTCTGTCAAGATCTCGTAGTAAAACGAGAATTTCCTGCTTTTGGAATTCACCTTCTTGCGATCCAAAAGGCATTCCACACCTAGTCGTTGTAGTCCTTTCTCCCCTCTGGTCCAAAGCTCTTACTGGCCTCCACACTTTGCTTGTAAGGTAGCAAGATCTGTGCCACAGCTTCCGTGTCGAATTTTATGTGACAGGGTCCGACACATTCTCCCATCTTGCAAGGAAGGCGGCATCTACCATTTGAGAGGCTGTCCGCTTGTCGTTTGCTCCAAGTGCAAGGCACAGTTTGATGCATCTTGACCTGAACCTGGTAGCAACGTCTGTCGTGATTGTGACAAACATCTGATCTGCCACCAGGGCTTTGAGCACACTCTTGCCCGTCATGTCCACTTTATCAGGATAGATCTTGCAGAAGGCTCTGTCCCAATACTCTTTCATCTGATTCAACAGGTCCGAGGCTTTGCACTGTACACCACATTTGGCCCTCAGACACACCTGATCCAGGCAGGCGACCATGACAGTGGTTGGGCTCTGGAATGGGGCGCCCCAGTTTCTCGCAGTCTAAGCAAAATGCCTTGAAGAAGAATAATCCCTGTTTGGTGGTCTCGTGGGCCAGCAGAGCAGCAGAAGCTATCTTCTGTCGCACGGATTTGTCCGGTATCACCGAGGCCAGTTTGCTCTTGACACTGAAAAACTGGCACGGTTCTCTCTTCACCCGGTGTGGAAGAGGCATAGTTCATTTTTGCCTCCCTGTCCCTTTATTAGTTCCACATGTTCCTCGTCTTTGTCTTAGAATCACATTGACAATGACTTCTGTACAACTAATAACTAGCTAGGTAACTAAGGTGCAACATAAGTGCGCATGTGTTTGGGCATGCGCTCTTCATATATTCGGCCACAGGTTTTTAATTAACTATAGTCACTAGAAAAGGAAGCTAAATTACTGTATACATAAGACTAATTAAGCAATAGTAGTATAGTACCTTACCTCAATAGCAATGTGCATGATGTAGCTCACCGGATATTTGGAGGGTGTGCTGGATTCTGGTGACTGCAGCTTGCTGATATTAGAGCTTGGTAATTCCTCCCCAAATACAAGTTACACAGCATGGCTACAATTGCCTTACCCATGGCCTTAGGCAATCAGCCTATTACGATATTATAATGACATCAGCATGCACTTTGGGGTGGAATAAGTGTTATAGAGTATAGCTAGGGCCTGCATATCATGGAGGGGGAAGTTGGGAGCAGTCTCAACTTACTCTCCATGGGGATACAAAGTATCCACCCTCCATGATTTTTATTTCCTTTTATTTTATTTTATTATTTTTTTAAATAAATAATACTTCTAGCAACAAAGAATAGCTAATTAACCAGAATAACCAGCACACAAGCTTTTGTATAGGCTACATAAATTACAATAAAGTATTATATTAAGATACTCTGTTTTTACCCATAACAGAGGCAGATACTGCCAGGGTTTCTTTTGACACATGAATATAACGTTGATATGCTGTCGATTTCCATCGCCCTAGAGCCTTAATGGCCGAATCCTGAAGGCCATTAGCAGCAGCTGAAGTTGCAGCGCCAATCCTCAGACTATGGCCACAGTAATCTGCTGGGTTTAAACCTAACTGTAGCAGAGCAAGTCTGATGCTTGCAATAAGACGAGCTTGGGTCAGAAATTTCCCATCTTGGTAAACAAAGAGCGGTCCCGGCTTGTCTCTCCTAACTACCACATAAGACAGCAGTGCAGCTACCGGGCAGAAATCTGAACCTGTCTTGGCAATGCAGATGTTAGCTCTAGATCTAAGCTGGTCAGTTTTTGACTGTTTAAGTGTCAGGGTAATAATCTTGGGGTTGGATGGGTCATCGACGGCCAGATCGCTAAAACATAAATGGACATTTGGATCATAAGTTGTTTCTGTTGGCGATGTTATCTCTCTAAGTCTAAAGAATCCATAGAAGCAAGTACATAGCTATAGCTGCCCATTCCATTATGGTATTATGCATGCATTGGTTGGGTAACCATAACAATTTGATACTACGTAATATATTTGGAGTGAGAGGTAAGCGGCGATGAAGATCGAGTTAGTATTTGCATAATTGCAAGCAATACCTCTCTGAACCAGTTGCAAAGTAGGAGTTGAAGATGGGGGGTCTGGAAAGCCTAAATAGATGTGCATAAAAAGAATTGCAGCTAAATAGGTTCTGATAGTTTGCGGAGATAGGCCAATAGAAGCGAGATAAGACATAAATGAACATAACGTAGGTGTTGTCAGTGGGTACGGATTACATACTTTAAATAGAATACAGAATTGGTTAAATTTAATAATACCACTGTTGTAAGTGCGGCGGGTTGAAGGAGCTATGGCCTGGTCGAGGAAGCCCCGAACAGCTCCCTCCATTCCCGGGAGAGCCAATCCGGCTTGGAGAGAAAAAGGAGGTTGAGAAGTGCTGGTGGGATAACTGAAGGTGATTGCCGGGCCTGTGGCCTCTTCTGCAGAAAGGAACACAAGCGGTTTCTTGAAAGGTGGTCAGCTAATTCATTATGACTACCTGGGAGGTACTGTGCAGTTAGAAAGCATTGAAAATGTGCTTCATAAAAATAGAGGCATCTAACCAGGTGCATAATGTCCTTGTTTTTTGATGTGCGTGAGAGCAAAATGCTTACCACTGCTGTATTATCAGTAAAGCAAAGTACAGTCTGCTGAGACCATAAGTGACCCCATATAGCCAATGCCAAAACTATGGGAGCTAGCTCCTTATAGGCAATGGGACAGTCCCTGGCATGGTCATTGGGCCAGGCTAGTTGAAACCAATTGGGGCCAGCAAATGCACCGCACCCCCATGACCCAGAGGCATCAGAAGTAAGAAAAACTGTGGGTGAAGGAAGTTGTGAAAAAGACATCATAGCCGACCCATTCCAGGAATCTAAAAAGAGTGACCACCAAGCCAAATCAGATCTGAATTCAGTATTCATATGAATATGATGATGAGGTTGCTTTACAAGGCCAAGAAGGTCGTACATTCTACGCAAGAATGTCCTGCCTGGCTTGATAACTGTCGAAGCATGCTGAAGCTGACCAATGAGAGATTGTAGCTCTCTCTTTGTGCACTTCTTCTTACTGGACCAGTTGGTAAGTAAGACCTTAATATGGGACAGCTTCTCCGATGGAAGACGGAGGACAAGTTGAAGGGTATCAAATTCAATTCCTAAGATAGTGATAGTTGTCGCTGGGTCAGCTACCTTTTCGTCAGCAAGAGGAATGCCAAGAATTTTGCAGATTCGGAGCATTGTGAACAAAGCATTCATGCACTCATTACTTCCAAGCATTCCAGCAACAAAGAAATCATCAAGGTAATGCCAGATATGGACTATCCCTTGCTCCCTCAAAATCCACTCCAATGCATCTGCCACAGCATTAAATATTTTGGGGCAGACCTTAAACCAAATGGCAGTGTGGCATCCACATACAATTCCTCATTCCAGCAAATGCCCAGTAAGTGGCGATCTGCTGGGTGGACCGGAATAATCCGGAAGGCACTCATTTTTGTCCCCTTCCCAAATAGAGAATGGTATCTACCACACTATCGATCTTGACGTATGACAAAGAACAGAGCTTTGAATCAATACCATCATTGATGGATTGACCCTCAGGATAAGAAAGATCAACTATTAAGCGCCATTTCCCTGCTTGATGCTTCTTGGGAATCACTCCAATCCTGCTCATATGAATATGAGGGAAGTCGGCAGGTATTAGTGGGCCAATCATAAACCCCTGTGAGCAGTCAGAGGTTAGTTGTCTAGTGACAACATCTGAATGAGAGTAATTTCTCTTTGCAGGCTTTCGTTTCACCGAGTTGCCAATTCTAAAACCTGCTTTGATGCCTGTCAGAATAAACTCAGTGAATGCCAAATCTGGGTGCTTGATAAGGTGGAGCTCCCAAGCCTCCCATTTAAGGGGAGTGTTGATGCTGCATAAGCACTTAGGCAATAAGTGAGCACTACTCCTACTCGCTTGAAGTTGTAATAAGTCAGGTGTATAAGGATACATACCTGCAATAATGGGGCATAGAGACAATGCATGCGGCTAATGGTTGATAAAAAATATATATATATATAGTTATAGTGGAGCTATGCTCCGGCCACACTACTAACAGTAGTGGACAGTGTGTATACACAATTATAATAAGCTTATTTTTATGATAAGGAAAAGAGGTCAAATTTTAATTAACCTCAGTCATGCTGTAAGGATACAGCAGACTTTGTGTAGCAAGTGGTAACTATAACAAAATATGAGTAATACTTGTTATATTATGTTGGCAGTTAGACTGCTGTTATCTATAGTTTACTGATCCTTAATAGACTTGAAGCGTTTTGCCTGTGGCTGGAGGCACTCAAAACGAGGGTGATTACCCTTGCACATAGTGCATATATGAACATATTTGCACCTAGCAGCATAAGAACAGCCCTTTCTAGAATTAAATAGGCCACAAATTGGCCTAACCTGCTGGTTGCTTGCAGTTGCAGCATGCGGCATTAACATCTGTGGCAGGAGCTGCATAGACAGAGATCCCAATGGGTTCTGGAAAAAGGCTTCTGGGCAGTGTGTCGAGTCATGATTTGAGCTAAAGCAATAATCGCATGACGGTTGTTTCTTTGCTCTACCAGCTAATGTGAGAAAATTAAATAGGGTGGTATCGGGCTTAGACCAACATAAGCCATAAGCTCTTGGTGGCAGCTGCATGATGCCTGTATGCCCTATCATACTTACACCAGCCAAGGCCTTCAAATTGCTTGTTGCACTTTATAATGAATGACATGTACGACATAAATTCCGGGACGTATTGAGGGTAGGCTGATGATAAAACGGAGACCAATGCACTATAACACTCCACCCATGTAAGAATGTTCGTTACGTGGGGAGCTTTTTTCTTGCCAAAAGTGGCATAAAACTTATTTGCATCTTCCGATAAAAAATCAGGCCAATTCTCAGGGAGCAGCTCTTGCATCTCGATAAACTCAAGCTTAAGGATCCTATTAATCAGTTTTTGGGGGATAGGCATCATGCCATCACCCATAAAAACTGCCGTTGAAACTGGGGTCTCAGAAAGAGTAGGCGGTGTAACTGCCTGAGGGAGAATCAGACCAGAAGATGATAATGGCAACACAGGAGCAGAATTTGATACAGTAGGTTGGCTTGGAACTGTAGCAGGAGGAGCAAGAGAAGAGAGTACGGAAGATTGAGATGCCACAACTGAAGCCAAAACAATGGGTGATGGAGTGGTTCTTAGTCTAGGTAAAACCGACGGAGGAGGCAAAATACCCATCCGAACTAATAACAAGAACAGCATCAGCATAATGCTATAGTGTTATATAACTGCTTATAGCTCTGGCCTAAAAAGCTTCGGCTTATTTATTGCATGCTATGGGCACTGCTTTAGCAATTGCTAACTTTTTGATATGATGCAGTAAAATGTTAAGTGTAAGGCTGTTATAGCATACAGCTAAGGTGCTACTCTGCTCAAACGAGAACTGACCTCCCAAGGAGCATGTGCGGCTTCAGTAGCCGATGTTTTAGGCACTGCTTTGGTAGCTAAGTCTTCACCCAAAGTGCTACTACAGCTTAAGCTGACATGCTGCTATGCCATTGCTGCTTATAATGCCCAGCTGCTTCTGACATGCTGCATAAGCTGACATGCTGCTAGGCCATGCTGCATAACCTGACATGCTGCTAGGCCACTGCTGCTTATAATGCCCAGCTGAAGCTGACATGCTGCTAGGCCATGCTGCATAAGCTGACACGCATGCTGCTAGGCCATTGCTGTTTATAATGCCCAGCTGCTTCTGACATGCTGCAAGCTGACATACTGCTATGCCATTGCTGCTTATAATGCCCAACTGCTTCTGACATGCTGCATAAGCTGACATGCTGCTAGGCCATGCTGCATAGGCTGACAATGCTGCTAGACCATTGCTGCTTACACTGCCCAACTGCTTCTGACATGCTTAGTTGAACTGCCTGCTGCTTCCTCCATGTTGCCTGAGCGTACAGCTGTACAGCTCACATGCTGCTTTAAAAATTTTTATGCTTCTCTAGACCTGCTATGAGCACTGCAGCTTTAGCAAGGTGTTGAGGCACTGCTTTGTTTAACTGAGGTGCTGCTACTGCTTAACTAATTTTGTATCAGCCTCTTGAGAGCAGAATGGTTACTAAGGTTGAATAGCAACTACGCATGCGTATGAACAGCAATGCGCATGCGTATATATAATCGTTCCCAAGTTAACTTTGGTTTAGTACCCTAAACCTCATTTAACCAATTTAATAGTTACTGGCCTGCACCCACAGAAAATCTGTGACAATCTTATTTTGCATTTGCTATTGGGGCTGGTTTCTTCTAGCTAAGCCTATGCTGTCTTCAGTGAGGCTTTTCCTGTGCAGTAACTGGCATCTTGCTTGCTGTCTAGGCTTGTTGCAGTGTTTGGCTCCATTGATTCTTCACTTACCGCAGTTTCCAGCCCCTTGCTTGTTTTTGCCAGCCTGGCTAGGGATAAATTTTAGTCCTAGGAACTGATGAACTTCAGCCCTTGCAGTGACGTGTGATGACGTATACCTCTTCTCACTGAAACTTTTGCTATTTTTCAGCTTCAACCCAAAGGTGAATCCAAACAGTCTTTGCAGTGTTATGAAGGTTGTCTTTTCTCTGGAGTAAGGTCCTGACTTTTAGCTTTTGAATTAACACCTTAGTTTTATATGGGGTGTTATAAATGTGATGATCCTGCAGTATTGTACATGGATTATAGCATAATGGTGTGTTATTCATGTAGCTGGCTAACCATTCAAATTGCATGCCTTCTAGTTGTGCTTATCAGTGACTGCACGGCTAGCTACACAGATATTCTTCTTCATAAGTGTTCTTTTAAAGTGACCAGCCAATGAAATTCACTTGCAGGTGCTACTATTAATTAAAAACGTTCTTCTTCTCTTCAGACTGTATCTGCTAGTCTGTGCTCATGTGAGACGCACAGAGGCCCCGCTTCCTGTTAACCTCATTTAAACTAGAGCATGTTGATCATGCTGTCCACAGCTCCAGAAAACACCCTCCTGCTGGATGCTAGGACACAAGTCACACTGCCTTCATGTCTAGCCAAGATCTGAGCACAGTTCATCAATTCCATGTTCCATAATCGTAACAATAAAATTTTTATATAGCTACGTAATGTAGTCTCTAATCAGGACACTTTTTCTAGTGAGGAGTTTTTCTGCATGTAGATAAAGCTCAGAACTTACGTACCAGAGAGAGTTGCAATTTCTTTGAGATTATGTATATCCCATACCTACGACATGAAAAATCAAACCTAGTGTGCTATACTATAGCCATGCACACATTATAGGAGGTACACAGGAAAGAGTAGGGGCCATGGCCATCCCTGCCACCCCACTTCATATGCTTTAAAATTCAGTGGTCCTTGAGATTTCTAGCTAATTGAGATACCAGAAGTGAAGCTGTATGCATGCAATAGTTGGTAGTGGTCATCACTTCAATAAACTTGTTTCTTTAGAGCATGCCTTTTATACATGCTGAAGAGATGAAGTCCATGCAATAGCTAGCTGCCCTTAGGTAGCTTAATTGCAAAGGATGGATGTAAGTGCCCCCCTAGTGGTTCACTTACTATCTGCAGCCACCCTTCATCCTTCATCCCTACCCTTGTTTCCTTAGCTACATTCTTGAGCAATGGTCATCCCTACATCTATTTTCATTTCACGGAAATATTATTTCCCTCTGGAATATACATTAACTAAGTGATTTCATAGTAGCTACTGAAGACTTCTAGTTATATTAATATTATACCAGTTCTGTTTCACACTTCTAACATCAATCATATCATATTTGTACCCGGGTCCAGAATGTATCATACTTTCACTCAAGTATATACAGTTGGAGGGCTTTGCATACATGTATATATAAATCGAGCATGTAGCTATAAAGTTTTCAAGACTGAGCTGAATAAAAGAATACAGTAGTTAGCATCATTGATCCCTTGACCCTGCTAATTGCAGTGGTGGATCTAGGAGTGGGCATTTCAGGCACATGCCCCCCCCCCTTTTTGGTGTGGCCACTTATAAGAATTACAGTGGTGCATGACAATTTCCCTAAAAATGGCCAAAGCCGGGTAAAAAAATTTTTCGCACACAAGCGCGCGGATATTTTGCATCTATGTGCCCCCCTTTCTGAAAATCCTGGATCCACCACTGAATTGTTTTCCCTTCATAACATTCCATAGCTAATTGGAATGATCCTCATTATGCTCATGATTCTACTCCAGAAGAGGTACAATATATAGTTAGTCACTATGACAGTGACTGTTCAAATGGAGTGGCCATTCCTTACCACACTGCAGAAACAGAAACGTTATTTTGATAAACATACCTTGTATAGGTAGCTAAGACTAATCATCATTAAAATAACCCAACAGTTTGTTATATTCACCAAAAATAATTATAGTGTCATTTTGGCAGATTTCAATGATTAACCTAACTAGCTAGCTTGCTAAACAATTTCATTTTGCAGTTCCAGTGCACAAGTGCTTCTTCTTGTAAGGCTAACAAGCTAGCTAGCTATAACCATCACAGCTGCAATAATTATTTCAGCTGTGTCATTTTTCTGCTAGCTGCATTTTTTCCTGCTAGCTGTGGCTATTATTAAGTTCTGAATGTCATAATAATAATTATGCTATTTTGGGTACTTTACAGCAGAATCAATGAGACAACAAGAAACAAAAAAGAAAGGTGTCGACACAGTAGCTACCCTTGTCATTCCTCCTTTGATTCTATTCTCAGACTCTCACTCAAGTCCCTATTATTCTTTTCAACTGTATTCATACACAAATGAAAAAATCTGGCATTATAGATTAACACAGAACCCAGACACTAAGTTTAAGGCAGACTGCAAGCATCAGGAGTTGAGAAGAAGGAAAATGTGTTTCTGTGGTTTCATATAGGTGGTGTACTCGCTTTCTAAATTATGACTGTCATGATGTCGAGTGCGCGCTAGCTAGCTACAAGAAAAAAAAACATTACCTAGCTACATAACAGCTGCATATAATATTATAGAGAAAAGCCTCACTGAACTATTCATGTTTTCTTAAATTACTTGGTATTAGGCCTTGACAAAATTTGCTTTTTTTCCTGCCTATTTTGCTATTTTTCCCGCTTTTTTTTCCTGCCTATTTTGCTTTGCTTTTATGCTTGATTAATCTACCTATTTTGCTTTCCTATTCACCCATTTTGCTCCCTCTTTCACCCATTTTGCTTTCTTTTTGCATACTGTAATTAAAATGCAGGCACAAATAATTAGTGACAAGGTTGCATGTATTGCAACATAACAGAGAGTTCCAGGTAGTCTGCTGCTGAGCTGTACCACTTTTCCTAATAAAGCCCTCCACACTACATGTGACAGGAAGTAGATCTGGAAGTGGAAGATCTAGATTGTAGAAGTAATTAGCAGGAAGCAAGCCCATTTTGCTTTTTTTGACAAAATTGGTAGCCCAATTTTGCTTGCAGAATTGCTTTTTTCTTCTGGCTGCCCATTTTGCTCAAATTTTTGCTAAGCAAATTTTGTCAAGGCCTACTTGGTATTGTAATAATCAGAGAGTGCGGTAGCACTCTCTAAGTAGGGATGGCAGGTCAAAGTCCATAGGACAGTATAAACTAAAAACTCTTCTTTCTCTTCTACCCTTACTCTACAGGTTCTCAGAAGGCTACAGTGAATTATTATATCTACAAAGAAGAGAGGAGAATGTTCAAAAGCCAAAAATTCATTCGCCAACATAAGAAAAAAACGAGTTCTAAAATTGACTTTTCGTTCTTTTTCTTTATCAGAGAGTGCGCTAGCACTCTCTAAGTAGGGATGGCGGGTCAAAGGTCATAAGACTGTATGAACTAAAAACTCTTCTTTCTCTTCTACCCTTGCTCTACAGGTTCTCAGAAGGCTACAGTGAATTATTACATCTACAAAGAAGAGAGGAGAATGTTCCAAAACCAAAAATTCATTCGCTAACATAAGAAAAAAACGATGTCTAAAATTGACTTTTGTTCTTTTTCTTTATAATAATAATCAGAGAGTGCGCTAGCACTCTCTAAGTAGGGATGGCGGGTCAAAGGTCATAAGACTGTATGAACTAAAAACTCTTCTTTCTCTTCTACCCTTGCTCTACAGGTTCTCAGAAGGCTACAGTGAATTATTACATCTACAAAGAAGAGAGGAGAATGTTCCAAAACCAAAAATTCATTCGCTAACATAAGAAAAAAACGATGTCTAAAATTGACTTTTGTTCTTTTTCTTTATAATAATAATAATAATAATAATAAGGATAATAAATATAAGATCGACGTACCGGCTTACTGGCTATAGTCATCAAAATTCTGCTTTGGCCATCTGTTAGAGCGGCACCTAGAGGCTGATCTTTTGCTATTAGTTTTGACTAAGGCTCTACTTCACTATTCGAGCACTCGGAACACTAGCCAATCTTTCGACGCCATTTTGAAGCGCACGTCGGTAGGGGGCGGGGCTTATGGGCGGAGCCACGTAAGCTTCTCAGTTTAATCGTTTAGGTAGCTAATTTTATTCTTATCTGATGATGTTCCAGTCACTCCTTGCTGAATTACAGTACAGATGCTCATCTTATAGTAGTATTATAGCCAGTACTTGGCTGTAGTGTCTCAGTTGAAGTGACGGTCACTACTGCCATTCAATTCTTTACATACACAAACTTACATTCAACTTCAAGCAATAAGAAAAAAGGATGGAAACAAGTGAGCGTAAAAAATTTCTTCTAAATAAAAAGGTTAAGTAGGGATAGCCTAAAATCTAGCTGGGCTATAATAATGTACTGCAGCCTCATATGAAAACAATCCCTACTTTTACAACTGCCATAGCTAGCTATAGGTAGTGGATGTAGATGTAGGGATTGTTTTCATATGAGGCTGCAGTACATTATTATAGCCCAGCTAGATTTTAGGCTATCCCTACTTAACCTTTTTATTTAGAAGAAATTTTTTACGCTCACTTGTAATAATAATAAGGATAATAATAATAATAAGATCGACGTACCGACTTACTGGCTATAGTCATCAAAATTCTGCTTTGGCCATCTGTTAGAGCGGCACCTAGAGGCTGATCTTTTGCTATTAGTTTTGACTAAGGCTCTACTTCACTATTCGATAGCACTCGGAACACAGCTGCTAATCTTTCTACGCCATTTTGAAGGGGGCGGGGCTTATGGGCGGAGCCACGTAAGCTTAAGTTTAGCTATAGCCAAGGTCTTCATTCATTATCTGATGATGTTCCAGTCACTCCTTGCTGAATTACAGTACAGATGCTCATCCTATAGTAGCATTATAGCCAGTACTTGGCTGTAGTGTAGTCAGCTCACTTCACCATGCCGTGTACATGTCATTTACATTGCTGTTGCTGTAAAGTTTTATATCAACAAAACTTAAATAGCTAAACAAATTCTTCAACCAGAGACACTGTATGTACCTACAAAAGAGGTTTATGTACAGCTGGCTTTGTATACTACTGTACTGTAGCCTCCCTCATTCAACTTCAAGCACTAAGAAAAAAGGATAGAAACAAGTGAGCGTAAAAAATTTCTTCAAATAAAAAGGTTAAGTAGGGATAGCCTAAAATCTAGCTGGGCTATCTATAATGTGCTGCAGCCTCGTATGAAAAAAATCTTCGCGATATTACCTCATAAAAGGGGTGGGGCAATTAATAGCAGTTCTCCTCATATAACACCTGCACAGGATGTGGCCATTTGATGGCATCCACTATTATGATCACTACACCCAATGCATAAACTCCCCATACTCCTCCCTCAAGCAAGACATACGTACCATCTCAATAATTATTTCAGTGATCACATATGTAACAATTAGCTAATGCTGTTCACTTTTTAAAATGTTCACTCCTTTCAGTACTCCATTACACTGCAGATGATCATCCTTCAAACTCTCCTCCCTGAACAGAATGAAATACTGATCATTAAATAAATTTAGTTCAATCAAGGAAGCCTTTAGTGTCTATCAATTTTCATAATCACAAAGAAAAAGAATGCAAACAAGTGAATGCAAAAAATTTCTTCGAAATAAAAATGTGAAGTAGGGATGCTATTATAACTGCAGCTTCATTATGAAAATCAAGTACTGCAGCATCGAAGCAGTATGGCCCAAAAATCTAGCTGGAATATGTATTATAACTGCATGCAAGAGAGTGAACTTAGTGAAGTGACCCTTACCCATCATCAAGTACGAGATACTATTCCTACTTCACTCCCTTGGCCCTTGATCATGGGAGTGAAGTAGGAATAGTATCTTGTACTTGATGATGGGTAAGGGTCACTTCACTAAGTTCACTCTCTTGCATGCAGTTATAATACATATTCCAGCTAGATTTTTGGGCCATACTGCTTCGATGCTGCAGTACTTGATTTTCATAATGAAGCTGCAGTTATAATAGCATCCCTACTTCACATTTTTATTTCGAAGAAATTTTTTGCATTCACTTGTGTAATTAGCTGTGAACCATATATACCATGCTATGCTGTCGTCCTGGGATGTCAAAATATGTATAGCCTTCTAAATATGTACAACATGACTTTTACAACCATCATGACTTGGACAACCAATACCAAACCAAATTCAAGTGTCCCCAATCTCGGATGTAGCTAATTATAATATTATTTTATAATGAACTGATGAAATAATGGAAATAATTATTCTATTGTATACAGTATAAGATAATATGTATTATTATGCTACAACAATTACATAAGCTAGCTATGCACAGTTACCACCATGAAATGAAATTATGCATAATTGAAAGCAATAGATTTCTTGTGTTGACTCAGTGTTCACATCAAGGTTGCAGATTCTCTTTCAATCCCTGCCAACTCTTCATTCAGGTCATCAAGCTCCTGAATAATTTTAAAAAAATCAATATCTACATGTGCACACACTAGGGCTAGCCTGAACCCTAGCACCAGGTGTCTGTCTATAGATAAGAGGCATCCTGGTATCTCAAAATGAATAACATAACTAATATACCCCAGATAAGATGGCTAAATGATGAGTGAACCCTAAGGCTTCCTCTTCAAGCTTAAGGCCAACCCGACACATAAAAATTAACGTCCATATCTTCATTATACTACCCCCTATAAGCTTTGTTTATGTCACAAAAGAGAGCTCTCAAAGAGCAATTTACAAAACCTGACATGACCTCAGTGGTTAAAAAAAAAAAAAGCACATAGTTAGGAGGCTCCTATCATAGGCCTAGCTGCTTTGTATAGCTTGGAAAATTTGAAAGGGGGGTATGGTTTCAAAAATTGTCACTGACACCCGGCTAACTCAGTCTAACTTCATATATTTTTGAAACCATACCCCCCTTCAAATTCTCCAAGCCATTCAAAGCAGCTAGGCCCATAGAAGCTATGATAGGAGGCCTCCTAAGTATGTGGTAATTTTTTTTTAAATCACAGTGTTGATGTCAGGTCTTATGGGGGGGGGGGGGGGGGGGGGGGGGGGTGTAAAGTTGTAACTAAGTATATACACTATTGGAAAGCTGTCTTAAACCAAGCTTATAGGGGGTAGTATAATGAAGATATGGAAGTTTAAAAAAAATAAATTATATGTCAGCTTTAACAGGTTTGTCCAGCTCTTCACTACTTTCACTCTGAATAGTATTGGCCATTTTAGTGTGCCTAGCAAGTGATTATGAAAGAAGGCTACCTTCCTCCTGCTATGGGCATAAATTGAGAAAGTGTCATATTGAACACTTCCACTGTCAAGAGAATTCAATATTGGTATGTAGTTGCTACTTATATAACATGTGTCAAACCTTGGCTTGAGTCTTGACTAGATCCTGGATAGCAGCTCTTTGACTTGCTTCCAACTTGCTAATCTCTGCACTGTGAATCCTCTCAAACTGCAAAACAAGATACATGTAATTTACTCTAATAACGATCTTATGATCTTACTTCACTGCGAACTTTTTTGCCAATTTCAATTGTTCTGTCCTCAATTTCTTGCAAGGACTGCCTAAAGTTTTCCTTTGAAGCAACTTCTTTTTTCTTCTTCTTCATAGAGGCAGTCAGCTCCTTTGTTAATGACATTTTATCACTGTGGGTAGGAAATTTAAAAAAAAAGACATGCCCCAAAAATATGTTATCTTGTCACTAGCAACGAAAGTTGGTAATTAATTAATTAAGCATGTTTGAGAAAATTGATTAAGCTTCTACTACTCAAAACTATCTCACATACATCTGGTATTACTCATGCAAGGGCAAAACTTTGTATTAAAACTTGCTCTTACCCATTATGAACCTTTTCCCGAAGTTCTCTAAGTTGAACTTTATGAGCACTTTCGATTATCATTCTTTTCTTTTCATAGCGCTATAGGATAAGAAAGTAATCATCAAATCTCACCCTGAAAATGAAAATGCTGTATAGGACAAAATTTTCATGGGTAAATTTTGTGGTTTTTCAAAAATTAACCATTAAATTTTCAAACCACCAAATTTGAACCCATGAAGTTTCATACAGTACTATGATAGAGTACAGCTATAAACTAGTATCGATATCTAACATTGTGTGTACTATACACTAATGTCATTTCTAACAATCATGATAATGAATTTAGACTTTGGAAAAGCATAAATTATTATTATACATAGCCAATGATAAAATTACCTCAGAAGAGCAACTTCTATTCCAGTCAATGACTTCCAGTTTATTGGCCTTTTCCAATTTCTTTAGTTCACTTTCCTTTGCTTTTCCCTTAGATAGTTTTTCCTTCATCTGCCGTATGTCCTAGATAATACACAGTTGTGAAATACAGTGAGTAAACATAATATTATTATGTGACACAAATTAATCAAGTGCTTCATGTATGTCAATATCAAGCAAATAGTAATCACAAGTGAGGAAAGTTGTTTGTCACAAGTACAGTAGTGCCGTACATAATTATTATGTAGCTGCAGGCAAATAAATACCGGAAAATTTTTGTTGTTAAAAATTAACTTCAAATCTATAATGAAAAATATTTCACAATGAAAATTATTATACAACAAATCTGTTAGAAGAGGCACTATTACCAACCCTAGAGGTTCACTGTCATCAATGTCCACTCAAGCAAACAATGAAGTGCAGGAGGTTCTTAAACCCAAGGAGAAGAAGTGTGGAAAAAATTTAGCATGAAGCTTCAAGCTGAAATCGGAAGGTATGCCGGCTATCATGAAATAGCAGCAATAGCGCAGCACTTCTTAAGGAAGTTCAAGAAAGTAAGCTTGATCAATTTGAGATAAGTACCTGAAGCTAAAAATTGGCAGACCTCTACTGTGAGAGGTTTTGGATGGAGGTACAGCTTTACTTAAGAAAGGCAGGAAACTGGTATAGCCATAGCAGCAGCTACGTAGAGGGCTAAGATACCCTGGTGGGCCTCTGTGTCTTAACAGGCACTGGGTTTGAATCACATGAGTTAGCACGAAAATTGCTGTCACCCTCGATGCAAGTTTCCATCGGGTACTTACTCTCCAATGTGGACCGTACTGTAAATAAGCCAGCTAAGAAGAAGAAATTTTGAATAATTTCCTTGCCTTCAAATTTAACATCTCCAAGCTGAGAGTTTCTCCAGCTTCCAGCAACTGTGCAGGTAATGGAGCTTCCTTTCCTTAAGAAAAGTCTGCATCTTTGGTAGATGGCCAACTATTGTATCATCTTGACAGCCACAGCATACCTATCCTAAGGCTTTGTGAGCTCTCTCTCACAGGGAAGGACTTCTCCTATGGCTGGTGTCCAGATCTTTGTAGATGACATGTGGTAGCCTCTAATGCACAAGGGTCTTTCATAAGTCTCTAGCGCCATCTCTCTGGCTTTGAATATGAGTAAGTTAAATAGTACACATGCTCGATCACTATAGCACGTGCTCTATGTATCACAGGTGGAGTCAACAACAAAAATGTTCAACACAAAAAAAAATAACAAATTTTGGAGTGAAATTACGGTAGTAAGTTTCATCTACATACTTGTACTGCAACAGTGTGGACTATAGTCTTGGTTCTTAGCCTGCTTACTGCATAATCAAGTCATTTCTCTCTTTATTACAGAGTGTTCCAGAATGCTTAGACTACAGTTTAAAGGTCACACAGTTGCTCCAGTACACTCTAGTCCAAGTGGCCCAAATGCGCAGGATCTAAATGCTCTTGTGCACTGCCCATGCCAATTAAGTCAGTTCTACCTCAGTTCTACCAAAAGTCAAATTAAAAGGAGGGCCTGGGGTTGAGGCTACAAATTATCTTGTAAAACTGAAATGCCAAGACACCAGGTGTTCAGAAGAATTTCTGCTTTGTTTCGCTACAACAAAAAGACTAATTCGCAACCTCTCAGCCCAGGCCATATGTCATAGTGATGTACGTATCCAATCGGAATGCGTTTCCTTGGACACACCCACACTATGGGTTTCTATGATATTTTCGTGTATCAGGCCCTCCACAAACATCAATAAAAGGAGGGCCTGGAGCCAAGGCTCGTGGTATGTAGTTCTAAGTAAAACCATCAAATTGCCAAAATTCGAAATCCATCAAATTCTGAGTACCTTTTCATGGCGTTTAACCATGGCAGACTTCTGCTGAGAGTGCTTCTTATCCAATTTCTTGAACTCCTAGAATATTTCATAAATAACATAGTCAATTTACGTGACATTGTGCTACCAGCAGACCTGTATTTCATTATATCAACCCCCCCCCCCCCCCCCCCCCCCCCATCAGTCTTTCTGGCCATCTCCAAGCTAAGCAGGACAAATGATACAGCATGAATGATAGAGCATGCTCAGGCTCTTTCACGAGTTGCACATCAATAAAGGACTTGTCAGAAAATGAATTTGTTCTACCTTGAAAGTTATCTGAGTGTTACTGCTAGTATGGCTTGCTACAAACGCCAGGTGTTTGTGCTGCAACTGTGACTCATGGCTACATACATAGCTACATTCCATCATCACTGGGATATTATTATGACACAATTGATACCAAGGACTAGTGGGGAGGAGGGGGCAAGGGGAGCATTTTGTTACCTTGAAATGATTTTGCCACCTACGTATTTATACAGTAGTTAGCAGCCAGCACTTGCATAGCCCCCCCCCCCCTGAAAAAATCCCTCCAAGAAGCACTAAAAATACTACCCGTATACACTGCATGTATGTCCTAGTACAATATTAACTCACTGCATGTCCTAGTACAATATTAACTCACTGCATGTCCTAGTACAATATTAACTCACTGCATGTCCTAGTACAATATTAACTCACTGCATGTCCTAGTACAATATTAACTCACTGCATGTCCTAGTACAATATTAACTCACTGCATGTCCTAGTACAATATTAACTCACTGCACGTCCTATGTAGTACAATATTAACTCACTGCATGTCCTAGTACAATATTAACTCACTGCACGTCCTATGTAGTACAATATTAACTCACTGCATGTCCTAGCACGACTTTGGAATTTTGATCAATGGCCTCAGGAGCATCTCTATTTTTTGCTACCTCAAGGCAGATGAACGATTCATCAAACAGTCCTTTCAGAGTCCCAGCAACTGCAGACTTTCTTGGCAGACTGGCAGCATTATCTGTCAAAGCAAAGCACCATTATAGTGTAACCTTTGGTTATCCTCTTTATCCAGAACCTCCTCTATCCAGATTTGGAAACACATGCATTTGTAATAGATTTAACAATTGTTTGAGTTTGTTTGTTTTTTTTGTTTTGTTTGTTTTCATAATTATTAGCAACTCCATAACAATAATCAGTAGTATCAACACTGTTCTAGGCTGTTAGTACTAGCCCATAATATTAAAGCTACAGAGAAAGGATAGTCGTGCCTTCACCATTCAAAGTACTTCAAGCAGATAGTACCCATTTATTAAGATACAGCTAAACAGAACACTGTGACTTCCACTATACTGTGGCCATGGTAGAACAACTTTGTGACTCACATGTGACTCCAGAAGCAGAACCAAGCTGAGGTGGGAGCAAACTCATGGGATCTTTTGGACCACCTGAGGCACTAGAAGGTCTCGGAAAAGTGGCAGAAGTTTTTAAGTTAACTGGGTCTTTTTTTTTGGGTGTGGCATCTCCTCCATCTGTGTCCTCTTTCGGTTTACCTTTTTCTTTCTTGCTTTGAATGTTTGTAAATTCTGTCTCCTTCTCATCCTAAACACACAAGCACACACAGCAATAGCCAAGAATTTAACAGTAAAGTAAATCTACTCCTGTCCTTAGAGCAGGGAATTACCAATGAGTGACCTCAAAGTACAGTAACCACCTAAACTGTTAAGGAGTGACTTCTATAATTAACCCTCGGCGCGCATGTGCGAGGGTTACGTGTGGTGTGTGTGTTACATCCACAGTAGCGATCAGAGAGCTTCAATTTCAGCCTTAACGATGTCTAGATGATACTCTCCAGTGTTTAAATTGAGGATAAAGGCTTTATTCCAGAAAGAAGCCGCATTATACTATATAGCCAATACTGCACACTCCAGGCTGCCGACCATTGCCTACTCTATCTGAAATGTTTTAGGCTGTGTAAGGCTACAAGGTGAGCTGATCTGCATCTGTGTAGCAACAATAATTAGCTGGAGTGTCTTTAGTGACAAGTTTACAATGGTGTTGCTCACGACAAGCTTTATGTACGTAGCCATTAGCTACCTCCAAGTTTTCCAAGCATGTAGACTCTGTAGTAGAGACAAGCTAGCTTTATAAATGATTGATACTTTTAACTGCTCATCAGTTATCTGCTCAACATCTATAAACATGATACTCATTCTTAGTATGCGCTGAGGGTTAGCACTTCAGTGCTTTTCATTATAATATGTACTGCCAGGAAAATTGAATGCAAATTAATCAGTAACCTTTTTACAGCTACAAGCAAATAGACTATATTCAATTCAACATTATCAAGTGAACTATAATGTACACTATGGAATAAACTTTTCCACAAACAAAGGAACTAACACCTTTCTAAATGATGGTCTGAAGCATCCATTTCCTACTCCTTCCTTCCCCCCTCCCCTCACTCCTCACCTCATTGAGGAGGGGGGGGGGGGGGGGGGGGGGGGAAGGAGTAGGAAATGGATGCGAGTCATTGAACATTTTCATGACATACATACCAAGCCTTCTGACATCTCTTGAAGAGCTCGATTAGCAAAACTGATCGGATCCATCAACATGGCAACAAGATCTAATTTAATTGAAATGCAAAGAATGAGATGCAAAGAGTACATTACCATATCCCTACATTACTTCAGTATAAATACTAGCTGGTAAAGTGTCACCTTCCATTTCATCAGGAACCCAGTCTTCAACTTTGATTTGGACAAAGAGCATCTCCAGGGGCAGTGGGGAGTTATGCTTGTCTCTCAAGTTGATGTGCCTGAAGCCTGGACGGATGGCATTAAGGGGCAGTGTACGCATACCGATCATCTCCTTGTCATCATCATACACAGCTATGCGAAGCAAAGCCATCTCAGGCAGCAAGACCTACATACGTATTAAAGTATGATGAGTTTCATTATGCAGTTTAATTAGGTAAAGATCTATTTAGACACACTCTGCCCCCACTTTACTCTTCACATTAAGACTGCTACAGACTAACAAGTGACAGTACCCAGATTTTATATATCTCAACCCTTTAAAATAAAATAAAAAGGCTGAATAATTACCCTTTTGAAAGTGAAGAAGTCTTCATTCCAAAAGGGGTGTGGACCAGGAACTTTCTTGGTCCAGTATTTGTGGCGCACTGTGTCAGCTGGCAGGCCATACAGATCCACCTCAACCTGGCAACCAGTTTTCTTTTCAGAAGGTGTGAGAAAGTACCCAGATATTATCTACATACAAGAAAATAACATGAACGAACACCTCCAGCTAACTGAGCACAACTACATGTACATATAGGGCCTCTCAAGCTTGTGTTTATATAGGTGGATTTAATGATGATAGGTAGAGCAGTTAATTAACAGTCAGTCATGTTTAAACCTACGTGGATTACAGAGGGACACACAGCCCTCAGTACGTATCATATCTTCAAATTAAAACACATAGTATTATGTACACATAATTATTATACATACATACATACATGCCATGTGACTGTATAACCTTCTGGGACCAGAATCACATTGACAGCCCCATCCCTCCCACCCCCTGGTATACTTAATTTTTAGAAACTAGTTTCTTCTATACTTGCCTTGACTTGGAGTTTAGCTGGCACAATGTCCTCCAGCTTGCTTTGGACGAAGGGATTGAAGACTCCACGGGAAGCTCCCTCCCGGTTCATGACCCAGGGCTTCATCAGGTAGCCAGTGTTGCCATTGAACTCAAACTTGGCAGTGTTTGTTTGCATTGGGAGATCTAAAGCACATGATACAATAGCTATAATGCTGAGCACAGACTCAGCCCAAATGTATCAATTGTACCATACCTGATGTTTGGAAATTCAAGGCCACCATCTGACAGCCAACATTCCAGTATATCTACACACATAACAAACAAGAAATTAATAACTGTTGTGCAAAGTTAATTATGTACTTACATGTACATGCATATGCAGGTCTCTAAACCAGTACAGTACCATTCAGAGAGAAGGTGAGGTGATTTTTCCCCCTTGTAGTTATACAAGGCTTAAGTATAAAATGCTCCCCAGCCCCCCCCCCCCCCCCATTATCATTAGAACCTCAATTTACCCACCACTTGCAGCCCTAGCTGTTAGGGAAACAGGACACATGTACATACATAGTTATATATAGGTCATACTGTAACTACAATAGGCATTATTATAACTGTTCTCCCTTGCACACTTATAACCGTTCTCCCTTATAATAGGCACACTTATAACCACACTCCCTTATAATAGGCACACTTATAACCACACTCCCTTATAATAGGCACACTTATAACCACACTCCCTTATAATAGGCACACTTATAACCACACTCCCTTATAATAGGCACACTTATAACCACACTCCCTTATAATAGGCACACTTATAACCACACTCCCTTACAATAGGCATGTAGTTGCTGGAGTTGATCCTAGCACCCTGGGGATATATTCTGCTGAGCTGTCTCATGTTGTACTTGACAAACTCTTTGGGTTTAGTTCTGATGTGGTTCAGACCCTTTTCTTCCACAAATGATGACATGTTGAAGTGACAGTTAGCTTCTGCAAAATTTGATAATAGTGCTTCAATAATGTGACTTCACTAGTTGATATATTACCCATGGGGCTAATTGGTAAAGGGGTAATTGGTAAAGGGTTAACAAGCCACCAAGGCCAGATCAAAGTTGTAAACAACCCAGACTAGGCACATTGCGTCTGGGTAAAGGGTAATTTAACTGCCCTTTTGAACTCAAACAACATAATAATTATAATAACAAGGAGATCCATCAACTGGTATAAACACTTACTTTCTGCAACTGCGAATCCTTCAAAGCTGACTCCAGTGGTGTAATTAAGGATCTCAGCCAATGGACCTGTAGTGATGCCTTCTATTTCAGACGGACGTTGATGAATCAGAGCCACCTATGTATGTAAATCAGCATAAAGTAACAACTAATTGAGGAGGAAAGAGAGAGAAAAAGGGTCAAAATCATGAAATAATTCATACAGCTAGCTTCTTCCTTACATTAATGGTGGTGATATCTGGACCATCTGGACCTGCCACTCGCTGAACAGGAAACAAGTCACTCTCATCAATTGAAGATCTGACCTGTAAGAATGCCATCACATGCATATGTACGTTAGTTATATACGATGTGGTAAGTGTGAGATCAAACATGCACAAAGACACAAATTATTGCCTCCACATTAATTGTCAGTAGATTAATGGAGCCAAGGGAAGGAAGAGGAGGAAAGAAAACTGGAAAACAGTTATACATTAATCCTATAAATCACAACTTCAGTGTTAAAATGACCTTGCTTCCATTCTTTTTCTTTCTTTCACTGTCAGAATCCATCTTTGAGTTCTCATCATCTCCATTGCTGTCTGAATTTGACTTCTCCATAGTGGAACTTTCTTCACCCCCATTGTCTGAATTCTCAGTTTCCACACCACCATTGACTTTAAACTTGCATTTGTCTTCTGTTGAGTTAGTACCATCAGCTCCAATATCAGATTTATCCTTTTCCACATTTGCCTCCTCTTTCTTCTCATCTGTCTTACTTTCTTCATCATCTGTCTTGTCACAGTTTACTTCATCTTCATCTTCATTTACTTCTTCACTGATCATATCCTACAGTTACCATTGTTTGAATGTTATTTGGTCACAGGAAGAAGGGGAGCACCATGGACTAGCTAATCTTTGATGAGAACATTCAGAGTCTGTGCTGCATGCTTATTCCCCACAGACCAGTGAGTCTCACCACTTGTAGTGCACAATTGATTGTATAATGTCATATAGATGGCAGGGATACAACACTGAGTGCATGATATATGTAACTGGTTTCAGGAAAATAATGTCATATAGATGGCAGGGATACAACACTGAGTGCATGATATATGTAACTGGTTTCAGGAAAATCCGCCTAAACACGAGTGAATAACCTAGCAAAATTTCCGCATTTAAGCAGACTTTCCTAAAAAAAACCAGTCACATATAAGTCTCACCATAAGTGTAGGTAACTAAAGTTGTAAGTATGTACATATATATATAGGTACCTCTCTGAGATTGGTGGAATTCCCTTCACTATCACTCAATATGGAGTCTGACTGCTTACTTCGAGTGGGCTCCTCTACAAATATTAAAGAGTATATGAGAGAGAGAGAGTTGCTGTAAAGCATTACTGACCACTGACAGGAGAGAGAGGATTCTCAGTCCCCATATCGGCAGATGGTTTCCTTTCTGGAATGCCCTCAAAAGTGACACTACTTCCTCTGGTGAGAGTACCAAACCCAGCACTGCTCTCTCCCTTCTTCTTGATCAGCTTATCTTTAATCAGAATCTTATTCTTCAGCCTTTCTGGAGGAGGCAAATTTTGACCAGGTTCCAACTAAATAATAGAAGTTACCACAATTTACTTTTAGCTCCAAATACTGGGGGGGGGGGGGGGGGGGGGGTTATTAACTAGTGCTCATAGAGTGTGTACATAGGTAAGGAATTATGTACCTGTTTAAGTATGTATCGTATCACTGGGCAACATGTAGTTACTAAATTAGATAGTATAAGGCTATAAGTACAAGGGAAATGCAAGCATTGTGGGGCAAAGAGCTACAATGTTAGAACCATAATGATAACACTGTGAGCCCATTATGCAGTTTATCTCTCTCTTATCTACTAGTGGCTCCATTAAAATTTGTTGAAGTCCAACAATCATAGAACATGTGGTGGAACACGTTTAGATACAACAACAACAAATAATTATAATTTTACAGGATAATCCTCCAGTGGTTGTGAAAGCAACTTGTCTCCAAAGAAGGCACGGAATGTGTTGGCCATATGCTGCATGAGGTGCTGGTGTCTTCTACAATGGTTCTCAATGGACAGGATGATTGGATACTCACTGGTCACAAATGCAAACTCCGCTATCGCTGCCACCACTTCCTACAAAGTATCAAGAGAGAAAAGGGACCATAACACATAACCAGTGACACTTTTGCCCTCAGAGACAGACCATAGAGACCAGTGTTATAAACAATGTACTGGGCCATAATATGTTTATTATAATGGTGACCCTTTACCATTAGCAATCAACCACTAGCTGACAGTAGTACAGTATACCTCAAAAGCAACTCTAGTGCAAAAGGTTCCACCGTGAGTGATGATGACAGCATCATTCTCTGGCCAGCAGTCCAACTCCACACAGCGACAACCCAGCAGTAAACACTGGATATACATCTCAGTCAGGGACTGGGACCTCAACTGATGACCTGGTAAGGAAATTGTACAGCTCCAGGTCTATCATTGTGTATATTATACATATAGTACAGTTGTTTAAATCAGTTTGCTTGCAGAGCCATAATGTGAACTAGTGGGGTATTCTAATTATAATACATTATGTGAGGGACTGGTTCACTCAGTATTCCTAGTTGTAAGAAAGACACAGGTGGCATTTGAACCACTGATGGGTGAGCCAATCCCTCACAATGTATGTACAAAACACCACACTGTAAATAGGTCAGCTTGAGTCCCAGAAAGTCATTTCTCATGCTAAACAATTTGCTAGTAGTTATCTAGTTACCATTGAGATATGTGTTGTGTGATGAGTTGATGAAGTAATGGTTCAAGGGCTGCCCCATATCGTGTGTCTGATTCAAGTGCTCAATATCCAGGATGTTGTTTTCTTCACTCATCAGATACTCCATCAGTCCCTTTGAACTTAGTCTGTCTGCAAATTAGTCAGGTTACATAAGTCATATTCTATAATTTAAAAAAAGATTTTGTAGTCTAGTGTACAAAATTCTTAATCCTGGTCTCCCAGCCACAATCTCTCATGTACAAAGAAAAGGCCACTAGTTAGTCCAGTCGAGCTACATATATGGCCAAAAACAACCTGAGACTACTAAAATTATTCCTGCATACCTGATTTGCCTCTTTCATACTTGGCAACAATCTTTCCAGCAGTTTGCTTGGAAGTGATGGGATGGAGGATTTCGTTCAGACGAGGGTCACGCTGCTGGGTGTTCAGAAAGCTCCAAAAGTCCTTCTGAGCCAGTATATTTTTCTTAGGTCGTGTGGGTCTAAAGTTCATAGGGACTCAATAATCACTAATCAATCACCCTCATCTATCCTTATCCCCTAGCTGACTTAGTGACTCACAGACTGGAAAAAACAATGTCAATATCATTGGTTCTGCTATTGAGGAGTTGGTCCACCATTTTGAAGAAGAGGTCCTCTGTGAAGTCCTCCACAGTCACATACTTCATCTTTCCATCTTCCTGTAAGTATAACAAAAAATGCATAGAGCAGTCTCAGGGTGAGAAAATACCTTTTCATTGTGAAATTCACTCAAGTCTGAATATGGTGGAACTTTGTACTGTTATTGTACTCACCGATTCTTTTACAACACGAAACTGTGCCAGCCACTGGTTGAGGAAATTATTCGGAGCATAGTTGATCATCATCAAGCGGTTGATACTGAGCAAGAGAAATCACAAAAAAGACATCAAATTTACAAATAATTATACTTATCTGCCAAAAATTGTACCTTTTCAGTGGAATTTCTCCTTTGCCATTGGCATGCAATTTTATCTTCAGGTAGCTACATAAATAAAGAAATATAACTCACACACCATCACTGGAAATTGAACTGTAATCACTACATATTGTACATGGTATAATTAATCTATATAATTAATGCGCTTGTACGTATGTATGTATGTCTATCACAGTTCAAAGGTCAATTAGTAACGTGTATGCGTGTCACTCGTGGCAACATACAAATTCAAAGCAAGGAAGGAAGGGTGGATCAAGCCACAGAGCAGCTCGATATGCCCAAGCACTCGAGTTTCTAGCTATGGACTTGACTCAACAATGAATCTTGACGCTCTAAGAGTCCACGTTATAAAGAGGTGAGAAAGAAAAAGAGAAATACAGTTCAAAGGTCAATAGCTACTGCGACTGCAGCACCCCTAGCCGGCCAGAAACAAGCAAGGGGCCAGAGACTGCAGTAGGCCTAGGCCAGTGAAGAATGCAGGGCTGCAGCAAGCCTACATAAAACTGCATAGGAAAAGCCTCATTGAAGGAAGAAGAGCACAGCATAGGCTTAGCTAGAATAAACCAGCCCCAATAGCATGCAATTTTATAAGATTGCCACAGATTTTCTGTGGGTGCAGGCTAGTTATTCATTATGAATGGCAAGCATAGTGTGTACATACACATAATTATACTACCTCAGTAGCTACAATCAACCCCAATTTAGAATATTATGTACTGTCATTCAATCCTAGGCAGGATCACCATGGAAACATAAGAGTCAGCTCAATGTCCTGCACTTTGTCTAGCTACAATACTAGTACGTACATGAAAGCAACTGACTGGCTGTTGCAACATGACTGACTGGCTGCTGGCACACTCAAAGTGGAGGTGAGTAAGCAAGCTCAAAGTTCACAAGTCAATCTCATGAGTTCAATACTTTACACTCTGCCACCTATCATATAAACAGACTCACTGTTTTCGCATGAATCCCTCAGGTGCTTGGTGAGCATGAAGCATGTTTGAAGTCAAAGCATTGACTGCCTTCTTGAAAATGTCGGCCACTTCTGGAGACTGGGCAATGAGGTTAATGAACTCCAACTTGACTATTCCATCCAGTCGATACACCAGAGAGAGGTAGAGATCATCAGCACCATCATCATCCCCTTTGCTCTTAGAGTCCTATGAGTTTTAATTTGAATGTATGTATGCATGAATGCAGCAATAATGAACTCACACCTTTGGGGGTTTCCCAGTTCTGACATCACTGATGAACTGTATGTCCCAAATGAGATTTTCCTATAACGCAAAGAAAATCAGAACCATAGCTGATACTCAGATGTGCATTAACTGTACACAGAAAGATACCATGGTTACAGTTAATATGGTTCAGCTACTGCTAGTGTGCATCTCAATGCTGAATAGTGTATATGCTCCAACTTCAAAAGAAGGCTTGTTACCTGTTCTACTTAGCCATGGATCTGTGATTGACTGATTGATTCACTGACTACCGCTGTTACTTACATGTGAAACTACATGGTCACAGATTTGTTGATACTCTGAAACTCTTGTTTATTTTCAAAGAAACAAAGGTAACTACCTCTTCAATCAATGCACTCAACATTTGCACATGCATATGGATACTCACTCGGAACTACTGGCAGGCAGTAGCTACACAGGCACGCATGTACTACATAACCCTCAATATGGTCTTTCTAAAAGTGATCAAGAAGATTCATAAGAGATGGTCTGAGAAGTCACAATGGTAATGCTGCGGGCCTACCATTATGGGATGATGTCATCTGACCCTAGGATGCACCTCCGGCTCCAGGCACATTATTCAAAAATGGGTGGAGCTGTAGGGTGTGACCTGACCCTGGCTATTGAAATCAACAGTTACTATACTTATATTGTGGATTACTACCATAAGGCAAGAGCTGTGTACACATTGTAGGAGGATAAGACAAGAATCATTTCCGTGTTTATGTAGCACCCTAAAAGAATCCCCCCCTCCACAGCAGCTATGATCACAGCATTCTTGAGCTCAAGATGCTAACTGATATTCCAGGAAAAGAGTGTAGCTACCTCAGCATAAATTACAGACACATGTTCAGTGGAATTTCTGTTGGGATGGAGCACTTAATTCACCTAGTGAATCCATTAGAGAGATGTCTTCCTCTCAAAGCTTCCTAGGTAATTTGTTACTGCCTCTAGCATCAACTATGACTTCAAAACATGGTTACCATTACCCCAACACAAATTTTACAATATGTTCTCCCTAAACATTAGCAGGGTTGTCCCCCAAAAAAAAAAGTAGAGCGGTGTCACTGTGCATGCGCTTAATCAATCGCACGCAAGATCGTCGGTGCAGGTGCAGTATGGATGGGCTGAGTTTCGAACTATTAGAGCTAGAGTCAAGTAAGGTATCGAAGAGGTAGCGAGAATAGCTTAGTTAGTTCATTATTCCAAACACATAAGCTTAAAGGCCTACCTTACCGCTGGTGCTGGATTCTCTCCGTGCACTAGCTAGCTGAGCCAGACCCTCGCGAGACTATAGCTAGTTTTAGAAGTCTTTCTACTTTAGTCTAAGCTTTATAGTAGTGCAGTGCTGTGCTGCACTAGCGCGCTCTGGGGACAGCCCTGCATTAGGGACATATTAGGGGTGGTTTCACACATCAAGGATACTTGTGGTTAACTTGACCACATCAAATGGGAAGATGGCATAGTAGTGGGCCCCTATGCTTAAGGAGAACACTGACCTGGCATAGCACTGAACTTGCACCAATATCTATTCAGACCAACAGGAAAATGGTCGGCCAAACCATAAACATCTCCCCTGGAATATACACCACACACTTGCTAGCCATCCAACGGAAACTGGTCTGGATTTTATTATTACAGCTTCCTTGCAAACATGCAATCACAATCTCAAAATTAATTACTAAACATACATTTTTCCTAACTAGAGACAACAAAGACATTGGTGTTCATGTTCCTTAATTGAACAGCTGGCCTTGGTTCTACTGTTCATCTTGACAGTACAACTAATTAATGGGACCAGACATCATTTTGCTATGAATCTACTGGATCCAGGTATTGGGGTGCACCACTCACATAAGTCTTGGCAGCATCATTTCCCCTCGCCCATAGGAAGTAGGCATCCTTGTCCGCATAGAAGGTCAATTTCCTGATAGGAATATCCCCACCCTAAAACAAACACAAAACAATAATGATAGTAGGTGACTGGTACACCTCTCTCTCACAGCTAAAAAGCTATGAGAGAGAGGTAGTGTCGTGGCTGCAAGGACGGTGGGTACGTAGGACTTCTAGGCTAGCATAACAAAGTAAACTTTCACAATGAGGCTGCCCCTATAATTAGGTCACATGCACTATCATATACTCTAAGATACATGTAGGTTTAAAATTCACCTCTACATACGTGCTCTAAAAGAGACGTACCAAGTGGCCACATATTTCCCCTAGCATCTAATTGAGTACACAAATAAGCAGTAAACTATATCTATGACTCAAGGTAGGCATTCCCTCACAAACTCCACATTTCATCTATTGAAAATCTTTCAAACCTTCCTCGAGCTCCTTCCTAAATTTCAAACCTGAATAACACTTACACTCCCTAAACCCCTCCTCACTCCCTCCTTCCCTCAAAAATGGTTCTACACATAAGAATACTTAATTATTAGGACCCTCATAGAGATAGTACGATGAAGTGATGAAGCCTATCATTAAATGCATCATTGCACCCTTAATGCAGCAAAACTACTTCAATCAAATGCTATGTACTAGAGAAAAAGCACATGAAACACTACGCTATTATTGTACCCACACAAAAGATACAACATACACATGCATGTGGTGACACTTCCTGGACTTGCTTATTGGAACTGACAGTATGGGTTCTGGGAATTTGCATACTAAAATAGGGTAACTAGGTAGGTACCCCAGCCATTCAATCAATGCCACTCATCATACTCATATTAAATATTTTTATTACCCACTGAGGCTTGGAATGCCACTGTTAAGATAATCTTTAGTTTCACTATTTCAGTTAGACACAGAGACCAAGGGGTCTACTGTTAGACAACCCGAAGGCCCTGGGCTGTAGCATCCCGAGTGTAGCGAGGGCGCTGCTAAGGGCCTGAGGGTGTCTAAATACAGTAGAGCCCGTTGGTCAAGGTGTCTAACTGATTTAGAACTTAGCAACACACTAACTGTTTCCAAGGAGGTAGCTGTAGCGCTTCAAAATGCTGAGATTTTATGATAAGAACAACGTAGACACCACAGGTGAACTCAACAACCTTTGTGGTAAGTCAGGCTGCCTAGGCAAACCCTGGTGCAGCTCCTGTAAAGAAGCTGGCATGGCAAGTCCAGACTATGAGGACGAGCTATTCTATCAACTGAGTCAGCAACTAGATTCAAACTCCGCCCTCCTTGAAGAGCATTCTAGCTCCACCTCTCCTGTCACCAGCTCCACCCTCCCCAGTGCATCCACCTCACTTTCCTGCTTTGCAGTTCCAGCCTGCTCTCTATCCAGCTCCACTGTTCCAGCCTGCTCTACCCTTCCCCATTCCAGCTCTACTGTTCCACAGAATACGCTGGGGTTGTTGAGTTCATCTGTGATGTCTACGTTGTTCTTGTCATAAAATCTCAGCATTTTGAAGTGCCTCCTTGGAAACAGTTAGAGAAAGTGTCTATTAATGCCCTGAGAGCAGGTAGTCTATAAGACTACCTGTACCAGGTAGACTATAAGAAACATGTAAGTGACCAATCAGATTGCTCAATTCAAACTAGCTATGTTCTAATAGAGGTAAGACTTAATTAAGCAATCAATATGTTGTAACAGATTCTGTGTAAAAGGTTGGAAAATTATGTAAATTAACATATTACTTGAAATTACCCAATTTAGAGTATAATATACTTTATATGCAGGATTCAATATCAATGTAAATGTCAGTACATGCAGCATCCATTATAAACAACCCTGCTAATCAAAAATTCCAACTCAAACTTATCAAAACAAATCTCAATGCATCGGTTGGTTACTACTAGGCCATAGGATATGCTCATTTGGCAGGCAAGCAATATCAGAGAGTTCAGTAGCACTCTCTATGTAAGGTTCATACAGGATGGGTGTGACTTCTCTCATACCATTTTATTATAGCCTCATTCTTAGAAAAATCATACACTTACCAACTGAAGGAGAACATTCTGCTGGTAAGGTAATAATCGATTTATCAAAAATATCTTTAAATAAACATACCATCAATTCCCATCCATAAGTGTCCATGCAGATCAAACCCTATTCCCAAAATAAATTTACCCACCAATATTAAACCCAATTACAAATCATAAGTTTCCACCAATTCCCAACCATAAACTTCCATGCCATGCAGTTAGAACTAACATCATCAGATTGGAAGAGAGGAGTGCCCTCCAGGAGACACTTGTGCACTGTGGGCTTTCTGAGGACTCTCCGTGGAACATGACCAGCCATGACTGACCCTCAGGTAAGATCTCACTTGGTCTAACACTACAAGGAGGGAAAATGCATAAAGTACTGAGAGTCTTCAGTTGTAAATATCAATATTAGCTCTTTGTTAATACTATAGTGATTTTATGAAACTGCTTTTATTAGTTTCATTTCATCTGACCCAGTTGAAAGTGAACACTAATCAGTCCACAGATGACATAGTGATTTTCTTGGACATGGTTAAAGACACAGTGACTCAGTCTAAGTTCATATTTCAAAGCATAAGCTGAAGAGCCCGTCTGAGTTTCAACTTGGCTCCAATCTCAGTGCATGAAGCTTTCATTGGCAGACTGAAGCTGGTTGCTATGTTCTGAAGTATTGCTATAGATACCTCAATCAACGGGATCTACGGTATTTAGAAACCCTCGAAACCCCTTGAGACCTTAGTAGCACCCTCACTGCGTGTGCACCCTTGCTGCACTCAGGTCACTATAGTCTAGGGCTCTCAGATTCTTCCGTAGATCCGTCAGTCTCACTATCTAACCTACTTTTATATAAGCTTTTACTTTTTTTAATGGAAAACTTCAGTTGTGAAGTTGGAGGTCACAGGAAAAGCCACATATTAATGCCAGGTCTGTTGGTCTATGCACTCCAGTATGAAGTTATTAATAAAGTTCTGTTTAGCACAATTTTTTCCACCTCACTGGATATTAAATTTATTAGGGGTTCTCAGACACTTATTTGAAATACTAACTGCCAAGGGATCACCACGTAAATTGCTACTATGGAGTGCTCTGCTGTATTGTGTCAAATGAGTTGTTGCTATGTGTGGAAGAAGTGTTCAGATTACACATCACTATTACCATTCTAAATCTGGACATTTCTGATAAAAAAAATACAAGTCTTCTAGTTCTGTGAATACTAAATTTTGTGGGTACTTATAGATCTTGTGTGGATATCAGTGCAGACAACTCCATCACTAATGTCATTTGATCTTCTTGTAAATTTCCAAATGATGTCCTTTACAATTAATTGCAGGTATATAATTACTCTTGGTACTAAGTGATGCTAGCATTGAGTGGAATGTACATATAGCTATAGGGGTCACCAAAATGTGCATTTACTGGTAGATCCATTTTCCTTTGGCCATACCCATTGATTTGTATAATTGGAAAAGTGGTTCAAACTCAGAGGAGGTTGGACATGGCTAGCCTGGCTGCTAGATATTTGCAGCCTATGGACTTGCCCCTACAAACAGTTAGAAGGGGTCTCACTGGCAGAAGAATAGAGTAAGGCCCTCCCTAGCAGTCTATTAGGGTCTGACCTTAACAATGCACTCTCTATCAGTCAACCAGAGAATGGGTGCATCCATCATTAAGTGGCTTGTGTATAAACAAAATATCAGAAGAGCACTCAATCTTACTAATAAACATGTGTCAGTATGATCATTGCCCAATCATTGATGCAATAAGTACTGGTATGTCACAAAGCACTTTTTCTGTACTTGAGAACGTATAGTAAGTAACAAACTCCAGGACTGGTTGTTATACAAACAGATATAGGTGGAGCAACAACAGAAGACTTGACTGAAGAAGGAAATCCTATTTAGAATTTACACAATTTGTATCTGGTAAGTCTCCCCACCACATATTCACAGCAAACTATGAGACCAGCTTTTCCCCACATTCAAGCCTATGTATGAGAGACCAGAAAAGTGCCCTAGCTGATTAAAAAACATTATAGACCAGCATACATAATAATTATGTATGTGATAGACTTGGGAGTGACTCCATAACTTTATCATACTGAGAATATAAATCTTAAGGATAGCACTCTAATCCCTATTAAAGGATATGATAATGAGAAGTGCTCAAATTTCAAGGGGGGAATTCTAAATATGACCCTTAACTTAACCATGTACCTTCAGCTTTTCCTCCAACAATATTAATGAGAGACATCTCTTCACCACATGCCAAGTGTAGCCATTTTGGTGCATAATTTGCATTATGCTCTGTAAAGACTCATTATGCAACAAGTGGCCACTGTTGGCATGGAAAACACTCTATAAGAGGCATGATAGAAATCTGATCATTCAAAGTCTCACCAAATTCTGCTCATGATCTGAATTGGATCCCATATGAAGCTCTCTCGGACAAACACTAAAATGGTTTGGATGACTAGGAATCCTCCCCTCTCCATAATTGAACTTGCTTCAAAAATTCTAAGTATTAAGTGGCGTTTGCTTTCATTTCAGAAAAAAAATTTTTTTTATTCCATGCAGAAACTGAAAATGAGAGTAGAATGAAGTCTCATCATGGTAGATTAACTACATTTTTTACCACGACACAGTAAATGGTGCATAATGCCAAATCCACTGGAGTTGGCTCACATATACACTCAACCAGCTAAGCTTTGGATGTGAAAAACAGCAGGTGTACTCCACTTCTTTAGTATAATCAATGATCACATGAGTACAAACTTAGTACACAGAGACCTATGAGAAAATCACAACCATTATGCACTTTACGCCCAAGCACTCTTATTGTCAGGCTCTAGCAGAGATGATGGTGTGCTTATTCAAATCAACAACCGATAGACAAAGTTCATGCATGCCCAATAGGCAAACACACCACCTCCTACCCAGTGTATCCCACAAGTCTCCTTGTAATCAACAGTATCACAACATAGAGACTTTCTCATTGTATTCATCCTTACACTTACACGTCTTTCCACACACACTCACTACTGAGAGGTGTGCTTAGTAAATCAGTTGCATAGACTGAAATCAATTGTTAATTGTTATTACTGATACCACAAAGTACTTTTATGATTCCTATATAAGGGACACTAAAACTGAAACACCAAGTCCTCAAACAATACACAATTAATTAAAGTCCACAAAGACTAGTCCTACACAAGAGTCTTCTACCATACACAAGAGTCCTACACGAGTTTAAAGTCAAGAACCCTCTAACACACACACACACACACACACAAGAGCCCTCTACCATACACAAGAGTCCTCTAAGAGTCCTCTATCATAAGCAAGAGTATATTATAATGATACAAGTTCAAGCAGTCTTTAGGGGAATCAGAAAATTGAGGGTTAGGAAAGTTCCTATGCCCCTGCTTCTTGCTGTATTTGTGAGTCATGGGGATCAATTTCTAGTGGTGACCAAGGTCTTCACTAGTGAGATCTTGCTAGCAACCATACCTCCAGGCCAGCAAGAGACCATGCAGCCTTCTAGAAGAATGCATATGTGCAGAGAGGTACTTCAAATAGTGGAAGTGTAGGTAGGAATATGGTTCCCATCTAAATATTTGCTAATAACCAAGATCAGGCACCTGTTATGTATTTATCACTTTAGTTAGCTGAGGTTTTACGTCTTGTGTGGCCAAACCATTAAAAGACGTTCTTTCCTTCCGGCGCCAGGCGCCTGGATGGGCTGGTTCATGAGACTAAATGCAGTGCTGGACACCATAGAGCTAGCTATGAGCTGCTTTCACACAACCCAGAGCTAGCTATGCACTGATTATGTTACCAGCTAGTTATATAAATTGCTGATGGATACCACAAGTCAACTATATTTAATAGACTGATACCTGAACTAATAGAAACAAAACTAATGACCCAAAAGTGAGCAAGAAAATAAACAGTAAAATTTGTAATCTCACCACACAATAATAGACACATACGAAACGTTTCCTTCCTAACTGGTAGCTAGCGGTCATCACTTACGCTTTTTCGATGTTCTCTTTCCAAACCTTTCTCCTGACCTTTCTCTAACTGGAGCCTTGCCAGGCTGATTTACTGATAGCTGAGTCCTAACCTAGGTCCGGCAGCTAACCTCTAAAGCAGTGCTTGCGACCCCAAGAATAGAATCAAATACCTCCGGTTAGAAAGAGCAGAAGTTTATGACATTCCAAAAAGGGGTGTGTCGCTTATTAAGTGCATATGTCAGCAATATTTATCCAAGAACTTATGGTGAGTTACTAGTTATTGGTTTTCCTCACCTTAAACTGACGCAGCAGCCTATAAAGTAGACCTACTGAGGGTGATACCATCACCACTGTTATTAATCTGCTGGATCAGTCTCCTATACCTATACCCATAATCAAATAAGCCAGATGTATGCCAAACTGACCCTATCTGAGCCTCAAGATATATATCTATGTGGATGATTACCTTTTACTGCTCTAGGATACATGAACATGTGAGATAGCTAGCTAGAGTATGCTAAGTGAAGTGGAGGACAGAAACTACCAAATCATAAGACAAAGTTTCTAAGGACCAGATTGTACTTGAAGGCAAAAAATGATACAGTTGGCTGTTCAGCTGATCAAGAGATTTGTCCCACAGGTGATGCTTCCAATAACCATCACCATTGGATTCATTGGCTACTCCATTGAAAGCTACTTCAGGAAGCCAGTTGCTAATCATGGCAGTGAATCACAAAGTGTGATAGAGATCAGGGAGGAGAGGAGATTGCGTGATATTGAGAATGAGAAAAAAGGATAAATAGAATAATCTCCATAGTGTCAATTTTTTAACTATACTTCACGCGCATGCGCATTGTATCTCAGTGCTATGGAAGAAGAAAGTGCGCTCAGTGCTGGTGATCAAAAGGAAACTGCTACTGCTGATTATCAAGCTCTTCAAAAGCTTGAAACTGCTGAATCCAAGCATGAGTTTGCAATAATAACTGCTCTAGGAGTGGTAAGTAGATATCCTAGGCTTCCTAGCAAAGCTACTAGCCAACACACTAGATATGGTGATCTTTGTTCTATAATGTCCAGAATATCCAGCAATTCAAATTTAGGATTTTTTCTTCCTCTGCATGCAGTTATAATAAAGACTTCCTATAAACTCTATTCAGATACAATAGCTGATTAGGCCATTGAAATCAATAGCTAACTGGTATTAATAAAGCTATTATTGTTGCAGTTGAAGAATCCCAAGAGGTTATCAGTTAGAGAATGGATCTTTCTTATAGTTGCTACTTTGTCCATGCTGGCTGCCCTTAGCTTGACCATTGTGCAATTTGTCCTCTACAAGAAGAATATCCATAACCTAACCTATCACAACAATAATGTTCACCTGTTTCAGTGCTCTGAATGGATCTGCTCAACTCAATTTGTTTTTGTTGTCCAACTACTTGTAAACCTATGTAAGTACAAACTCTATGAAAAACATTTAAAAAAAGGACAAACCTCTCACAAAAAGTTATGCACTCTGAATTAAAAAGAGAACAATCTCTCGGAACTAGGAGGATGGGTATTTTAATTCCCCCCCCCCCCCCCCCCAACAAGTTCAAAAAAGTGCATAGCATAATGACTTTGATGTTTCACTTCTCACCCTTTCTTCCTCCTCCATACATGCACCCTATTATAGTAGTTTTATTATTTGCAACTGATCTTTAGTGTTCTGTAGCTTCTACTGCTATGATGGCATCTTCCGAGAGCGACTCTTTGAGTTGTTGGCCTTTGGTTGTGCTGCTCTGTTCATTCTAGTGTATCTTATAGGAAGATACATGTATTACTCCATTAATCAAAAGGAACTTTCAGTTGTTATGAAGGTGAAAATAGTTCACAATTCCATCTAGGAATCTAACTATCCCAAATTATTCCAACAGTTTTAGCTTCTAGCCATAATGCATTCATATCCAAATTTTCATGAAGCCTGTAAAACAGGTACATTTTTTGGCAATTAGCTAAAATCAAATTTTTAAAGTGTACCCATTAATTAACAGCTACTTGTACTCTTGCAGGTCCAAATGGCTCTGGCTATCATTTTAGCTCCAATTATCATAGTATTGGTGATATGGAACTGTATTAAAATTGGATATCTGACCTTCCATATCATAGGCTGCAAGAAGGAGCTTGTTAGTGAGTTCATGAGCTTTCCAATGTCTGCTTTCATTTCTTTCAGCAGACTCTACATCCCTCTATAACTAGAACAATTTTTTTTGTCCCCAAAAATGTCTTTTGGCATTATGATGTTATGATTACTTCCTTATGTTCAGGAGCATACCATATTCGTTCATTCTTCATTACTTCACAATACTTCCATGTGGAAATCCTGGTATGTAATGTGTGCTGAGGCACAGTGAAAAGTAAATAATTTGTATGCATGTATACTGAATAATTAAGGATGTCTCTATTATTTTGTGTCCAACATTGAGAGGTTTCACTGCACTTAGATAATATTAAGACTGTATGTTTTCTACTGTGACAGACTGGTTATCTCAAGGACAAGGATTAAGACTTCCACTTTTCATTGGCTAGTTTGCATCATAATCATTTCATGCAGAGTTAGATGTCTGTATCGTAGTACCAGTCCTGCCTTGGTTTTCCTGTTACAAATACCTGTGTGTAATTATAATGAATTCTATTATTATAGGTCAATATAGCTATACTATCATTTGCTCAGAACGTCACTCTTCTGTCAACTGCAGAGAGAGTTATCTTGGCCTTGCATCTGATCTACTTATGTGCTGCAGTCTTTTTCGGTGCCATGGCGGTCAGTTTAATAACACACATATTAGGGTTGGGGTGGATTAGATTTCCTAAGCCTAATGTGCATGGTTTTTGTTAGTTTGTCTGTTTGTTTGTTTGTTTGTTGTTTTTGTTTTTTTTTTGGGATTACTAATTATATTTTTATGGTAATTAACAGGTTTTATGGGAAACTAAAGTAGGAGTAGTCATCTGGTATATTCTGATGGTACCATTCATCCTTTACTACTTCTACAGACTGATCAAGGTGATAATCATACTTTATAATTGCACAGTGGACGTCCACAAGGTAGATATTTATTTTTTGTGATCAAAAAAAAAAGTTGGACAACTATTCAATCTTACAGTACAGATTTACCCCCTTTCAAGGAGTTGTTGTCCTCTCCACTAAGTGTCATGATTATTGTCAGTGACATCGAAGTAGTTCACAAGTCATTGTGTTCTTGTAGATCCCAGTGCACTGGTTCATTTATACTACTGAGTTTGAGGAGTATCACACTAATGGAGAAGTTACATCAGCCACGCTTGAATATGTTGGAGTATCTCTTTTAGTAGCAGGTCTTTAAAAAGTGTATACCTAAAATAGGACCTAGCCATAACAAGGAAATAATTTCTTATCAGTTTGTTGAGGATAATTGTGCACAGGAATTTTACAATAATTATTAATGAACCTACTATTCAAAACCATTACATGCCACTATACAATTTGGTGAGGGGGTGCAATTTACCCGTTGAGGATGTTGCTGTTCTTGATTCTATTGCAGTGTCCCTTGGAATGGTTACAGTTCTTGTTCTGATGATTTGCATGATATTCGTACTGCAAAATTTCAACACAGGACTGAAAAAGAAAGGTACAGTACTTTTATCGTAGTTAACTGTGAAATTTTACTCTTTGGACTACATCTCTACATTAAATTTCAACCCCAAGTGATAGCTCTGCTATAGAAAAACCATGGTGTGGCCAATAATTGTCTATTTCATTGTTTGAACTAATTGTGTGACAATTTTATCATGCTACAGTTTCTCCTCCTTTGAAGTCATGTGTAGAACAATGTTCCAAATACATCAGATAGACTACTGACTCTCTCAACATTAATTTTAATTATTCACAAATTATAGTGCATTGCCCACTGTCAACATCATGAACAGTCGGTTTCCATAATTAACCTTCCACGCATGCACTAGTAGTAGTTTTTTAATTGTTAGTGTGCAAAGCGGCTAATAACTTAACATAATAAGAAGGGAGACAAAAGTAGTATAGCTAGCTAAAATTTTATAAATATAATGTATTTAAAAACCATGAAATACAAAAATTATAACATTACTGATTGATGCACATCTTCTTACAGTTAGGTTTGCACTCAGCTCGTTTTGTGCATAGGGAGAGGTGGACTCTCTTCTGGGATGGCTGCCACCCCACGACGTGGCGGGACAATAGGTGCTCTATTTGGTCCAACATTGACATATGGAGGATCATTCTCAAATTCACCCTCACTGTCTCCCAGTTCAGATTGTTTGAGGTCAGGTGAAGAAGTTGCCTTATCCACTCTACTTGGTAAAGAATGGTTGATTCCTGCATAAAGTATGTCGGAATCAGATACAAGCTTTTTCGGTGGCAGCGATGGGCCACTTCCTTCATACTTAGGAGGGGGGAGAGGTGGAACAGGTTTATTCTGCCTCATGCGCTCAGCACGCTCCTTATCACTGTATTTCTTCTCAGATTCAAACACAACAGTGGAGTAACCAAACTTCGTGCGTTCAAAATCCCGCACCTTTGGTGCATCTGAGACTACTTTTGATTTAGGCTTTGCAGTGATGTCCTCTGTATGAAAGTGCAAGCGCACGTACCCTGGATTCTCTCTGTTATGTTTTCCTTCCTTCTCATCTTCAGCATCCCAGCTTTCTATTTGCTTTGTTGACTCGATTGAGAGTTGAGCCTTGACACTGTCACTCAGCAATGATTCCACTTCAACAGCCTTCTTCTTCTTGCCCTTTTCTCCTCTGTTAATGACAGCATACTCCTCTCCTTCAAACCCTATGTGGTCTACATTGATAGAACTATGCCTTCTCAATTCATTTTTCCTTGTGGCCCTTGAATTTCTTCGTGCTTCAACAAATGCTTTTTTGTCAAATATCTACAGAGGAAATTGTCACACAAAATGAAACTCCCTATTACAGTGTGTGTGTGTGTGTGTGTGTGTGTGTACGTGTGTGTGAATGGAAGGGGGGATCCACTAGCATTACCTCGAAGTTCTTGTTTGAATTCAAGCCTTTAGTATCTCCAGAGTCAAATCTCTGAGGAGGTACAGGAGGAGGACTGCCATACTCTGAGGAATCCTCAAAGCCAACCCCTACACCAATGGACAGTATACACAGTCATGGCCACACCCATTGGCTCTAATCTGAACAGTCCCAACTTGTAATTTTATCTCCTATATTCACATTATTATTATGAATACTGTAATAGCTCTCTTATAGTACATAGTAAATTACTACTGTTTGACACTATCTGATAACTATAATGGTCACTTAGTCAATCTCTGACCATTTCAAGGAGTGTATTGAATGTCCAAAGTTAATTTCATTTTAGCCTCATACCCAGGCCCTTTTTTTTTTTGCAGGGCGGAGGAAAAGTGAAAGGGCCTGGTATAAATTGCATGCACATGCACTCCAGCCCCCGAATTAAGGGGACTTGCTATACTTTTGTGCATGTCCATTGCACAAATTATAATAAACAATTATTTTGAGCAGCAAGATGGCTAATAGATCATTCAAAGATTCTGTTGTGTTTTTTCTTCCAGCACTAGATTTAACTCACCTCTCTCACATGCTATTTTTAATTGTTTTACATTATTCACCATGCATACAATATTATGTAGTTAAGCCATGCACATGCAATTTATACCAGGCCGTTTCCTCCGCCCTGCAAAAAAAGTGGGCCTGGGTACGAGGCGTATGATCATTCAAATTGGACCTCTTATTTCAAGCTCAGCAATTCATACCATTTCCCTCCTTGATAGCTCCAATATCTGGCCGTGTTGTGTCTGAGGTCTTAGGTTTCTTTTCCTTTCCCTCCCGGGAACTCGAGACGTCCAGAGGGACTGACTTTGAAGATGCTAATACCCTTTAAAATTTTACAATTGGAATAATTTATTGTACCAATACAAGAAACCCTTCAGAAGCTGTAGTCATTATAACACAATTTCTTCCCTTTGATTGAGTCCAATGCCTGTTGTTTTGGCCACTGGACTAACATAGCATAGAAACTGGGAAGGGGGGGGGGGGGGGGGGGGGAGCCATTGCTGCCCCACTTTTTGACCTGAAATTCACTTATTCTTGGTAAGGATCATCATTGAGCATGACATGGCTTCCATTATCCCTGCATATTTTTCACGGGTTGGGATTAAAAGACATGCATACTATTCCAGATATAACTACACATACTGGTCATTTTCTGATCATTTGTTTCCAGTTCTGCTATTTCCACTGTATTTACCTGTGTGAAGATTGCTGAGTTGGGTTGACCTTTACTTTTTCCATAGATGCACTATGAGGCAAAATTTTGCCTTTGTTTGATGAAGAGGGAAGATTAGCAACAGCCATCCGATACTTATGAAGGAAGTTCCTCCCTTCACTCGTGTGCATTTTAATGGCCTGCAAGAATATCTCTCAGATGATAAGCTAGGGTGATCCAAATACACAAATTTCTCCCTCTAGAAACTTATCATCAGTACAGTAACATGGAATTTAAGAGATTGGGAGAGTTATCAGACAGTCACTCCATCTCTCTAAATTTAATGCTGCAACTTCAATGCATACTAAATTAGAGGGTCAACGTTTTCACAAACTCCTTGTACCTTAGTGTACGTCACTATCAACCCTTTATTAATCCAAGGTAAGTAAAAAGGCGTCTAGTACACTGGTTGTTCCTATGCAATAGTATAATGAGTCAATCAAAATCACATATCCACCACACATCACGTACACAATACATGGATTAATAATTAAGTCCTTCCATACCATTCTGATGGTGTATATCCAATCCTGCAAACTGTTAATGTCAGGAGCAGAGATTTCAGTCCCAGTTTTTGTTTCCCCACATACTACTCTGAAACGATGAGGCCGTGCCCTAAACTCCGGCATATTTTGCACCAGTGAATTGGAATTGATCACAACAGAGCCCTGCAAGAAAGGGTCCCACTTTATATGATACAATTAGCTGGAAGCATGTAAACATGTAGCTGGTTGAGATAATAACCATTATAGAAGTGGCTCTTAAACTATGGAAGCAAAAAAAGTTCATGTGAAAAGTAAGAGAAAAGGGTATGATAGAATTTCTTAATGGTCGTCAAATGTGGGCTGTGGAATCCACAGGGAGCAACAAAGGGTTAGTACCACAAGAAGCACTTGAAGGATTTCTATTACTACTAGACTTGCTCTTATGAACAATACATACAACATACGTAGGATGCAGTTTTCTCAGTGATGAGTACATACATGTACTGACACAAGTATACACTACAACTGGCATCCCCCAATGCAGACAGGGTTTCATACAGCGGAGGGGGAAAGGGGGCCCCCCAAACCAATTTATTATAGCACATCCTAGAAAGGAAAAATCTTCCCTTCCATAGCTAATTGTACATAAAGTAATACAGTCACAACTTTGCTTTCAATTTTAAGTGCACATGACAGTCATGGAAAGTAATTAAAGTGGGTGTGGTAACCATACAAGCATGCCCATATGCATAGTCCCCTCTCTATCCAAAATTCCTGTATGAAACCCTGGCAGATATCCACAATGTCATACTGAACAGATTGAGTTTGCACTCCTAGATCATCATGCATCACCATAATGGTGTACATAACATAAGAACAGTTTCCTGATTCATTATTGCAAGGATACAAGAATATCAAGGTTTTTGCAACTTAGGCAGCTACACTAAGAATTTAATCATTACCCAGTATAAATGTTCTAGCTATACTCTATAGAATCCCACCACTCTTAAATTAAATGATTACCACTCAATAATTGACTTCAATGAAGGAAGGGTATAACTTTCTTATCTACATGGCAAGAACTGTGGCCTTTAGAGAGGTGGTTGGTCATAAACTAAATACCTTAGCCAAACACTGTCCAGTATAAATGTCTTCATCGAGCATCACTTCTGGCTATACAAATTATTGATGGACAATTCACACCTCCTGGCAGTCATAGTATTTCACCCAAGCAATTAAGTTTGAGTACATATTCCTTACTCACTAAGATCTAGAATGGGTTTTCTCTTATTTAATCACCTTTAATATCATGCTGTCATGTGACTCATAGTAGGTAAGAGCTGTAGCTGTCAACACAAACCATCTGCTCTTCCAATTGTGAACCCTGTGACCTTTCTTTTCCAGTCTCCCTTCCTTCAGGAACTCCGATACAACTTCCTGGTGTACCTCTTGGACAATATGGATTTGCAAGAGTCCAACAAAATTCTCAACAATCTGGCTAAAGAAGCCCCAAAAGTCAACCTTTTCTTCCCCACAAAACCACTCCTTGATGTTTTCTTCTCGCTCATTGTGGCCATTAGCTCGGAAAATTCGAAGGATCAAGTCTGCGATGTCATCAACATGGACTTTAATCTCACTCTCTGTGAAAATAAAATGAACAGGCATTCCAAGTTCTACAACTCTAGTAGCTATCTAGCTCTAAAGCAAAAAGCACAAGTAACCAATTTAGCAATAGTACTAGTGAATAACTGTGGGAGAGATATCATGCTCTGCATAATCCAGTATATACTACACTCTTCTTCTTCCATAAGTCTGACCACCATTAACTTATTATTCCATGGGCCTACTATCATGGTTTATAATTTGTTCCATGAGCCAGTGCAAGAAAATGAACACTCATCCTCAAATGGATCATCATTATTACCTTGTCTAGAACAAAGATACAAGAGTATGATTAATTGGCTGACACAAATTTCAACAGATGCACTGCCTACAAGTATCTCACTAGCTGCTAGGCATGGGGCTAATACGTATGCTAGCATAATAATGGGAAAATAGGGCCTCACTGGAATCCCAGCACAATGGAACAGAATAATAGGCTGCAGTCATTATTATAGCTACTATAACCTCACTCCTCCCTAGCTCTTGCCTGATTGTCAAGTGCTGGCATCCTGGTGTGTGCATTCTGAGTGAGATTTTTAAAAAGCATCCTTTTGTACATCTTAGTTCAAAAAGTACTCTTTCATATAGCTATATTGCTGAGAATAATAGGCTACTATAGAAGAATAATGGGTCTACTGGCAAAAAAAAAAAGAGCCATGCCTAGCTGCCTTAACACACTCAAATGTAGTAATGTTTACTTAAAATTCCAAGCTACCCAATTTAGTGGGTCTTGTATAAACTGTCATCTACCCACAAACACTCTAGAAAAAGGAGGGGCTCTTAGCTAATATGAAAATGTACATAGTCTTAGAGGAAGTCACATACTGGGACATGACCATAGTATATGAAAACATCAAAAGTTACACAGCAGAGCTAGGAATAACCGTTGGTACCAATCTTTTCAAGGAAACAGCTAACCAAACTTCAGTGTCATAGAACACAGAATATCTGATCAAATTTGCTCCTTGTCTAGATTTTCTTATTTCTAACTTTTACGCACTGTACCTGTATCCAACTTGAGGAAGATTTCCCACAGCTGCCTACCAGAGAGTTTGGGAAGCCTATTACATAGAGCAAGGTTTTGTTTAGATAACAAATCCCAAACGACTGTGAATAACAAAGAGAGGTGGTTGAATGCGCTCACAACGGTTGACATTCCTCCATTACATGTACCAGGGTTGGACCCTGTGCTGACTACAGTTCCTGGACCGAAATGTGGAATCTTTGATAACAATTTATTCTGTACTGATGTCACAAAATCATTCTCTGTCATATTCTTAGTATAAAATCCTTCCACCTCACTGTTTGGTATAAAGTATTCCAGTTTCTTCCCCTGACCTAGTGCTTTAGTCAAATCATCAAAAAAGTTTTCATACGGAGACTGCAGAGAGTCCTTGATATGGCGGTCTGTGTTACGCAAAGCTCGGAAAGCAAATAGGAGGCAATTTCGGACGATGTAGCTGCTAGATATTTCATTCATCTTGAACGCTCTAGAACCAAAATGTATAAGTGAATGTAAGTAGAATAATTCACCCTTTGATACAGTGGAGTCTTCTACATCGGGAACTATAGTAGAAACAAACCTGCTCCTTGAACCCTCTATATGCAGACTGCATCCAGACCCTGAATAACTATAGTGGAACCCTCTGCATGCACACCCTTTGAGTGTAAAGCACCCTAATCAGAGATTGTTGGTTACCACTGAAACAATACAGCGAGACCTGTTAATATTACCACCTCTCCACACAAACAACCTCATCCTTTCTAATACAACCACTGATGGACCAACACACACACAATCAAGTTCAGCTGAGACCTAATGAACTGTGGCCAGGACTCAGTGTCCATTATGCTATTGCACAACAACATATTTGCATGTGTCAACACTTCCTCTAGAGTAAAATATTTGTAAGCAGTTAAGATTAATTGTTTGGTACAGTGTACACTAGCTATTAATAATTTTTCTGTAACGCTGTTTACATGTATGAAGCTAGAAAACTGCATCCATGAATCTAACTGTAGAGCTTCCAATTCAGATCTCACTAAAGCAAAAACATAGCTACCTAACTTCTAAACAGCATAATACAGCAACCAGCTCCTACATCACGATGCATAAGCAGTAACATAAGCAGTAACAGTCCTAGAAATGAATACAGCTAGTTACCTCCAGTTCTATAGCTATGCATGGTATATTAATAATAAACAAACTAGCTAGCCCTATTAGCTAAAGCTACGACTAGCTAATCACATCGCTCCGATTTAAGAGCAAGTTTGAAACTGGAATGCTTTTTATACCACCGCAACCCAGTAAGTAACCAACTCACCGAATGAAGCAGCTTCAAGTTGTGTTCAAACCTAGGTCTGTGGGGGTAATGATGGGTGGGTCTAGCAGTGTTTATTCTGAACGCACGTGCAGATCTACGCCCACGCAACTCATTAGCTACGCCTTTGCAAAGCTGTTCCTATCAAGTTAGCATGCATGGGGGTGGTAGGTCAACAAGCATGCAGCCCCACCAGACCCAAAATCCTAGCTACTCCCTTGAGTTATTAATTATGGTACATGTAGTCTATAGAAGTGTATTCTTTACCACACAATGGACACTTCAGAGTGTTGGATGTGCTTCACCTTTGACCTTCGTCAGACCTGGGACTCCATTGCTCATGCAGGAAGCAGTGGGTGTTAGATAGCCAATATAACACTAGTACTATCACACATAGGTAGCCACTTGATTAATTGGACAACAATGTAGTGGCTAAGCTATCCGTACAATTGAATTTTGTTATGTCTCCAATTATTCACTATAAAGCTGAATGTAGCTAGCTATCTCTAGCAAGCTAATTTTCTTTTGAGTTAAAGTGAAAAAGCTTGAATATACAAGAATGAAGTCAGCCTCTCTATTTCTCCTTATTATAGCTGTATGTATGCATATTTTTTTGAGGTGTAGCTACATGAATCACAAATACTTACCTCTTTAGGCTATGGCACAGGATGGTGCTGCCATCAGTGGCGTTTGCCATGCTGATGCTACACTGACTGCAGCTACTTCTGCTGACCCCGGCTCTTCAAGTTCATCTCTCACCATTGCACCACCACCAATTCGATGTGAGAAGGGACCAATGAGGGTATGCAAGTACCAATAAGTAGCTATGTGCAATCATAATTATATGATATTTTGCTTGCTTCTCACTGCAGAAAATTCATACAGTGAGAAACGAGTTTCACTGGCCACCGATATACAAAGGTTCCTGTGATAAGCTCAAGTGTGACATTCCACCTTGTATTGTACTTAAAAAGGTGTGGAGAAGAAGATGTGTGCTGGTTTACAGGCTAGTGCATGGCTGCTGGAAGAGAATTGGGTACCGAACTGTGCGATATCTCAATCATCTATCCTGTACCTGCCGCAAACAGCCAACTTGCAGAGATATCACAAATCGGAAGCAATGTAGTGCAACAAAGCCATGTCCAAAGATCAAAAATACCAGATCTTTTTGCTACTGGATACCTAAACACAGTCGATGTGATTGTTGTATTCCTAAATTCTGCCGCTATCCAAAGGTCTTCAATAAAAACACATGTTCCTGCATCTGTCCAAAGCAACACTGTCCTCCTGGACAGAAATTGAATCCTAATACATGCAAATGCGAATGTCCTCCAGGAAGCAAAAAAGTCCAGGGAAAATGTATTGGAACGTAAGTATAGTTACAGGCTGTCCCCCCTCCAAAGATTATGACAGCCATATTATAAAGAAATTAGCTTAGCTTTTGTACCTACATACAATACAGAATAATTATGTCATCAGCGTTCAAAAATAAATCTATCTTACTGTTTCAGGTGCAAGAGTATCAGCCTCCGTTATTGTAAATACATTGTCTGCCGTGAAAATCGTAATCATAACTGTTTTATCAGAAGCCACAGTTGTGTGTGTCCTTCTTGTAAGGGAACAAGTGCTTCAAAATGTCCAAAAACCAGGTCAGTTCACCTAATGCAAAGAGTAGAGAATGACATCCCCCATCAAGTAATACTAATACTGTTTAATAGATGCTTGGAACAGAAAAATAAGCCATACTGCATCTATGATACTTATGCCAAAAAGTGCCGCTGCCCTGAATGCAAGGATCAGAAGACTAGTCAGTCATGCAGAAAAATATATTGTGGGCCAAATTTCTCCAAACGTTGCAGGTCTGTGCATAGATGCATTATTATTGTTGTTTGCTCGATCTAATCTGTTCTTCTATTTACAGATATGATTATCGCCGACGCAAGTGCTCTTGCCCTAATCACTAAACCCTGCTTATCAAATGGACCAGTGAACAAAGGACAATAACTAAAATAATGTAATGCTAACCATTATAACTAAATACTCTATAACTGATTATGAGCAAACAATCATGAAATTCTAAACTTTCTGCTATTATTATAGGCTACTATAATAGCTCACAGAATTTCTCTCACACTTTAGATAATATTCTCATGGTCAAATCGATGGCTATTTACTACCTAGGATCTAGGAACACAAAAAGACACAGGGCATGGCTTAGCCGCTAGTACCACAAATAGGGTGTGTGGTGAAATGTGGTTGTATAGAATAGGGTGTGTTCAGGACTTAGCTATGATTATGTCCCCCTTGACTTGATCTTTGTCCCCCTCGGCTGCCAAACAGCATGACTAACAGGTAGCAAGACAAACGAGGCTATCTAATGTTGGTTAGTCAAAGCTAGTTATTTCTTAAATATTTCTGAGAGGAAGAGTGGGTGATTTCTGATACTGAAAATATAAATAATTATTAAGTGACTTAGCTACACCTAGTACCTACACCTAGTTAACTTAAACAAACAAAATCCCAAATAGCTACTGGCACTTGTGATTAAATGTTACTTTGACACTAGGCTGAGCTTCTCTAGCCACCATTCATTAGATAATTACAAGTTCAATTTTCTGTTTCAACTTGTTTAATGCATTTTGTCTTACTTGCTGGCAAGTTCCTTATTGAGTCATGCCACAATAATTATTTATAACATGGCCTTACCAAAATATAAATGTACAATGCAATAACAATAAGAAATACATCATAAATATTAGCTTTAGCTAGTACAAGCTGGGTTATAGCAGCCAATTTCCTTGCTATCTTTTGCATGGGTATGAAACTTAATTACAATGATGAACAAATGTCTTTATAGACGAATGACATAGTTAATTGTGTGCTGTCCCTTCCTGAGACACTTCCTTAACTTAACTCATGCTGCCTTGTATATAGAAACTATACTGCAGCCAGCTAGGATGCTAATTTTCAACCAGGATGAGCTTAGGCACTACTTTAGCATATTAATGTTTTATGGATTATTGGATCTAAATGAAATAATCTATGCCATACTGCTTCATAGTCACTCAAAAGCTAAGTGTGGTCAAGTTCCTACAGAACCAGGCACTCCACAAAGATATGTCAGTGACAGTTAAGTTGTCGGAGTGGAGGCAAAACTGCTGTCAATATAACTTGCCTACCCAAGTCTGCCTTTCATCTGGTTGATCTATTGGTGTGATCAATCAAAATCATGAGCAAAGTCACGAGCTGTCCAATGAAAATTAATGGACTCACAATAGTGCCTCTGTCATGCAAACTGTTATGGCACAATGAATGTTGTTTGTCCATTTTTCGTGATAGACCCACCCACGCGATTAGCTAGGGCGCGCGCTAGTCGCATGTTGCGTAGGGCAAGAAAATGGCAGCTAATTTTTTTTCTTTTTTTTTTTCAGAGAGGAAGCTATAGATGAGCATTTTACGCGATCCTATTTTGCAAAGAAGGTATGCTGAAAAGCTCAAGATTGACAAAGAAGACTCGCCTGATCCATATGGTACCGGCTGGAGCTATGTGGATTGATGACGTTTTATAATAAGTGGCCAAGCATCCAGTTTGGAAATTCTAATTGATAGGAATCTGTCCTTTTTCTTTGCTGTACCGCTTAGTGCAGCCTAGAAGGCATTCTTCAATACAGCTAGCCAGCTTCGAAGCTTCTGCCCTACGTAAGAACAATTTTTAGGTAAGGATCATCATACCTTCCGTCGATGGTTTCTATTTCAAAAGTAGCACCTCCCACACCAGAAGACCAGAACCCCCGTACGCGATTTTTTAATTTGGGAATGGTTTCTGCCTAATTCTGGGGTCAAAGGTCGGCACGTATCACCATGTCGCGCATGCTCAAAAAACTTAGCTGATGCCAGATTTCTGTAGCTTTGTTTTGAAGTCTAGCTAATAAGCTCAGCATTAACTTCTCGGCACCTCCTTTATCTGTTCATGGTCTCAAAAGCCTTCTGTTTGTAGGTGAAGCTTGGAACTTGATTGGTACGGCTAGAGTTGTGACTTTGACCTGTTGCTAAAAATTCTGACACCATCAAGTTCCATGCTTCACCTGCAAACAGAAGGCTTTTGAGACCATGAACAAATAAAGGAGGTGCCGAAAAGTCAATACTGAGCTTACTAGACTTCAAAACAAAAGTTGCTGGAATCTGGCATCAGAGTTTTTCGAGCATGCGCGACCTGGTGACCTTTAACCATTCCCAAATTTAAAAATCGCCCCCCGCACCGTTGCGTTGACGCCTAAGCCACGCCCGTCAACAGCGCGGCCATTTTGGTGCACGTGCAGCGCTCGCGCTGCAGAGCTAAGTAGGCGGGGCTCCGGACATGGGGTAACTTCGGACTTTTTCAGAAACTACAAAGATTGATAACTATAACTGCTTCTTGTTTAAATGCATGCTTAGCTAAACTGTTCTTCCACCGTTCTGGACTGCATCGTGCCCCGAAATCTATAATCGTCGAACTGAAACTTTACGTCACGATCTCAAGCCTGGTTGAACATCAAGAGAGTGTAGGAAAAAAGTGCATGTGTATCAGATAAACCAAGGTTACCTCTCTAAAATTTTTCATGTTGAGTTGCTAGTTAGCTCTATCAGAGATTTCTACCAGTAGTGTACCACAAACCGCGATTATATACTAGCTATGAATTTTGCCTGATAACTTCACAAGAGTAAGTGCTAAAATAATAAGTTTTTGGGGCTTTGATAGATGGAGAGTTCAGCTTTTTTTTGAACTTTGCTGCTCGATTCCATTCCAAAGTTATGAAAGCTCATCCGGAGTTACCCCCGCCTACCTTACTTCTTCTCAGTTGATTTGGGGAGTTTTATATTGATCTGCAACCAGTAAATCTAGTTTCAACTGAAATTTTTTTTAATTCCAAATAATAATTTAGTAGCTATTAGCTACCTCTACAAAAAAGTCACTTTGAACTGGATGTGTGCATATAAAATATTTCATATTGATCTCTTCACTAAAAATAATCCAGGAATGTTCAATCAAAAAAATGTTCCAGATGTCGATTTTTGACTTCGTTGTGGTTTTAAGAAGTTAGTATCAAAATAGGAATATTGCCTTTGGGGAAACTTTAAGTAGCTAGACCTCTGCCTACAGTTACTTTTAACAGTTACTCTAGGGATGAATTTTACACTGGTGAAAAACTTTATTAGCATAGGTCACACTAGAGCTACCAAAAAGTTGGGGGGGGGGGGGCCTGCCCCTCCTGTGGCATCTCCCCTAAGTTAAATAGTTTATGTTACAGTATGTTTTTCGACCTACACATATTGTATTCATTTAAAATGAATGTAGCTGTATTTAACATCTCCAGCTATTTAATGTTGGTAATCTGAAATCCAATATTCAAACACATATACAATTATAGGCCTTATACATTTTAATGAAATTTTTCAACATGTAGCTATATAGAGTCCTGAAAATGGGAGAATATAATTATACAGAAGTGCCCTGTTCCATATCATTTTTATTTAAAGCTTTGTTCTCTTAAAGAATCCTTATATTCACACTGTTTATCTCAAAATACATTAAGATTAGCTACACACCAAATTTCTGCTGCTGGATTTTACCATTGATTTTACATATCTATTTCTCAGTTACTCCCCCTTGAAAGTGGGTCACACATGATGCCTGTACATGAACGAATTATGTACAGTGTAGCTAGCTACCTTTTTGTTGACACCATCAACGTTTTTTTCTCCTGGAGTTAGCTACACACTTACACTTCACACAATTAATGATGACTCACCAATTTAATGACGACTCTTAGCTATGTACAAGATACCCCTTGATTATAGACATGACTAAAACTGCCACATGTCATTAACTACAAAGCCACCTCATATTGAAGAAACACTAGGTTATACACCTTAAACTAGATATTTAGCTATAGCACAATATGAGGCAATTTGATGAGTAGGAGGGAAAGTTAACAAGTATGCATACATAAAGTTAAAGGTCGGCTGCAGCAGCCCTGTTTCAGCTCATGACGTTATCACTAGGCTGAAAGCTACAACAAAGTCTAAACAGAGACTAATGTTCATTTAATACTAACTAGTTCCTTACATTATTTAATGTATATACTTCACTGCAGTTATTGGCCACCATTGCCTTCCACTCCACTTCCTAAATCCAGGAAGTGGAACCATCTTGTATGACAAGTCAACAATATCAATGAGAAGAATTTGTGTAGGCATTGGATCATTCAAGTATTTGGAGCTGCTAGCCATCAAAGCAATCAGTGTATGTATTTCAAGATCATACATACATGTCCCAAATGAGGCAGTTCGTAGATCCTGGGGAAGCTTCATCAATACTGTTGCATTCTTAGGCCAAGGATGGAGTTCACCTAATTTCGGTGGCTCACCTAATTCAGAGGAGATCGTGAAGGTCCTGTTTAAGTTGTGATCATGGGCAATACATATATCAGAACCAGTTCCATTGCCAAAGAATATTTCTTTTCCAGTGGTGTAGTTCACTCCACTTGAATATGTGATCCCCCAAAAGTACCATATGGACTGGTGTTTTTTATCCATGTAATATATGTCTGAAATAGGACTATACTCATTGGTGCCAGGAAACTGGTATAGAAATTCTACTTTAACGCCATTCTCTATTAAGTTATTCAGCTTTATACGACACCAATTCCAAAAGTTCCATGGTCCATGGCCAGTACATGCTCCATAGAGTGCTTTCTCTTTGGGTATATAGTCGTAGTTCCAAAAGTACTGCATGTTTGGGGCTTGCAGGGAAATGTTGATCTTCATTTCTCCTGTGGTCAAGTCTAGGGCAAGTAACTGGTCCACCACACCCAGATACACGAGGTTATTCTCAGTATCAATAGCAAAATCGTTGTCACTGAAGAGAATGTGTGGATAGTCATAAGAAAAATTCCAAAACTGAGTGACACTTCCATCAAAACCTATCTTGAAGAGAGAGGCATGATTATAGTACAGAGGTGGCTCTGGTCTGTCAATTTGTAGGACTCTTATTCCAAGCAGGTATCCATCAGGTAGGCCTACATTCTCTCCACTTCCGGAATTCAGAATGCTGGTCACAGATATAGTGAGATAAAGTACAGTGTCATACAGTAAATACTTCATTGTTTTGTTTAGAGCAGCCTTTTTCGAGGGTGTGGCACTAAAGGTCTCATGAATAACACTACTGTAATAACAATAAGGCTGGGTATTACAAACTTAGTGAAAACTGTATGAAGGAATATAGCTTGCTTTTTTGACTATCACAATATTATGGTACACAGATAGAAGTGTTCAACAGAATGTTAGCTATAGCTACCTGCAACAAATCCCATTGAATAGCTAATACTGTAATATCCATTTTTAAAACTTGTATGTGGTCTTCCATTCCGGTAACATCCTTTCATTATAGACATAATCAACCACCTCATCGTGATTAGCTACAAAGGCCACTTTGAGTTAAATCTATTTCAATACTTTATTATGACAGTCAAAGAAATATTATAGACATACAGAATCTTTCAAAGTTCATATAGCTAGGTTAGATGACCAGATCATACACTTACCTCAAATATCAACAGAGTCATTAATGTAATAATAGTGGAGTTGTTTATGGAGTGCGCAAGGCAAGGCACACTTACACTCCTAATTTTGATGAGTGGGTGAAAAGCCAACACAAGCATTACTAATTGTATTAACTAGTCCACATATGACATACTTACAGTATTGCTCTTTAAATATGAGAAGACAAAAAATCCACCTTATGGGAAGCCTGGTCCATTTGGAACAGACAAAATCCAAAATAAGATTAGATTATCAAAAGCAAAACTCCATGATAGTATTGAATGATTCATTTTTAAGAGATTCATCTTACCAACTGCTATAAAAAGGATGCAGTTTCATACGAAAATCAATTATTGCAATCTTCTCCAATATTGCTCACACTTCACTATCTCCAGGACAATGAAACTGCTACTATTGCTGGTGGCAACAGCTAGCTGTGTAAGTAGTTGATGTCTTCCTTCAAATTAATTTTATCGTCTTCTCTCACCTCACAATATTCAGGTTGTGGCTCAACGTGGTAGCATATCCTCTGGAGTTTGCTATCCCACTCAATCCTTGAGGGTTGCTACAGCAGCTGATAACACTTCAAGAGCTAGCCTTTCATCTGCAAATAGATCTGGATTACTCTTGCCTGTTTCTATCAGATGCGAACATGGACCAGTCGGGGTGAGCACAAAGTGGGCTTCCATTGTTACAACTATAATTTCAGTTCATTATACAGATAATCCACACCGTGCCCTATGAGTTTCACTGGCCACCTATCTACAAGGGCTCCTGTGATAAGCTCAAATGCAAGGACCCACCTTGCATTGCACGTAGGAAGGTGTGGAGGACGAGATGTGTGTTAGTTTACAGGCTGGTACATGGATACTGGAGGAGAGTTGGATTTCGCAAGCGTCGTTTTCTCGATCACCTAAAATGTGGCTGCAAGCAATGCAGAGACATCAAACATGAGTCAACGTGTGTTAGAACCAAGCCATGTCCTAATACTTATTCTAAGAAGACATACTGCTATTGGAGGAAAATTGGATTCCATGGAAGATGTAACTGCTGTACTCCTCCCCCTAAAGGCTGCCCTTATCCTAAGATTCACCATAAGAGCACATGTTCTTGTGTGTGTCCCAAAAAGAAATGCCCCAAAGGACAAATCCGCAATCGTAGGACCTGTCAATGCCATTGCCCCCGAGGAACAAGGAAAGTTGGACAGAAATGCATTGGAGTGTAAGTAGCTAGCTATGTTGTGGCTATGAATGTACAGCTAGTAAGTAAGTATGTGCATGCATACAGATAATTGTGATTGTGTTTTATTGCAGTTGCAAATTTGTTGGCTTGAGGTACTGCAAGACCACTGTATGCAGGGATAATCCACTCTTCAAGTGTGAGATTCAGTACAACAAATGTATATGCCCATCCTGTGACAGGGCAAGTGTTTCACAGTGCCGAAGGACAAAGTATGCACTATCTATAGCTATATTTCCCCTTTCAAAAATTAATGCAACTGGGTAATGAATGCAATACAGCATGGAGTGTGTGTTTACACTTTTAATGGGCTGGGCAAAGAGCTGCTAATAATTATCAATAAGTCCTCCTATTAATCATGTAGATTGCTTTATAGCTAGCAATTATGTTCTTTTATTTTAGGTGTGTGGAACAGAAGTACAAACCCCATTGTACATATGACACTTACAAAAAGAAGTGCCGCTGCCCAGTGTGTGAAGAACAAAAAACTAAAGCAAAATGTTTAAAGACTCACTGTGGATACCTTTACCATCAGCAGTGCAGGTTTGTGACAACTAGCTAGCTCTCCTAGTATAAAGATTTATGGCATTTATACATGCAGGTTTGATACAAATCACAACAAATGCTTCTGTCCTGCCTAAATTTCCTAACCGAATATGGACCTGATCTACCTGAACTGACTAGCAACATTAAATCTTTAAAAAGTAGCTGAATTTTTTTTTTTTTTTTCAGGCTTCAATGTTGGTGTTATTCTTGTAATAGCTATTTGAGAGAAAAATGGTCATAAAATCATACATCCCACCCACACACTTGGGCAGGTAGGCCTTGGCAGATTCTGCTCAAAAAATTATGCTACAATACCATCTATTATGTCCAATACGCTCACATTATATATGACAGAGACAAAGAAACTGTTAGATTTAGGTTTGTTAAATAATAAGTGACAGTCAAGCACTTTCTACCTTTGAAAAAAAAGGTTTGAAAGGCAGAAAATTTTATCAGTTGTGACAAAAGTAAACTTTGACACATAGTGTGTGGAATTGTCTGGGGATGAGGCTAGATGTTACAATTTCAATGAGTTATGACCTGAGAGTCAGCTTGCTATGGTGGCCGAGGCACCAGAGACACTACTCACTGCAGTGGACAGACAGGGGAGGGGAGTTACCCTATAATACTGCAACAGTCACAAGACCTTAAATACATGAGATTGGATATAGAGGATCTAGGACTTGATACATTCCTTTTGGTAACGCTTTGATAGATGCACTCTCACGTCAGTACAATTATAAGTACATAGCTAAATGACACAAAGTGGTTGTGGGTGATCCTCGTTCTTGCAGATTGCTGCTGCTGTTAAATGTCCTGTTTCATAAGCTGTAATCTCTCTGAAAGATCAAAATTAAAGAGAGAAGTCCAGCCAGGTAGCTAGAAATCTCTACTTGGATTTGTAGGCAAACTGTCTTCCATCCTGGTATCATATGCATGCATGCACATGAGCTGTGATACACATGGTGTGGACTCGGCTCCATGAAAGCTAGGAGACTTGGCCCCGGAGGCAAGGACTTGGCCCCATAAGACTAGTCCCCGGAACCAAGTGCATGGGCTCGGTGACGCTCTCGGCCACCACACGACAGTCTACTAGGATGGCCCTAGTAGTCTTGCGTGGCCGGCCAGTCTGGGTCACCCTTTACCAACTGCAGCATGGATGTATTACATCATCCGCACACGGAAGGGTGGCGTTCACACCACAAACTGCGTACTATTATTATTTGGATCTTGCTTAGCTAGAAAAGTCTGTGGCTAGTACCTATGAGAAGAAGGAGACCCTTGCATGGCAAGTGCACTGTCTTACTGCTCTTTCACATTCCTGGGGAATGGAACGAGAGCCCATGTACCCGCTGCGCTGCTACCCTGTACTATACTACTGTAGGAAGTTGAGGGGTCACAGATTGGTGTACTGACACAAGCATATTGCATGCAATTGTTGAAGGAGTCACTAGTATATGACTACCTTGTTTCTCAAAAAATGGCCTGGGAACACTAACCTTGGAATTAACAGCTGGAATACATTTAATAGTCTCGCATAGCCAGACCCCATTTTTTCCTTTTTCCTTTTCTTGAAAGGGTCTGGCTATGTGAGACTACTTGGTACGACGAGGGAAGTCCAGTCATTGGAAGAGAAGTAATAGTTGGCTCTGCATTGGAACTATTAGAAATCAGAAGCATTTTCTGCCAGAGCTAATGAACAGACTCCAGAAGAAGACAAACTCAATCACCTGCTAGCTATCACAAACACAAACACAAACATATCAACCTCCAACTTCTTTCTTGACAAGGTGAGACATCTGTGAATAGTGGCCTTATCAGCATTGACCTCTAGCTCTGGATGACAACGCTCTGGTGCAGCTGCATACACACCACAAGTATACTTAGAAAGCCAAGCGCCTACAATCCACTTACGGAATAAAATGAAAAGCACTGAAGTGCTAACCCTCAGCGCACACAAAAAGTAGCGATTCCGGAAGCCATACATTTCCTGAAAATTTGCCCGGCCAGCGCAGCCTGACGGTTATAGAAGCGCTTGATGTTTAGGTATCACTAGCTAGCTTATAACAAGGCCTACCTGCTGTTGTGGGTTAACCAAGGAATAGGTGAAGCACATAGATGTTATACAGATTTACCGTTTTCCCCATATAAATCTCCATAGAACTAAAAATCAACGGCGCTAACTGTGAACATAGCACACTGGTTCATTTGGTGTTTGAGTAGTTACATTTATCAAGCTGCTGCTGGATATGAGTTAAGCGTTCATGTGTTGATTGATCTCTGAGATAGAGCTAGTTGTATGTGGGGAGATCTAGCTTCTGGAATCACTACAAAAAGTCAATAGTAGCTATTATTATAATTATGTGCTTGCAGATATTGAGCAGATCAAGGATGAGGACTAACTGTATTAAGTATTTTATTTTGAAGCATCTTACATACTGTTGAGCTAGCTAGCAGTGTCTGTACTACAGAGTCCACATTTTTAAATTTCGTTCTCATTTTGAATTATCATCAGTGCCTGCATGTAAAAATATACTGCTTGGAAGTTGGAGAACTGCACAGATATGATTAAGCATAGATATAAGAGGTTTACGGGATTGGAAACGGATCACGTGCTCTCGTTAGCAACTAACAACCGAGGCGCGTTGACAGCTGAATGACATAGCACTTTTGTCAAAGTTGCTGTTCTGACAAGATCCGTGAGGTAAGACTTATGCCAATGATACTATAATACACTAGGGCATATATTTACTGTATGAAATAAATTTCAGCTCAGATTTTCAAGTTTATTCCTACAAATACTACTGTAGTGGTTAATGGGACTGTAATCCCTCTCACGCTTGATGGAATCAATTGCTGTTGCCCATTTTCTGATCAAAAGGCATGTAAACTTTAGCTACATGGAATAGTAATGTTGGTTTTTGTATTAGCTAACATATATTGTCTCTAGCATTTGCAAGTGGTGTTAAAACTGTAATCCCTCTCCCAAGAAATAGATTAACAATATTGAAACTGTAGTAGTTATTTCAGGGAAAGGATAGAACAGTAAATGGAATTAGTGCATTCGTTTTCTATACAATAGTCATCCTATGGAGATGGCAAGCTTACTATATTTCCCCCCTAATATCCATAGGGTCCACAGGACAGCTGACTGAGCCGAATTCTTGAGGTGGATGGTGTCAAAACCCAACAGCCAAAAGCTGGAAGCATACTTGCCAACTTCTGGAAATGGAATATAGGGACAGCCTGTGCGCGCGCGAAATTTTTCTAGACCACGCCCAGTTTTTAATTAAACACGCCCATTTTGATTAAACTTGACCTTTAAACTTGGGACCGGGAAAGACCTTAGTCTCGCGTAGTCAACCCTTACCAACTGCGAGGGAAGAGAGACTATCTCGCGAGACTACCTTGTAGCTCTATCTGTCGGGACAAGTCATTGTTAAAGCACCATGTCGGGCGGGACCGGGACAAGAGCTATAATATCGTGAGTGTCCCGGCCAAATCGGGATGGTTGGCAACTATGTGGAAGTATTGCAATAATGTTGATGAGGGAGAACTGAGCAGAAACTGGCGGATAACTTTGGGGCAAAATTATCCAGCTATAATAATAATGAATTTATGTCTAATTTTAATACCAAAAGTCATTCTGGCCTTTCTTTCAAATCAATCACATAAAATTAATGTATAATGAGCAATGATAGGTACTCATAGTTATAATTACAAGGAAAAAAGTTATGAATAATTAATAACTTCCTTCCTCAGACTCTCCAACTTCAACTCTCTGACTCTTCACTTCTTCAATACCTTCCCCTTAGCTTACTTGTACTATTCTGTGAGCTGTAGGGGCAGAATATCACTTTAACTGCCTTGAAAGGAGTGAATATTGATCTCTTTTCACAACGATTAATATAATTAATGCTGCATGCGCGTGCGCATCTGTCAACGCGCCACGGTTGTGCAGTTCATTGGGCGTTTCCAATCCCGTAAAACCTCTTATATCTATGGATTAAGCATGCAGGTAAAAGTGTAGCAGCTAGCTAATGCATAAAGCCGTCCTACACCTGATAGCTAATGTAGTATGGAGTAGGTAATGGTCGGGAGCACAGAGTGTGCATTATATATGGAGTATAGGCTAGTGGCAGTTAAAATCCTGGCTTTCTGGTGACCAAAAGCTTTATCTAATGATCTACCATAGATATTAGACACGGAACAGGATTGGAAACTTAATACTACCATGCGCGTGCTATCCGTGTTTGCCGGGAAATTTTGGCGCGAGATATGAATGCATAGTTACCACATAATAGTTAAGAATGAGTTCTGCAAAAGATATCAGAGCGAATATTAGTTTAGTAGCTTAATATTAGCTGGACTAGAGTGTTTCCATGTTGTGCTTTTATAAAAATAATAAAATTTAATATGAGACTAGATCTAGCTAGATAGTATAAATCTATGATAGATTCAGTATCTCAAGTTTTGAAAGATGAAGAGTTTAGTCTTCCTCTCCAGCCATCTATAGATGCCCGTTCTTGTGCAGAGAGCTTTATGGAGTGGATAATAAAACATGATAATGCAAATAAATAATAGAAATGTAATAATAATAACTATTTAACCCCTGCAATCTAACAGCTATGAATCAATATAACATATATCATCCGATAGACAAACTATTATACTACTAAAAGATACCAAATGCTTGACTTCTAAATTTATATGAGTCCTGTTCTAGTCCCACAAATTGGTAGGCCTATAAAATCTTTAGCAACATATCCTACACCAAAAACAGTTATTACACTCTTTATTTCAGTCTATTCCAGTAAGAAACTTTACCTTCCAAACTTCTATAGGATAAAATTGCAAGAAAAACACTTGTACTCGTAGCTCTAGTCCCACAAAGTCTGTACCTCTCTTCCTCAGAAAATGTATTGCGACAATAGGGCTAAATTTTCTATGGTTACAACGCGGATAGCATGCGCGAAATGTATTAGCTTAATGGGAGTGACGTCACATGACGTAGGCAGTTTCCAATCCTGTTCCGTGTCTAATATCTATGGATCTACTCAATTTCAAAGCTAGAAAATAGCGTCTAGACACCATGTAAATTGGTTTCAAGATCCAATAGTTGAAGTGACGAGAGGAATGCAGTGGCGGATCTAGTATGGTTCGACCATAGATATACTAGACTACGTACACAGGATTGGAAACAGGTCACGTGCGCCCATAACGACAATACTGACAATCCGTGTAGGCAGTTGTTCGTGCTAAATTGCCCCAAACAAACAGGGGAGGAGAAGTAGTGTGCCAAATTCTGCTAAACTATAGCCAATTGGTAAGTTCAAGAGTGGGCTAGTATACTGCTAAACAAGCATAGTTCTTAAAAAGGCTGGTTTCTCAAGTGTTAGAGGGTATAATTGCGAGTAACAATGGTAGTTCGACTTTGTGGACCTCTGGAGCTTGGATATTAAAAGTATAGTCTCTTTTTTTCCACTAATCTGTTAGGTAGTGATCATTCATATGTACTTTTTAAAGGTGCCTGTAAAAAAATCATGTCAATGCTACTGTTTCTTCAGATTACCCATGGCTGGCTGCCAAGAAAAGCTATAGTAAAGAAGGATACTATAATGTAGCAACTAATACTGTCACTTTACACATATTTCCTTTCATGTTATAATAAGAAAATGATATAACAAATACTGATAGTGCACTGGTGAACATCCAATTCATCGAGCGATTTGTGATATACTTGTTTTGGGGGATCAAGATGAAGAGTAAAGCTGCCCCAGTGTATCCTTTCCTGCCCCTGATACAAGAAGATATCTCATCTCCTCATATAAGAACAACAACATAGTGAAATGGCTTCTTACACCATCAATGGCAAATGGCATGCCATCTCCAGCCCTGCACAAAATTAAAACTACTTGAGTACATATGGTCAACTAGTATCTTTCATTTTATACCAAAAGTAAGGCAGCTAGACTTCGTAAAAGCTACGACTACTCGACGTATTTTCGACGTAGTTCGTTCGAACCCCCCCTTTTTCCCCTCGACGCATGCGCATACGAATTATTCTATTAATACGGTATTAAAAGCTCATCGAGTTCGGTTGTCAGTTCTCAGTTCTTGTTCGTCAGTTACCAGGTCTAGCACGGTTGATTCAGTGATTCTGATCCAAGGTCAGGATGACTCAGAGAAAGCTAGGATCTTTTTTCCTGAAGTCTTCTTCAACTCCCACGTAAGCGGTTTAGTTATCAACCTTTGGTGGGTACCACAGAACCAACAAGATAGCTAGCTGCTACTGCACCTAGTTGCTTTAGCTACTATTGCTACTATAGCAAGCTTGTGCACTATGCCACTCTATTGATTGCACTTTTTACTCTATAGGAAAAGACCCAGAGTGGAGGTTGAAGGTGATCATTCTGCCTCTTCAACATCTCAAGGCCCTTCCCTTGATGCTAATGAATCTTTAGCATCTCTGTCTCCCCCACCATTCTTGCATGATTCTTTGGATGTTTTTGATCCTCCCTCAGCTAGTCCCTTAGCGGATTTGCCCATCATCTATGCATATGAGCACTTCCAGTGAGTCTTGCAGCGTACCTTGCTATGACATTGATTTATTGTTGAAATCAACACCTCAGTCTCATGTACGGTGTTTTTCTTCATCAAGGAAATACTCAATTTTAACTAATCATTTTAAGCCTCCAAGCAACTTTAAATTTTCAAGTAAATTTATGGATGGTTGCCAGATGTGTTGCCAATACACTTACTTAGTAGATAATCCATACAGCAAGGAAGAAGATGGCTTATTTTGTTTACCATGTGTCCTCTTTGCTAGTAAAGAGAAGTTGGACCAGTTGGTTACTGAAAAGTTCAATCATTGGACAAAGAAAACCCCTAAGTTTTCTTATAATTCTAAACAGTACCATAAATTGGCTGTCACTCAGGCTGAAGCTTTAAAATCTTCACATAATAGGCCTGAATTGGCAATAGATAATCAACTTAAAGATATTAGAGAAGATGAGATAGCTAAAAATAGGACTATAATAAAGCATATTGCTTCTGCTATTCATCTCTGTGGCACACAATCTATAGTTCTCCGTGGGCACAGAGATAAGGATGATAGCACTTCTGATTCTGACAATAAAGGGAATTTTTTGGCAATACTTAATTATAGCATAAAGTGTGGGAATACTATGCTTGCTCATCATTTCAAAGATGCTTCCAAGAATGCTGTGTACACTAGTGAAACCATACAAAATCAGATCATTGGTATAATAGGTAATCATATTAGAGATAAAATACTAAGTGAAATAAAAGAAGCAAAATATTACTCCATTTTATGTGATGAAGTGAGTGATGTGTCTAAGTGTGAAGTGTGAAGAGTTCTTAGACTCCATCTTAACTGAAAGGGAAACAGGAGAAGTTTTGGCTTGTAATATTAAAGATACTCTAACTAAATATGGTTTGGACTTCAAAAATTGTAGAGGCCAAGGATGTGACGGGGCCTCTAACATGTCAGCTCGGCATGGTGTGCAGGGAATATTGAGTGAAGAAAATACCAAAGCTGTATACATCCATTGTAATTCATATATTCTCAACTTGTATATAGTGCAGGCATGTTCTTTGCAGTCCATTCGGAATATGAATAGTACTGTTACTGAGTCTTCCTTTTAGTCCCAAAAGGCAAAAATTTCTTGAGCTTATAATAGAGAAGCAAACCAAAGTTCTAAAATAAAAGATTTATGCAGGACTCGCTGGATTTATCGCCACGAAGCATATGAATGTTTATTATTTAAATATTTACATAGTGTTATGTTAGCAATTACTAATAATGATAATATATATGGCAATATGGACTGGGATTCTAAAACAATTGTCACAGCAAATGGTCTATTGAAGGCATTTAGTGGCTTTAATTTTATATATTCATTTATAGTTACCATGAATTGCATGTCAGTAATCAAACCTCTTAGCATTAAACTACAATACAGAACTAATGATATGTTTATTCTAAAATTAAAGATGTAATTAAGGAATTAAAGTCAATACGTGCTAATGACCAATTACTTCATACTTGGTATGAACAAGCTGCATCTCTGGCTAATGATGTTGATGTTGAACCAATGGTTCCTAGAACTGTTTGACGGCAGCTTGGTCGTGAGAATATTGATACTTCAATTGAGGAGTACTATAGAAGAATCATTGTAATACCGTTGCTAGACCATCTAATCCAGCAGATGCAGGAAAGATTTGGAGACCATCAAATATTAGTATCTAAACTGCTGTGCTTGGTACCTTCATTCCTTTGTGATGACTCTACTCTGAACTTGGATGAAATGTTGGAGTTTTATCATGACTCTGCTGTGGTAGGTACTGAAATCTCCAGGTGGAAACTGACCAAAGCAATCTTCCATGTACTTTAAAGGAAACCATACAGCAATGTGATGCTGATTTTTTCCCTAACATATATAGTTTGCTAAGAATAGGATGTATACATTACCTGTTACCTCATGCGAAAATGAGAGGGCAAATAGTACTCCTGAGAGAGTCAAAACATCTCTGCGCAGCACTATGGGTCAGGAGAGGCTATCTGCTTTAACCATGATGAGCGTATGACCGTGATTTAGAAATAGATTATGAGATTATTGATAGATTTAAGCAGGTATATATGTAATCGAAGAATTCCTCTATAAATGTAGTGTTAACGTAAAGCGGGGCAATTCTGAACGGCAGGGTCACTCTGAATGGTTCAATCTGAATGGTTCAATATTTCTGAAACTACTGAGAATTCTGAGCTCAAAGTTGGAAGATAAAATCTACTATGGTAATAGAATAAATTATATCCTCCCTTTGAGCTCAGAAGTCTCAGTAGTTTCAGAACCATTGGGAATTATCCCACCATTCAGAATTGCCCAAATTTACCAATATGTATGTATTGTTGTTGTGCATGGTACTTTTTAATTCCCAAGTATGTATGTATTGTTGTATGCATGATACTTTTTAAACTGACTTTCTCCACTCCATTCACTTAATAACATGTTTCATCATTTCCACCTCATTCAACATGCTCTGATCACAAAATTTCCAGGGCTGGATGTTTCCTTGGTTCTTGCTTGCGGCACTGCATCAGAGCTCCTAGCCAGCTTTTTAGTTGTAGTTTTCTCTCTGACAGGTATGTAGCTAGAGCATTCATGAGCTATGCATGTTACTGTACACTTAGCTACCAGTCATGTTTAATATTTGGTCCTGCCATTGTGGTCCATAGCAATTGGCCTATGACTGCTGTCATCTCAGGTATCTATAGCTGCATCTAGTCCAGACACATTAATTTTTTATCAAGGAGTGATAATGCAGGATTATAGAACCAGGCACTCAAGACTCCAAATAAGAAATGCAATGTACTTGAAGTGATGGAGACTGTCTTCTTACAGCATAGTTCCTATACTGTGGCCAGAGATCATAACTAGCTATAATTGTTGTAGGCAATGATTATAAGATTAGGCACGATAAACCATAAAAATTACATTTTCCAAACCATGGTTATCTCCTACACACCCCCAACATAACTACATGAAATTAATTTTAAATTTTACTGTATTGTCACTAGCTGTAAGTAGCTATGTCACTGTGTATTACCTATACTCATTTCACGAACTTGAATACACCACTGATAATAGCAAGGAGGGATTGGCTATTATAGTTAGGCCATACCATGGGCCCTATACCTACTTCAACTATGATAGTTTAGAGTCAAAGGTTAACCCTGCATGACCTGAACCCTCACCTGTCACCCCACCACATGCTAAAAAAATGGCAAATAATTATAGCTTGGCTGAGTGTGACAGCTAAGTGAGGCAAAAGACCTGCCACTAGGCAGGCAAACAATGGCTAAAAACCCAACTCAGTGTCACCAAGGAGCAAATAATTTGCAATAAAGGAATTAGCTGGCAGCACACATCCTCTAATAGCATACGTTCATCTTAAATATTATGTGATATGCATATATGAACAGTAACCAACCTGACATAAGATTGGATACCTCAAGTCAACCTTAGTTTCATTTGAGACATAATTATCCCTGATACCGGTATGTGCATTTCCCCTCAAAATGGTACTGGGAATAACGCCTACTGTGTGATCAGTGACATGCATTCTCCTGACATGTAGCTAGTCAAGAACATCCATGATAGATATATGTTCCCCTGACATGAAATTTGCAGCAAGGTAGTATTAATGCAGTACTACTGATCTGCGATACACATGTGGTACCTTGCCTGACATGAGGTTCCTCACCTGAGGAATCATTTTAGTTAAGGAATTAGTAGGGGAATCACATATACCTGATCAATGATAATGTGATCCCCTGACATGAAATTTGTAGCAAAGGGGATTCCTGATCAGTGCCAGTATAATATTATTCTTGCTTGACCCAAAATCTCACCTGAGGTTTCTTTTAGTGAAGGGGAAACACATATCCCTCAGTGATATTTGTCCCCTGACATAAAATTTGCAGTGAAGGGATTATATATTCCTGACCAGTATGGTCTGACATATTTATTCCTCACCAGAGGTTACTTTTAGTGAAGGAATAAGCAGGGGAACACATATCCCTATGCATTCCCTGACATGAAGTTTGCAGCGAAGGGATTATACATTCCTGATCAATATTCCTCACCAGAGGTTTCTTTTAGTGAAGGAATAAGCAGGAGAAACACATATCCCTGATCAGTGACATTTGTTCCCCTGACATAAAATTTGCAGCAAAGGGAATACACATTCTGATCAGTAGCTACGTATACCCTTGCCTGAGTGATATATGTAAGGTAAAATCAATTAGCTATATCTCGTGACCTGATGTTTCTTTCTGTGAAGGAATAAGCAGGGGAAACACATAGCTATATGCATTCCCCTGACATGAAATTTGCAGCAAAGGGATTATACATTCCTGATCAGTATACCCTGACATATGTAAGGTAAAAAAATCAATTACTTTTAGTGAAGGAATAAGCAGGGGAAACACACATCCCTGATCAGTGACATTGTCCCCCTGACATAAAATTTGCAGCAAAGGGAATACACATTCTTGATCAGTGTACCCTTGCCTGACATAAGATAAAATCAATTAGCTATACCTTACTTTTTGTGAAGGAATAAGCAGGGGAAACACATATCCCTGATCAGTGATATGCGTTCCCCTGACATGAAATTTGCATGCAAAGGGATTATACATTCCTGATCATTGTACCCTGACATACGTAAGGTAATAGTGAAGGAATAAGCAGGGGAAACACATATCCTTGATCAGTGATATGCGTTCCCATACATTCCTAATCAGTATACCCTGACATATGTAAGGTAAAAAATCAATTATTCCTCACCAGAGGTTTCTTTTAGTGAAGAAGTAAGCAGGGGAAACAGATATCCCTGATCAGTGATATGTGTTCCCCTAATATGAAATTTGCACCAAAGAGAATACACATTCCTGATCAGTGTACCCTTGCCTGACACAAGGTGAAATCAATTATACCTTACCTGAGGTTCTTTTAGTGAAGGAAAGCAGGGGAAACACATATCCCTGATCAGTGATATGTGTTTCCCTGGCATGAAATTTGTAGCAAAGGAAATACACATCCCTGATCAGTGTACCCTTGCCTGACATGCAAGGTAAAACCTCACCAGAGGTTTCTTTTAGTGAAGGAGGAAACACACTGATCAGTGATATGCGTTCCCTGACACAGCAAAGGGATTATACATTCTTGATCAGTATACCCTGACATATGTAAGGTAAAAAATTAATTATACCTCACCAGAGGTTTCTTTTAGTGAAGGAATAAGCAGGGGGAACACATATCCCTGATCAGTGATATTCGTTCCCCTGACATGAAATTTGCAGAGAAGGGAATATACTATACATTCCTGATTAATATACTCCATGTAATGTAAAAAATCAATTATTCCTCACCAGAGGTTACTTTTAGTGAAGAAATAAGTAGGGGAAACAGATATCCCTGATCAGTGACATGAAATTTGCAGCAAAAGGGTAAAATACACATACTTGATCAGTGTACCCTTGCCTGACATAAGGTAAAATTAATTATACTTCACCAGAGGTTTCTTTTAGTGAAGGAATAAGCAGGGGAAACACATATCCCTGATCAGTGATATGCGTTCCCCTGATATGAAATTTGCAGCAAAGGGATTATACATTCCTGATCAATGTACCCTGACATATGTAAGGTAATATTCCTCACCAGAGGTTTCTTTTAATGAAGGAATAAGCAGGGGAAACACATATCCCTGATCAGTGATATGTGTTCCCATACATTCCTGATCAGTATACCCTGACATATGTAAGGTAAAAAATCAATTATTCCTCACCAGAGGTTTCTTTTAGCGAAGAAATAAGCAAGGAAACAGATATCCCTGATCAGTGATATGCATTCCCCTGATGTAAAAGTTGCAGCAAAGGAAATACACATTCCTGATCAGTGTACCCTTGCCTGACATAAGGTAAAATCAATTATTCCTCACCAGAGGTTTATTTAGTAAAGGAATAAGCAGGGGAAACACATACCCCTGATTAGTGACATGCGTTCCCCTGACATGAAATTTGGTAAAATACACATTCTTGATCAATGTACCCTTGTCTGACATAAGGTAAAAATCAATTATAGGTTTCTTTTAGTGAAGGAATAAGCAGGGGAAGCAGATAACCCTGATCAGTGATATGCGTTCCCCTGACCTGATTAATATACCCTGACATACGTAAGGTAATTCCTCACCAGAGATTTCTTTTAGTGAAGGAATAAGCAGGGGAAGCACATATCCCTGATCAGTGATATGCGTTCCCTGACACAGCAAAGGGATTATACATTCCTGATCAGTATACCCTGACATATGTAAGGTAAAAGATGAATTATTCCTCACCAGAGGTTACTTTTAGTGAAGAAATAAACGGGGGGAACACATATCCCTGATTAGTGATATGCATTCCCTTGACACGAAGTTGGCAGCGGAGAGATTATAGTGATATTTCTGATCATCATTTTGCTGAATATAAGATTTATTACTACCCTTGGTTGGGCATAATAATTTCACTTGGCCTATGGCCTCTTGAAATATTGCCACCATGTAATAAGTCATGATAATATTATTCAAAGCATGAATGTGCAATAAATATTAATTATATCTCACTTAAATTTAGTGAAGGAATTAGCAAGGGAAACATATGCATTCCCCTGACATAAAATCTGAAGCAAAGGGATTATACGTGTATACCCTTGCCTAAATCTTACCCGAGGTTTCATGAAGGGGGCCCCGATCAGTGATGTGTTCCCCTGACATACTGATGTATAATCCCTTTGCTCTGATCAGGGATGCTTATTTGTATCAGGACTGTATCTTTGCTGCAAATTTCATGTCAGGGGAACGCATAACGAAATTGATGTTGAAGAAAAAGTATATTATTATAAGGTCTAAATTCTCAATTTTATTTTCTTAAGTGTCCGCAACCATCCCCTATAAGTATTCTTCCCTAGGGCCCTCTCATGCATAAGTAACTATGACTGAGCATGCTCAGTTTCAATCCATATGCAAGGTCGACCGTGCCTACTTATGTGACCACACCCACCACTGAGTAAACCTGAAACAATAACAACAACAACAACAACAACAAATTAAATGTACAAAACATAGTTGCTGTGTGGCCAGCTTTGGACAAGTTTTTTCTTGTTTCTTGATTTGTGCTGTTTGTGCACTATGTAATCCTTGTAGTGGTTTTAGTTTTGTGCATGTCTTTTCTTGTCTTTACACTCGGTGCATGTTTTTTCTTGTCTTGGTGATTTCTATATAAATAGGAGCATTTTAGTTGTAGTGCAGTTTATTGTAAAGTTCTATAGTTAGTGGGACGAAAAAATCTATCTTCTGATTGGGCTTTCATCTATGGATGATAAACAATATGAAGCTCTGTACCTTTATATTAATGATGGAAAATATCCCCTTGGATACAGCAAAAGTGAGAAGTTCGTGCTACGAAGGAGTAGTAAAAATTTCCTTGTTCAAGGAGAGCAGTTATTTTATATCTCCAAGAGACCTGATGGCACTTCCTTTAATTGTTTAGTACTACGTGGTCAAGAAGAAGCTGAAAGGGCTTTTTTAGAATGTCATTTGACTACTGGTGGTCACAGAGGGAGGGATGCTACCACGAGTAAGATAAAGGAAAGATACTATTGGCCTCTCTACTACAAAGAAATTGAAGAAAAGGTTTGTGTTTAAGCATAGGTTCACTTTTTGTTACATGGTAAAGAAAAGTTTTTATAGCTAATAAATGGTAATTCCCTCCCATGATATTTCTTTCTTATAAATATATAGTTCTTTAATGGGTGTGCAGGCATTACCCGTGTGTATTTACAGTTATCCAGTGTGGATTTCTGTTGATTTATCAATGCTATCTACTAACTGATTCTGAGGGACCTTAATTGGTTCTACTTCTGCAGATCAAGAGATGTGACAGGTGCCAAAGGAATGCATCACAGCTCAAAAAAGCTGTAGTTGAGCTTCAACCAGTAGCTGTTGAGCCACAGGTGTGGTATCTGGTTGGAATGGACATAATTGGTCCTTTTCAAAAAAGTGCCAATTTCTCATATATTCTCACGATGACAGACTATTTCAGTAAATATGTTGAAGCAGTGCCGATAGAGGATAAATCAGCAATCTCAGTGGCCAAAGCTATTTACAAGGTGTATTGTAGGCATGGAGCTCCTGTGAGCATTATTTGTGATCAGGGAAAGGAGTTTACAAATCAGGTTTTTTTTTTATATAATAGTTGACTGTTGATTTCCTTGTAAAGTTGAAATATCTTTTTGAAAGCTTATTGAAACACTTCATCAAAGCTTTATGGTCAAAATGCGGATTACCTCACCATATCATCCACAATCAAATGGCTTAGATGAACGAACTAACCAAACACTTAAGAGGTAAATGGTGGCACAGTAAATAGAGAAATCTTAGTCATCATCATCACATAATAATGTAATAATAATAATAATAATAATAATAATAATAATAATAATAATAATAATAATAATAAATATAAATTATTAATGCCTAATTTCATGTGCATTTCGATAGGTCACTATCCAAGCTCATGTATGATCACGATGATGACTGGTGTCACTATCTTGATGTTGCAGTCTTTTCAATTAATACAAGTATCCAGCTCACTACAAAGTATTCTCCATTTAGGATGATGTTTGGGAGAGAGCCACGTTTCCCACTGGAAGCAGAAAAACAGGGAGAGAGGGAATGGTTTGAAAATGTTTTAAATACTTCCGAAGACATTGAAGGAATAATGCAGAGATTTATCAAGAAGCAGCAAGATATCTTTGTGTCGGCTGAGCTGAACATACAAAAATCACAAAAAAAGTAGAAAGAGCAATACCTAAAGCGCAAAGGAATGCTGCAATATGGATTTAAAGGTGACATGGTATTGCGAAGAAATATGAGACAAAAGACAAAAAAAGGAGAAGACAGATGGTAATTTTGAAAAACTAAACATGGTCATGTTAATTTTGTAAATTCAGGTTGGGTCCATATAAGATTTCAAATATGAAGAAGTCAACCTGCCAGCTAGAGACCAAACTGGGAAAAAGGCTGAAGACTCGTGTTAACCTCAGTCAGCTGAAACCTTACAGTCAGCCTACATTGGGTAATAATGATGCCATAGAGCAAATCTTACTACAGTTAATTTCACTAGCTAATAATACAAGGGTGTTAAATAATCAATAGTTGGACCCCATATCAAAAACTAAAGTGTTATGTATGATACAACAGGTCATAGCTTTCTTGTTAAAATTGAAGGCATTCCTTCATGTCCAAAATCTGAAATTCCTCCTCCTCCTCCTCCTCCCCCTGTTGTTGCTGCAGCTACTACTATTGCTACTAAAGAGGAAGTTTATGAACTTCCCCCTCCTGCAAAGAAATTCTGTGCCATCTCTGAAGAAAAACTTACATTAAGCAATTTGGTTAGTGAAGGTTAACTAATAAACTTCCTCTCCCTTCACTCCCAACTCAATCAGAAAAAATACTGTGGAATTACCAACAAAGAGAACAGTTGTTGGTTGATATCATGCATACAGTTATTAATAAATGGAACAAATATTCATCACTTCCTCCATGGTAAGTTCTGCAAATAGCATGATGTAACTAGCTATGAAATATGATACCAAAAGGTATGAGGAGCACCAAACAAAATCTGAAATAATTATTAATTTTCACTTAACAATTTTTCTTCTAGTCCATGCTCAAGAGTAGCCTAGTTGGTTCTGCACAACAGGATGCAGCTGAAGGTTTGCAGTGCTTAATAAACAAATTGACAGAATGTATTAACGTAAGTAGTTTAACACACTGATACTATCTAGATGAAACTATGGAGATCTCAATTTCATTTTATGCAGGAAGATGCACTCCTTACCTTCTCATATTTAAGTCAGTCATATTGCACTTTTTGCCATAATGGAGGAACCAAAAAGGTATACTCATAATGACTGTGATCGACATACATTAGATGTTCTAAGTCATTTCTTGCCCTAGCTACATATGATACATGTTTATTTCTTATCAGTTCAGTGATATTGCAGTGGAAGAACATAATATTTTATATTGCTCTCTCGGTAAATCTCATGAAGATATTGCAGTAAAGGATCTGATTACCACAAATTATGACCTTGAAAGAGTCACCAAAGGACCTAATGACAGGTATTAATATCTATAATTATAACTACTATGGCTGTAATAATATTCTGGATACAGAAGGTGCACGAACTGTTTCAAGCCAGGAGGAATATATGTGACCTCAAAACTAAAAATGCCCCTAAGTACACTTGTAAAAGGACACTAATGTTTGGCAGAAAGAGGTCAGGCCCTCCAAGAAGATCAAACAGGCCAGTCACCATCCAAAGGTGAAACTCTATGCCATTATAGTATTGCCACCCTATTATTCTTCTGCATTCCAGAAAAATGAATTTGAAGCTTGATAATGGTCATGAGATTCAATATGACCTACAAGGTTTTATAGTGATCTCTCTCTCTCTCTCTCTCTCTCTCTCTCTCTCTCTCTCTCTCTCTCTCTCTCTCTGTTTCATTGAAAATAGTAGTTGCATCATGGTACCACAATAAAAAGTGGACATTGTAAGTTTTCACCAAATACGTAAGCTACCTGTAGACTATGATAATCATGATTTTTTTTCATTTCTTAGACACTGCTTACACTCTGACTCAGCAAGATACTTTAATCCACTTCAATGATGTACAAGTTTCAGAAGTAGAAAGTAGTATTATTGAGTCTACTTATATCCAGGTATACACTAGAATCACATTAATTTCATGCATCAATTAGTATTAATTCTATGCAGAGGAATGTAATCATTACCCCTCAAATATCAGGAAGAATTATACCTCTCTATAGCTACCACGATTACTTTCTACAACCTACACAACATACATTCAGGTACATATTTTGAAGACTGATGTCAGTAATTTATAAATGGAATTAAAGGTAACTCATAATGTATATGTAGCAGTTATACTTATCATGATCGCATATCGTTTAATAGGACTTCAGCATTGAGGAGGAAATGAAGGTATAGCTATAAGTATACTTAACTAGCTGGTGATCATAATGATAGCTGAAAATGATTGCAGGAGAACTGAGTGCTTTTGTTATCTTTGTAGATTGTTTCATCTTTCAGTGACTCGCTGTTAGAATCAAGCTTATGGAGATTAAATGATGGTGAATGGCTGGATGATGTGGTAAATAATGTAAATGCATTATCAAATGCATGCATGATGACAAAAGGGCTCATTTGCTCGTAGATTATCAACAAATATTTTTCACTTATTGTTGATGAGAGTGCTTCTGATGCTAAGGTGAGATGACTAGCTGCTGCTCTCATTCTTATATCTATTATAAATAGCTCAAAGTTGCAGCAGCAAATACCTTTTTTGGTACCTCCTTTTTGTTGCATGGTTATATTAAATCAAAGAAGTACTTCCCTGAGGTAAGAGTAGCTGTATTGAATTTGAATTCTGATGTCAGATATTATAATTTCCAGAAAAATTGCTTTGACAACAACATCATTTTAATTCCATGGAATATACACAGTTCTCACTGGATATTAGTGGTAATTAATAAAATTCATTATACAACATTAATCATCAGGTTGTAAAACCAAAGAAAAGAAAAATGATCTACATGGACTCTTCTCTAGAGCTTTCCAATTTCAGTATTGAAAATAGTATTTGGTAAGACTATAAGCATGAAAATTAATGACACAGCTAAAGTGCCATAATTATTATAGGTATTTTTTATGTGAGTTGAGTCAGGAGTCTGGACATATAGGTGAAATGGACCAGACTGAGTGGAAGAGGTGGAATTCTGAAGTAAATGACTTGATTATTATAATTATGATTATTATCAATCTGTTTCACCACAGATGGGATGTATGCCATTACAGACTAATACATCTGACTGTGGAATATTTATATGCATGGTAAGTTGAATGATTGACACAAAATTGTGCAAAACCATATTCCTGCACTTATTTATATGTCCCCCTCCCCCTTCTCCCTATAATCTTCACCCTGCACTGAATAATTATCTTATATATTATCTTACTTACAGGCTGCTCGCTTCATAGTAATAGATAAAGTTCCTTCCTTCGGCCAGGTATGGTCAAAATTTGCTACTAATATTTTTTATTGTTGTAGCTAATAGGCTGACATACCTCACTTAAGGAGGGTGATGAAGAATGAGCTAAGACAGGGGAAATTGATGCCCATCAAATTCAAAGAAAATGGTGGCCAGGATGGTAGATTCTGTATGTAATTAAAATAAGGCAATAAACTATCATAATTGTAAGCAGAGTCCAAAAGAAGTGAATCAGATAATCAAAGTGAATCCAACAAGGAGTCAGGATCAAAAGTTAATGGTAATTTCAGCATAGTCAATAGGCTATGCATGTATCTGTCTTTGCAAAAAAATTTGCTAATCATGATAATCAGTCTGATTTTCAGCTCTTTTTATCATTAGATTTAAGTGATTCAGTATTACCAGCAAACTTTCTATTCCCATCCTTCCAAGAGGACCAAACAAAATTAATTATGATAGTGATGATATTTTCACTTTTGATAAAAAAAGCATAAAAGACAGGTGGCTGGATATAGCAAAAATATATTATTGTGATAAAAAAGGTCCTATTGCTTCAGACAGGTACATATAATAGGTGGTAGTATGCATTAATGTTAGTCACTGTATCTTCAAGAGAGAATTTGTGAGAAGGGTGATCAAAGAAAATGAGGTAGCTATTTGATTTTAATACAAAACTATAATGGTGCTAATTGGCAGGAATTGTGGAGAGGAATCATAGAAGGAAGAGTTTCAAGTTCATACACTACATATCCTACACGTGCACAGAGAAAAAAAATAGCATCTCAATGGCCTATAGAGCTGGTGGACTTGGTACATAATAATTATAGCTAGCTAATAATTATTCTACTATCTCTAATTTTTTTAGGGATTTGAAGTGGAGCATTATCTTAAAGCACTTCAGTGCGATGTGCAGCAGATAAACAATATCACGGGTCTTCATATAGCACAATTCATATTATGGCCAGGCAATGATCCAGCTCATTAAAGAACGATTTGAAATCAAAAGAACTGAAGCGGACAGAATATACAAAAATCAAATTTGTTTAAGCACTTTTAGCTAAAATTTACTATTTCTCACTATAATCTGTATAGCTACGTATACGAGCGAGCAGAGCGAGTGAGTTGACTCTCAGGTTATGAAATTGTAGATAGACTCCAAAATTCCCCATAAGATACGTATGTACATGTCCTGAGTTAGTATATACCACCACCCCAAATCAGTAGCACCTGTCCCTATAGTATTTTAGGTGTGAAGAGGGATAGCTATGTTAATTCCTTCAAAGTCAAGCTTATGGTTTTCACTGATTATTGAACTCATATAGCGATTAAAATGGTTTCTGCACACCTATTATTTCTTTGTTTTGATACGTACAAATGGCACCCCAATATTATACTGTACTGATATGGGAAAAAAATAAAATTGGGTTGCGACTGATGATACTTATTGCTGGACATACATACATAGCTAAATGAAATACAGTTGAGATAATTATTAGCTAAATCACTTATGGAACTTGGTGTTCCCCACTTGGGCTAATTTATTTAGTATTCGGGACATGTCATCATCACCTCCCTCATCATCAAAATATTGAATTTTTGATGAGGCATTTCAGACAAAAATTTGGTAAGATTTTATTCATTGACAATACCAAAGTACGATATTGAATATTGACTAAGTTCCCTCGATCCCTCGATCCCTCATGGAAATCTGAAAATCTTGTGTCTGTGCACGTGTGGCCTTATCAGGGAAGTGAATATGTTCCTCTGCTGGTTCTTTCACTGTAAATATCATGTTGGGTGGCTCATACTTATCATTAGCTGGTTATACTACAGAGGTGGAGGAAGCAAATTTTCATTGGTGAGGGAAAAACCATGCATAGAGATTTTATTGCAAGCCATATAATTTGAAGCCTGAAAACGATTTTTTTTGCAATGCTGATTTCTCATTCGGTGCTCATCCCCACTCTACATTAAAGTCCAACTTCTCTGCTTTATTCATGTAAAAATGTTTATAGAGAAAATGGTTCAATTGTGCCTGTCCCATGGTAACTTATTCCACTGTGGCTATGGCCTATTTTGCTTGCTTTTATTTTTTAGTTAGCTAGCTAGCTAAATCCACTGTCCTTTTTTTCCTTTGCTAAATCTTCAATCATTATGGGCGTGGCAGCGAATTGGTGTGCGTTAATTAGAGATCGCTCTGAAGCGCTGTAGAACTAGAAAGCTGCGACACTGCGACTTAGCTCAGGTTTACAACATTATAAGATTACTTTAGGCTTTAGTAATTTTTCAATATTGGTTCGGCAGCTGCCGGGTCTGCCGGGCCGGTTCCGGCGCCCCTGTACTAGCTAGTTTATCATGTCATGTCCCTTACAATTCAGCTACACGGAACGACTAGCTACGTTGCAAGAGACTATAGCTACAGATAATAGCAAGAGACTACAGATCGTAGCTATAGCTAGCTATTCGCGATGGAAACATTCTACCCGGGGAAACATATGGTGGCCGAGAAGGGTCACTCGCGACCGCTTCGCAAATATTCACTGCCGCTGTTGCAGTGATTTCTGTTTCCCCGGGTTGCGTGTTTCCCCGCACATATAACCCTAGGGAGGAATGTTTCCCAACGGGGGGTCAAAGGTCATCACAAAGTTTCCAGGGCTGGATGTTTCCTTGGTTCTTGCTTGCGGCGCTGCATCAGAGCTCCTAGCCAGCTTTTTAGTTGCAGTTTTCTCTCTGACAGGTATCATGTAACCAGTCATGTTTAATATTTGGTCCTGCGATTGTTGTCCATAGCAATTGGCCTATGACTGCTGTCATCTCAGGTATCTATAGCTGCATCTAGTCCAGACACATTAATTTTTTATCAAGGAGTGATAATGCAGGATTATAGAACCAGGCACTCAAGAGCAATTGGTCTCCAAATAAGAAATGCAACGTACTTGAAGTGATGGAGACTAGAATAACCAGTCTTCTTACAGCACAGTTCCTACTGTGGCCAGAGATCATAACTAGCTATAGTAATTGTTGATTATAAGATTATGCACACTTTTAGTGAAGGAATAAGCAGGGGAAACACATATCCCTGATCAGTGATATGCGTTCCCCTGACATGAAATTTGCAGCAAAGGGATTATACATTCCTGATCAATATACCCTGATATATGTAAGGTAATATTCCTCACTAGAGGTTTCTTTTATTGAAGGAATAAGCAGGGGAAACATATATCCCTGATCAGTGATATTGTTCCCCTTACATAAAATTTGCAGCAAAGGGAATACACATTCCTGATCAGTGTACCCTTGCCTGACATAAGATAAAATCAATTAGCTATAATGACCTGATATTTCTTTTTGTGAAGAAATAAGCAGGGGAAACACATACCCCTGATCAGTGATATGTGTTCCCCTGACATGAAATTTGCAGCAAAGGGATCATACATTCCTGATCAGTATACCCTGATATATTATGTAAGGTAAAAAATCAATTATTCCTAAACCACCTTTTTGGACATGTGATTCAGGGCTCGCTTGCTAGCTGCTACTAAAAAGGAGTCTGGGGCATGGCTACATGCGTTGCCAGTATCGTGTCTTGGACTGAGACTTGATGATGACACCATTAGAATTGCTGTTGGCCTGTTACCTCATCTCTGTAGTCACTGTGGTTCCCCTGTAGATGTCCTTGCCACTGCAGAAAGAGTTAGGGGAGACATTTGAGGCATAGTTCCATCAATGCCTTGATAAAAAGATCTTTATCATCTGCAAAAATCCCATCTAAATTAGAACCAAGTGGAATCAGTAGAAGTGACGGAAAGAGACCTGATGGAGTCACCCTTTGCCCTTGGTATGGGACTTCACTTTTTCTATATTGCACGTCAGCCTGGCTGCTTGAAGCACGAAATGTGGCTAATGAAGCGGAACACAAGAAGAAGGTCAAATATTCAAACTTAGGAGATCAGTACCTCTTTGTCCCGTTGGCAGTGGAGACATCAGGATCCTTTGGTTCAGCTGCCATGTCATTCTTTGGAGAAGGATTAGGGAAAACACTGGGGAGATAAAGTCTTACTTTTATTTAGTGCAGAGATTGTCCATAGAGATACAAAGAGGCAATGCTTCTGCTGTGCTGGGGACTTATTAACTTTAACCATATTATAGTTTTTTTGTTTGTTTGTTTGTTTATTTTTTTGTTTTTTTGTTGGCATTTCATTATTGATTCTCCGTTTCCGGATTCCCATCTCATTTTTGTATCTAGAACTCGTTATTATTATTATTATTATTATTACAGTCATGTTATCGTTTTTGTTTTTGTTTTCCACTAGCTTTCTTCTTGGTATTTGTTTGTTCTAGAAAAAAAACTTCTGATCCTGAAGTTGAATTTACACCTGTTTAAAAAAAAGAAGAAAAAACCTCATCAGAGGTTAGCTACTTTTAGTGAAGAAATAAGCAGGGGAAAGATATCCCCGATCAGTGATATGCGTTCCCCTGATATGAAATTTGCAGCAAAGGGGATACACATTCTGTACCCTTGCCTGACATCAATTATACCTAACCTGAGGTTTCTTTTAGTGAAGAAATAAGCAGGGGAAACACATATCCCTGATCAGTGATATGCGTTCCCCTGATATGAAAGTTGCAGCAAAGGGAATACATATTCCTGATCAGTGTACCCTTGCCTGACACAAGGTAAAATCAATTAGACTCTATACCTTACCTGAGGTTCTTTTAGTGAAGGAATAAGCAGGGGAAACACATATCCCTGATCAGTGATATGTGTTCCCCTGACATGAAATTTCCAGCGAAAGGATTATACATTCCTGATTAATATACCCTGACATACGTAAGGCAATATTCCTCACCAGAGGTTTCTTTTAGTGAAGGAATAAGCGGGGGAAACACATATCCCTGATCAGTGATATGTGGCCATGATACAGCAAAGAGATTATACATTCCTGATCAGTATACCCCGACATATGTAAGGTAAAAAATCAATTACGTATTCCTCACCAAAGGTTTCGTTTAGTGAAGGAATAAGCAGGGGGAACACATATCCCTGATCAGTGATATTTGTTCCCCTGACATGAAATTTGCAGTGAAGGGAATATACTATACATTCCTGATCAGTATACCCTGACATGTAAGGTAAAAAATTATTCCTCACCAGAGGTTACTTTTAGTGAAGAAATAAGCAGGGGAAACAGATATCCCTGATCAGTGATATGCGTTCCCCTGATATGAAATTTGCAGCAAAGGGAATACACATTCCTGATCAGTGTACCCTTGCCTGACATAAGGTAAAATCAATTATACTTCACCTGAGGTTTCTTTTAGTGAAGAAATAAGCAGGGCGGGAAACACATATCCCTGATCAGTGATATGCGTTCCCCTGATATGAAATTTGCAGCAAAGGGAATACACATTCCTGATCAGTGTACCCTTGCCTGACATAAGGTAAAATCAATTATACTTCACCTGAGGTTTCTTTTAGTGAAGAAATAAGCAGGGCGGGAAACACATATCCCTGATCAGTGATATGCGTTCCCCTGATATGAAATTTGCAGCAAAGGGAATACACATTCCTGATCAGTGTACCCTTGCCTGACATAAGGTAAAATCAATTATACTTCACCTGAGGTTTCTTTTAGTGAAGAAATAAGCAGGGGAAACACATATCCCTGATCAGTGATATGCGTTCCCCTGATATGAAATTTGCAGCAAAGGGAATACACATTCCTGATCAGTGTACCCTTGCCTGACATAAGGTAAAATCAATTATACTTCACCTGAGGTTTCTTTTAGTGAAGAAATAAGCAGGGGAAACACATATCCCTGATTAGTGATATGCATTCCCTTGACATGAAGTTGGCAGCAAAGAGATCATAGTTATATTCCTGATCATTATTTTGCTGAATATCAGATTTATTACTTACCCTTGGTTGGGCATAATATTCCACTCAGCCTATGGCCTCTTGAAATATTGCCACCATGTAGTAAGTCATGATAATATTATTCAAAGCATGAATGTGCAATAAATACCTCACTTGAATTTAGTGAAGGAATTAGCAAGGGAAACATATGCATTCCCCTGACATTATTCCTGATCAGTGTATACCCTTGCCTGACATGAGGTAAATCTTACCCGAGGTTTCATGAAGGGAGTGATATGTGTTCCCCTGACATACTGATGTATAATCCCTTTGCTCTGATCAGGGATATATTTTCCTGCTTATTTCTAAGAGATATAAGCTATAATATCAGGGTATCTGTATCTTTGCTGAAAATTTCATGTCAGGGGAACACATATCACTGATCAGGGATATGTGTTTCCCCTGCTTATTCCTTCACTAAAAGAAACCTAAGGTGAAGTGAACGAAATTGATGTTGAAGCAAAAGTATATTATAAGGTCTAATTTTTCTCAATTTTAATTTCTTAAGTGTCCGCAACCATCCCATATAAGCATTCTTCCCTAGGGCCCTCTCATGCATGCATGAGTAACTATGACTGAGCATGCTCAGTTTCAATCCATATGCAAGGTCGACCACGCCTACTTGTGTGACCACACCCACCACTGAGTAAAACAACAGCAACAACAACAACAACAGTTGCTGTGTGGCCAGCTTTGGACAAGTTTTTTCTTGTTTCTTGATTTGTGCTGTTTGTGCACTATGTAATCCTTGTAGTGGTTTTGGTTTTGTGCATGTCTTTTCTTGTCTTTACACTCGGTGCATGTTTTTCTTGTCTTGGTGATTTTTATATAAATAGGAGCATTCTAGTTGTAGTCAGTTTATTGTAAAGTTCTATAGCTAGTGGGACGAAAAAATCTATCTTCTGATTTGGCTTTCATCTATCCTTCAAACATGGATGATAAACAATATGAAGCTCTGTACCTTTATATTAATGATGGAAAATATCCCCTTGGATACAGCAAAAGTGAGAAGTTCGTGCTACGAAGGAGTAGTAAAAATTTCCTTGTTCAAGGAGAGCAGTTATTTTATATCTCCAAGAGACCTGATGGCACTTCCTTTAATCGTTTAGTACTATGTGGTCAAGAAGAAGCTGAAAGGGCTTTTTTAGAATGTCATTTGACTACTGGTGGTCACAGAGGGAGGGATGCTACCACGAGTAAGATAAAGGAAAGATACTATTGGCCTCTCTACTACAAAGAAATTGAAGAAAAGGTTTGTGTTTAAGCATAGGTTCACTTTTTGTTACATGGTAAAGAAAAGTTTTTATAGGTAATAATATGGTAATTTCCTCCCATGATATTTCTTCCTTATAAATATATAGTTCTTTAATGGGTGTGCAGGCATTACCCGTGTGTGTTTACAGTTATCCAGTGTGGATTTCTGTTGATTTATCAATGCTATGTACTAACTGATTCTGAGGGACCTTAATTGGTTCTACTTCTGCAGATCAAGAGATGTGACAGGTGCCAAAGGAATGCATCACAGCTGAAAAAAGCCGTAGTTGAGCTTCAACCAGTAGCTGTTGAGCCACAGGTGTGGTATCTGGTTGGAATGGATATAATTGGTCCTTTTCAAAAAAGTGCCAATTTCTCATATATCCTCACAATGACAGACTATTTCAGTAAATATGTTGAAGCAGTGCCAATAGAAGATAAATCAGCAATCTCAGTGGCCAAAGCTATTTACAAGGTGTATTGTAGACATGGAGCTCCTGTGAGCATTATTTGTGATCAGGGAAAGGAGTTTACAAATCAGGTATTTTTTAAAAATAATAGCTGACTGTTAATTTCCTTGTAAAGTTGAAATTCTTTTTATATTGAAAGCTTATTGAAACACTTCATCAAAGCTTTATGGTCAAAATGCGGATTACCTCACCATACCATCCACAATCAAATGGCTTAGATGAATGAACTAACCAAACACTTAAGAGGTAATGGTGGCACAGTAAATAGAGAAATCTCCTTAGTCGTCATCATCACATTAATGTATAATAATAATAATAATAATAATAATAATAATAATAATAATAATAATAATAATAATAATATCATTATTATTATTATTATTATTATTATTATTATTATTATTATTATTATTATTATTAATGCCTAATTTCATATGCATTTCAATAGGTCACTATCCAAGCTCATGTATGATCACGATGATGACTGGTGTCACTATCTTGATGTTGCAGTCTTTTCAATTAATACAAGTATCCAGCTCACTACAAAGTATTCTCCATTTAGGATGATGTTTGGGAGAGAGCCACGTTTCCCACTGGAAGCAGAAAAACAGGGACAGAGGGAATGCTTTGAAAATATTTTAAATACTTCTGAAGACATTGAAGGAATAATGCAGAGATTTATCAAGAAGCAGCAAAATATCTTTGTGTCGGCTGAGCTGAACATACAAAAATCACAAAAAAAGCAGAAAGAGCAATACCTAAAGCGCAAAGGAATGCTGCAATATGGATTTAAAGAAGGTGACATGGTATTGCGAAGAAATATGAGACAAAAGACAAAAAAAGGACATAAAAATGAAGACAGATGGTAATTTTGAAAGACTAAACACAGTCGTGTATTATTTGTTAATTTTGTAAATTCAGGTTGGGTCCATATAAGATTTCAAATATGAAGAAGTCAACCTGCCAGCTAGAGACCAAACTGGGGAAAAGGCTGAAGACTCGTGTTAACCTCAGTCAGCTGAAACCTTACAGTCAGCCTACATTGGGTAATAATGATGCCATAGAGCATATCTTACTACAGTTAATTTCACTAGCTAATAATACAAGGGTGTTAAATAATTTATAGTTGGACCCATATCAAAAGCTAAAGTGTTATGTATGATACAACAGTTCCATGGGGTCATAGCTTTCTTATTAAAATTGAAGGCATTCCTTCATGTCCAAAATCTGAAATTCCTCCTCCTCTTCCTCCTCCTCCTCCCCCTGCTGTTGCTGCAGCTACTACTATTGCTATTAAAGAAGAAGTTTATGAACTTCCCCCTCCTGCAAAGAAATTCTGTGCCATCTCTGAAGAAAAACTTACGTTAAGCAATGTGGTAAGTGAAGGTTAACTAATAAACTTCCTCCACCTTCACTCCCAACTCAACCAGAAAAAATACTGTGGAATTACCAACAAAGAGAACAGTTGTTGGTTGATATCATGCATACAGTTATTAATAAATGGAACAAATATTCATCACTTCCTCCATGGTACGTTCTGCAAATACCATGATGTAACTAGCTATAAAATATGATACCAAAAGGTATGAGAAGCACCAATGAAGTCCAGGTTGAGTATTGTGATATCTGTAAGTCATTGGACATGCATCAATCAGTGAATATTCTATGCTTAAAGGTACAAAATCTGAAATCGTTATTAATTTTCTACATTATTACTTAAACAATTTTTCTTCTAGTCCATGCTCAAGAGTAGCCTAGTTGGTTCTGCACAACAGGATGCTGCTGAAGGTTTGCAGTGCTTAATAAACAAATTGACAGAATGTATTAACGTAAGTAGTTTAACACACTGATACTATCTAGATTAATAATGAAACTATGGAGCTCTCGATTTCATTTTTATGCAGGAAGATGCACTCCTTACCTTCTCATATTTAAGTCAGTCATATTGCACTTCTTGCCATAATGGAGGAACCAAAAAGGTATACTCATAATGACTGTGACTGTTTCACCTATTCTAAGTCATTTCTTGCCCTAGCTACATATGATACATGTTTATTTCTTATCAGTTCAGTGATGTTGGAGTGGAAGAACATAATATTTTATATTGCTCTCTTGGTAAATCTCGTGAAGATATTGCAGTAAAGGATCTGATTACCACAAATTATGACCTTGAAAGAGTCACCAAAGGACCTAATGACAGGTATTAATATCTATAATTATAACTACTATGGCTGTAATAATATTCTGGATACAGAAGGTGCACGAACTGTTTCAAGCCAGGAGGAATATATGTGACCTCAAAACTTAAAAATGCCCCTAAGTACATTTTTATCACTTGTAAAAGGACACTGTTTGGCAGAAAGAGGTCAGGCCCCCCAAAAAGATCAAACAGGCCAGTCACCATCCAAAAGTGAAACTCTATGCCATTATAGTATTGCCACCCTATTATTCTTCTGCATTCCAGGAAAATGAATGTGAAGCTTGATAATGGTCACGAGATTCAATATGACCTACAAGGTTTTATAGTGAGCTCTCTCTCTCTCTCTCTCTCTCTCTCTCTCTCTCTCTCTCTCTTTCATTATGAAAATAGTTGTTTTTTTTAAGCTGCATCATGGTACCACAACAAAAAGTGGACATTGTAAGTTTTCACCAAATAAGCTACCTATAGACTATGATAGTTTTCATTTCTTAGACACTGCTTACACTCTGACTCAGCAAGATACTTTAATCCACTTCAATGATGTACAAGTTTCAGAAGTAGAAAGTAGTGTTATTGAGTCTACTTATATTCAGGTATACACTAGAATCACATTAATTTCATGAATCAATAATGAGTATTAATTCTATGCAGAGGAATGTTGTAATCATTCTCTACTCTACTCCTCAAATATCAGTAAGAATTACCTCTCTATAGCTACCACGATTTAATACTTTCTACAACCTACACAACATACATTAATATTCAGGTACATATTTTGAAAACTGATGTCAGTAATTTACAAATGGAATTAAAGGTAAATCATAATGTATACGTAGCAGTTATACTTATCATCATTGCGTATCATTTAATAGGACTTCAGCATTGAGGAGGAAATGAAGGTATAGCTAGTGATCATAATGATAGCTAAGTTTCTGAATAATGATAACACATTTCGCAGGAGAACTGAGTGCTTTCGTTATATTTGTAGATTGTTTCATCTTTCAGTGACTTGCTGTTAGAATCAAGCTTATGGAGATTAAATGATAGTGAATGGCTGGATGATGTGGTAAATAATGTGAATGCATTATCAAATGCATGCATGATGATAAACGGGCTCGTTTGCTCGTAGATTATCAACAAATATTTTTCACTTATTGTTGATGAGAGTGCTTCTGATGCTAAGGTGAGATGACTAGCTGCAGCTCTCTACTGCTCTTATTCTTATATCTATTATAAATAGCTCAAAGTTGCAGCAGCAAATACTTTTTTTGGTACCTCTTTTTTGTTGCATGGTTATATAAAATCAAAGAAGTACTTCCCTGAGGTAAGAGTAGCTGTATTGAATTTGAATTCTGATGTCAGATATTATAATTTCCAGAAAAATTGCTTTGACAACAACATTATTTTAATTCCATGGAATATACACAGTTCTCACTGGATATTAGTGGTAAGTAATAAAATTCATTATACAACATTAATCATCATTATTACACAGGTTATAAAACCAAAGGAAAGAAAAATGATCTACATGGACTCTTCTCTAGAGCTTTCCAATTCTAGTATTGAAAATAATATTTGGTAAGACTATAAGCATGAAAATTAATGACACGTGCAGCTAAAGTGCCATAATTATTATAGGTATTTTTTATGTGAGTTGAGTCAGGAGTCTGGACATATCGGTGAAATGGACCAGACTGAGTGGAAGAGGTGGAATTCTGAAGTAAATGACTTGATTATTATAATTATGATTATTATCAATCTGTTTCACCATGCACAGATGGGATGTATGCCATTACAGACTAATACATCTGACTGTGAAGTATTTATATGCATGGTAAGTTGAATGATTGACACAAAATAGTGCAATGTTGTGCAAAACCATATTCCTGCACAGATTCAGGCAACAACCCATGTACTTTGTATTTATACGTCCCCCTCCCCCCTCTCCCTATAATCTTCCCCCTGTACTGAATAATATCTTACTTACAGGCTGCTCGCTTCATAGTAATAGATGAAGTTCCTTCCTTCAGCCAGGTATGGTATGGTCAAAATTTGCTACTAATATTTTTTATTGTTGTAGCTAATAGGCCGACATACCTCACTTAAGGAGGGTGATGAAGAATGAGCTAAGACAGGGGAAATTGATGCCCATCAAATTCAAGGAAAATGGTGTAGATTCTGTATGTAATTAAAATAAGGCAATAAACTATCATAATTATAAGCAGAGTCCAAAAGAAGTGAATCAGATAATCAAAGTGAATCCAACAAGGAGTCAGGATCAAAAGCTAATGGTAATTTCAGCATAGTCAATAGACTACATGTATCTGTCTTTGCAAAAAAATGAACTTAAATTTGCTAATCATGATAATCAGTCTGATTTTCAGCTCTTTTGATCATTAGATTTAAGTGATTCAGTATTGCCAGCAAACTTCCTATTCCCATCCTTCCAAGAAGACCAAACAAATTATGATAGTGATGATATTTTCACTTTTGATAAAAGAAGCATAAAAGACAGGTGCCTGGATATAGCAAAAATGTATTATCGTGATAAAAAAGGTCCTATTGCTTCAGACAGGTATGTATAATAGGGGGAGTAATCTTATGGTAGCATGCAAAGCATTGATATTTTCATTAATATTAGTCACTGTATCTTCAAAAGGGAATTTGTGAGAAGGGTGATCAAAGAAAATGAGGTAGCTATTTGATTTTAAATTTAATACAAAACTATAATGGTGCTAATTGACAGGAATTGTGGAGAGGAATCATAGAAGGAAGAGTTTCAAGTTCATACACTACATATCCTACACGTGCACAGAGAAAAAAAATAGCATCTCAATGGCCTATAGAGCTGGTGGACTTGGTACATAATAATTATAGCTAGCTAATAATTATTCTACTATCTCTAATTTTTTTAGGGATTTGATTATCTTAAAGCACTTCAGTGCGATGTGCAGCAGATAAACAATATCACGGGTCTTCATATAGCACAATTCATACTATGGCCAGAGGTGATAACTATGAAATTGGTGTATAGTATAGTATTAGTTGTATAGGCAATGATCCAGCTCATTAAAGAACGATTTGAAATCAAAAGAACTGAAGCGGACAGAATATACAAAAATCAAATTTGTTTAAGCACCTTTAGCTAAAATTTTGTTTTATGTAATTTCAGTGTTATTTCTCACTATAATCTGTATAGCTACGTATACGAGCGAGCAGAGCGAGTGAGTTGACTCTCAGGTTATGAAATTGTAGATAGACTCCAAAATTCCCCATAAGATACGTATGTACATGTCCTGAGTTAGTATATACCACCACCCCGAATTAGTAGCACCTGTCCTTATAGTATTTAGGTATGAAAAGGGATAGCTATATTAATTCCTTCAAAGTCAAGCTTATTATGCTTTTCACTGATTATTGAACTCATTATAGCGATTAAAATGGTTTCTGCACTAGCTAAATGACACCTATTATTTCTTTGTTTTGATACATACAAATGGCACCCCAATATTATACTGCACTGATATGGGAAAAAAATAAAATTGGGTTGCATAAAGAAAGGACATAGCTAACCCTGACTGATGATACTTATTGCTGGACATACATACATAAACTAAATGAAACACAGTTGAGATAATTATTAGCTATAATATATGATGTAGAGGGAACTTGGTGTTCCCTAATTTCTTTAGTATTCAGGACATGTCGCTTAGGCCGAGCAGAGTTTATCGTCACCTCCCTCATCATCAAAATATTGAATTTTTAGTGAGGCATTTCAGACAAAAATTTGAAAAATTGGTACATTTTATTCATTTGATTATCCAAAGTACAATATTGAATGGTGACCAGGTTCCCTCCCTCATGGAAATCTGAAAGTCTTGTGTTTGTGTGGCCTTATCAGGGAAGTGAATATGTTCCTCTGCTGGTTCTTTCACATGTTGGGTGGCTCATACTTATTATTAGCTGGTTAATTAGCTAGTTTATCATGTCATGTCCCTTACAACACGGAACGACTGACTAGCTACGTTGCAAGAGACTAGCAGATAATACAGATCGTAGCTATAGCTAGCTATTCGCGATGGAAACATTCTACCCGGGGAAACACTTACCACTGCCGGCAATGAATCTTCGCAGTTCAGTGCTCAATGTGCGGGGAAACATTCCTCCCTAGGGTTATATGTGCGGGGAAACACGCAACCCGGGGAAACAGAAATCACTGCAACACCGCCCGCGGTATCCATAATACCGCCAGCGTGCGAAGTGGTCGCGGGCATAGCTATGTCGCGGGTGACCCTTCTCGGCCACGCGCACGCCACCATATATGTACGTGTACGTGTACGCGTGGTTATTTGGGATTTCCCCCAAGCCAGATCTACAATCATAGCATGCATGACTATGGGTTTGCATGGGAAGAATGATGATCGTGCGTGTTAGTACTTGGCTCAAGTATTTACTAGCTCTTGTAGTTTTAGTGCTATTTAATATCTTGGTCTTGCATCATATCAACGAGAATAATATCGCTTGCCCTCCATGTAGAAGTGGTGAGTTGATTCTAATGTATATTCCAAAATAATGCACACCTTGCCTGCACTACTACCGATCGAGCCTGGCCATAGAGCTAGAGACGTATATAAATAATCTGCCACACCTCCTGACCTGTTGTCCAGTGGAATAAATATGGTAACCCTTTAGGTGATCTTTATTTATTAGCTTGTTAGTTCGTGACCTGGTAGTCCCATCTTGTATGATTGAGCAGATCATGTATGCATGCTTTAGACTGAAAGACAGTATTATACTTGGTGTCTATAAGATTTTCCTGTTTTCTGCTAGAGGACTGCAATCATTATCAAAATGTCATTCAGATCCAAAGAGAACTCATAGCAGGACTACGTAGGAATGCATCTAAGACAAAACTTCGAAATACAGTTAAATACTTAGATGAGAATACCTCCATCTTACCCACAATATATGTTATCACTCCAACTTATGCACGATGGACACAAAAGGCTGACTTGACACGCATGTGCTCAACTCTCATGCACGTTCCAAATGTCCATTGGATAATAGTTGAAGACTCCGAAAAGAAAACTGCTCTAGTCACTAAGATGTTGTCTGGAAAATACAGCTGCAAAATAGAATATACAACTCAATTGAACATAAGAACACCAAAAGAAAAAAGACTAGGTCCCAAGGATAAGCGGTGGACTAAGAGTAGAGGAATACTTCAGAGGAACTTGGCACTGCAGTGGTTGAGAGAGAGTGCTGCATCAGGAACGCTGGGAAATATAGATGGGAGGATTGATGGTGTGGTTTATTTTGGTGATGATGATAATACCTATGATCTCCAGCTCTTCAACGAGGTATGTATGTATAAAATCTAATTATGGGAAGTGTACCTATGTTAGAGGGCACAGTGGAATGTTCCCCTAAAATGTGGACTCTCTGATTTGCAACTGAGTCAGCAAAAATTGCTGCACATGTTATCAGATAGCCAACTACGGATTGTGGATGTGTAGTGTTTGAAAGAAGAATACTATGACCTGTGTTCTGGCCCTTAATTGGACTGTTGTTTTTCAAGGGCAAACCATATGCTGCATTTTAATTTTCTAGAGAACAAGCTAAATAAACAACGTGAATATAATTTCCGCTCATGCCCGGGCAGAGCTTTGAACCAGGTGAGAGAAGCTAGTTTCTTGTTCCCCACCCCCCCCCCCCCCCCCCCCCCCAAGTGCTATGAAGCACCTAGGGAGGGAAGAGCAGCAAGGTAGTGTAGTTAGCTTAGTTTACGTATATCTCCAGCATATAAGCTGGAAAGCCAACTTTAGTTTTAGCATCCTATAGCAGCCAGGTTGGTCTAAAGGGAGGAACTGGTGGAGTGACAACTTTTACAATTCCACTACATTGCTAAGTTAGCTTCAAAGTGTTTTTTTCTACTCGCTATGTAGTTGCATGGCCCCTAAAAATTACATTCTCGATTTATTGGGAGTGACCATTTCATTTTCCTTGAACTGTCAGCAGCTCTGTACACCAGTGGACACCAAGCATCACTCAAAATGAGCTGCAACAAGACCCATTGTTTCCCATCTCCTCTCAGGTAGGGGGGTGTTCTCAAGTACCATGTACAAGTTAAATTTGACGGTTTGGCGGTCCATCTTGGAACCGCCAATAATAATGTCCACCAAAAGCTAGCTCTATAAGGCTAGGGTGGGGGGTGGGGCTCGAGTGTATCTCAATCTTGTGGAAGACTACATAATAGCTAGCTAGCTCCATTTCCAGCTGTTTTATGATCATGATGGGTCTTCGAAAGTTCTTGAAGAAGGAGGAAGTGAGCAGGCAGCTGAATGTGGCCAACTACGTATATGTTGCCATCTGATATTACCGCAACAGCGTATGGGTCCTCCGAGTTCCCTTTGACAGCTGAATAACTCCCCCACGTTTTGATTTCAGATAGCCCTCGAACATAGCTAGTCAAGTGAAACTCCATGGCTTGCTCCTCCTGGCTTGCTTGGCGCTCGACTGATGGCATGCGCACACGGTATAAGAATGTGTGCATGAGCACAAGTGCGCCGCCGCCAATAATAATGTCCACCAAAAGCCTTCCATGGTACAGACGCCAAATAAAACTCCCGCCAAAATTAACTCGTATATGATACGTATGTAAAAGACTCTTAGCAGTGATCAGTTAGAGTGAGTATGCTCCAGACTGAGTGCATGTGCTCCATCTCTACTGCATGATCTCATGGTACAAGCTTACAGCTTTATTTGCAAGATGTTTGATTTTTCTCCTTCTTGTCTCAGTCCCTCAAAGAAACAAAAGCTACATATTTCCTCCCAACAAAAACAGAGAGAGAGAGAGAAAGAAATAGTAAAGCAATTATATAAGTGGTTCATTGACCTTGACCTGTTAGTGAGCTTCTATACCAGAAAAACCCTCCTCAACATCAAAGCAAGAATTTTTACACTCCTGTATTCGGCCACCAGCAGACGCTGCCATTCATAACAAACAGCATGAAGTTAGACAAGAACAGTTGCAGTTACAGGAGTAGAGGGAAATGGAGCTCCTGCAGCATTCCACTAGAAGTTTGAATGTTCACTATCCGATCACATAATATTCCACAAATCATTTTAATTTTATTGGAAGGGACCCCATGATCATACACAAGAGTAATACTTCAGCACTCGTTCATGTCTACTGCAGCTGCTTGCCAAGTCTTGAGTGTTGATCTCTTGTGAGAGTCATTTGCAGTTATCCAGCCTATCTAGCTCGGATACCTCGGTGACTTGAAAAATGAACTAGATAGCTACAGAACAAGGTACATGTTGCCATCTAGACCTCAGCTCCAGGTCTTGATACCAAAAGGAGGCAGAGCACTCAATGACGTGTACGTGTGCATGCAAGTGCATAGCATCTAGACCTCAGCAGCTCCAGGTCTCATGGAAGTTATTTTGAGCTTATTTCATGAACTACTTGCAAAAATAAGTATGAGCCCGTCAGCAAAAATCGCAATAAAATTTTCTACCTTCAGTCCTGCACAAAACAGGTGCAACCATGATCCACATTCATTGATGTATGATTTGGTTAAAATACAAAAATTATATACATATTATGCAACTCACTACCACTATCTGGACTAATTTGAGGCTTGGACTATATCAGAGAGTACAATAGTACTCGCTAAGTAGGGATGGCACAGATTGCCCAATTGGACTATTTTCCAGAATACTTCCCTCCTACAGTCAGCAATTCCTAACTTGAAGACAGAATATCTTCAATGTGCTAGGACTCAAGTATGAAGAGCAGAAGACTTTTACAGCCACTTCTAAAATTACCATTTTCATCTGATCATCCATCATCCACGAACTCATTTCAGAAATGGTGCTATAGTTTTTATACCACACTACTCAAAATTGACTGTGCTATAATCCCTTACCTTTACTTGACATGTTCAAAAATATCACGTCATTTTTCCAACCGTCTAGCTTTCAACCTATGATATGGCAGACAAATTGCCCCACCCTGTGCATGTGATTCTTGAACCTTGACCTCACATCTGACAGCTTTCTCTCTTGATGTTGGTCTCTCGATGCTCAGAGCATAAACTCAAGGCCCTGGTCTGGTTATGTATCCAGGGTTCTCCCCAGCGAAACTGATCAGAGCAATGCTTGAATACCACATTAAAAGATTTTGACATTCTTGTGGCTATTAAAATACATTGTTTTTACCACATGAAAGAAAAATGGGTCCCATCAGAGTAGTGTTGCACCTCTCTAACACCCTTTGGGGAGAACCATGGAATCAAGCCTTGATGCAACACTAATCAAGTATATCAGGTAGCTACATGCACAACACCAGTAAAGGCCTTTATACAAAATGACAATATTATTGGTTATGATAAACTGTATAGATACAAGCTCCATAGATACAAATTCCATCAGCATTTGTCCTTCCAGATCATGATGAAACCTACGGTGAACTGCATAGCTACAATAGATGAAATTTAACTTGGACAGGAGGATCACAGCATCCAGTTACCTATAAATAATAGTTACAAAGTAATAACTGTCATTACATCAAAAATGGTAATGAATAAGTAAAGGAAAAAATATTTATTCTAAATAAAAAAGGCAAATAGGGATGGCTAATGTTTACAGTTCAAAAAAGTTTAGCAACAAGAGAGTCAAGTAACTCCTAACCTGTACTCATAATAACAAAACTATCAAAAACCACAAACTATTCCTACTTCACTCCCATAATGTGCCAGGATGAGATATAAATGTAGTGAAATAGGAATAATTAGTCAGAATGGAGAAGGTGAGAAGATATGTATAAAGGAGTTAAAAAAAAAGAGTAGGAATGGCTAATGTGTATGGTTCAAAAAAGTTCAACAATAAAAGAATCAAGTCACCCATACTCATAACGAAACTCAAGAACCACACAAATATTACCCACATGTGGACGTTGCATCTCCTCCACCTTGACCATTTGTCCTGCAAGTTTGCACCTAAAGTAAACATAATGAGGTGGTCACACCTGCTAGAGGATTGGACTTTGCACCTAAAATAAATAGTATACAGTGCTTCCAGTAAACTTGCTTTGATAGCTGTACTATTGGACCTTATTATCTTGAGACTTGATCTGAGCAAGGTAAAACTTTGTAGGGTTAGTAGTCTATCTCATCACCATTATTTCACTGATTAACACCATAGTTGATATAATGCAAGAAAGCAAGAGAAATGAAGGGGAAACCTTGAACTGAAAAGTGCATTTTATGACTTGGCTAACTAATTCCCATACTGGGCATAATATCATACATGTAAGTCATAATAAGACTGTCAATATTTAGGTGCAAGCCAGCATTTCTAAGGGGTTGTCCAATAAGAGTCAAGAATTGAATCCTGGCACTCCAATAATTATATTTTCATGCATGAAAAATATTTCAGCCATCACAGAGCATATGAGCATAGAAGTCAAATTCCACCTATTTCACTAAAAATAAACTAAGTTAGCATTTCCTATTAGACTTTTCACCTAAAGTCATTAATGTGCTGAGTCTTGGTCTAGAATAGAAATTATAAATGTTGCATACATAAAATATTCTAGTTGTTCTGCTCATACTTGATCTCAGATAGCAATATTTAAAATTGACAGAAGACACCTCAATCTAAAAATAGTTTCCTTTTATCAAAGTGCGTCAAATAAAACATATCCTACATAGGTACACCAGGCATTGTTGTGTTTATTACAGTTTAAGTACCCTCAACGAATCGTCTCTACTTCTTCAAAAGTAAAGTACACTAATGTGACCATGCTCTCAGCACTATCACTAACAAACAACTTCCTAATAAAACATGATTGCTACACGGGAGTCTGTAATCACTAGACTGGACTACTGGACTCCAAAATTTAACCATGGAAACCTATAAATCTAACTTGCCTCAGTCCTTGTCTTGCTTTTCAAAGTCTTAAGCATGGCTATCTTTATGCTCATGTACTTTTCTGGATCAGCCCTGTGTGTAATCACCAGTGGTCTAGCTGGGGCTGATCCAGAAAGTTCATCATCAGGTCTGGGGTTGATCCAGAAAGTGCTTGTAATAAGAGTTGCTATACTGTAGTCTAGCTGGTGAGTAAGCAATGGAGCACTTAAAAAAGGGGGGCTGAATATCACTTACTATCATCAGAATCACCCATTGTTATGTCTCTTCTTGACCTAGACTTTTGGCTGCACATACTTTTTTCAAGCTTTAGTAAATGCAACACAACTGGCATTCATCCTTTGGATCAATCCAAATTGCTACCAAGGAAAGAGAGTGAGCGGAACACATGTTCCTATGATTAGTCCTGCTTGTCATATCAAGCTTCTTCATATTCTCTAGATGATAACCTGAACAATACCCTGGGTGATTCATGTCTCATTTCATGATTCAGTATTATTTACTGCTGGATGATGCCTGTTTCATCATCCAGAGTACTAACCAGCATTGATAATAATGGAGGAAAAGTTGGCTGCAAAGGAACTTGAGAAGGAAAAAAAAAAAAAAAAAAAAAAAGAGTGGAAGGAGAGGATGGTCTTCATGATTATCACTGAAGTCCATGCTTCCCTAAATACAGTGTTGAAAACAAATAATGAAAACAAATAATGATATCACCTTACCAGGATTTTTTATATTCATGGCATGCTTTTCACCAGTGGCTCTTGAGAGGTCCTAAACAACCTTTATCCAGGGGTTGAGAGAGATGAGTAGTGTTAGGTGGTAGTATGAATAATTCTTGGCTCCCATGCATAATTGCAGCGAGCAAGCACAGCAAGCGAGCTGACTCTCAGATCATGACTCATTGAAATTGTAAAATATATCTAGGTCTACACTCCAAAATGCCCCAGGTGTATGTATGGTATGGTACGTGTCATCGTATAATCAATCAATCAATCAATCTTAGCAATGTAAAGCCCAAAGGGCATATGCAAAATAAAACAGGGAAAAAGGCAAAAAATGTCAGGTGACTGAGGGAGGCTACTCAGGTGTAACTTTATAACAAGTGATAAGTCGGGTTCTGATGATGACAGAGCAGAGAGGATCCTGTCCACATTCATGAGGGAGGAGTGAGTTGCTATGTAGTGTTCAAAGTATAAACTGCCCTTCAGATCTGACACATCACATCGAGGGCAAGGGCTGGAACCATATGAGGGCCTGGTTAGCTCCCTATACAGGTTCTGTAAGGCAGTGGTGCCGGCTGTGCCTCTATCCAGGGCTGCGTCCCAGAGTTTTATCCAGCTAGACTCCATTGTAACCGCAGCTGCTATTCTGATACTTGTGTGCTCTCGACAGGATGAGAGTAGCAGTTCCATGTCTCTGTTAGTCACTTCACTCTTCAGCTCTGCTGTAGAACATATCATTCCTAGGGTCTTCTTCACCAAACCATCCAAACCCAAACGAGATTCAAGGAACCAGGACCCCTCTACGATCTGAAGTGGAATTTCACTGGGTGTGTCTCCCATGAGATGAGTGAGAAATAGGTGTCCGAAGGACTCTTCATTTGTTGGATGAATAGGAGTTTCCGCTGTAGAACACATGCTGTCATTGAGGGCCACTCCAGAGCAAGTCTAGTAGCCCTGCCAGAGTGATATTGGGGCAGTTTCAAGATTCGACAGCCTATCTCAGCTTGGAAAGATTCAAGCTTTTCCAGTAGAGATTCAGTCAAGTACCAGTTTTCACTCCCAAATAGCAGGACTGAGACGACACAAGTTTCGAAGATGGCTCTACCAGAGAGAGGGTTTAGCTTTCCCTGGAAACCACCCATTGCTCCAAATGCAAAGAAGCTACTCCTTACGAGTCCAATTGCGGAGTCAATTGACTCGTTTGCTGACATGTCCCAGGACCACCAATATCCTAGGAACCAACTGGAGAGAGGGGCTGTTCTTTGATTGTGCAAATTGGCTCAGCGGGAGCACTCTGGGATGAGACAACCACTACTTCACATTTAGATGCATTCAGGGATAGAGCATTTGTAGCTACTAACTCCTCCACTCTTTGGGAGTCCAGGGTATCCCTGCTAGTACATAGTGTCCTAATATCGTCTGCATGAGCAAAGCCCCCTGCATATAACCCAGCCACACATGGACCCAGCTGGTTCTTCTCCAGATGTTGTAGGAGGGGGTCCAGTATGAGCAGGAACAGGGTGGGGGAGAGGACCGAGCCCTGAAGGAGGCCATGCTCCATGGTATGAGGTTCAGAGGTCTTCCCATTGAGTAGGACACAACTCTTTGGGGCCGTGTACCAGGATCTCAGCAATCTCCATGTCTTCCCATGATACCACACTCATATGCACATTTCAGCATAACAGGGTATTGCACTGAGTCGTAAGTCTTCTTGCAGATCGAAGAAGGTTGAGGGGCATTCCCATCTCAATCTTGCATGGTTCATCCTGAAACTCATTTTGTCTTGCAGCAAGAATGTATTGTGTCTGCAGTAGAAGCATTGTTGTGAGCTTGTGATAAGCTTGCAGTTGTCTGCAAAACCAACTCTATGAGAAAAAAAGACTCCCAGTGCATTCAATCCCTTTTTAGAACACGCTACCTGAACAATTGCCATCACCTCTTTTCTGGAGCGAGGATAACCAACCTTTGCGAAGTTCAACAAAAATATATACAGTTCATCTACTTTTTTATTGAAGTAGCAGGGTCTTCCACTAACTGCACCTGGCAGAACTCGTCCACTGATTCTTTCACCCAAAGTGGACTTTGAAATCCATAATCTTCAGCTGCTATTCGAATGTTATAACCTTTGGTTATCACTGCTTCTGCTGTACTTCTACCTGATCATTCGACCAGTTCTTATAATGATCAGGCCGACAAGGAACTTTTGATGTAGGGCAAAATGATATGTCTGGCATTATTTAAACACCCGACTTGCTGCATCTGTAACAAAACTGGTTGCTACTGAATGAGCAAACTTCTTATTCCAGCATTTTAATAAAAAAACCTTTATATTAAGAGACTCAGTCATCTCCTGTTTATTGTCTAAACTTTCCATATTATATGCATGGAAAGTTAGATGATAAACTGTTATGACCTAGAGCTGCTAACTAGGAGCTGCTAACATACTATTCCTTCCAAGTGAAAATAGCACCGAGGCAAAATTCACTGGCACTTCTCCCAAATTCCTAGATCCTATCAGCTTTTTCAGAAATTCCATTATGTTGGTGTTCAGAGAGGCATGGCTAGCACATGTCATTGGGAGACACACCCTTTTTGGCAGGAAAACCCAGAGGGGATCTAGAAGTGCATGTGCCTTATTCTGTAGATAGCTAGCTAGTACATTTTAAGCTCCTGGCTTAACCCTCGAGGTATCTGATCATTGGATAACTACACGTTCTAAAAGAGACCAGTGCTCAAGACTTGGCAAGCAGCTGGAGTAGACATGAATGAGTGCTAGAGTGTGAATTAAAACTATATCAGGTCAGGTGTGTGATCTGGGGTCCCTTCCAATTTTTATGTAATCGATTCAAAATTAATATCTCGTAGCAAAATGGAATGCTGCAGGTAGAGGGGAAATGGAGCTCCTAACTGCTTCATGCTCTGGGTTATGAATGACAGGACTGGTCACTTACTCTACAAGCATATGTTAATTTTGAGAGTGTTTTGATAATTAGTAGTAGACCATTTAACCCCTAGATGCACAGGGCGATGACAAAGAATGACAATCAATAGATCACAAGTTAGCTAGCTGACAATAATTTACCGGCTAACTAGCTATACTTTCTTCTCTTGATTCTCTAGCTTCCCTTTATCATGAAAAAGAAGGATTTCAGAAAGGTAGGCTGAACCACATCAAGACTGGATCATTCATGCTAAAACATTTCTCGATATCTCCAAGGCAAACAGCATAAAACAATAGCCATCTCTAGCTAGCTCTACGTTGATAAACCGCAGCCATTCTATTACCTAGCCCAGGATCCAGAATTCCAAGAAAATGTGTGTGCGAGCAGTGTATACCAGGCCCTATTCCCCCCCCCCCCCCAACAAAAAAAAAAATTGGCCAGAAGTGTCTGGATGACTGAGGTTCCACTATATTAAATTTCTACTTGGTAGGATGAAATATATTGAATAATGAAGGTGGTTCATGATGGTTAATGATAGATAATAGCTAAGATGATAGAGTTTCTTCCCTAACCAAGGGTTTTGGTCCCATTAATTTCCTGACCTGTGGCTTGCTATGGAAGGGTCCCCCATGGGAGCCCAGACATGATCCTGCTATCAGTAGTTGAAGCATACATGCAGATGTCCTTGCTACTCTTGGTCCCTATGGCCCAGGCCCCTTATATTTCTACATCTGTCTGTCCTGAATGCTTCATTTTTTCTTTAGTATCCTAGTGTATATGTTTTTATTGAAATTCATAGTCACACTGTTATTTTTGTTTACTGCAAATTTTAATAGGGTGAATCAGAATTGGTGCTTCATGGGTCATGTTATATGTACATTTCTTTAGATGCGGTACACCAAAAAAGTGTCTATGTGGCCTGTAGGCATCTGTGGGGGGCTTAAATATGAAGGTCCTATCTGTAAAAATGGCACTGTAATAGACTGGTATGCAGCTTGGGGCAAGAAGAGAGCTTTTCAGATTGATATGGCAGGTGAGAACAAGTCTGTGATAGCTACCTACACTCTTATTTATGTCCATATTTTGTCTTTACAACTTATAAAAGCAAGCCAGGATACAAGAAGAAAAGTATCCCTAGTCACCCCATTTGGTTTGCTTTATTGCTTCACATATCTGCAAGACTTAGATAAAGGGGATGGAAATTCTTGTGGAACTAAGCATGCGTCTTCATACTAGTTTAGGGGATTCCACTACTGTTTGACATAGCATGTGTCTTCATGGGAATTCCACTACTGTTTGAGATTATTAATTTGTGTGGTCAAGTTTCAAGGTGGTCACCATAAAAATAATACAGACAGTGAGATGGCACTGTTAAACAGCAAGTTTACCATGTTTAAATGCCTTAGAAGAAGTGTAGTGAAACAGTTCTGGATTATGTAACCAACCCATGCCATAACCTTTGTGTTACTATTACAGGTTTTGCAATTAACTTATCATACTTGCTGTCCAAACCAAAAGCTCACATTGATCCTACTGCTCAGCGTGGCCATATTGAAGGCACCTTGTTGAAATATTTAGTGAAATCCTTGGAGGAACTGGAAGCCAAAGCTGATGACTGCAAAAAGGTAAGGGAGTCCATACCTCCTTATTTTCCGAAAGGAACATGTCCCAGTTATTCAATAAGCAGTACCTATGATGGTACAGTACAGTACGCTTATACAGGTCTTGAACTACAGTCTTGGGTGCTAGGCTAGGGCACTAGGCTTATCTACGTAAGTGGATTGTAGGCTCTAGGCTTTATCTAAGCCCTTTGTGTTAAACATTACAGCTCTTTCTATGTATGCAGCACTAACAAAATGGTGTATATCAGAGTGCTACCATCACATGCAAGCTATGTACATACACCTAAGGTATTTTGAAGTATAGATCCAATTTAAATGAGTCATGACCTCTGAGCTTGCTCACTCACCTAGGGCATTTTGGAGTGTAGACCTAGACATATTTATCTACAATTTCAATGAGTCATGACCTGAGAGTCAACTTGCTCACTCCACTCGCTCGCTGCAATTAAAATAATGAGTAATCTCTTATACAAGCACTCTAGAGTTTTTCCCATCTCAGTACTGTATGTCATTTCTAGTTCTCAGCTATAGATAGCTCAGTGAGGCCAGTAGGACACCATTTTCTTTTCTTTACGTAGCATAGGTACATCCTAGATCCTATGCTGACAAAGTTTAGAGCTTAGACTAAAATAGCTAGAAAGCGGTAGCAGAGTTGTGTGGAGAACCACTAAAGTACATTTAGGCTTCCAGCTTATATACTTGGAAATACACTACCTTCAGTACCTTGTTGGTCTTCTCTAGGCTTTGGTTGGCGCTACTCTAATTTGAAACTCCGCCCCTCATGTAGACATGGGCATGACCTATTCAGCTTGCCAGCTTTAATGAAAAAGCTCTAGATAACTCCGTACCAAGTAGAAAAATGATGTTGGCATTTTAGAACCTGGGGTGGGATTCAATCTAGAGTCAGAGAGAAGCTAGTATCTTGCTCCCAAAACTTGTAGGTTTAGGACTGGGTACTGCCTGCTGATTCAAATGTTATCTCTTATTCTCCCCAATTAGGGGAGAATAATTCTACATCCACTATATATACCCAGACCCATCACGGTAGGACTCCTGCCGATTCACTAAAGGGGAGGGTGGGTGCCCACCTTGTTTCCGTACTGCTTATAGTCATGTACTCAAGCCTACAGCACTCTTTCATCTAGAAGAAATGTTTTCCTCTCACTTGTTTGCACACTTTTTTCAAGCCTAAGGATGTCAAGAAATAGAAATGTGTACATACAATACATACGCACATGTGCTTACCTGGTGTGAACAATCCTTTACCAAATACCACGCCCACCGCAACTCAGCAAGACAGTTTTTTTCTTGTGATATACAGTGTATAAACTAACTGTGTCTACGAAGCATTCTAGTGTTGTCTACGAAACGTCTACATACTGTCTACGATGGCATCACTAAACTATCCTGAACAATGGATGAGAAAGAGAAGATACGTAGCTTATTTTCTTTTATGAAGTAGTGAGTACTGAGATGGGAAAATGAAACTCTAGAGTGCAGAAACATTACAGTTCTACTTGATATGTTATTTCAAGGGCAATGGCATACCAAGTAGAATAATGACATGAACAGTCATGCCCATCCAAGGGGGTTTGAACTAGAGTCAGAGATGTTGGCTATTGACCCCATCTCCTTTCATCCCTACCCCTGTTTGCTTTATTAATTATTTTAAAGTGGGACCACATACCAAGTAGAAAAAATTGCTGCGTAAGGGGTGGGGTTTCCAACTAGAGTCAGGGTGAAGCTATGAAATGCCAACTAAAGCATAGGGAAGAGCAACAAGGTACCAAAGGTAGCATAGATAGCTTAGTTCATTTATATTTCCAAGCATATAAGCTGGAGAGCCTACCTTAGTTTTAAGGGTTGCTGATATTAAGAAATTACGTAGTTATGTGATGTATATAGTGTAGGGGGGAAAAATGGTTTTCCATTCCACTGGCCTCACTAAACTATCAGTGATTGCTGGGCAATGGCTGAGAAAGAGGAGATGGCATGTAATATTTGGCTCTTTTATGACACTAGTAAGGACTGAGATGAGAAGAATGAAGCTGTCAAGGCAATAATTATTTTGATCATAAAAAAATATTATTTTGCTAGTAAGTAAACAGGTGAAAGGTCAGGAAGTACAACTCTACTCTCTCACTAGTGTCCCAAGTCACAGATTCTTCTTGAAGCTGAAAGGCCATAACCTGATAAAATAGGAAACATCCATAATACAAGCAGCTGATTATGACCTAGCTGATGATAGATACTCACCTGAACCACATGCCTGTACTGACTGCTTAGCAGAGTCTCATCTCTGTCTGCAATCAAGGCTTGCTGCTACAGGAGAAATCTAAAAAAACTCTGCTTGCACGTATTCTTAGACTGTATGGTAAAGATCGTTAACATGGAGACGGTAGTACTATTACCGATGATAGTTAAAGCCAACTAGATACTCATCTTAACCACATAATGCCTGTACACACTGTGAGTCTCGTCTCTGTCTGCAATGAAGGCTTGCCGCTACAGGAGAAAGCTAAAGAACTCTGCTTGCATGTGTTCTTAGATTGTATGGTAAAGAACGTCAACATGGAGATGGTAGTACAATTTCTGACCTGATGTGCAGTCCAAAACAAAGTACAGTTAGGCGCTCAAAGTTAATAGCATGGAGAAGGACGAAGGTACTTTAGAGATCCATGATGGCAGTGAAGCTCTGTAGTATGCAGGGAAGAAATGCACTTTGATTATTTACTTAGATTACATTACATTATGTTGTTATTTTTTTTGTAATTTTAAAATTTTTTTCCTACTACTTGGTATGTAATGTTCAAGCATAACCAACATACCAATTAAGTAGAGCAGCATGCAGTGCATGTTATTTGTGCTTATTATACCTATTTACATATTCATTGCATTAATAAGTTATAATGGTAGTGTGTGAATGTATCTTTGGTCTTGTGGTGCTAGTGGAGGGGGCAGTGGTGGAGGTGCAGTAGGAATGATGTGTTGCAGTAGTAGGGGGAAGACAAGTGGTGTGGGATGATTCGACCCTGCACAAAATTTTTATTTAATATGATAAGGCTCAGATGGATGGGCTGCAAGAAGAGCTAGTTTATCACAGTAACGATTTAGATCCCAGTGCCCTCCATAACAGCCTAATAGTGGAGTAACCTTCACTGGCACCAGTGCCCTTGGGCTACTGGCACCACAGTGCCCCTCCAGAACGGCCTACAGAGTAACCATCACTGGCACCAGTGCCCTTGGACCTATCTCCAGAACTGCCTGCTGGTACCAGTACCCCTCCAGAATGGCCTACAGAGTAACCATCACTGGCACCAGTACCCCTACCTCCACATTGTATTATTTACTTATACAGATTTCTTGAGGTACATTTTTTGCAAACCTCTGTGATGGCCACAAGATTTGCACGTATACACTAGTTGCAGAGTCTCATTAAGGCTTGCCGCTACAGGTGAGAAAGCTAAAGAACTCTGCTTGCATGTGTTCTTAGATTGTATGAGAGTCTCGGTAGTACAATTCTGACCTGATGCACAGTCCAAAATGAAGTAGAGTTGGGCGCTCTAAGTTAATAGCATAGAGGACGAAGGTACTTTAGAGATCCATGATGGCAGCAAAGCTGTGTGGTACACAGGATGCGCTTTAATTATTTATTTAGATTACATTACTTACATTTTTTTCCTACAATTTTCTTTATTGGTTGGACGTGATAGGTAAAGGTTGTCAACATTGAATACTGTTATATAACAAAATAAAATGGCATCCCACCAGCCATCTGTGTAGTGCTCAAAGTAGCAGCCTGACACAGGACATCTTCCGGCCATTTTCCCCAGATGGCTGGTCAATTCATGCCTTTGTCTGGTCAAATTTGTATTAGTAGCTATGGGATTAGTGTTATCATCAGGCACTATGCCCGGACAATATTGGTTATTTTGAATACTGTCTGTGTATTCTATGCAATGGATAGGAAATAGGACATGTTTAATTCTGAAAAAAATTAATGAAGCTCTAAAGTACCTACAAAGGCAGAATTACTTGTGTGTGTGTAATATTAGGGCTGTGTTGTTGCTTTGTCCATACAGGTTTATGTTTGGCACACAAGAACTGAAAAGCCAGATATGAAATATGAAGATGCACTCGTAAAAAGAAAAAAGGCATCAAACCCTCTCATAGAAGTATAGTATGTGGTACATTATGTGGCTCCATGCTCTCTATTTTTATAATTATCATGGCAATAATTATTTTTGAACTATGTGAATCATAATCATGGTAAAATGATTTCTTTCAGTATAATGGGAATTGACAATGTTGTGTATCCATGCTCTCTAGAAGGAACAAAAGGAATAACTGCTAGCCACACAAAAATAACATTTATAGCTAGTGTTTATATAATGTAAATGAAACAAAGGCAGCTAACTGCTAGCCACACAAAAGATTACATTTATAGTATGTAGTGTTTGAAAATCAATGCTGCTAAATTTTGTGCGCAGTTGAAATCATTGATCCTGGAATAGCCATTGAAAAGGGATATCCTGCATATGAAAATGGCCCCCTTACGAGTCATTTATAGTCTTGTTATACTGCAGGATCCCTGTTGCTAAGAAACTATGGTTAACACCCACCACTTGCGTTCAACCCACAAATGACCACTTGAACAAAAATTTTTTGTTTAATATCACAAAGTTATCTTCGGTACTCAAAGGCAATGTGACAATTGAACGTAATATTCATATTTTGATCTGACAAAATTAATATTTTGACCATGTACAAAATTTACAATGGTAAGTTTAACATGATAATTGTAAACACCAGTGATTCATCTCTGAGATTAATTCTGTGTCTTGAAAGTTTGTGATCCCGTTTATTGTATAGTTGCATATTCGATTCAACAAAAAGTTTAGCTGCAGCTGTTGTGACCAGCCAATAATAAAAGCTCCACTGAGTTGCTAGCCAAATGCTACTTCTTAACTATTTCCACTGAAGATTCCATTGATGTAAATCGGTTGAATTTTATTGTGTCTTAGAGCATCGGATAAGGCTTTTATACCATCTTGTAAAATGCCATTATGATTAATATTAAGGACATGGAGATTACAACAGTGTCTGAGAGAATCAGCAAGAGATTTAGCACCATTATTACCAATGCAGTTCCATCGAAGGCTAAGTTTATGCAAGTAAGGGCAACTTTTCAGTCCATTTCCAAGTGCCTTAGCACCCCATGCCCCAATCTTATTGGAGTCAATGTAAAGACTGTGAATCTTATCACAGCTTTTTATAGCATCACCAATTGCCTTTGCATCCTCATCATTTAAATTATTTTGATTAACATGGAGTGAATTTAGATTAATGCACAACTTAAGAGCACCTGTAATGAAATTGATGATCTCATCCCTACAGTAGAGAGTACCAGTAATATCGAGTGTATGCAGGTTAGTGCAATATTTAAGACTGTCAGCAAGAGACCTCACGCCATAACTGCCAATGTAATTACTTCCAAGTTTGAGTGTGCATAATCGATGGTCGTCCTCCAGGTAAGCAGCAAGAGCCACTGCACCACTGTTGTTGATGTTATTATGATCAATATAGAGTGCCTGAAAGTTTTTGCACCATGTCAAAGAACCAATGAGTGAGTTCAGACCTCCATCACCAATGAAATTACCATTGAGATTAAGTGTGTGCAAGTTACTGCATTTTTTGAAGCACGATGAAAGAGCTTTCATGCCAGTAATTCCAATGACATTTGAATCAAGAATTAATGTATGCAGATTATCACAATACTGGAGACCATTAGCTAGAAAATCTGCTCCAATATCACCAATACTATTTCTCCCAGATTTAGTGTGTGTATTTCATTGATTCTGTTACCCAGACATTTTCCAAGAGCCTATGCACCACTGATACCTATATTGTTGTCATCAATGCAGAGTGTGTGTAGCTGGCTACACTGCACCAGAGCATCAGTAATAGACATCAAACCATCATTGCCAATGCTGTTCTTCCCAAGCTGAAGTGCATGTAAATTACTGCACTTAATTAATGTTCCATCAGAAATAGTCATAATTAAGAGACAGTCATTTCAAAAGCCAGCTTACAAATTCTCTTGTAGGACTCCCATTCTGATGAGGGTAAGGACTTGATTGACTCTATGTTTACTTCTTTTGATAACGATACAATGTACGGAGGATAGTGTGTCTGGTAAACTCTCCATACATTGCCGTACCAAACTGGTCAAACAGAAAACAGACCATAGATGCATGGATGGGTAAATAGCTCACATTAGGGTGTTCATTTAGTTAATTTTCAAGCTCAAGATAGTTACTATGTGAGAATTTATAATTTTTTATGTAAAGGATATATTTTCCCTAAAGAATTTCAATCCTTCTAGTTGCTGATGACCTAAACATGGCTACAGCGGAAGGACGGGAAGCAACTATGATAACTGCTCTAGGGAGCTCTATTTTTTCAATCAGTCTAAAGATATACACATCATCTTTTTGTGGTAAATATTCATCCAAACCATTATGCTTATTAATAATATCACCTATGTCAATCTTGTCACCATAGTAACACTCTAAAATATTATTTAGCTTAATTCTAGGATCATTCTGAAACCTTCTGGATAAGGAACAACAGCTTGATATTGCTACATATCTTCAAATCATCATCTGCCCAATATATGAAATTCTTTCTTTGCTCTTAAAAAACTCATTGACATCTCCTTGGATGGTACAATATCCATCAGGTTGCTTAATAATAGCTAAGTAGATACACAAAATAGATTCATCACCTTTGCCTGCTGCTTTTGCTTTTGCATATTGTATTTGCCCTCTCATGGTTACATTGTTCTATTATTTCCCCATTTCCATACCACTGGTATGAAATCCTCAAAACTAGCATGAATTTCACTTCAAAAAGAACAGTTACCCTACAGCAATAATGCAAGACTGGCTATAAATTTCAGGAAGAATACCCAATTTCTCAAGATCTTGCCGAATAGTATTAGCTTTTGCACAAGGTTAACAATACCACTGCAAAGTGGACTTTTACAAGTAGGTTTGATGTGTTCATCTCCTATTACCCATATACGAAACATTTCATACAAATACCACATACTTTCACTCCGTTTCTCATACTCCATTTTACATACCTCACTATAAGGATATGGCAATTTCTTTCCATTCGTATGCAAATAAAGTGAGCAATTCGTGCTCTTTGAAATAAAAAATCCGCTCAATACCAGCTTCCAGACTATTATCTGATGACTTCAACCTGAATCCTTCTTTGACCTTTTATGCCATGCCCCACCTCCAGAATCTTTTTTTGTATGTTGTTCTTTAATTTGAGAACACACATTACGAGTTCTTTTTAACTTTGATAAAATGTCTATCAAGTATCTATAATATCTGCTATCACACTCTATAGTTTTATACACATATAGCAATAAGTACCTGCACATCAATGCACATGGCACATTGGGATCTATAGAGTCCAGGTTGACTTTGACATCCTGAGGTACAAGACCACGATCACTTTGCCTTCCTTGCCAATGCCTGAATAGCATCAATGTCTTGAAGGCACTCAAGTTGATGTACAGAATGTTAGACAGATCCCACCTTACTTACTGTTTACCTCCATGGCATACCAGTTTCTTCTCCATGCCTCAATCTAGCCAGTAGCTAACTAACTACATCCCCTTTTAATTGGATCATACTTAACTTGAGATGGTCAAGCAGCTCTTTATCTACCATAAGATATTGAGAAGTTAGAAAAGACGAGACACTAAATACATATACTTCTGACTATAAGTGTGACCATGTTTTGTGTAGTCACCTTATTCAGGTTTTTAAACAATTGTGAGGTTCCACTGCACGACAAAATGGCAATGACTATTTCTGCTTTGCTTCTCAGCAAGATCTGAAATTGACTACCAATCCTTGGATGATCCTGCTGAAGTTTCGGACCCAGCTTATGGTAGTTGGTGAACCAGGAGGTAGGGACTAACATATAATATGTTTTTAACTGGCTTTACTATGTATGCACGTCCTGCCTTGGAGAATGCAATGATGAGATATATGTACCTTACCACAATAAGTAACTAATTGTTCCTCAGTATTTATTAAATAAAACTGGTGACTGTGACTTGATCTATGCCATAGTAAATGAGGACACTAGCTTTCTAGCTTCCACAACTTCCCCAAAAGTGCATTACAGAATGCAGACTTGGAATTCATCCCAACCACCAATAACTTTCTGACAATTATGCAATATTTTTCTTTTTCATTATAACGATGACATTGAAATGACTGCTAGCTATACTTCAACCTTGGAGTCAGATGGGTGTTTTCTCTCATATGGAATGGGTGGTTTCAAAGTCTTAACATGCCAAACAAATACCTATAAATCAATCAGAAAGATTATGTCATCCTTCAATTGTCAGGAAAATTAGTTACATAGATGGAAATTAATGATAAATATTACCATGCACAAAACTACAGTGGAACCTCTCAATATGACACTTTTTAGGACAGAAAGTGTCCTGAATAGAAAAATATCCCAATTAGAAAAGATGTCCATAGTAAAACCTCCAAAGAACAATCATGATTGGAGACCGGCACTTTGGTCTTTGTTGAGAGGTTAGCCTCTTTTCAGAGGTTTTCTTTTAAAACCACAAAACATTATTATGATGATATTGGGGGATGAAAATAGTGATGTAAACTCCTTTGTGTAGCAGTATTGATTAATGTTCGATTGGATAATCCACGAGTTATTTTATTACCAGCAAGTATTTCATACACTTGTATTGATAAAAAGAAACACTGAATATAGGAGAGAAGAAAAGACCGGCTATTTCTGACTTAAAAAAGACAGGTACAGAGTCTGAACAGCAGCTATACTCTGGATAATGAAGGAGCTAATTGATATATTTACCATTCAAGGATACCTAGTTAACTAAATTTAGGCATGGCTTTGAGGCCACTTTTTCTACTAGTAGTTGCATTCAGGTACAAAGTTTATGGCCATTGTTCAGAGTTTGGAGGTGGCTGGTTCAAAATAGGAGGTCAATCTGTTCCACCCAGTTTGGTCAGCCAGTCTTCATTTGAAGGTTTCACTATAATATGCAATAGGGACAACAAAATGTATACTGACTCCATATTGAGGGGGTTCCACTGTATAGTAGGGCTCATACAATATGTCTTCAGCTGACTATCTGTTTTTTGTGTGTTGAGATGTACAACAAGAGGCAATCAGTATTGGGAAAAGGTAAAGGTGTGATGTGGATGGCTATACAAATCATATCCTGCAGCTGAAGAGATAGAGAGAGCTAATAACAGCTAGCTATATGCTTTTGTTGATAATGCTCCACTATCAATATATGCAGGCAGGAAAGGGTGTGGTCATATAGATTCAGGGCTTCATTTTTGGGGCGTGTAGAGTCCAAGTTTGTTCCCAGAGGGTCTACATTTTTGTGATGGCGATGCACCAGGAATTAAAAAAACGTCATAAACAGCAAAAGCAGAGAGTATAAGCTTAAGATTCTCTGAAAAGGACCTACAAGAAAGCTGAACAGTGAGAACAGAGGCTACAAGTTAACATTGAGAAAGCAACAAGAGAACCAACAAAGCCATCAGCAAAGATTACCAAGAAAACAAGCTATGATCAATATATCTATGGTAGCTAGCTGGCAGATATGCAAAATAGATCTTCAGTATTACTCCTGTACCTGCAAAAAATTTCCACCAGTTCAATGACCCCAAATGATAATGGGAAAGATATCAAGTCTGTTTAAAGACTAACTTAAAACATACCCTGATAAAGACCCCTTTAATTTAATCAGTAGCACATTAAGATTAGCCAAAGGCTCAAGGATTAATAATTGCTGTTTAAAAATCATTACATACCAAGTAGAAAAATTATATAATTATAGTAATGTGATGTTGATGTTCTGGTGCCATTATTCCCATCTCAGTATTTACTACTAGGCAAAAATGAAGTACTAATCCTCAGCACACACTAAGAATGCTTAGTATTGTGTATATAATTGTGTGTTTACAGATATTAAGCAGATCACTGATGAACAAAGCTTTATTTTCAATCATATATTAAAATTGTTGAGCTAGCTAGTAGTGTCTGTACTACAGAGTCCACATTGTAATTATCATCAGTGCCTGCATGTAAAGTACTGCTTGGAGAACTGCACAGAAGCATGCAGGTAAAACCGTGGCAGCTAATGGCTGCATAAAGCTTGCCATGAGCAACACTGTCGTAGACTTATCACTAAAGACACTCCAGCTAACCATTCACATTTACGCTGTTGCTCTACCAGTCCACAGATGCATGTAGTCTCACGCAGCCTCAGGTAATGGTCGGCAGCATAGAGTGTGCATTATATGAAGATGGCATACGACGAACCCCTCAGTGCATGCGCAAGGGTTGCAATACTCAGTTGTGTGTGTGTTACATCGACCACACAGCCAGTAGCGATTAGAGTGCTTCAATTTTAGCCTTAACAATGTCTGGATGATACTCTCCAGTGTTAAAATTGAGCCAATTTTGCTTTATTCCGGCAAGATTTCCAGCTCCGTACTGTATAGCCTAGTTCTTAGCCATTGCTGAGAAAATACAGATGTTCCAATCAGGACACCTTCTCTAGATCTATAAAAAGTTATGCTCCTCAAAATTTAAGTGCTATATGGTACTTAAGCAAAGGATCAAGTACTCCTATAGCCTGATCTTTGCTGTTGAGTTATGTAAGTGGTAGGCAGCTGCACAATAGAAAGCTGTTAGATAAGTATAGGTAAGCTTACATAGATTGATATTGCACAATTTGAATCATGCTTCAAAACTCTAACAAAGCTTAGACTAAAGAAGAAAAGCTCAAAATACATACAGCACTAATAAACTAAGCTAGTCAGGCTCCAATACCAGAGAGTCATATGGAAAATCACCTGATCTAAGGCAACTTATACACTTGGAAATAAGCTAATCATACTACTTTCAGCACTTTGGTCTTCTCTAGCTAGGCTTTAGTCGGCAAGGAACTAGATTCTAGTTTGAAACTCTGGGCATAACCAGGAATAATGTTCATGTTGCTTGAATAAGTTTTCTCTAGAAAAAATATAAAGTAGCCAATGCTTTCCAGGAATACAACTGAGGGTGAAAAAGTCAAGAAACTCCAAATATAGTCAATCTCTGCAAGTAAATGGAATATCAGCAGTGGTGTATGAACCATATTAAAGCTTGCTCCACCCTTTATAATGGAAATCAAAGAATCTGTCATTTTTTCTACTTGGTGTGGTTGCCCTTGAGAATAAAAAAATATGAGCAAAACCACAAAAGCAAGGTTCCCAATGACTTTCAACTGACCTCAGTTTCTGAACCACGACATTCTACAGTTTTCCTTGATGCAAACTCTTCCAAGTAGTCGGTCTCTAAGTGACCATCTTTTACTGGACGTGTTCGACCTTCAACTGTGGTGAACCCCATTTTGACACCAGGTTTAGAGAGAAACTTGGTGATATTGATAACAAAACCAGCCATATCCATGGGAAAGGTCCTAAAAATAAAATATAATAGTCTATAGTTAGTCTGAGCATTGGCCGACTACCTAACTTCAGCTCTTCATTTGAAGCCTTTACTTTGTTCTAAAGTACTGCTATAGACTATCTCTACCAACAGGATCTATGAGCCCTTAGTAGCACCCTCGCTGCGCTCGGGTCACTACAACCCACAAATACCATAGATCCCTTGGTCTCGGTATCTAACTCATGAGAGAGAACTGCTTATGAAGTGTGGTAAAGGTCATCAAAGACACAAGTTAATATCAGCAGGAGCAATTTTGCAACTCCATTGCAGAAACGACCCCTTACCCTCTAAAGGGCTACATCACATGAACACAGTTATTACCTCTCTGGAGCATAATGAGCCTGCCACTTCAATGCAGTACCATTCCTACATACTGGTCCTTCAAACTTAAGGCCTCCAGCAAACCCAACAGGAAACACAGAAACGCCAACAGTTTTCTTCATCTAAACCAACAGAGAAGCACAATACATATTTAGCTGTGAGTGTATACATAGGGCAACCTCATAACACTTATATAGCCACAAGTGCCACAACTAGCACTTAATCACTTAAAGCACAACAGCCGAGGTGGTATAATACCAATGTAAACACTGGATAAACCACAGTGAATCCAGTTCAGTTCTTCATATAACTAACACATGAAATAAGAGAATTATTATTACTGTCCAGTTCCTGACTAATCCCAGCAATTAAGATAGGATCAGACAAATACCTTGGGTCAGGCTGTTCTGTGACTGTCCCGCATGCTTTCTTGGCATTGTGGCTCCTTAGCTAATAGAGTATCAGGGGAATAACAGTCTGACACAGGACAAATGTCTGGGAGAAACTGTAGTTTTGTCCTGTTGCTCTGACACGCTCAGGTGTTTGAAATCAGTGCAAATGTCATGAAATGTACAATTTGTTAATTGGGCCTGCAGTATGATCTTGAGAGCAAGTAGAGTTGGTTCCATGAATCCCACAACTTCTTGAACAAGTCTACACTTACCTCTTCAAACAAACGAAGATCATACTTATTATCATCATCCATGAAGTAGAGCACACCTCGCAGACATTCAGGCTTCGTTTTTGGGGTAACACAATGAGTTCTAATCCAATCAAGACCGGTATTACGTTGTTCCACCCCTCTGGACCTCAGAGCCCTATATACACGAGAAGTCTTCACATTCAAGTGCACACTTTTTACCTGCAGCAAAGTAACACAATGATAACCATTCCTACATACAGCAATTTGGGTTGGTGAAGTGAGGAGCATTGTGAACTCCATCACTCAGTACAGATAATAATAGGGCAAACAGATCACTCACACAATAGTGAAGTGTTTTATGAATCTCACCTTACATCGTTGGAGCACATCACTAACTAGCTTCGTTTTATGAATTGAGTCTTCTATCACTATCCAAATAATATTGGGCACATTTTGGATGGTATAACAGAGGCTTGTCAAATCAACCTTTTGGGTTAATCTAGTATAAGTTGGAGTAACAGCAAACACAGCGACATTGTCATACTCAGAAGTTGCTGGCCTCATTAGATTGTCCAGTTTCTGTCCCTTGACACACGAGTTCACAAGACTAAGTTTGGATTTCTCACACTTGCAGATGGTTCTATCAGCAAGGTTCAGCAGAGCTTCAAACTGAACATGAGAGCAGTCCTCTTTGGGAGGCAGTGAACAGTTCGTGTGGATAACTTTAAGTGATGAATTAGTGTCTATATGTCGAAGAATATCTGTAGGTATGGCAGTATTAAAGTAGGATAGTATAGTGAAGTCAGACACACTGGAGGAATCATTTGTGGACCATTTTGGGAAGAATACTCTGCTGCTTCTCTGGATCCTGTTTGCCTGTGGTGACGGAGTGTCTAGATCAAAATAAGTGGATGACTACAGGTTGGGAAGAATTCAGCGACAATAATATTAATAGTAAAGAAGTCACGAAGAGAGTCCACTATTCTTCACTTTAAGTGACAATAAAAATAAGTTGGAGCTCAATTTTCATGCAACAGATAGCAGATTATATAGTGCTCCACATGGTAAATATACAATATTAGTTAGTTGTGATGGACTATGTGATAGCTCCAGCACTACAATATTCCTTGAGTTGTTGTGTGCATTATTTGCATGAACAAATTATAGGAACTTATGGGCTAACACAGAAATGACGGGCCCACAACAAGTGGTCTGCTCTGTTCATACATTCAACCATTGCAAGCAAAGGGAAAACAACCACTATAGGAATTTTTACAAACAACTGACAGCTAATACTGTAGGTTACTGAGATCATAGCAAATTTACATTTTGAGAAGCTACATACACAGTGACATTCAACACCTTAAAGCACCACACCCTATAGATATATCTCAATGTAGGAATACTGGCACACCCTTTAGGCACAGGAACACTTAGTGCTTGCTAACATAAGTCATTGTCATGTGACAGTGTCTCATGGGACTAACCATAATAGTACACCACTTCTTACAATAATAAAGGCAGTACCCCTACATACAGTAGCTACCCTTTTATTGACTCCATCATGGACATGCCTAAATCTCTATGATTTCCTAGAGTACTGAACTGATGATGTACCATGTTTGTTCTCCCTGTCCACACAATTTAGCCATGTGCACATGCATGAGACAATAAAATTATGTAGATCACATCTAGTGATGAACAATGAACTTGCTGACATTGTATTGGTAGCCAGTTCTCCTAGCTTGCAGCATAGCTCTCATTTACTAACTTGACTTCAGCTGTTATAATTACTTTGTAGCTACTGCTAAACTCACTTGTAATATAGTAGATGGTGGTTACTATCATAGCAGTGAGGAGGTTGGATAGGAGTATAAGAAAGATCGTATAGAGCCCCATATCCCATCACATACTAGACTACAGCTAGCTGCTGCTTCTGGCGACACTTTACCGTTTTCTCTTCTCCTGGCTACTGGGCATGCGCGATAGCCCAGTTGTCGCTTCCTACATAAACTTCCCACAATGTTGTCCGACTCTCGTCACCACCTAGCTAAGGTGAGTAACTTTTACATTGCTCTTACCCTTACTGTAACTAGAGTGATTTGACAATCTGTTCTAGATATGAACGGTTGTAGAATAGGCGTACCCCACCCTTCCCTCGCGCTCGGTAAAGGGTTCCCTAAACCAGACCATAATTAATACTAATGATCAGGGCAAGACTCATTCTTATCTTTTATTTCGGGGTGGGGAAAGAAAGAGTCTATTGGACATTTTATTTGTAGTCTCGCGGGCCAGACTGTTTTTTTTGTTTGTTTTTTTGTTGTACTCTGCGAAAAAAAGGCAGTCTGGCCTGCGAGACTATTTCGTTTGTGCCATCTCAGGAATGGCGCAGGCGTTGTGGTTGAACTATGACGTACCATGATGAAACACTAATTCCACCTTGCAAATAATTAATCGACTGCGCATTATTAATAGAACCTCTATTTATGACATTACGTTAAAAATACTCTGTTTCTGCCGCATGTCCGCCACGACTTTGTGGCATAGTACAAATGAAACATTCAATGCAGTTTGGCCAGACTCTTTCTTTCCCCCACCTAATAAAGGAAAGAATCAAGTCTGGCCCATGAGACTATAATGATCATATCTGGCATCAGTTCAAAAGATGTATCTATAAATTTACAGGATAAACTATCAAGCTTGACATGCCTGAGGGAATTATGAAACACCCCTTTCACAGTGGAAGTCAATGGTGCTGCAGGAGAGAGGAATCATTGGGAGATTCAGGAATAACCCTGCTAGCAGTGCTAAAACGGAAGAGGGTCACCACTATATCAAATGATAGCAGTATTTTCTAGCTAGTGTGTGTGCATGCTTGGTTCAGCACCCCTGATTTTTGCATACTGGGAGACTTCTCTATGGAAAGATCAACTGATGAGAACTCTGAAGTTGTGCTGGATACCCTCCAGGGAGAAGTTACCTGTTCAGTATGCTTGGAAATCTTTGGAGGTTGCTGTGTGAGCATATCTTCTGCAAGGAGTGCTTCCAGAGGCTCTTATCCACAAGTAGCAGGAACAATTTCAGCTGTCCAGAGTGTTGTATTGCTGTTCAAGTGCCTAACAATGATGTGGGGAGGTTTTCCTAGTCCTCACCAAATCAACAGACTGAAAGACATGTATGCACAAGGTGTCCGCAGACTACACTCAGGTGAGCAATCTCAGTCATCAAGAATGAAAATGAATATGATAAAGTTGAAGAATCATGGAAGAGTGGAGTTATAACTGAGGAAGAATGCAATATGGATTTCATAAACATATTAATTTTGTTACAGACCAGCCATCTGAAGGGGATAGGAAGTCACTAATTGATGCATATCATAAAGGTATCACTTCCCATGTACATGTACATTCATCCCATTCATCATAAGTAGTCAGATCCATATAGTCTGACTTAGTACAGTAATCATCAGTAACAGTGTAGTAACTGTACATATGTGACTTGTAAAATGGAAGTGTTTGTTTGGGAGCAAAGATTGTATGTATAATTATCTCCAGTGTTCTCCCCAGCATACCTTGGGCCCACTGGCTTCCAGTACATCTTCCCTTTGATATGGTCAATAGAATGCTGATTAACCACAAAAGTGATGTGATATGAGAAAGCATGTATGTATGGTATGTATATTATTCAGCATACACTAGAGCTCATGCACAAGAAAGGAACCCCAAGTAAGCCACCAGTCATTGCTCTAATTGAGAAGCTTGAGAATGTGGCACTTTCTACTTCTCCTGCAGTTAGTTTTGACAAAGCTAACATGTGAGTAGCTAGATATTTCATAACTGAGGGGTTTGCCTGATTAATTTGATGTATTTGTCATGATGATTTGGTGATTATGGAAGACCTACAATGAAACTCATCCACTTGGTGAAGAATCATGAGGGAAAGTTGCTCTACAAAGTGGCTTCCAGTTGGAGAACTATTGCCATATTGATTGGATTGGATTATCAAATAGAAAGCATAGAAAACAATGAGCATAATGATTAGTCTCATGAACCAGACCCTACGCGCGAAATACGAAAGGGTCTGGTGAGTGTGCTATACTAGTACAGTGGATTGCAGGTTGCTTGACACTAGTACTTCAGCCACCGAGGTCACATGGACCAATCAGATTTGTAGGCAATGATGTCAGCATGAATCTGATTGGTCCATGTGACCTTGCTGGCTGAAGTACTAGTGTGTACAGCGGTTTTCCAAAACCTTGCAACAGGAAAGTGGAAAGCGGAAGTGATTGGAGCGAACTGGTTGGTCAGATTGCTCATATCGATCATGTGACTGGCTTATGCAGTTGCAAAATTTTGTATATGTCAAGCAACCTGCAATCCACTGTACCAGATTTGAACGATAATACTTTACATGTATTGCTTATGGAGAATCACGTGCTCACACAAAGATTAATAAAATGCGACTGGCTTTGCAAATTATTTTATCACAGTCACAGGATCTAGCAGTTGGAACTACATTGATGGAGAAGTCTCATGATATTAGCCTCGTCCCCAGGCCTTCCTCTCTCACGAAGAAAAGGTAAAGTATCGCACGGGAAAAGAAAAAGAAGAAGAGAGAGAGGAAGGCTAGGCGAGGCGCAGGCGCCTGGTAAAACTTATCACGTGAGGGGGTAGAAAGGACGACTTAATTGGAGTCGAGCGTGGGCAGTGTTGACGTAAATGCTCAGCACTGCCCACGCTACTGACGTCCGCGCGATCGCAGTAAGGTAGGCGGGGGTATCTCCGGACATGGGGTAACTTCGGACTTTCGACTTTTTTTCTGAAACTACAAAGATTGAGAGGCAGTCTTTATACCTGCAGTAACTATAACTGCTACTTGTTTAAATGCATGCTTAGCTGAACTCTTCTTCCACCGTTCTGGACTGCATCGTGCCCCGAAATCTATATAAATCGTCGAACTGAAATTTTAGGTAGCCTAGGTCACGATCTTGTGCATTTCAAGCAGGTCTGGTTGAACATCAAGAGAGCGCAGGAAAAAAGTGCATGTGTATCAGATAAACCAAGGTCATCTCTCTCTAAAATTTTTCATGTTGGGTTGCTAGCTAGCTCTATCGGAGATTTCTACCAGTAGTGTCCGGAGTTACCCCAAACCGCGATTTTATACTAGCTATGAATTTTGCCCGATAACTTCACAAGAGAAAGTATTAAAATAATAACGCTTGGGGCCTTGATAGATGGAGAGTTCCGCTTCTTTTTGAACTTTACTGCTCGATCATAGCTGCTTCCATTCCAAAGTTATCCTTCCCAATTGAAAGTTCGTCCGGAGTTACCCCCGCCTACCTTACCATATGTCCAGTCCGGTCAACTACTACACAGTCGGATCCATCTCATGGCAGAGTTTAGAGATAGCTAAGAGATAGATAGATAGGGCCGAGGCTAAGTCTAGAGAATGCAATTTCTACTACAGTCCAGTCCTAGTTAGTCTCGCGGGCCGACCCTTTACCAACCCAAGGGATGGGAAAGGGTCAGGGGGGTCGGACAAGGTCAATTATTGCTGAGTAGGCACTTTTTATTCACATAGAATTTCAATACATTTTTGGAAGTTGCTATTCCTCGAGATATGTACGCTTTGAATGAACTTGAATTGGACTGTAGATAGATCTAACAAGTAGATTTCTGAAAATCGACTGAACCTAATCCATCCCCGTCCTGTTTTGGAGATTCAGAAAAAGGTTAATTGCTAACTGAATTTCGAAGCCCAGCTAAAACTGGTTTGCTTTCTAGCAACTAGCTTACTAGATCTTTCTTGTGCCAAGGTAAAATCATCTACAAACGCTTAAAGCTGGAGAAACAGCCTATCAAACATCAGGTTAATTACATTCCAACCATTCTTTACTGCGCGTCTATTCTTGCAAAGCTTTGCGAGCCAATTTCGCGAAAAGCTTGTCCGACCCCACCCTGGGAAAGGGTCGGGTCAAACTCGAAGCATTTCGTTCTGCACGCGCATGGAATAGTGCTGCGATTTTTTAATTTGGGAATGGTTTCTGGGGTCAAAGGTCACAAGGTCGCGCATGCTCAGAAAATCTCTGATGTCAGATTCCAGCAACTTTTGTTTTGAAGTATAGTAAGCTCAGCATTGACTTTTCGGCACCTCCTTTATTTGTTCATGGTCTCAAAAGCCTTCTGTTTGCAGGTGAAGCTTGGATCTTGATGGTGTCAGAATTTTTTGCTCAGGTCAAAGGTCACAACTCTAGCCGTGCCAATCAAGTTCCAAGCTTCACCTACAAATAAAAGGCTTTTGAGACCATGAACAGATAAAGGAGGTGCCGAAAAGTTAATGCTGAGCTTATTAGACTTCCAAGACAAAGTTACAGGAATCTGGCATCAGAGTTTTTTGAGCATGCGCGACTTGGTGACACGCAGCCGACCTTTGACCCCAGGAACCATTCCCAAATTTAAAAATCGCAATAGTGCTACAATAGATCTAGCTTCTCTTCCACCTTCTGAGCCTGATCAGGCCCTGATGCCATGGATTCCAGCTGGCACTCACAGCTCGAGCATAAGCACAATCCCTGCTGGGCTTTCCAAAGGCACAGTAGCTGCTGCCATAGATAGTATATTACCGCCCCGGGATTGGAAACGGCCCATTCAATTAATGATAAGCGCGCGCGGACACTCCGTGTTGGAATCTTTGACCATAGCAACCTCTTAGCAATAAACATTTTGGTGCTACCACGAACTTTACCTTGCTTATTTTGCAGACCTTTTGCAGCAAAAGGTTAGTAATAGATAGTAGCTAGTTAATAGCAGAAATAAATATTTGAAAAACATCATCTACTCACCACAGCTATTGAAGTAAATACAAAAGTATTTTGGGGTGTAGAAGCAATGCAGGAGGACTTGAGCACCTGTTATATTGTGCAAATTGTAGAACCAGAGTTGCATTATTGCATGAGCTGGTTATTTTAGAAGCTTTTATGACTAATACTAACTTATGTCCATTTTCCCAAAAAGTAAGAGAGGAAGTTGTAGGGGATAGTGTATACAAACCAATGTATCCCAGCATTTCTTTGTAAACTTGTAGAAGTGATATCAAAGTATTGCATAGGCTATTTCATGTAGCACTACTTATGTTTATACCTGCAAAAATATGCACGAAAACTGTTTATCCTTAATTAATTAATGATTGTTGAAATTATTTAATAGACAACGAATGGGAGGGGAAAAGCTTTGCTTAAGTGTGAATGAAACAACATAGTCATGCAGTAGCTTATCAAATTCAACTCGTAAAATATGCCAAGATCCTCTGGAAAACCTTTTTGGGAGACAGAGGCAGAGAGGAGTAGCTACATGACAATCAGAGTTTCTTGCAAACACACAAGCTCTTTGTATTATAAACATGACAGGTGTGAGCTGCAAGGTGAAAAGAGGCAACTGTCAGGGGAGTGCAGATAAAGAAGTACTGTCTGTTAAAGATAATAGCAAGCCACTCCCAAAGAGAAAAAAATCGAGAAAGTCAACCAAGTAATTAGGACTGTATTACAGTTATTCATTATGTATTATTTGTTATGAATGAAAGGTAGGTATACAAGTATATAGCTAGTCCTATAGCTAGTGTTTTTCGCTACAGCTGGGCTGTGAAATTGACTGTTTTCTAAGTACTTTTGATTTTTGTGTTGTTTTTTATTGTCTACTTTAAATTTCTCAACCAGAGCTCCAGCATAGGAATACCGTAATCGTATAAATTTTCGATGAGGTTTTATTTTCGTTTTTTTCATAGTCGATCAGAATCCTCGAAAATAATAAACGAAATCTTAGTACTATCTATGATGTCATAATGACGACGATGCGCATGCGTGCGTGATGCGATATCGATTGCAGCTGGAAGAAAACCTGGAGCAGATAGCTAGTCCTTGAGACGATCATGGCCGTTACCTGTCTCTCTTCTACAATGAAGTGTCTTGCCTTCCGTAGCAGTCTAGATTTTAGTCTGGTGTCGCCAGCCCGACTTTTCTTCTTTTTGGGGGACTATTTAGATTTCTCTGTAGTAGCCACGAATCATGAGAAGGTAGCCATCATCCATGTCACTCGGCCCCCAGCAACAGGCAATGATATAGCTATTATGCGCATGCATTATTTTCCATGTGCTTGCTACGAAAATTAGACCTGCGGAAATTTTTTATTATAGGAACAGCTCCGGAAATCACGAAATTTTAAACCTCCGAAAATTTATACGATTACGGTATTTACAAACTGATGGACAATTTGTAAGAGGGCTTTGCTGCTCTCACAAGGGACCAGTAAAACATGACATCATCACTCCCAGCAATCGTGGTTTTTACTTCATCTGTCAACTCGCTCTACACTCTCTCTTATTTTTTCTCTACTTCACTTTCAATTGCATCAAGTCACATTGTTGACTAAGGTCAAACCCCGATGATTCACAATGTGCACCCAGTCCTGTGTCTCATCATCTTCTTCATCCCCTTCATCGAGTAAATCATGGATACAGAGAAGAATGTCATCTTTTAGTGGATGAGTGGAGGTCTGGAGTTTCTTTCTTAACATTTTAGGAATATACCCAGCAGCACATCCTGTTCAGTATTGGATAGAGGATGGCAAAGCCTTATTAGTCTTAAACATGTTGTGACCAACATACTGGCGGGTTGATAGGGGTCCCTAATATCACTACCAATGGCAACCTGTTTAAGAAGTTTATGCCATTCACTTTTATACTTCTCATGTGCACAGTTGGTTAGTCCACATCCTCTTCCTCTCATTCTTGACTATCCCCTTCCTCCTGAACACGATGCAAGTATCCAGCAAGCCTACCATTTCCCTTCAAGTCAGCAATAACTTGCTGGTGGCCTTGAATCCAAACTAAAACTCTTTCATGCTTTGAGCTATTGCATAAGCAGACTTTGCTTGCTTGCACTGCTTTTTGTGACAGGTCAAGAAAAGATAACAAAAGGTACATTATAAAGCATGCAGACATCTTACCATTCTCTTCACCACCGCTGTTAGTTAGAGAGCTAGCTAGCTAGCTAGCTAGAGCTACTAGCCGGCCATGCATGATGCGCGCGCGAAAGGTTACATCACGGTACTTCCGGGTTTACTTCCGGCCAACACAGAGTGTCCGCACTTTACAATGAAAAATTTTGCCGTTTCCAATCCCGGGGCGGTAATATACTATCTATGCTGCTGTGTAGTCTCACACAACCGACCCTTCAGCGGCACAAGTAGCTCCAAGCACTTCTTATGACTTAGTAGCTAGAGCAAGCCAGCAGCTGCTCTCTCCGGCAGCTCGCTCTCGATCGATCACTAGTTTATGCCCGAATGACTAAACTTACACGCCAATTTATTCTTAACATTATTCATAGCTTTGAGGTTATATTTTAATTATCGGTCCAAGAAATTCCTGGACCAGTAGAACGAAACGCTTATGCGAGTTTGACCAGACCTTTTCCTTCCCTTGGGTTGGTAAAGGGTCGGCCCGCGAGACTAAGTCCGGCCTGCCTGGTAGAGCTTTACTACAGCCAGTTAGTGCAGATAATTATCTAACCATAGGTTCATACTTTATACGCTAGCAACTTCAATTCCAGAGTAGAATCACTGCGCTAAACTGACCTTCAGGAGTGATTTCGCGAAGAACGCCGACGACGTGAGGAAGAGACGGCTAAACGCGAGGAGGAGATTCGCGAAGAACGCCGACGACGTGAGGAAGAGACGGCTAAACGTGAGGAGGAGATCCGTGAAGAACGTCGAAGACGTGACGAAGAAGCGACTAAGCGGGAAGAAGAGACTCGAATACAAATGGAGCTACTTCGAGGTCTTCTTGAAGGAGTGCAGAGACAAGGAGAAGCCGCAATGACAAGAGCTGAGCGGGAAAAGGACGTCAAACTTACGAAATTGACAGAAGACGACGATATCGAGGCGTACCTTACGACCTTCGAGAGGTTAATGAGGGCCTACGAAGTGCCTGAAGTACGCTGGGCCTTCAAACTCGCCCCACAGTTGGTGGGAAAAGCTCAGCGAGCATATGCTGCTCTAGCTGTAGCTGATGCTGGTGACTCGACTACAAGAGAGTCAAAGCTGCAATATTGAAACGTTACGACATAACAGATGATAGTTATCGTCGAAGATTTCGAGCTGCGACACTGAAGCCAAAGGAAACGTACAAAGAGTTACATGTGAGAATGGAGGACCTGGTAACAAAGTGGCTGAAGACGTATGAGACTGTAGAGAAGATCAAGGATCAGATCATTCTTGAGCAACTTTTGAATACCTTTGCTGAATACACCCGAGTGTTCGTGAAAGAGCGGAAACCAAAAACAAGTGAGGAAGCATGTAAACTAGCAGATGATTTCATGACTGCAAGAGAAGAACTTAAGAAGGAGAGAGGCCGGGAGAGTGACAAGAAGCCTCGAGGAGACAGGCAATCTATTCGATGCAACAAATGTAAGAAACTGGGACACATTGCACGAGACTGTCGACAGATCCCCAATGGAAAGCCAGAGGTAAAGAAAGAGAGAGAAGATGCTGAGAAATCCCTGAAGCCGAAACGAGATCTGAAGGATATCGAGTGTTACAATTGTCATCAAAAGGGCCATTATTCATCCAACTGCCCGAAGAATGCTCTGTTTTGTCATGATCCGCTCAATCGGAGAAAGATCTTGCAGACTTGTCTGGAGAAAGCTGGATCTGTTGAAGGGAAGCAGGCTGACAACATCCTACTGGATACTGGCTGTGGCAGATCCATGGTTCGAAAGGACCTAGTACCAGAAGAGAAAATTTTGGAGGGGGGAGCCGTTGCTATACGATGTGATCATGGTGATACTGTCCTTTATCCTTTAGCACAGGTTGAAGTCACTGTGGATGACCAGACCATTGGGATCAAAGCAGCTGTAGCTGGTTCTCTACCAATGGATGTCTTGCTGGGGACAGATGTACCAGAGTTGGGAGAACTACTGGGTCTTAATCTACACCCATCCAATGTCCTTGCTACCACTACCCGTTCACAGGCAAAGAAGCAGATGGAGCAAGAGCTGGACTTACAACAGAAGGATGAACTCTCTGGAGCCAAGCTAACCAGTTTGGGAGCCGCCTGCGATGCAGAAGAGGAGCCATTTCAAAACTTGGATGACGAGCTCTTTGGAACCAGTCGAGAGAATGTGTACCAAACTCGGAGCAAGAAGAGACATGACAGACACAAGCACTGGGAACCTGGTCAGGAGCCTGAAGCAGAGCAACTGGAGGAAGAATTGATACCCCATGCTATGGATATAGCTACTGGTGAGATGAAAATTTTACAAGAATCTGATACCTCTCTAGATACAGTGAGAGAGGCGGCCAAGAACCAACCATGTGGATCTGGAGTAGGATTTTTTGAGAGAGACGGACTACTCTATCGTCGGTGGATTCCAGCAGGCCGAGACAAAGAATGTATGGCAGTGGATCAACTGGTGGTTCCAACACAGTGTAGGAAAACTATACTTAATCTTGCTCACAGCATTCCCCTTTCAGGACACCTGGGAAAGGAGAAAACCACCAGACGGATCCTTCAACGTTTCTACTGGCCCACCCTCTACCGAGATGTAGCAGAATATTGTCGATCCTGTGGAGCTTGCCAGAAGACATCACATCGCCGACCACCGAAGGCACCGCTAGTCCCTCTACCTATCATCGATGAAGCATTTAGTCGGATTGCAATGGACATTGTTGGTCCGTTACCAAGAAGTCAATCTGGAAACAAGTATGTTTTAGTGCTATGTGACTATGCCACACGGTACCCTGAGGCCATTCCTTTGAAAAGCATTGATGCTAGTCATGTGGCTGAGGAATTGGTAAAGCTATTTGCTAGGGTTGGAATCCCGGAGGAGATACTGACGGACCAAGGGACAAACTTCACCTCGCAACTCTTGACAGAAATCTACCACCTATTGCATATCCACCCCATCCCTATCATCCGCAGACGGACGGATTAGTAGAGTGCTTTAACCAAACTCTCAAAGGAATGCTCCGGAAAGCAGCAGTGAAAGAGGGTAAAGATTGGGATAAACTTATTCCTTATTTACTTTTCGCATACAGGGAAGTCCCTCAATCTTCAACTGGTTTCTCACCTTTCGAACTCCTATATGGCCGGACAGTCCGAGGACCACTAGACATTCTCCGAGAATCATGGTTAGCAGATAAGAAGAGCGATGAGAGTGTGGTATCTCATGTACTTGCAATACGGGAGAAGATGGAGAAAATGACGACAGAGATCGTGAAGGAGAAGCTCACTTCATCCCAACGTGTGCAGAAGCAATGGTATGATCGAAATTCCAGGGACCGGACATTTGATCCAGGTGACCAGGTTCTAATTCTACTACCGACTTCAAGCAATAAGTTGCTGGCCCAATGGCAAGGTCCCTACGAGATAATCAAGAAGATGGGGAAAGTTGACTACATGGTCAAGCTTCATGACAGAAGAAAGAAATTCAAGGTTTATCATGTTGTTACGAAAATGGCATGTTCCAATTGTTACAGCTTGTTACTCCGAAGAGCTATCAGAGGATCATGAGGATATACCTACTTGGGAGGAGATCAATCCAGTTGGGGTTGGCAATGTCAAACTGGGGGAGAAGTTAACTGACAAACAAGCAGAACAGATACAGAAGCTGCTAGGAGAGTACTCAAGAGTATTTCAGGCTAAACCTGGATGTACACACCTTGCAGAACATCATATCCGAACAAAAGATGCAGTTCCAATCAAACTCCCACCATATCGTCTCCCACATGTTTATCGCGAAACCGTGAAAACTGAACTAGACGAGATGTTGAAGGATGGCATCATAGAACCCTCTCGAAGTGAATGGAGTTTTCCACTTGTAATCGTGAAGAAGTCAGATGGATCTTTGAGACTCTGTGTGGATTACAGACGACTTAACCAGATATCTGAATTTGATGCATATCCAATGCCCAGAGTTGAGGATATAATCGATCGAATAGGAAGATCCCAGTTTATCTCTACCATGGACCTGACTAGAGGATATTGGCAGGTGCCTGTGGCTGTGGAGGACAAGCCGAAAACTGCTTTTGTGACTCCTTTTGGGCTCTTTCAGTACAACGTGATGCCATTTGGATTGAAGGGAGCTCCAGCGACCTTTCAAAGGTTAATGGATCAAGTGCTACATGGACTGGAGTTTGCAGGAGTCTACATTGACGATCTGATTATATTCAGTGAAACTTTGGAAGAACACCTCACCCATCTCAAGACCGTATTGGACAAGCTCAAAGAAGCTGGGCTCACTGCCAAAGCGACAAAGTGTACATTTGGCGCTTCACACTGTACGTATCTTGGACATATTGTTGGAAGTGGATTCGTAAAACCAATCGAGTCAAAGACAGCAGCTATTGAATCTTTCAAAGTCCCTCAAACGAAGAAAGACCTCCGAACATTTCTGGGAATGGGGTTACTATCGGTGTTTCATTCATGACTATTCAGCGATAGCAGCACCCCTCACTGATCTGACCAAGAAATCTCAGCCAAGCAAAATTTCCTGGACTCCAGAATGCGACACAGCATTCAAAGAGCTAAAGAAGCTCCTTTCTTCATCTCCTATCCTGAGAAGTCCAGACTTCAACACACCCTTCGTGCTACAAACAGATGCATCTGATCTTGGGATCGGGGCAGTATTGAGTCAGAAAACTGAGAATGGAGAAGAGCACCCAGTTGCCTATTGGAGCAGGAAACTTCTACCTCGGGAAAGGCGTTACTCTACCATCGAGAAAGAGTGCTTAGCAATCAAGTTAGCCGTACAAGCCTTCCGTGTGTATTTATTGGGAAAACAGTTTACCATTGAAACTGACCATCGTGCATTGGTCTGGATGGACAGACTAAAGACTTCGAACAATCGTTTGGCTCGATGGAGCATTGCACTCCAACCCTTTGATTTCACAGTGGTACACAGATCTGGCAAGAAAAATGCCAATGCTGATTCGCTATCCCGTATGCAATAAACAAGTTTATTGTCTAAAGGGGGGAGGAGTGTGATGGACTCATTGACAGTTTGTATGTGTGTGAGTTAAAATTATTATTCTGTAGTGTGGTTTAATTAGTTGTGCATGTCTAAACCTGTTCTGTATTCTGCTGTCCTGTCATCTGTGTGGTTGTAATTTGTGTGCGAGAATTTTCCTGTTTTTCTGTATCAATGCGTGTTTTTTCATGTTAGTTGAGTTTTGTATAAAAGTAGAGTTCTAGAGTTTGTTTGAGAGAGTTGTTTCAGAGTTTTAGAGAGTTTTAGTGAGAAAGTTTTTTCTAGCTAGTTGAGTTTTGTTAGCCCTTTGATTAAAATAGTTACTAATCTGATTCTGGGTAGTCTAGATCTCTAGTTGGTAGCATACTCGGTCTACTACACTCAAGATGAGTGAATTGCGTGGTTGAAACTTTAAGCAGAGGTTGAAAAAAACCCTCCAATGTTCTAAAGGACTGCGCAAAGTCCTCATCACCAATAATCAAGAATTCATGCAGCATGCTTTTTTTTTCTGTTATAATGATTAATTCATGTTTGGAAATCATTCTCTGCTTTGCATTTTCTTTTTCCAAATCAGGCTTGGAACTGTGAGCCATGCGATTGCCTCTAACTGGACCTCTGCAAAATGTATTAATCACCCATAGTGCTTGAGTGTTGTTGATAAATTCCTCAACACTGGGATTATCATGAGTTCCACCTCTTTGTCGCTGGCACCCAAAAAACTTTTCAGAAGGTGCTCACTCAATTTTTTTTTTTTCACTCCATCAATGGAAAACAGAATATTCCATAAATGATAATACTATAACAAGGAATATTAGCAAGCTAACAAAAAGCTCTAGCTACCTGTCATTTTCAAACCCAGCAAGGTCTCAGGGCTAAGGAGCATTTTCTTTTTCTCAACTTTGGAAAACCCTTTCCTTGCTTTTATGCTCCATCCAAATAGACAAGAATAGACAAGAAACTCTTCTTTTAGCTACTATATATAAATGTAATGATAAAAATCGTCACAGGTAGGAGTATCCATGCATTGCTACAACATCTACTGGTTATTTTTCATAGTAAACTTCTCCCAGACTGGTAAATTGAGCACACAATTACACACATTAATGGCCTCCTGAACTTACAAAACCCAGATTTTTTTCCAGTAATATTTAAGTCTTAGAAAAAAAAGCATCCTATAACAAACTTTATCTCTATGTATACCATTTGGTGGAAAATTTAATGCAAAATAGCTTAATTCAACACAGAAAACCTTTCACACAGTTTTCTTCTCCAGGAATTGACCAACCACGGCAAAAACTAGCCATATCAATGAACTAGGGTTTAAAGTTTTGTTTTAAGTATCAAAATGAGTAGTATAAAGTATTAGACAAAACTGTTTTCTTACTGGCTCGCTCTATTCATCCGTTTCAGAGCGATGTCTTTATTCTCTTTTTATGTGCGGTCAACAAAAATTACAACGCGGAGTGCACGCAAGCAATTCAATGGTTGTCATAGGCGCACGTGAGCCCGTTTCCAATCCCGTGTACGTGTACGTGTACGTGTCCGGAGGTTATTGCAGCGAGCGAGCGCAGCGAGCGAGCTGACTCTCAGGTCATGACTCATTGAAATTTTAAATATCAGAGAGCGCGGTAGCGCTCTCTATGTAGGGATGACCTATGACCCTCCATAGGACTAATACAAAATGAAGTTGGATTTTCTCAGAAAATAGTAAGTTGTAGCTGCTATGACTGCTTATCCTGTCTTTTATGCACATTGTTATCATGCAGGAGAATTTTGGAGGCTGAAAGACTCAACACGGAAGAATAGTAAAAGCGCACTTTTTCATGATTTCTTATTTTCTTGTTCTTAATCATCATCATAATGGCACGATCTGGAGAAAAATTGGGCCACGCTTGGGCCATGTTCTATATATGAATCTGCTCCATTTTACTCGGACCAGGTCCACGTCCCATCGGTTTAGCCTCTAGTTCACTCAAAAAAAGCCGCTATCTTAGTACAGTAGAGTAGACTATACGAAGAAGCCATTAAACATAACGCGCATGCGTAAACAATGAAGTTGCCATGACTCTCGATCACTCAAAGTTCTCAAACAAAACTCAAAAGCCATTTCTTCTGAGGTCATAACAAAAAACTAATCAGTTCTAAGATAAGGCTATCTGTACTAAGGACAGCGTTTAAATTTTAAATGGTAAGTAATGCTCGAGTTCCCGTGAGGTGTGCATTATTTAGAAACGAAACCTGGCAGGCTGATAGAGCAGCTCAGCTGTATCTATTTAGAACTGAAGGCTTTAGTCTCACTAAATTGTTTACCAGGCTTGATTGTGATCCAACATTGCAACACAAGACTTAGTATAACTGGTATGTAATGGGAAAAAAAAAAGAAAAAAGCTATAGATGTACAGCACTGACCACCTCCTGAAAAAGAAATCACAAAGAATAATGGGCCTGGCATAACAAGTAGCTAGCTAGCTATAATGAGATGGATATAATGACCTGCAAAAAATAAATAAATAAATAAAAAATGAAAGAAACAAGTAAAGAAAAAACATTTATTCAAATAAATGAAGGTGATGTAGGGATGACTATAGTAACTGGTCAAAAAAGAGATGAAACAAGAACTGAATAGATGAGATTATGCAAGGATGAAGTCGAATCCGGGTGCAGTCACTAGGTGTGACGTGCCCACATTCGACTTCATCCTTGCATAATCTCATCTATTCAGTTCTTGTTTCATCTCTTTTTTGACCAGTTACTATAGTCATCCCTACATCACCTTCATTTATTTGAATAAATGTTTTTTCTTTACTTGTATATATATATATATCTAGCTAGGTCTACACTCCAAAATGCCCCAGGCGTACGTACGTACGTGTCCCGAAATAGTAGCGCTGTGCGCGTGCATAATGCGCATGCTCCAATTAATCAAGCTACATGTTACAGCCTTTTGTCAGCGCTAGGCTTATCTAAGTGGATTGTAGGCGCTTGTTATCTAAGTGCTTGTGGTAAGTATTTACAGCTTTCTATGTATGGAGCTTCCTGGTTGGAACCACAACTTACATGATTCTTGTCTCTGACAGCAATAAGCTTATCAAGCTTGCAAGTATTGGAGCCTATCAGCTGCTCACAGTCACTTACTCACTGTCAAATGCTGCACATTACTATAGTAGTAGTTGTAGAGGCTCTAGCCTGGCTTGGCTTATTTAATTACATATAAACTCAACAGCAAATCTTCTGAAACAGTTGTAGCACTAACTTGCTTGCTTGCTCACTGTCAAAAAGCTAATGTATCAAAGTGAATTGTAGGCGCTTGGCTAAGTGCTTGTGGTAAGTATTCACAGCTTTTGATGTGTGGAGTTTTCTGGTTGGAACCACCACTTACATGACTCTTGTCTCTGACACAATATCAAACACTGAAGCCTATCATGCTCACTTGCTCACTGTCTAAAGCTAAAGTAGTAGTTGTAGCTTATCTAATACATATGAACTAAATAAAATCTTCTAAAGAGTTGTAGCACTAAAGAATACTTGCTTGCTCGCTCGCTGTCAACTGAATGTTGAACATTGCCCTAGTAGTATCTATGGTTGGTGTAGAAAAATTATATTGAGGATCTATTTATACAAGTGAGCACAAAAAATTTCTTCTAAATAAAAAGGTTAAGTAGGGATAGCATAAAATCTAGCTGGGCTATATAATGTACTGCAGCCTAGCTCGTATGAAAACAATCCCTACATTTACATCCACTACCTATAGCTAGCTACGGCAGTTGTAAAAGTAGGGATTGTTTTCATACGAGCTAGGCTGCAGTACATTATATAGCCCAGCTAGATTTTATGCTATCCCTACTTAACCTTTTTATTTAGAAGAAATTTTTTGTGCTCACTTGTTTCCATCCTTTTTCTTAGTGCTTGCATTGACCGTCACTTCAACTGAGAGTATGCAGTGATGAAGCTACAGTACAGTACAAAGCCAGCTCTACATAAACCTTATCTTTTTCTTCACTGGTTAAAGAATTTGTTTAGCTATTCAGTTTTGTCTATTAACTATTTAATATCAGCAATAGCAATGTAACTGAGCATGGTGACTACACTACAGCCATACTGGCCTACTACTATAGGATGAGCATCTGTACTGTAGCTAATTCAGTAAGGAGTGACTGGAACATCATCAGATAAGAATAAATAGCTAGCTAAACGATTAAACTGAAGACCTAAGCCTAGCTAGCAGAGCTACTAAAGTTTTCGTGGCTCCGCCCATAGGCCCCGCCCCCTACCGACGTGCGCTTCAAAATAGCGTAGAAAGATTAGCTAGTGCCGAGTGCTATCGAATAGTGAAGTAGAGCCTTAGTCAAAACTAATAGCAAAAGATCAGCCTCTAGGTGCCGCTCTAACAGATGGCCAAAGCAGAATTTTGATGACTATAGCCAGTAAGTCGGGGCGTCGATCTTATATTTATTATCCTTATTATTATTATTATTATTATAAAGAAAATGAACAAAAGTCAATTTTAGAACTCGTTTTTTTCTTATGTTAGCGAATGAATTTTTGGTTTTCGAACACTCTCCTCTCTTCTTTGTAGTAGTAGTATCTCACTGTAGCCTTCTGAGAACCTGTAGAGTAAGGGTAGAAGAGAAAGAAGAATTTTTAGTTTATACAGTCCTATGACCTTTGACCCGCCATCCCTACTTAGAGAGTGCTAGCACACTCTCTGATATGTGACAGTCGAGGGTAGAAATCAAACTTTATTCACGCTTTCTACTTCTGAAAAAAAAAGTTTGAAAGGCAGAAAATTTTATTGTAAAGCATCAGTCATAACGAAAGTAAACTTTGACTAAAACGTGAATAAAGTTTGATTTCTACCCTCGACTGTCACATATAATATATCTCTAGCTCTATTGACGTGGTTTTCATTCTTTGCGACCATCGGGTATGTCCTTGCGCATGCGCGCCCAATGAACAGGTTCAATCTTGTTTGTTCACTAGACAATTAATGTAGAAATTGTTTGCTAGCTAGCTACTAAAGAATGAATCAAGTTAAAGCCGACAAACTCAGACGTAGAAGGGAGAGGGAGAGAGTTCAGCGTGCTTCCGAGACCGCTGAACAGAAAGAAGAAAGACTCAGAAAGCGAAGAGTACGAGATAAGGCAAGACGTGCTGCTCAAAGCACAGAGAAAAGACAGGCTACGTTAGAGCGCTTGAGGGAGAGTGCAAGTCAGAGGTTGATGTCAGAGACAGCTGAGGAAAGAGAAGCAAGGCTCCAAATCCTAAGAGAGAATACAGACAGGAGATTGTCTTCAGAGACAACTGAGGAAAGAGAGGCCAGGCTCCAAATCCTGAGAGAGAATGCAAACCAGAGATTATCTTCAGAGACAGCTGAGGAAAGAGAGGCCAGACTCCAAATCCTGAGAGAGAATGCAAACCAGAGATTATCTTCAGAAACAAGTAAAGAAAGAGATGCCAGGTTCCAAATCCTAAGAGAGAATACAAACCAGAGATTATCTTCAGAGACAACTGAGGAAAGACAGACTAGACTTGAGGATATGAGAGACAGTGCAAGTCAGAGTTTATCCTTAGAGACATCTGAGGAGAGACAAGCCAGGCTTGATAGGTTGAGACAGAATAGAAGTGAGAGGTCATCTTCAGAAACAGCCGAGGAGAGACAGGCTAGGCTGCAGAGAATGAGCAACCTGGTGAATCTGTCTATGCAGGTAAGCAGGTAGGTCTGCCCTCTAGAGGGTGGCAATGGTCCCACCAAGTCAATATGAATGGAATCGAACCTAGCAATCGGTGGTTGAGGCTGGTGTGACAGAGTGTCAGCAGATCTTGGCTCTCAGGCAGTGGATACATACATCACATTCAGCTCAGGCTCGCCCCACACAGTCTACGCTAAGACCACGGTATTGGGCTGACCACTTCTGGTTGAGATGCAGCAGGCTACAAGGCGGGAAAATGGAGGCAAAACTGAGGCAATTTGTATTTGATATTTTTGACAGTTATAGATCGTTAGAGTTCATATAATTTATCAACCATAGAGAGTAATAAACAAAGTTTCTCTAGTCTAGTGCCAACTTGAGGGCAGGAGAGATCTCGGATATACAGGTCACAATTCCTGTACTCGATGACTTCAGTTGACTGCACAGCAAGGAGCCAACTGTAGCCAGGGCTCCATCTCTTGACAGGTGATAGTAGGAAGGTTCTTGAACACAATATCAGATATTCAAACCACTGGTTCCTTGAGAGTCCAGGATAGATGGCATCAAAAAATGGCTAAATCGGTCGTCTTTGAAGTAGATATTGTGGACCACACAGACTACTCTAGCTAACTAGGACTTATCAATAGTTACTTTCACATTAACTCTACTAAGCACACAGTTTTCACCCTTACTAATCAAACGCTAGGTAAAATATAGCCTGTTCTATTGAAGAGACTCTATCGACCACCTCTTTCAGTAGACTGCACAAGTAGGAGCCAAGGGTCGTTGCACGAAGAAACTGGCTCCACAGGCTAATTGGCCATTGGAGGCCTGACCTAAGTCTAAATGACCTTTTTCAACCAGTAGACCATTACCCGATGAAAATATAGACCTGAGAATACCAATATATAATGAAACATTAGGTGAACTTTGGTCAAGTTGCGTGGGTGTTGGGCAATATTTTGGCGACCGCAAACATGAATAATGGTTCGATTGCAATGACCTAATCAAGTGGGATGATACCACAGAACTTCAGGAGCAGGATGATTCAGAATATGAAGATAGCTGGAACCCTCAGAGGCTTCAGACATCTCTGCTGTACTTTGGCTTGTTCGCATATGTGATAAAATAATCTAACGTGTGAATTATTAGTAATGATATTCATGCTTGTTGATTGCTGTTAATAGTACATTCCACAATCAGTGGTCTTAGTGTAGACTGCACAATGCATTGCATTCGTCTAGTTAGCTAGCTAGCGAGATAACGTGTGGGCGTGGTCAAAATCATTACGTATTTTTAGCTGGTATTGTTATTAGCGAAAATCATAAATTCGCTAAAATTGGCTAAAATGGCTTATCTTCAGAAACAGCTGAGGAAAGAGTGCAAGTCAGAGGTTGATATCAGAGACAGCTAAGGAAAGAGAAGCAAGGCTCCAAATCCTGAGAGAGAATGCAGACAGGAGATTATCTTCAGAGACCAGGCTCCAAATCCTGAGAGAGAATGCAGACAGGAGATTATCTTCAGAGACAGCTGAGGAAAGAGAGGCCAGGCTCCAAATCCTGAGAGAGAATGCAGACGGGAGATTGTCTTCAGAGACAACTGAGGAAAGAGAGGCCAGGCTCCAAATCCTGAGAGAGAATGCAGACGGGAGATTGTCTTCAGAGACAACTGAGGAAAGAGAGGCCAGGCTCCAAATCCTGAGAGAGAATGCAAACCAGAGATTATCTTCAGAGACAGCTGAGGAAAGAGAGCCCAGACTCCAAATCCTGAGAGAGAATGCAAACCAGAGATTATCTTCAGAGCTACTGAGGAAAGACAGACTAGACTTGAGCATACGAGAGACAGTGCAAGTCAGAGTTTATCCTTAGAGACATCTGAGGAGAGACAAGCCAGGCTTGATAGGTTGAGACAGAGTAGAAGTGAGAGGTCATCTTCAGAGACAGCCGAGGAGAGATAGGCTAGGCTGCAGAGAATGAGCAACTATCAAGCTACATCTACTTGTCAGCAGCTATCACTGTTTGATCAACCTGCAGTCAGAGCTAAGATGTTGAGGTTCCATTCTGATATAGCTCATGTAGACTGGACCAGGTGCTCTACCTGTTCAGAAGCATTTCCTGGAATGAAGGTGAATAGCTCTACCGATGATCAAGTTTTGCATAAACAATAAAATACTCACCTATAGTGTCACTTGAACAATTTCATTATTTTGTTCTTGCCAATAAAATTATAATACTTTCAACAGCCTATTCTTTAATTATTAGCCTCTCCCAATTAATTAAGGAACATACATCACATTCAGTTCAGGCTCGCCCCACAATGCATTGCATTCGTCTAGTAATGATATTCATAGGTTTGTGGGCGTGTAATCAAATTCCTCTGCAACAAAACTGGTATACAGGTTGGTTGACACAAAATTTGCCAACGGTACCATTGCATTTGTATGACAGTATATCTTGCTCGCTTGAATTTATCTCGCACATCCGCAAATTGTACTGGTCAACCAACCTGAAAACCTCCGTACAACACATGCACACTCACCAGATCAGACCCTTCCGCATTTCGCGCGTGCGCGTAGGGTCCGGTCACGGTATAATTATACGAGATCGAGACTACTAATCGCGTGGGTGGGTCGACGACCCCTTTCCCGACTACTGCGGAGGCCATAAGCAAAGCTGTAGGGAATTTACTTTTTTTTAAATCAGAGCGCCAATGAAGTTAACACTACTTTGTTGGGTGATATTAACGAATTCTATCACGGCACTGCTGTGTTACTTTCACCTAAACCCTGGCATTAACGGTAAGCCTTGGTACTAAAGCTTTTAATAGTAAGCATTGAGACCATAGATAAAAAACCTGGTATCTATGATCAGACACCAATCTGTAGAAATACCGGGGGATGGATGCCACTCCCCTTCCAACTGGAGGGTTATGTTGAGATGGTAATTAGGTAATTCTTTATCCTTACAACTCAGGGCTATGGCTTGATGCTATTGTCTTATTCAGAATGTGCTGTTATAATCCAGTGGGTGGCAGGTCAAGCTCAGATTTTAAGACCCCCAGTTGGCATTCAGACATACATAACTGAATTGAGTGAGACCATGATCCATCGTGCCTACCAATTTGTTGTTGTTTTTTCCCCTCTGACTAGAACCATGCCACATCAGTGACAGAACATGATGTCCAGTTACATCTAGCCATTCATGATAATTGAATGTGGTTAGAGTATAGAAATGAGTGATGGGAAACAACCACTAAAAGTGTAGCCACCTGGTGACCATGAAAGGGAGGGGTCCTGGAATAGACCAGTTAATTAGCACTAACTATAGTTGCTCATAAGGTATAGTGGTACAAAGATGAAAACTGCATGGAAGGCATCACTATGTACATTACTGTATTAATGATACCTAGGGAGAACCCTTAACATGCATAGAAGAACCATTCTATTTTGGACCTGGATGGTGAGATCCCAGTGGCAATCATGATGTAATTATTATGTTTATAGCCTAAATGCACTTTCAAGGGTAAGAAATACCTGTACATTTCATGCACCTGAACTTCCATTACAGATAACTGTGTCCAGCAATACAGACGCACAGGTACTACTCTCCCTGAAGAGGATCCTTTACCAGAGGATTTGGAACTTGTTCAAATACCATCCAACTATTCAACAGAGAATAAATCATCAGTAGACCTGAACTCTCTGAAGCCAGTAACATGTGCAAATCCTGGAGATGAATCTTATAGGAACACCTCATTAGAAGAATCAGCACTTAGAACTATCATAGCAATCACACCAACTCATAAAAGACTAACACAAAAACTTGACTTGGTATCACTTTGTCATACTGTGATGCACATTCCTAACTTTCTTTGGATTGTGATAGAAGACAGTGGTTCCAAGACTAATCTTGTGAAGAATGTGCTACTCCGATGTCAGGTCAAGTATGTTCATCTGCATGCTCAGACAACAGCAGCAACCAAGCGTGCTGGACAACGAGGGGTAGAACAAAGGAACACTGGACTAGCATGGATCCGGAAACACTGTAAGGACAGCTGCAATGGTCATTGCAATGGAGTGGTCTACTTTATGGATGATGATAACAAGTATGATTTGAGATTATTTCATGAGGTCAGTATACATGCATGCATGCATTACAGTATCCTCCAAGTACTCTCTTCCCTCAAAATATTATTATAGAAATGCCATTATAGCTTTGTTATCAATATAATAATGTTGTGTAGGGATGGCCCTAAACCCATACTGTAGCCTCATATTAAAACAAGCCCTGGACTTCAGCTGTCATTTGCTAGCTCTGGTAAATATATGACATATTGCCAGAATTTGAATGGACAGAACTATTTTCATTTCTCCATACCAAATGTTCTCGAAATAGTTATTTATGTCAGTCACTTGTAAATAAACCACATCTTACAGTGAGCGAGCACAAAAATATTTATTCTTTGCTGGCCTCACATCAAAATAACCCCTACATTTCAGCCACCTAGTGGATCATTTTTGCATTGGCTGACCTACTAGCATGTATGTGCAGTGCACACCAGGCCTGGCTACCATCATCAGGACAACTATGCACAGTAAGGAGTGACTGGAATGTTTATAGAATGCCCACTGATCAGAATAAATTAATAGCTAGCTAAATGATGAAGCAAAATTCTAGCTAGCTCTACCCATGCTCTAGTTAGCTGCATGCACATGCAGGTGCTCCTATGTGGCCCTGCCCCTCATGCACATGCACAGGCTTCAAAATGGTGGAGAAAGTGTTCTGGATGTTATCATGAACATTTTCCCTCGTGTGGATTAGCAATCAAGTGTAATCTTTTGAGAACCTATATTTAGGAAGAAGCATTTTTAGTATACCTTAATGTAACTTTTATTAACGGGTACTCATTTTAGCGAATTTTAGCGGATTTATAATTTTCGCTAATAATAATACCAGCTAAAAATACGTAATGATTTTGACCACGCCCACACGTTATCTCGCTAGCTAGCTAACTAGAGATTTCTTCATCACTGGAGGAGCCGAGTTCTTCCAAAATATTTGGAATGATATCTTCAAACTTTCCATCTACTGGCTCCTGGGCCTATTGATGGATCTACTGTACTCCCCCTGCCAACCCCTTTGAAGAAATCATGGCTACCTTTAATACATCATTATTATAATCATGCCAATAATAATATAGTAATTATATGCTTATGCCCCTCCTTTCCTGGTCATCTCCATTTCTGTATCCACCATGACCAGAATCATGGCCAAATCCAATTGTACATTGTGATGCTAAACAACACCAGACTTGATATTTGCATTTTTCTTGAGCTGCTCCTCAAAATCGCCAAAATTAGTACCCTAAATTTTAACTGAAAGCAAAAATCGCTAAAATTAGTCTATGCTAATAATAGTTACCTTAAGGTATCAACTCATGTGAATATTTTTTTATTAAGGACCATGTTTTAGTTTATAGCTCACTGGATACTGGTTGGCATGCGCGTATGTGCACGTGATCGTTACAGACATGCGTGTGTGAAAAATGATGTCATTGATTTCAAAATGGCTGACAGTATCATTTATAATGAAAAAGTCAGTGATTATTTGGATGAAGACAATGTGAATAATGATGATAAAAGCACATTGTGTGGTTATAACTGCACAAGTTGATATGAATTTCATTATCGTATTTGAAGGATCATGAAGTTACAGCCATCAAAGAAAATGAATCTGAACGAATCATTAGATTTAGATGGCGGCTGGTGCCGATTGTACGTTGTTCTGGAGGCATTTGAGTGTACATTGTCTTCTGCATTGTTTCCTAGATGTAAGCAGTTCAGTCGAGCCTGTAGCAAGAACAGAAGAGATACAAAGTGTCTAGTTTGTGTTGTTCTAATCAGAGAAGCCACGCCCATTCTGTACTAACCCTGCATGACCTTTGACCTGCCATTCATAGTATAATAATTATAGCGGTTACTTTTTTTTCTTCTTTTTTTGACAACCTTGGGTATACTGAGCATGCCCATTTCCTTTGTAATTGGGGTGAGCCTGGGTAAGCTCCACACTAGCAGGATGGCTATTATACACAAGTGAGCGTAAAAAATTTCTTCTAAATAAAAAGGTTAAGTAGGGATAGCCTAAAATCTAGCTGGGCTATAATAATGTACTGCAGCCTCATATGAAAACAATCCCTACATCTACATCCACTACCTATAGCTAGCTATGGCAGTTGTAAAAGTAGGGATTGTTTTCATATGAGGCTGCAGTACATTATTATAGCCCAGCTAGATTTTAGGCTATCCCTACTTAACCTTTTTATTTAGAAGAAATTTTTTACGCTCACTTGTTTCCATCCTTTTTTCTTATTGCTTGAAGTTGAATGTAAGTTTGTGTATGTAAAGAATTGAATGGCAGTAGTGACCGTCACTTCAACTGAGACACTACAGCCAAGTACTGGCTATAATACTACTATAAGATGAGCATCTGTACTGTAATTCAGCAAGGAGTGACTGGAACATCATCAGATAAGAATAAAATTAGCTACCTAAACGATTAAACTGAGAAGCTTACGTGGCTCCGCCCATAAGCCCCGCCCCCTACCGACGTGCGCTTCAAAATGGCGTCGAAAGATTGGCTAGTGTTCCGAGTGCTCGAATAGTGAAGTAGAGCCTTAGTCAAAACTAATAGCAAAAGATCAGCCTCTAGGTGCCGCTCTAACAGATGGCCAAAGCAGAATTTTGATGACTATAGCCAGTAAGCCGGTACGTCGATCTTATATTTATTATCCTTATTATTATTATTATTATAAAGAAAAAGAACAAAAGTCAATTTTAGACATCGTTTTTTTCTTATGTTAGCGAATGAATTTTTGGTTTTGGAACATTCTCCTCTCTTCTTTGTAGATGTAATAATTCACTGTAGCCTTCTGAGAACCTGTAGAGCAAGGGTAGAAGAGAAAGAAGAGTTTTTAGTTCATACAGTCTTATGACCTTTGACCCGCCATCCCTACTTAGAGAGTGCTAGCGCACTCTCTGAGCACTCTCTGATAATCGTTGCACATACGTTCTAACTAGGGTATGTTCGTGTAACATTCAATTGGCGAACAAAGCAGCTGGTGAAAGTCATTTGTGCAAAGATATTGCTGTCAGGATGACGTGGTGCTGCAGCTGGCTATATAATGCTTACCACTTAGAAAGCCAAGCAAGTTAGATAAGTCTAACACCTCTATGACAAAATGCTGTAGAAAATAATATGCTCTAGCTGTTTGTTGCTAAGTTTTGTGGGCATGTTTTATTTCTGGGGTCAAAGGTGAAACAAACGTATGCCCATGCGTATTAAATGTGATGTATGTATTGAAGTCTCGATTTGCATGAGGGGGGGGGGGGGAGGGCTCAGTTCACTCGTTTTCTCCAACGATCATCTGGTAACATTGCGCCCTCTGGTCTTGCATGCACTCTAGAGCTTCATTCTTCCCATCTCAATACTGATTACTGTCATTTTAGAGCCAGTTCTCGGCCAACAGGATGCCTCTACATAGCATAGGTACGGAGCGAAATTTGAAGGCCTATGCTTCAAAACTGTTTAGAGCTTAGACTAAATAAGAAGTCTCACTGAAGCTAGCTAGTCAGCCATGAAAGCTTCGTGCACAGAGAATCCAGCAGCAGAGAGTCCAGTGGAAAATTAGGATAGGTTTCCAGCTTATACGCTTGGAAATATAAATTACTAAGCTAACTATGAACATATGCAACAAATGTAATCCGGATCAACCACAATGTCCTGGAAGAGCCAGTGAGGTACATATTTATCTACCAATAGGAATTCCTTATTTTAATAGCCACACAGTCTTGAAGTTGGTGAACTAGTGAATTGATGCTATCATGACCTAAAAATGTTCTGTACTTGTACATTATTCTTTGCCATAACAATGTCAACATGATACTTTCCAGTGAGCTGATTTTTGGAAAAGGCTTTGTTCTTTATTCCAAAGAAAAGGGCAAGATTTCCAGCCACATACTATATAGCCTATACTCTATAATACACAATGTGCTGCCAACCATTACCTACTTTACCTATCTGAGGGGTTTTAGGGTGCGTGAGACTACATTATCTGGTGTAGAGCAACAGCATAACTGAAAACTTGGTGTTTTTAGTGACAGTCTGTGACGGTGTTGCTCATGACATTTGTGCAGCCATCAGCTAGTTGCTACTATCTTATCTGCGCATCCTTAATCATATCTGTGCAGTTCTTCAAACAGCATGCAGGCATTGTAGTGCAGTCACTGCTTGCTAGCTATAATAGATAATTCAAAATAGCTAATAGCTACCTCCTGCTCATTGGTATTTGCAAACACATAAGCACTCTTAGTGTAGTCTCGCAGGCCAGACCGCTTTTTTTTTATGGTTGGCACTTCAGTGCTTTTTATTTTTACTTTGACTTTTATATCACTATTTGCAGATGAGGAAAACTAAGATGATATCAGTGTTTCCTGTTGCCTTTACTGGTGGTCTTGCTTTTGAAGGACCTATATGCAAGAATGGAAAGGCAGTGGCATGGCAAGCTGTCTGGCAGTCTAAAGAAAGGTGGGTCTGTTATATAAATATGTTGCTCACCTCTTTAAACAGTCTCCTGTGCCGATAATTATCTGACCATTTTTCCATGACACGTTACTCTTGATCAGTTTTGAAAGCTTGCCTTCTTTTTGGAATAAAACAGATTCCAAAAAACGGCTCGAGTATCTTCTAGACATCATTAAGGCTGAAATAGAAGCATTCTAATTGCTACTGGCAGCGTGGTGGATGTAACAAATACGGAGTACATGGAGTATATAGTATGGAGTGCTTTCTTTCCGGAATTCCGAAATAGGCTGCATTTAAACACTGGAGAGTATCGTCTAGACATTGTTAAGGCTGAAGTTGAAGTGTTCTGATCGCTACTGGCAGCATGGTGGATGTAGCAAATACATACACGGACATAACTAGCCGAGTACTGTAACTCTTGATCGTACGCTGAGGGTTAACTAGCAGTTGTATTTGCCTTGAACCATTTTGTATTAAGCCTGATTTATGTGTGAATCGACTTCCACTCTTGCTTTACTGTGATGGTAACATGTGTAATTAATAAGTCTTATAATAATCTCATGCCCATTTAAATTCCAGTATTTGGTTTCCTATGTGCAAATAGTTGTGTTTAAGTATTATTCACCATATAGACATGTTCCAGTGGACATGGCTGCCTTCGCTATTAATGTGGGACTTTTCATGGAGAAGCCTGGTGTCAAAGTTGGTTATAGACCTGGAAATAGAAGACGTTCTAAGAAAGGGTTCATGGAATCTGATTTGATCAAAAATATTGGAGGCTCTAGAGATATGATTGAATGCAGAGGACCAACAAACGAGGTTGGATTTTATGTACATATACTATACTCATGTGTTATTAGGTGAAACTCGCTTGTAAGTGCTGTTAGGTGCTGGTTTCTTGCTGCTCTAACTACATCAAGCACTCCTTGTTTATAAGCTCCATTTCTCCTTATTCTTGTTATCTTACTAGTTTAGCCACTCTTTGCTAAGCTCTATTTCTGCACGGAACTACCACTTCTACTGGTTCTTTATGTGGTACATGCCCACCCAAAATCAAATTCTTCGTGGGCATTATAATGTTCTGCTTTGTATATCACATCAATGTAGCTCAAACATATTCCTTTCCATATGAGAAAGTGAAAGCAAGTCGTAAACCTTGAGAAGCAAGGTATAACTGGAAGAGTGGTAGGACCAACCTCGTTCATTTATGATTCGTGGATAGCTAACCATTAAAGAAATATGTAACCGGTCACATGATAATAATGATGACACAGCTGTTTCGTAGCCATGTACATCCTCTGTATACACTTAATATCATATCATAGTATATATAAGTTGCTTATATCTTGTTTCAGGTTCTTGTTTGGCATGTAAAGACCACCAAACCATTTCTAAGTTATAAAAACAAGTATCCTCATGTTGAGGTATAGCAGTGACATCTATCATCATTTTTATTTATTATTATTATTATTATTTTAATTTTTTTTTTTTTTTTTTTTTCCCTTGTTGACATTGTTATTTTTATGGCATCATCTATTATATCTGCGCAATACAAGTTTCTATCAAGCAACATTCCTTCTGTTCAAGGGATAAGAGCATGGGAATGAGACAAACTACCTCCATTACAAGTTTGTATTTAATGGATATTTACTGTATGGTTACACAATTCGTGATAGGCGTATAGCTAGCTAACATAATTAAATCTACTTCTATATTGGCTATTAAGTCATGATGGAATTTGTCATTAATAAGAACCATTACTGAGGAAGTTGAAAAACAATCTAGCTAACTCCTCTGGTTGATGTTGGGCTGGGTATATTTTATATGCATGTAGTTAACTTTGAGCTACACTTACCATGGCAGTTTCTACCAAAGTAGTGTTAGTTTGGATAGTTACAGTTGGTCTAATGGTGTATGGTGAAGAATCTTGTAACCATGTGAAAGGATGCAGATTCTATCAATGTTTACAAAACTATGGGGGTTGCATGGCAAAGGAACATCCTGCGATAGAAACTCATTATTTTTGCAGAAGGCTGGAAGACTCGGGGAGGAATTTGGATTCAAATGTATAAGTTGTTAATTTCTAGCTTCTTATTGCCTCAGATAAAATTAATTTAATTCCCTATGCATGCATTTGTTCACAGAGATATAGCTACATAATGCCTTTCCTATTGTATGTTTTACTTGTAGTGTCGTGAATTTCTGTATCTCAGTTTAAGTTGTTCAATTGGGAGAATGCTGAGTACCAGTGCTTACAGGAACAATCAATCGTGTACTATGTTGGCTGCTGCCATCAGTGATGCGTTTAGTACCTGTTTCTCCAGTAATCATAGCTATCACTCTATTTCAAGATGTTCCAACCTAGAAGTAGTGAACAATTTAATACTCTCTGACCAAGTACTTGCTCTGAAGTATGCTCGGCTCTTGGCTAATGATGTATGTATAACAAGTATAGCTACCTATGATTTAGAGTGAAACCTCTGATTTAGAGTGAAACCTCTGATAAAAGAATGAAAGAAATCACCTTTTTTTTTCCTGAATCCTTGACGAGCATGTGTCATGTATGACCCTTCATTCCCATTTCCAGTTGCTCCCTTTTCTCTATCAGATACAATTCTATTGTTATGCAGTATTGGACTATGATACTTTCTCATCGGATACCTAAACTTTATGAATCTCTTAACCTAAACCATGGGCTGCGTACCTCCATTGATATTCAACTGAAAAGTAATACATGTAGCTATATTGTGTTACCAAACAAAATTACATCATTAGATCTCATAACACAGGGGTTTTTTTGTTGTTGTTTTTTAGATTGCATTGCCAATACTAGAGTTGTTAGTCTTAGCAGTACAGTACCTAAGATTTGATCTAGTAAATGGATAATTTAAACTAGTGACCCTATAATGTTCTTGTAGATTGTTCCAGTATTCATCCAACAAGCACAGAACTCGTAATTCTCCTTGATGCCTCAGGTAGCATTGAAAATACGTTCAACGAAATGATTAACTTTGCTGTGGACCTGGTCAAAAAGCTGCCCTCTCAAATACATATAGGAGCAGTTAAGTATAGTAATCAAGCTGAGGTAATATCGTATATCGTTGAGTCACACTTACGAAATAACTTATCATTACTCATCGAACAAGCAAGACATACAAAAGGCACAACCAGTACTGATCTCGGGATATATAGAGCTGCAAGTCTATTCAGTAGAGTAGATTTGAATCCCGAGCACCGGAGAATCATATTGCTTGTTACTGATGGACTGTCTGATGATACACAGAAATCAATGCAAGCTGCTAGGTATGCTGAAGACCATCACATTCATATTTATGGTCTTGCAGTAGGAAGGAGAGTTTATGAAAATGGTGTAAGGATATTAGTATCTAATCCCAGTTCAGAGTATTTGTACAGAGTCGAGAGTCCTGCTAGTGTCCACGACCAACTGATATTCAGTTTACAAGAATCATTTTGCAAAGGTTAGATTAATAGTAGTTATGATGTCGTAGCTTTATCTTAGCTTGATAACATGTACGTGTAGCTACGTTTACTTCCCTGGTTGTTATTCTGGCTGTGATAAGTAATTCTGTTCTGAGGCAAGGTGATATTTCACTGCCAACTGATCAGTCAGCTTGCTATTACACTTTTTCCATCATTATTTTGATAGAATAACGTGCTGATTAGTCGAGCTGAGCATGCACATGAGTGGTTGGTATGGATTTACCATAGACGTACTGGATATGCAACATTTCTGGATTTAGTAATGCATGGTCATAAACTACATGCACAGATATAATATGGCAGTCTTACTGGAGATTAATTACAAGGGCTTATGGAATCAATGGAGTGATACTGAGATGACAGAGAATGAAGAAAGTTTATTTGAAGAAGAGATAAAAGAACATCCTTGCAGTCCTTACTATGAGCTTAACAAAACAGACTGAATAAATGCACAGTCAGATTCCATCAGATACATGGCTGGTTACATAGCTACTACATAGACAAGACAAGAAAGTTCAGCAGAAGCACAAGTTATTCGTCCATACGAAAAAATGAAGGCTGTCAAACAGCCAGATCAGAATATTTGATTGACAAAGGTGACCTGTCCTTATCAGTTTTTTTTGTGTTTTTTTTTTGAATCCATTAAAATGGTGGGGAAAAAAAAGAAAAGTATTCTTTGTCTGCTTGTACATTCTGAATGTACAGGATTCATTGTTTTCCTTAGAAATGCAAATCTGCTGTACTGACTGTAAATATAACTTGGATCTTTCGACTGCAGGAATGAGAAAATGAATTGCTGATGCAATTTATGTTTTTAAGGTAGATCAGAGATACCCTGATTTATTATTATTATTTTGAGAGAGAGAGAGAGAGAGAGAGAGAGAGAGAGAGAGAGTTACTCATTTTCTCTGTTTTTTGCTCAACATTCTTTGTATGTTTGGCTCGACTCCATCACTCATGAGTGAGACAATATTTGTCAGGATTACAATGGAACTATCAACTTCTCCGAGCCAACCAAAGAACCATTATGTAGAGTGCACTGGAAGTGAGAAGCAGTTACATAATTTTGACACACTCCTCAATGTAGTTCCAGTTTGCAGCCTGACAATATTCACTCACTTGGCACCCAAGTCCTGTATTCAGAGGTCAATCAGCTTTTCAGATAATTGTGGTGCCATTTTATCTGCCTCTCATCAAGATACAAGTAATCACTGGTTTGTTTCAAAATAATTCTTTGTGGACTATCTTGTGGAAGGCTATCTTGAATAACTGGGTGAACATCGACTGTATAAAATGATATCTGTTGCATCATGGTCTTCAAGACCAATGGCTTTAGCTTCTTTTGCCCTGTCCTGAGTGCAGCTCTTAGCTGAGAGCATGACTTGTATCTACCAGCTCCACCAATCATATCACAAGTAGTACTCTGCACAGTTGCTAAAAAACAACAACAAAAAACAATAAACACAATAAAACAAACAAACAAACAAACAACAACAAAACGAGTGAAAAACATGCATGATAATTATAGTTTCTACATTACTGTCATCCTGTCATCTATATATGGTTTAAGAAAGAGAAGCATGAAGTGGACATCCTCTCACAAAGATATCACTCTCAGTTAATAGGCCCTCCCTCCCTCTTGGTTTACAGCAATAGCTAAGGCAATGGTGCATCGGGTGCTTTTTGAAGTATTCCTTATTTCTGGAATACCTTTGGTGTGCTCTCCTTGACAACCTGGAATCCCTTTAAAAAAGTGAAGCTGCTCTGCTATTGCTGTATGACTGGCTCTAAGTAACAAAGCTGTGTTACTTGTCTTTTACCATACAATACAATAATACAGATCTCATAATTATTGGGTTGGTAAATTCTATGCTATGGACTTACGTACACCATGTCACACTAGATGTATAGCTACAATATATTACGTACTTATAGTACTACAATTTTTTGTTTTTATGATATGGAGTAACATAGCTATATATGTAGGAATTGTTACTCTGGGTAGAACATTTTCTCTCATGAGATATAATGAAAATATAATTGCTATAGCTATAATGTTTCATCTTTTTTCTATACAGTTCCAGTCATACTTAACACCACTACTATACGACTGAACTTGCTGAGCAATCAGTCAAAAAATATTTGTTTCAGCTCTCTTCCACAGAATTTCACACTGCACATAACAGTGAATGGCAAAGTTGGTGTTTATGGTTCCTTTATCGTACGCAATCCAAGTCCTATCACAGCAGACTTTGTAATCGAAGGATCCGACACATTATACTACTACATAGAAAATGATGGTAAAAAGAATCATCTCTTTTTGACTGTCATCTCATTGAGTTCAGTAACTATTACACTTCAGCTGAATATGATATTTTATGATGCAACAACTTTAAGTAAGTAAAATAAATACTACAGTGTGCTAGTGAAGCCTCTTTATGTTGACGTTTTTGGTATCAGAAAAGGAGATGTCCGCACATCCATTTATTCACAAAATTACTTAGCTAAAGGGCCTCAATTATTGCATTTCAGGCAGTAGATTGCGCTGTAGCTAAAGTACATGAGGTCCAGTCAAACAAAAGTGATATTTTTATATAAGATTGCTCATTATAATATGATACCCAGAATTCATTGAGGAGCCAGATTCAACAACTCTCAACTATGGAGATCAAGCCAAACTACATTGCTCAGCTAGTGGCACAGGCTTATTGATTTTCAGATGGCAAGAACTCTCTTTTGGGATTGTGAATATTAAGATTGTAACTGGAAGTAATAGGAGTGAAAGTTCTCTACTAATCACTCCTTCCAACAGCGGAAGATATTACTGCATTGTGAGAGGGGAAGGTCATAGTATCATTTCTCAACAAGCCCTGATAGATGTTCTTAATGTTCCCAGTAAGACCAATGCTTAAACTCAAATTTCTCAATAACGATATTGTTATTATTGCAGCACTGGAGCCCATAGGACAGAACAAGGCAAGGAAGATCACAGACTTTCAAAATATAATGACCTATGCATTTCACATCACCTGCATCTTAATACTGAGTTTATTATGATTAAAAACAACCACAAAACATTACACATGCTCGTGGCCAAATAAAGATGGGCGGAGCTGGCTTTTACTCCGCCCCTGGCAAAATATTCCCAATATAGCTAGCTGCACAATGGAGCAAGTAATGAAAGGAAACTTCACTAAATTACCCCCCAATGACTCAAACGTTGTCAGAGTATTTCTTAGTTCTACGTTTGGAGGTGAGCAGACCCCTAAACAGCACGTATCCTAACGCTTAGGTTTAGCTAGCTGCTTCTCTCTAATCGATTGAACGGCCATCATTATGATGTGGTCAGGTTTTTGTAGTTAAATAATGCAGGTGGTGTGGTTAGTTAATAGGCCGGGAGGGCTACAACTGATGATCCCTTGGGTTGGTAACTTTAGGGTCGACTACACCAGACTAGAATCTAGATTAGCTAGTGATTCATCATACCAATAGTCTGGCGTAGCTTTAATACCAACCTAAGGGAAGGGGAAGTATCTGGGGACATTAGCATCAACAATTTGTCACTTTGGAATTCCAGAAACGTCAGGTTATCATGTGTGGTTTGCACGTATATCAAAAGAAGAATGGAGGAATCCGATGTGGAAGCAAAATTGGTTGGTGGAGGTCTCTTTGGGAGAGGTTGAAAATAAGACGATCTTGTTTCCTAGTAACCCCAAGTGTGAGGGGTCAAGACATCAAGAGCCTTGCTCAAATTCTGGTAGATGACTTGTAGTAAAGTTGCTAAATATAACTAGATAGCTATATTAAAACTTTGAATAAATACTGTTAGTTCTTTCTTGACTTGACATAGCTATTAAAGCTTTTTACTGCACATAAATCTATCACCTTGAACAGCTTCTTGGCCTTTGTCTCTTCCAATTTTTTTTTTCAATGCTTTTTAAAGAATGTCTGTGGAGTCAGAAATAATTCTTCTGGATCTCTTCTGTGTGAGCTCACCACAGTCAATACAATTATTTCTCTTCCATGTGTGTCATTGAAGCTAGAAAAGTTAAGTTTGCACATTCATTATCATATGTCATGTGTATGTCACAAAAATTCCATCAAGCGATCTGATAGGTGGCGTCAAATCTTGACGTGAGACACAAGTCGTTGATGCTGATGTCCCCAGACCCTTCCCCTTCCTTTGGGTTGGTAAGGCTTGCCACTATTCCTGACTACTCTGTTACAGTGACCAGTTATAGTTCATACCTGCCAACTACTATAGGAATGATTTCTTTGCATGCAGTCATGAGGAAAAAATCCATTGACCAATTCTCTTCTCTATTTCTATGTCAGACTTCATTAAGGAGCGGAATAGACTGTCCCATGAGACCTTCCCTCTCCTGCAAAGCTACTGCCAGGCACAAGGTCTGGAATTCCAAGTGGTAGATATGCGGTGGGGAGTAAGGGATGAAAACATTTCATACCATCAGACCAGTGAAGTCTGCATTCAAGAAATATGCCACTGCCAGCGGCTATCAATTGGGCCATCTTTCTTAGTAAGTTTAGCTAAATGTTAGCTGTTCCTTTACATTAGTCATAAAGAAACTGTTGTTATAAACAAATAGTGGTAATTGGGGCGAGCGAAGCGAGACCCACACTTGTGATGACCCTCATATGCAAACATAAATTTTATATGTACTGATATAATATTTATATCGTCTGTCCTAACATTTCCATTATGACTTTGGGTAAACTGAGCATGCATGCTCTCCCCACAATGCTTTGCATTTCCCTAGTAGTGTAGTTGCTGTGCGATTAAAATTCCAATTCCGATGCCCAGTCACTCCCATTCATGTTAGTTAGACAGCATTACCATATTCAAAGGTTAATTAGGTGTGTGTTGCAAAACTTTGTCAGTACTCTAGGGTGGAGCTAGGATTTTGAGTCCCAAACCCTGTGCTGAGTACAGAAGTGAAAGTAATTTCAACATACATACAAACTTCATTTCTGAAAAAAAAAAAGTAAAGCATAAAGTGCTAACCCTCAGCACACATGTCCGCTGTTATACAGAGCTACTAGGAGTGCAAATGATTTTGTGTGTTTGCAGATATAGATCACTGATGAATGTAGAACAGTCTACATTTTCATCTTATGAATAGGCATGTGCATTCCATATCATTATGTCTGTTGGCTTAGTTGACAAGAAGCATCTACTCCTCCACATTCTCATTTTGAATCAGATCATTGCAGAGAAAAACCATTAATGTTAGAATATAAATAGTAGAAATCTCTCAGCAGTGTGGGGCTCGCTCAGGCTTGCCCCAACAATCCACTTAGATAAACCTAGCCCCTACTATCCAAAAGGCTACAATTTAGCATGGACGCATGAATGATACTGTTCTTCTGCTCCTCGTGCTTGAGTCCTATCACACTGAAGGTATTCTCAGTTGTTGACAGTAGAAGAGAAATATTCCAACTAATCTAATGGGCATCCCTAGTCATATTTATACTCTCATATTCTCTAATAAGACATCCTTTATTTCTTTCTACAAAAAGCCAAGCTCTAGCTACTACTGTGCATTAACGACACAAAGCCCACACATAGGTTTTTTTTTATCTTGGCACCAAGTGCCAGCAGCCATCCCAAGGTATAGTATTGGAAGTGACTATGGTGGCATGTATATCTTATTAGTTAGCACACACACATATAGTTATATGCATACCCATGACCTCTTTAATGCTCCATCTAGGCCAGCTAGTGGAGCAATGACCAGTAAGCTAGTAATCACTTGATAAAACTTCAAAATCTAGAGCAGTGAGAGCAGCAAGAGAACTGAAACAGTGAGAGCAGAGAGTACAAAGCTATAATTTTATGATCATCTGAAAAGGTAGTAGGAGAGTCAAACATTTAACAGTGAGAATAGAAGCTGCAAAAAAGTAGGTGGGTCACGAAAGTAGCAAGAAAGCCAACAAAACCACGAGCAGCCAAAGTATGAGAAATAAGCTATCGGAGAGTGCAGTAGCACTCTCTAAGTAGGGAAAGGTCATAGGACTGTATAAACTAAAAACTCTTCTTTCTCTTCTACCCTTACTCTACAGGTTTTCAGAAGGCTACAGTGAACTATTACAACTACATAGTAGAGAGAAGAATGTTCAAAAATCTAAAATTCATTTGCTAACATATGAAAAAAACGACATCTAAAATTCAGTTTGTTCATAATAATAATAATAACTAGCGAGTACCCACAGAAACTCTGCACATGCCCGCGCCCGCAAAAACTCTACACACAAATGTGTGTGTGTCCACGGCTTGCAATCTAATCAAGAGACCATGAGATCGAGTCCTACCAGTGACATATGTGAAGGGTACAAGTTATGCATGTCAAGTAAAGATCTATTTCTGCAAGAAATGCAAGGGCATTATCATATCAGATTCAGTTATTCCACAGATTGTAATGTGCAAACTTTAAGCGCCACATTACATCAAGCAAATATTTCGATTTTAACTTGTACCCTTCACACTATGGTGTTATTCTTCCTTTTCACATGCATTAATCTGTAGTGAGTTTGGCTATCCATCTAACACCATGCCACCAGTTCACCTAGGTACCTGGAATCAAATCAAACTCTCAGCTGTGGGAATTAGGTGCCCATTCCACTTACTGAGAAGAGATAGTCAGTTTGAGCTAAATTGTGTACAGCTGACCATCTGCCTTTATAGGATGTAGGTTCTGACCATAAGTACAGTAGAGGGTTGCAAGTGTTTGCATAGGATTGTTTTTCTCACATGCAATATAGCTAGCTACTCAATCTATTTCTCAATAGGTATAAATCCTTTTTAGTGATCGATTCCAAGTTGTCCCAAATTTTTTATTTTAACCAGTAAATAGTTCTTTGAGTGCAGAGGGATAATCAGCAAGAGGTAGTAGACTAATTTTTCCATTGTGACAGCAGTTGAGAGCTTTACTTGCAAACCTCAAACTTGACAATGTTGAAGACATGGGCCCAAGGTGGATGCTACTTGTTTCATTAGCAGCTCACCTTTGTCTTTGTTCTTTCCTATTAGTTTTCTCCTTTTCTTCCCTTCTTCTTCTCTCCCATAGCTAATATTAATTTGAACAGAGTTATGAAGCATTTTATAATTTCTTGGAATTACACTTCCTACCCCTATAGTAACAATAATAAGGCCTTCACTCTGTGCCTCTCTCTTTCTTTTGCTCTTTCATCTTCTGTCAAATGTGTTTCTCGGCCTCTCTTTCTCTCTCCCTTGCTATTTCATCTTCAATGAAACATTCTCTCTCTCTCCCTTGCTCTTCTAGTTTCCTGAACTTCACCTCTCTGCCTTGCTATAAGCTGCATTTCGTGCCATTATATTTAAATTTGAGCATGTGCAGTCATATCTAAGTATGCACGCATTTGTCGCAAGCTGACTTCCCACCTCTTGTCTTGCTGCTCTGTGGGAGTTGAATCTATCCTGAAACTCTAGGCTGGAGGATGCTATCGCCTGATCCACCTCATCCACCAAGCACCTTTTTGCGCATGTCGCCATTGGTCTTTGGCATGGGAATGCAAGTTTATGGCTGCATTGTCAGCCAACCCTGCCCCCTGAACTGGATGGTCTTTTGTAGCCAGTCTTTTTTTTTTGTTTTTTACTGCTGTTGTGTTGTTTTTTTTAATTGTTGTTTTTTTCTTTTGGCTTGTTTTGTTTTGTTTTGTTTTGTTTTTGTTTGTCTCTTACTGACTTACTGGCTGCAGCTATGACATTGATATCATTGCAATATGCTCTAGCGCTACTTCCAGGCGTGCCTTGTGCTATTTGTTCCAACTAAAAAGGCTTTATTCCAGAAAAAAGGCACGATTCCAGCTATGTACTATATATAGCCTATACTCCATATAATGCACACTCTGTGCTGCTGACCATTACCTACTTCATCTAGGCTATACTACAAGGTGAGTCGATTAGGGCTTTATGTATACAAGTAGCTGAGAAAAGTAACTACAGTAATGAAGGCGTATAGGTATTACTGTTGTATCCCCAGTGAGGTGGATAACCACCTCCGTCTTTGCATTGCTATAGTCATCATCTTCAGAATCTGCCATCATGTTGCTAGAAGATTCCCCAGTTACATTGCTGCTGTAAGATTCCCCAGTTACATTCATGAATCAATATGGATAACAGGGTGTTTTATTCGAGTACTCCTTCAGGTAGGTTCATCTTGAGTAGTATCTGTGGTATTCCCTGGTGACGGAAGATTTTTGAATAGATTCTTATTCTGCAAATATTGCTGACTCCACCTACTGCCACACCCACCCCAGGCCTTATGCTATGAAAATTCATAATACTGAAAAAAATTGTAATACCCCCACTAACAAAAATAATGATCACGTGTGAACTGTAGTTTTGTGCTGAGACTGTTGAGCGATGATAGCCAGAAAGTCTATGTTCATGAATGAAAGAGACTTCCCCCTCCTGATTTCAATAACGACACCCATATTACCCGACTACTCTTGTCCATACTTCATTCCTCCTGAGTGCTCTCATGGGTAGTGAAGTAGGGGTAGAGTAGTTGAGTAATATGAGTGTGGTTGTTGAAATTAGGAGGGGGCTCTCTTGTTCATAAATTTTTTTTAAATATTACACTCAGCCATCCCTAGGTACTTGCCTATTTCATTTAGAATATTTTTCCTTCACTTGTGCACTAAGAACAACCCCCCCCCCCTTTGTCCCTTTGCTTGCTCAGTTTCTATGACTGATATGTCTATCCATGTGGATTACCCAGTCTCTAGAGCAGGGCTATTTCGAACAAATTTACTACTTTTAACTCTCATCTCCTTGCAGTTGCTGATTTGCATCCCAATTTCCTTTACTTGTTCTTCACCTTTTTGATGTAATGCAAACTAGAGATAAAAATATGGTGCACATATCTAAAATAATTATTGAGTCAGAGATACTTATTACTTTGTATTAAAACCAACTGGATGACCCTCCTATCTGAGTTAAAGTTCATCCCAAAGATGTATTTTAACTATACAGTTCATCAGAGGTTTATATTTTATGAGCCGAAATGAATCTGATCAAATGTTGATGGAACTTGTGTACAGTTAGTTAAGTAAAGGCAACAAACTCAGGAGAGGGAGAGAGCTCAGCGTGCTTCCGAGACCACTGAACAGAAGGAACAAAGACTCGAAAGGTACGAGATAAGTGCATCTATCACGTTCAGCTCAGGCTTGCCCCACAATGCTAGTAATCAGTCTAGTTGCCAGAGTACATATACATGCTCATCACACAGAAGTATACTGACACCAGGATAGTATGAAATTTTTCCTTGATCTTCCAACATCAATCAACAAATTTGGGCGGCAGCTTTAGGCCTGCACAGGTGCCCTGTGGTGCAAATTTGGCTATTACCACTAGAGAGTTATCAAACCAAGTCTCAAACTTGAGTCAAGTGTATTGTTGCCATTTCCTGTTTTTTGTTTTGATACCAGGTGCATTCTATAGAGGAATACTTACTGCATAATCATTTCTATTCAAGCATGATAGCACAATATAAATGACACCATAATCTTTGCCACAAATAACTGACCATTTCAGTTGTGAGCCTGCTTGCTACAAAAAAAAATCCAGACTTTCACCCAAGATGGAAGGCCTAAACTGGTAACTACTCAACAACAAAGTTGTGGTATATTAAACTGCAATGAAATGGAGTATACTAACATAGAAAACACAAGGAAAGAACTGGTAGCATTCACTGTGGATAACACAGTAAACACACCACTTTGCAAGGAACACTACATTCAGGTTTACAGTACCTTGCAAGCTCATCCTAGGTGTGAATGTTGTCATTCAACCTGCAGAACAGTATTGTAGGCATTGCCGATCACCTGACATTATCAACCCTTATTTGAGCCAGATCAGTAATGAACAGTCTAGCCTATCATGATACTGCTCTTCATACTTGAGTCCTAGCACATTGAAGGTGTTCTGGCTACCTGCATGAGAGAAGTTTCCTGCTAAGAGAGTTATAATGAGGTCAAGTTGATTTGAAGTAGCTCTCCTTTGACCAGTTGCAAATGCTTGACTTGACAGTGCTGAAAATAGCATCAAGATGTGTTCTTGTTCACAGAATTAAAGGGGCGATTGTACTATTGTGCCTGAACATCCCCACTTTTGCCCAACCACCTTGCCCACTCGATGTCATTGATGTATAATGTTGATATTATAAAGTATAGTTCCTGTTCATGTCTCAATAGCTTCATTGTAAACACTCACCTGGTCATCCAAAACATACTACCTAAGCCTGCTACAGTCAACTCATTCTCACTCATATCTACAACTAGCTCCATAGTATTCACATATTCTCTTGTAGTACAGCTACTTATGTATCTCAGTAACAAAACACAAGACAGTAGCCAATTAACAATCTCTAGACATTTACTGATCTGGCCACTTGAGAGTCCCAGTAAGACACCTTTTCTTGCTTCCCGTAACCTTTGATAAACATAGGCCATGTTGCCATGGCCAGTAGCACACACATAATAATATAAGTTCCTGCACTGGCAACAAGATGGTTTGCTAGACCTTCTCTGGCTACATGAGTACAACATATTGTGACCTATTTGACCTTAGCTAGCTTATGACCTAGTACCTCTATATTGTTATCCTTATATTATAGGGATTCATTGGTGATCGATATGGATATCGTCCCTTTCCTGCAAAGATCCATTTTGAAGAATTTCAACTCTTTCTTCAACTTGGACTCTCATATCATCTCAAAACCACTCTACTTTCAAAGTGGTACAAACTTGATGAAAATACCATGGACAGGATGTACCAGCTTGTACCAATTACTGTGCACTATCCCAACTATATTAGCAAGGATGCTACATTGAGGGCTATTGACAGGAATGGTTGGTGGAAGACATTTCAAGAATTGCAAAAAATATTTTGGAAGCTTGTGAAAGTTGCTGTCGAGGAAGGAAAAATTACCACACAAAGAGCTCACGTGTACACACAATCAGGTAATTACTCTATAGATAAACCAAATCTGACTGCATGCCCACAGAACAGCTGCTGCATGGGTAAATTGTTACAGAGTTTCTTGCAGGACAAAATTGTGTCTAAGGACACATTCGATTTTCTCCCCCTATGTCCAAGGATGTCATCATTAAACAACTCATATGCTTAGCATTAGCTAGTAGTGATAATCTTAATAATGTTGTAATGCAGTCACTGAAGATGAAATCAATCATGGAATATTTCAACTTTCTTCTCCTAATGATAGTTGCCTTTGCTATACGAGAAGTCTGACTGGCTTGTCAAGCTCACTTTTAGATAAAAGTGCCAAAAGCTACTTGGATACAAAAGATGATGGTTCAGTAGATGTTGAAGCACAGAAGTTACTGAAAATATTGAAGTGCAAAAAGTTGCCTGAATTTTTGAATTCATCAAATATGAAAAGTTATACTATTCCATGGGTACCTGGAGGCATAAATGAAGAAGTTGAAGAGCATAGCAAATATTTGAGTCAGTTGTGTACCCAAGTTTATTCTGATATCAAACTATTGATTGACAGAGCTTTGAAAGTGAGAAATAACCTTAAGTCCAAACTCCATGCAGAAGTTTTGCACCATGCCTCTCTTTGTATAAGTAAATGTGAATCATACTGTGATAGGAGAGATAATGTCATGACAAAAATTAAAAACTTCATCAGAAAGCCAGTATCCGGTCCATTAATAATTCATGGCAAGTCTGGTTCAGGGAAAACATCAATCATGGCTAAAGCTACAAGATCCATTCAAGAATGGTGTGATGACGAATGTGTTATTGTTCTCCGATTCCTTGGCACTTCCCCAATGAGTTCATCTATTCGAGAAGTTCTTGTTAGCATCTGTGAACAAGTATGCAGGATATTCAATTTGAACCTTCCCAGCAATTTCCATAGATTGGATACCATTGAAGTGATACAGTACTTTCGCTACCAGTTATTAGGATCACTTGTCAATGATGGGGATAGCTTGAAGCAACTTATTATCATGCTTGACTCGATTGACCAATTATCTCCCAGCCAAGGTGCACACTCTATGAAGTGGCTGCCATTGCTGCTTCCTCATAATGTACAAATCATTGTATCCATGCTTGAAGAGAAGCATGACTGTTTTAAGAATTTGCGATCTTCATTTCGGAAGCCTTCGTTTGTTGTCCCCAGCCTTTGTTTCTAAAGCTGCTCTTTGGCCATGCTCGTACTTGGAAATCTTATACAGAGAGTAATCTTATATCTCTTCCTCGTTCTACACATGAAGCATTGATTCAGTTCTATGAAAGCTTAGAGGAGCAGTTTGGCAAGATATTAGTGCAGCGGGCTTTGGGGTACTTTACTGCCTCACGGAATGGTCTGACTGAATCAGAACTCGAAGACATTCTTTCAGTCGATGATGAAGTTCTGAATGATGTATATCAATATTGGGACCCTCCCATTGAAGGTGTGATCCGTATACCATCCCTTTTATGGAAACGAATTCGCCAATCCATTAATGATTGTGTAGTAGAGCAACGAGCTGATGGGATGACTGTGTTAGTGTGGTATCACCGTCAATTCAATGAAAGTGCTACTGCACGTTACATCACTGGCAAGATTGGCATGAAAGTGTATATCCATCGTATATTGGCAGAATACTTTGAAGGGATGTGGAGCGGAAGTAACTGCAAAAGTGTAGAATTATCTCACCGTAATCTGTACTTGAAGGATGCTAATAGATGAGTCTCTTCACAGCCTTTGCTTTTTGGAGATGCTACTTACAACCTTCGGAAGCTCAGTGAGTTGCCTTATCACCTACTACATTCAAATCAGACCAGAAAACTAAAAGGCATTGTGTTATGCAACTATAGTTGGATGTACACTAAACTGAAAGCTACTGGCTATTCATCCCTGGTACTTGATTATATCACCTCTCTAAAAGTCCTTGAAGAAAATGATATACTCCTTTTGTGTGAGACTCTGTCTCTTTCAAGTAACAACTTGAAAAATAAGCCTGAAATGCTTGCTGGTCAACTTTTAGGTAGGCTACTTGCTATTCCAAGTCCATCTTCAGCATTGTGTCAGCTACTCAGTGGTGCCAAAGATTGGATTACACAGTGTAAGGCCAGTATATTTCAGCCATTAAACAATTGTCTGATTAGTCCTGGAGGTCAGTTGAAAGCAACACTATCTGGACATCCACAAGTAGTCTTAGGTATTTCAAAATCTCCATCTCTTCCTTTGATAGTGTCGTATTCAAAAGATAATGACTGTAGTCTTTTCCAAGTTTGGGACCTGTCATCTCTGCAATGCATTGAGAATCTGTGCACATTGAAGTTGCCTGGGGGTGATTACTTTCAACCGCCCAATTTCATTGCTACTTCAGGACATTTGGTGGCTGGAAATTCTCACTCTCTTGCTATATGGAGTATGAAAACAGGAACTGATATAAAATATGTAGAGTATGACAATATGGAACTAACTTGTATAGCTAGTACAAGAGACTGCCAACCTATTCTAGTTGGTACCAGATCAGGACTAGTTTTGTGGGAGAGTAAGTTTTCTGCCCAAAAGGAGTGCACCACCACATTTGGCAGTCCAATTAAATCAATGCACATTACACCAAATGATAAATTTACGATCGTTCAAAGTGGAGAAGAGCAGATAGCTCTTCTTGACAATATATCCAAACAAATTCTTGAGTCTGTGATTCTCAATTGTTCCCACTCCAGTGCAATGCACACAGCTGAAAATCAAAGCGGTCACTATTGCTTCATAGTTGGTTATGAGGATGGAAGTATGACCTTTATGGATATACCTAGTCTTACAACCAAAACGTTAAAAAGTCACTCTAAAGCCATCAAATGCATTACTAGTGTCCCATCTTTGAATGTAATTGTCAGTGGCTCTCTAGATAACTTACTATATGTCTGGGACATGAAGACTAACTCAATTATGAAGAAGCTAAAAGGACACATGGATGGAATATGGTGTGTTGCTACCATCCCTAATACAACTTGTTTGGTATCAGGCTCAAAAGATGATTACTTGAAAGTTTGGGATATCAAGTCTGGTGAATGCCTTCATACTTTGGAAGGCCACTCTTCTTGGATATCTTGTGTTGCTCCATTCGCTTCTGATCTGTTAGTATCTGGTTCAAATGACAAGACTCTCAAAATCTGGAAGCTTGAATTTAGAATGAAAGGGCATAATAGGTCCGACAGACATCAAGCTCAGCCAGAGTGCATTGAATTGATGAAATTTAATCATGAAAATATGTTAGTAGCATCAGGTGCACCAGATGCCATCAAGGTGTGGGATCCATCAAATGGTAAATGCCTACATTCCATTCCTTCCTCTGCTTCTTGTCTCCTATTTGCAAGTAGAGACAGTCATCTCATATGTGGTTCCAAGGATGGAACAATGAATGTGTATGATGCACTCAATGGGTTCTCACAGATCAAAACTATTAAACAGCATAAAGATAGAGTAACAAGTTTGTTGTCTCTGGATTGTGGACTGATTTCAGCTTCACTGGATTCAACATTAAAGGTATGGAACATAAACTATGACGAGAAGTGTACCTTTCACGGTCATTCTGCTGGAGTGACATGCTTTGTAATTTCTAATAGCAGCTTCTTAGTTGCTTCAGGATCTCGAGATACTAATGTATGTCTGTGGGACTTATTATCGTCAAAATGTACAGCAATACTTAATGGTCATACAAAGATAATAAATTGTTTGGCATTCAAGTCTGATGATACTCTGCTAGTTTCAGGAAGTGATGATACAACTGCTAGAGTCTGGAATATTATTGGTATGACCTGTATCATATCCGTTAAGTACACTGACAGTGTGAAGTGCACATGCTTTCTCAATCAAAAAATGTTCGTAGCTGGTGCTCACTGCAGTTATAATCAGCTTAGATTATGGAATATAGATACGGGAGAATGTGTGAAGGACTTTGTGGGTCACTCTCATGCAGTGATGTGCATGGTAATTATTGATGACCTGCATATTTTGACAGGGTCACGAGATGGGACTATACGTGTATGGAATGCTAGAACTTCGGAAATGCTAGGTCACTTTGACCTCCAGTCTCAAGTCAAGTATATTTCATTGGCTAAGATGTCTAGTTATTGTTTTATGGTTGCAGCAACAACTAAATCCGGTCCAATTGCAATGTTACAACTCACTCTACCTGATTAGCTATTCATCTTACTTTTTCAAGCCAGGAATACAGTTGCAGCCAATTAAGGTGAAATAATTGATACAGTGCATTTTACTTGGTTTTTTTAAAATTTTTATAATAAATAGACCTGAATAGAAATCAAATGAGATCGGGATCGGAGAATCAAAAATAAAATGTCAACCAAAAAACAACAAAAAAACAAAAACAAACTATTATTATTATTAAATGAGAATAAACATGAATAATGGTTAAAGTTAATAAGTCCCCAGCACAGCAGAAGCATTGCCTCTTTGTATTTGGTATTATTTTCTAAGTATCTAACAGTAGGTTTTTTAAGAGCCTGGGGAACTAAGAAAACCACGTAGAACCCTAGCTACTGCATGTTGTAAATTTCGGGCACTCTAAAAATTGAACGGTAAAGGAGACCCTTTCACTGTCCAATTTTAATTTTCACTGGAAGTGGCTGTGTCTTTCACTGTGTTGAACATTACCCTAGTATTGAGTTTCCAATCCCCGTAAGGCTAATATGTATCTATGATTGATCATAGTAGTCTCATGTAGCCAGACCCAATTCTTCCTTTTTCTTGGGTGTGGGGGTCTGGTCCAGGGGGGAGTCTGACAAGGCTGAGTAGGCACCACTTTTTATTCTAGTCTGGGCAAGCAGACCTTTCGACCTTTGGGGGATGGGGCGGAACGAAAAGAAAGGTCTGGAGACTCTTGACACTATTTCGTGTTCCGGAGGAATATAATTAAGAAAAGTAGCATCCCTAATTTGAGTCCTAAAAATCACCTACATCTACTTCTAATTGCTCACACTCACACCTAATGGAGTCCTTGGCACTAGTAACCACCTTAATGTCATCACTGGCACTAGTCACTATCATAGACCTCACATCACAACCCTATATAGCAAGCTTGCAGTGTTTACAAGTGGGTATAAGACCCTACAAATCTTCTTCTTCAGCTTCTTCTCCTCCTACTCCAACTCCATCTTCAGATTGAAGGCTAGTATAAACACATGATAGTCACATGATAATCATTACAAACCACACTCCATCATGAGATTATTAAATTAACGAAAGAGCCATACCCACATCATTAATACCACCACAATAATGAAGGCCACAACTTTATACTCTTTTCTCCTTGATTATATGGGAGACCTATAGCATGATAGCGAAGTCACACCCCTTTCTTGCCTATAGTGCCCCTTCTTGCTAATTAAACCACAATAATTGCTAATTATACAACAATAATGGGAGACGCACTTTTCTTACACCCTTTTCTTGTTAATTATACCACAATAATGGGAACTACACCCATTTCTTCCTTACGACAATAATGGCACTAATAACTTGCTGACAATAATGGGAGACGCACACTTCATAACCACAATATGGGGGCTCTTCTAGCTCATTAAACCACTAATTATACCACAATGGAGACCACACCCTAACTTGCTGACTATACCACAATAATGGGAGACACACACTTCATAACCATGATATGGGGACTTTTCTAGCCCATTAAACAACAATAATGGAAACCACACCCTTTTCTTCCTTGTCACAATAATGGCACTGCTTGCTGACTATACCACATGACTATACCACAATAATAATGGGAGACGCGCGCGAGACTAGTTCTAATAATTGCAGCGAGCGAGCGAAGCGAGTGAGCTGACTCTCAGGTCATGACTCATTGAAATTTTAAATATATATACATATATCTAGGTCTACACTCCAAAATGCCCCAGGCGTACGTACGTACGTACGTACGTGTCGTGCAATAGTAGCGCCCCTGCGCGTGCATTTATGCGCATGCTCCAGTTGCAATTGCTTGATTGATTTCTACATCGCTTTGTATATAGCATGGTGGATAGTAGGGCTAGGCTTATCTAAGTGGATTGTAGGCACTAGACATATCCAAGTGCTTTGTGGTAAGTACTTAGCTTTCTATGCATGCAGCTGCCTGCCAATTAGCTACATAACACAACAGCAAAGCACAAATGAACTATCAGCTCAACATTTCTACAGCCTTTTGGGCAGCAGGCACAAGACTGACAAGAGGCTTATCTAAGCGGCTTGTAGGCACTAGGCTTATCTAAGTGCTTTGAGGTAAGCATGTATGCAGCTGCCTGCCACCACTTACATGACTCTTAACAATATCAAGCACTGAAGCCTATCAGCTACTTTAATTGCTCACTGTCAAATGCTGCACATTGCTATAGATACTCAACAGCAAATGAAAATCGTTGAAGAATACTTGCTTGCTCGCTCGCTGTCAACTGAATGTTGAACATTGCCCTAGTTATAGCCTAGATGAAGTAAGTAATGATCAGCAGCACAGAGTACATTATGGAGAATAGGCTAGCTATACACAGTGCCTTTTTTCTGGAGTAAAGCCAAGTAGCGCTAGAGTAGATCGCAACGATTTCATAGCTGCACGCTGATCTTATTATTATTGCAGCGAGCGAGCGCAGCGAGCGAGCTGACTCTCAGGTCGATCATGACTCATTGAAATTGTAAATATATATATCTAGGTCTACACACCAAAATATCCCAGGCGTACGTACGTACGTACGTACGTGTCGTGCAATAGTAGCGCCCCTGCGCGTGCATTAATGCGCATGGTCCAGTTGTAATTGCTTGATTGATTTCTACATCGCTTTGTTTATAGCATGGTGGATAATAGGACTAGGCTTATCTAAGTGGATTGTAGGCACTAGACATATCTAAGTGCTTTGTGGTAAATACTTAGCTTTCTATGCATGCAACTGCCTGCCACTTAGCTACATAACACAACAGCAAAGCACAAATGAACTATCAGCTCAACATTTCGACAGCCTTTTGGGCAGGAGGCACAAGAGGCTTATCTAAGCGGCTTGTAGGCACTAGGCTGCTTTGAGGTAAGCATGTATGCAGCTGCCTACCACCACTTACATGACTCTAGCAATATCAAGCACTGAAGCCTATCAGTACTTTAATTGCTCACTATCAAATGCTGCACATTGCTACAGATACTCAACAGCAAATGAAAATCGTTGAAGAATACTTGCTTGCTCGCTCGCTGTCAACTGAATGTTGAACATTGCCCTAGTTATTATGAACAACTGAACAAAAGTCAATTTTAGATGTTTTTTTCGAATGTTAGCGAATAAATTTTAATTTTTTGAACATTTTCTTCTTTGTAGATGTAAATTCACTGCAGACTTCTGAGAACCTGTAGAGTAAAGGCGAAGAGAAAGAAGAGTTTTTAGTTTATATAGTCCTATGGACTTTGCCCTACTGATAACGTTAGCGACCAGATGACAAAGGAGCACTGAGTTTTGTTTTTCCATACTTAAATTCACGTAACCACACCCCTTCCGATCGGTCAATTATGCTAGGATCGACCTGGTTCATGCAAGTTTGACTTTCCCCGCCCCCAAGAAAAAGGGTCTGGCTACGCGAGACTAAGTCTGGCTCGAGCGAGACTATTGAAATGAAGATATGATTTGGTATGTTCATGGAACATATTCAATCGGCGAGCGAAGCAGTTGGTGAAAGTCGTCTGTACTTTGACTAATTAGGCTATGATATTGCAGTGCTTGTGGCAACTGCATACACAGGAGGCTGTATAATGATTACAACTAGCACTTAGAAAGCCAAGCGACTTAGCGCCTCTATAAAAAAATGCTGTAGCTCTTGTAAGTGCTATGGGCAGGTTTCATTTATGGGGTCAAAGGTCAAACGAACGTATGCGCATGCGTATTATTAGGAGAGTGAGCGACACACTTGTGATGCAGCGATTTTCAGGTTGGTTGAAACAAAATTTGCATACAGTGCAGAATAAAATTCGTGTTCGCTAAAATTAAGACTATTACATATGTATCAGTATACAGAGGTTTTCAGGTTGGTTGACCAGTAGAATTTGCGCATGTGCAAAATAAATTCAAGCGAGCAAAATATACTGTCATACAAATCAAATCATCTTAAATTTAATAAGCACGAATTTAATTCTGCACTGTAGGCAAATTTTGTGTCAACCAACCTGAAAACATCTGTATCTTGCTCGCTTGAATTCATCTCGCACATGCGCAAATTCTACTGATATTCAATAGGGGAACGAAGCAATTGGTGAAAGTCAATTGTACTTCGACATTAGATAAGCATAACAGCCTATCAGGCTATACAAACAACTAATGCACTTTAATAAACTGCTGTAAAATTAAATTGAGCTTGCCAAATCTTAAGAAATGTCGGCCAAAAAGGTTACTAGGCTAGTCTGCGCAAGGGTAGAATATACCGGTAACCGTTGAATGTGGGGATTTATTCAACGGCTAGTCTATGGGGAAAACGTACTAGTGGGCGAGGCTGAGAATAAATATATCGGGAATCTCAATTTGCATCACGAGTGGCTCGCTCGCTTCGCTCACTCGCCTAATTATATCATAGATTGTATAGACTACGTAACCGAGATTGGAAAAGCCACATAGCAATAATACAAACAGGGCCGCCATGCGGTGTGTGGAAAAGCTGAAAAAAGCTTTACATGGAGTAATCGATCTTTCAAAGTTCAGAAGTCCATAGCACCACATTAATCGTGAAAAAAAGCGAATTTTTTGCTGCTAGAACACCCATACCAGCCAGTTTTGGCTTTGTGTACTTGTATCTTCTTACATGAAAGTTGACACTCTACTTCATGCCCTAATACTTAAATTGTACTGAACTTTACATGTATTCAAGAGTACATTTGCTTGGCATATCTTTGCGTTCCTTTTTTTGAAAAGGTTAATTGGTTTCTAGTGACCCAAATTTATATTCATAATTTCTTCATACCCTCCACTTAATATGTGCATTCCCTTGCCGAGAAAAAGTTCAATGATTATAGCATATTAATTTTTAATATTATAGGATGATCAACAGAGAGCTAGGTTTCAAAATCTTAACAACGTGCGGTGCGGTGCGGTGGTGAAGAAAAAACTGAAAGAATTCACCAGGATCAATGACTTCACATTATTGTCTTTTTCATGTATTAATTAATGCGGGCATGGGCGATAAGGACTGCATGACTAAATAAAACGTAAAAAATTGCTAGAACGTGAATAGACATGTTAATACAGTTTTATTTATTCTTACCTGGATAATGTTGAAATTACTAATGATGTAGCATACAGCTCAGTCCAGATCCTGAATTTGTCCGCGACAGAGATAGCTTCGCTTTTATCACCGTATGAGACTAAATATCTCATTTACCTTCCGCCTCATAACCTGTCTGGCTACACAGTACTTGTAACACATCTTATATAATACCCTTACTCTACATGTTTTAAGAAGTCTACAGTTAAATATTACTATTCTACTAACCAGTAAGGTCTTCATTTAGATTGGTATTCCAGTAACTATTTGGTGAATATTTGGTTTTTCTGTAAAGTTTGATATTAAATAAAGAATATCAATTATTTACTCTGTATCTATAAACTTGAAAAAAAAAGATAATTTGTAAGTCAATAGCTACTCTCATTTGACAATATCTAGTGAAAGAACCTTTTGTTTCTAACTTGCTTAAGAGTTGTATCATTAAAGAATACTATTTCGTTCACTCTCAAATTGTGTTGTACATTCCCCTAGTAAAGCTAATGAGCTCATAGAGCGAACTCCATGATTTAAAAAAAAATGAATCAATGAGGAATTCAAAGGTGGGATTACCAAACTAGTGACTGCACACAGATACCACTTGATCTTTGCACTGCTAAAAATATTCTGATTTCTTTGTGTAAATATTTCTGCAAGATAACAAAACTGCTTATAATTATTTTTCTATTGGAAGAAATCAGTGCCTTTATCTTTATTATATGTTTTTAATATTAATTTTATATTACGTTTATGGAGTAGGAGACAAAGTAACTGTATCAGTCTATTTCCTACTAAATAGCTCTAATGTTGCAATGCTGGATAACATCAAAGCCTTGTAAGACTAGCTGAGCTCATTGCATTGAGCCTTCACAAGGAACTGGCATCTTGAGGTCATATAAGTTTAAGACTACAATTCTAAATTTATACGCTACCTTAGAGCTATAACTAACTTATATTAGAGCAGACTCTATTATTATACTCTGACTTGTAGTTTTCAAAGTATATTTAGTATTTGCAGTGAGTTAAAGCAGCGTTGAGTCGCTAATCTGGTTATGACATTAAAATTGTAGTAGTATATTTTCCAGACTAGATGCTTAACATATTTTCAATTGTATACTACTGAGGCTTCTCGGCTTATAAAAAGAGTTTTTATTCGAGTATTACAGGTTCTCATAACAGCTTCCTACAGACTTATGTTTATATACTTATTATAAATACTCGTTATATTTGTGACATTGTTCTCTGCAATTGTTAATCGTGAATATCTCAATAACTCACGCTGACTCGTCTAATGAGTCATATCGACTAGCGAGATTCAAAATTGTGATGCAAATTGAGATTTTCGATACATGTATATTTACACGGCTAATACGTAAGCTTATACATTTGATATTGACGAAATTTTCGCTTAGCTTTTAATATTCTAGGTTTTTAAGTTATTGTATTAAGCATCCTGTGTATGCAGCTGCCATAAATATCTTAAGTTAAAGTACAAATGACTCACCAACTGTATCGCTCGCCGATTGATAATGTTGCACAAACATACCTATATAACATTCAATATATATCTTGTTACAATCTTTTAGCGCAAAGCTTGGTTATAGGGGCTAAACTATTTTTTGTATATATGATAAGTATTTAAAGTTGTACAGGTGTTATAGCCATGTCAATCTCTAGAACGTAAAAGCTACTATATTTGCTGACCCCCTTACTGTCCTAATGTTATAGGGAACTAAACTTACATGATTCTTAAAGCAATTTAGCATATTAGCTGCTCACTTACACACTGTTAGATGCAGAACATAGTTTTAATAATTATAGGTAAGCGATCCACAAACTTGTGATGGGAATATATATTTGTTACGTCATAAGCTAATGCACAATAGCATTCTAAGTGCATTAATTGCAGCTTGTAAGCGCAGCTTGCGAGCTGACTCGCGTCGACTTATTGAAATAGCTATCTATGCATGCAGCTGCATGCCACTTAGCTACATAACAAGTGGTTTGTAGGCACTAGGCTTAACTAAGTGATTTGAGGTAAGCATTAAATTTTTTAATGTATTCAGCTGCCTGCAAACTTATATTCTAAGTAGTTGAAAGCAAAAATGAATAGCTATCAGCACAAGTCTATAAGAATATTTGCTCGCTCTCTGTGACTCAAATGTTGTACATTGTCCTAGAATACAGCTACCTGTATATATCTAATAATAGTACAGCTGACTTTCACAAACTGCTTCCCTCGCAGTTTAAATGCTACACGAACATATCTTAATATCTAGATACTATAATCTGGATTGTAAATTAAATGAATCTATTTACAACTATACAAAATATGAGCGAAATCTCAATGTTGTACAATAAAGTGTGTAACAGTGATTAACTATTCCTGAATTTTGATAAAAATTGTGTATAACCTAAAGGACGTAAATTATCCTACATACACGCATGCGCAGGTGCATGCGCCATGAGTCTGAATACCATGCTCCAATTAAGATAAAGAAGCAATTCCATCATATTGGTGGACTTGAACATACCTTTGATTTTACGCTATTTTAACTAAATTTTATAGCTTATTTGTGTCTATGTCTGTGTCATGACAAATCTGTTTTGAGTCAACTTCATTTCACTGGACAAATTCATTGTGCAAGTAACTTTTTCATATTTAGAAGAGATAATTCTCTCCCTACTGTTTAGGCAATTGAATACACAGTCAAGCTAATTTGACTCAATTCCCATTTTCAACAAAAAAATTGCCACACTATGTTAAAAGAAGCAGAACATTATAAATAAAACTGATTATTGAATAATATAATAAGATGTTATCTCTAGCTAAATAATTAGACATATCTGAGCCAACAGTTATTAACTCTTTCTAATGATTTTGCACCCTGTTATTAAAATTACAAAATCACCGTAAAAACAATCAACAAGCATTAGCAACGGAAGTTTTATTCGCTATTATAAATTGAGCAATAATTTAATACGCTGGTGAAACTTTAGAATTCATAGTTAACTTACAAGATATAAATTCAGTAGAATATAAGGAGTGAGGGATAGAGATATATTCACTTAAAGAAATATATGTACGAAACTTGTTTGGGTGAAAATATCCATAAAAAGCATGTAAATATTTGTGATCAGCTAAGATTATCCCTTGAGCAAAGTAAGATTTTGTGTATTCTTGTAATGGTGCATTTTGCTTAAAATAAATATTATTTTAATAACTAAATTGAAACTTTGATTAACATGACATATACCTTGATTAAATCATGACTATATTAGCTTTTTTACATGCATGTAGCTACTTAAGCTATATTGATAGAATATTTATATTAGCCCATTTGTGGGAAGAAGTTTCACTTGTGCTACAGAGCTATCAATGACTCACCACCATAAAACATTTACACCACTTCTTTTCGTTTTCAATTAAATCATTCAAGTTGATGCCAGGACCTTATCTACATACGAGACAACTCATTTTTTCGTTTACGAGTATCATCTTCGATGCACCTCAAAATAGCTACAACTGTGGATTTAGTACAAGAACATTATAGCTGAAGATTAGAAATAGAGCATATCATTTCCTAACTATACAGGTTGCGTAAATTCTATCAATTGTGTGTTCCAGCTATATCGAAACAATTTTAAATCTTTATTAAATCATTTTAAGTACAATTAACTTAACTTATTTTTTCAGCTCATCTATAGTATTCTTCTAAAACATACTAAACCGGAATTAGTCTACAGTTTTAAAAGTTATTGTCGTAGAGAAATTTTCTCGCACAACTTCAAACAGACAATTCGCATTAATATATTTTCGACATAGACTTGCCATTGTTACATTCAACGGTTATATTTAAAGGTATGCAAAGCATGAGCAGACTAGCCTAGTACCTTTCTTTATCTAAAGTGAGTATTACAGATTCTCCAAATAGCTTCCTACAGACGTACGTTTATATGATGGCTATAAACATTCATTAGACTTGTTATTTTAGACATGTTGCGCATTATTGAAAAAGTTCGTGTAACAGCGAGCGAGCGAGAGTATTCGTGCTGATAGCTATTAATTCGTACATTCGACTCCTTAGAATATTTTGATGTGTTTGCAAACATATTTAAAGCACTTAAATAAGCCTAGTGCATACAAGCCTTTTGATAAGCCTTGTCCCTGCTGCCAAAAAAGGATAGGCTGATAGTTCATTTATGCTTTCCTGTTGCTATGTGGCATTTAGCTGCATGCTTAGAAAGCTAATATTTATACATAGCACTTAGCCTAGTGCCTAATATCCACTTAGATAAGCTTAGCCCTGCTAGATGTAGAAATCAATAAAGCAATAACAATTGGATCATGCGCATAATATAACATGCGCATGGTGCAATTTGGAGTGTATAAATAAATATATATGAGATCGTACTTTTAATAAAGGGATCTAATCACTTGAAACATTAATAGCTGTTAAACGCTTGTAAAGTTTACAAGCTACATATGAGATATAAAATTTAATGAAGTAAAATTTTAGAACGAAATTTGAATGTAGACCAATAACTCCATTTTGAATTTTTTCTCTATAAGACCCCTTTTCTCAAGTGCTATCACATATTGATTAATTTAAACGATTCATCACCTGAAAGTCCTTTGCGACCTGCACGTGCATTTATGCTCGTTCTAATTGCAATTGCTTGATTGATTTCTATATATACATCGGTTTTTCATTTACATCTGGCTGCCACATACATAATAAATTTTCTAGTAAGGTAGCGAGCGAAGCGAGCGAGCCACTCACTTTTGATTAAAATTAAGGTTTGATATTATATTTATTATGTCAATAGCTAACGGGCATAATTAATAATATCCATGCTCATACTTTAGATTGACCTTTGACCCAATAAATAAAACACAGAACAAACAGAGCTTACACATTTTGTCATAGAGGCGCAAAATGGATTTTAGGCTCTTGGATTTCTCAGAGATTGTGGTAAGCATTATACAGCATCCTGTGTAAGTAAGCTATTGAATACTCATGCATTTGGATGAGCTAGCATGAGCGAGTAAAGCTTTCTGTTTTCTTTACTCTAAGAGTTGAAAAAGTAGAGCTCTAGTTGATACTTATAGCAATTAGTTTGGAGCCTGTTCAGTATTTATTATTGTGATCCTTTCCTTCTTGTTGCTTTAGAGCTCTCCCTTCCTTCTTGTGCTTTAGAGCTCTCCATGTTTATAGTTGATACTTTTAGTTTCCTAGCAATGAGTTTGAGGCTGTGCAGTATTATTTACTATTGAGGTCTTTTCCTACTTGTCGCTTTAGAGCTTTCCATTTTTGTTTTTTGTTGATACTTTTAGTTTCTTAGCTATGAGTTTAGAGCCTTCGCAGTATTACTAGCGAGCGAGCCACACATTTGTGATGCAAATAATTTTTACTGCGTTTTTTTCGAATATTTCAAAAAATAAGTCAGCCGTCGTCAACCTTAAACAGACTACAACGCATGCGCATAACTTAAAATTTTGAAATTGCACTTTGATTTTGAAAGAATTTTAGAGAAATAATTATGCTTTGAAGAGCTAGCTAGTTCTAACCTATTAACTTGCCCTTCATCTTCTTCGGTGAAATTTTCGAGGCTCAAAGTTTAGATTGCGCGAGAATGCATTTTACAAGATTCCATAGTACTCCGGTTTGCTGGAATCTTGCAAACGCCTGTAGTCAAGCGTCAAACGTAAACCGACTACTACGCATGCGTACTGTTTGAGTTTTTAAATTTCCCTCTAATTCGGAGAAGTAACCTCAAATAAACCTTGAAGAGCTGGCTGGTGACTGCTCTAGTATAATTCTAACCTTTGGTATAATATTAACCTTCTCTAGTGAGTTTTTTCGATGCTTACCGACGAGCATGCGCGAGAATGCACACTCAGCATTTTGCAACACTCCCGCAAACCGGAGTACAGGATTTTGCTAGCTATTTGTAATACACATTTTACCTACGTCGCATGTATTAATTAGTTGCTATGCTACTTAGGCTCACTCCATGACCCATTCAGATATGGCATCCTGCGAGCTATACTACACAAAAGCTTACAGTGGTCTTAAACTGAATGCTGAGTTTTCAACAATTGGCCTTGGCAACCTAAAAAACTGCGCATGCTCAGATAGCACGTTAAAAATTCATCGTTGCAAAAAGCTCGCAAAATGGGCGTGTATAAACTTCGGACCGGAACGGACCCACGGACCGTGTACGATCTGCGTGCGCGGAGCGAGACGGACCACGATGCTGCACAATTGCAAACTACCTGTATCGATCAACAGCTATAGAATTACATAGGAACTGGCAGAGTAATTGGCGAGCGAAGCGAGCCACTCTCTGGTCATGTCAACGGGAGCTCGAGATATATATTTATATATATACGTACGTCAATAGCTAGCGGGCATAATTAATAATACGCATGTGCACGTTCGTTTGACCTTTGACCCCACAAATGAAACATGCCCATAGCACTTAGAACAAACAGCTTGAGCTTATTGTTTTCTACAGCATTTTGTCATAGAGGCGCTAAGTGGATATAGGCGCTTGGCTTTCTAAGTGCTTGTGGTAAGCATTATACAGCCTGCTATGTATGCAGCTGCAATATCTTAGTAAGTCAAAGTACAAATGACTTTCACCAACTGCTTCGCTCGCCGATTGAATATGTTACACCATAGATATTAGACACGGAACAGGATTGGAAACTGCCTACGTCATGTGACGTCACGCCCATTAAGCTAATACATTTCGCTCATGCTATCCGCGTTGTAACCATAGAAAATTTAGCCCTATTGTCGCAATACATTTTCTGAGGAAGAGAGGTACAGACTTTGTGGGACTAGAGCTACGAGTGCAAGTACTTTTCTAGCAATTTTATCCTATAGAAGTTTGGAAGGTAAAGTTTCTTACTGGAATAGACTGAAATAAAGAGTGTAGTAATTGTTCTTGGTGTAGGATATGTTGCTAAAGATTTTATAGGCCTACCAATTTGTGGGACTAAAACAGGACTCACATAAATTTAGAAGTCAAGTGTTTGGTATCTTTTAGTAGTATAATAGTTTGTCTATCGGATGATATATGTTATATTGATTCATAGCTGTTAGTTTTTTTGATTGCAGTGTTAAACTACGGGTTAAATAGTTATTATTATTACATTTCTATTATTTATTTGCATTATCATGTTTTATTATCCACTCCATAAAGCTCTCTGCACAAGAATGGGCATCTATAGATGGCTGGAGAGGAAGACTAAACTCTTCATCTTTCAAAATCCTTGAGATACTGAATCTCTCATAGATTTGTACTGTCTAGCTAGATCTAGTATCATATTAAGTTTTATTATTTTTATAGAAACACAACATGGAAACACTCTAGCCCAGCTTATATTAAGCTACTAGACTAATATCTACTCTGATATCTTTTGCAGAACTCATCCTTAACTATGTGGTAACTATGCATTCATATCTCGCGCCAAAATTTCCCGGCAAACACGGATAGTACGCGCATGGTAGTATTAAGTTTCCAATCCTGTTCCGTGTCTACTATCTATGGTTACACGAACATACCCTAGTACTATAGGAGTGTATTTAGTTACTTGAGCAAATGATAATAATTGAATAATTCATACCTCAGACCTATATAAACCCAGTTAGCTATAGCTATAATCATAGCCAGCTAGCTAAACTGTTATAGTCTGGAGCTAAATATTGTGTTATTTATATTGGTAGTCGTAGCTAAATATTGGTAGCTAGCTAGTCTGATAGTGTCAATTGCAATCTGGTTCACTATAAACTTTTCTATATGGGACCCCTGCGTAGATATGTCTATGGAGGCCAAAGTAGCCAGCTCTGGCCAAGTAAGGTAAAGCGGGGCTATTTCGAACGGTGGGGCTATTCCGTAGGGTCAAATATTTTCAAAACTCCTCGAGCTTATGAGCTCTATTTTGAAAGGTATATTCTACTATTATGACCTGCAGAGTGTCCATGTAGTTGATAGTGATTTTAGAATGAGCATATCCAGTTCAGCTGGATCTCTACAGAAGACATAGCAAAAGAGTGGGTATGCTGCTGGAGACCGGACAGGACAACACCTAGAGGACTGTCACGCGAAATCCGGTCCCCCCCCAAAAGCGGTCCCCCCGGACCAAAAGTAGCTGCCAAAACCAGTCCCCCGGACCAAAATCGGCTGCCAAATACAGTCCCCCCAAGCAAATTATGGTCCCCCTCCGGACCAAAATTGGCAGCAAAAAATGGTCCCCCTCCATACTGAAGTAAGTCCCCCAACTCATAATCTCAACACAGCTAAGAGAAAAAAAAAATTATACAGTATAGGGCATGGCCTCACTATAATTATTATTAAAATTATTATAGCTACATCTATTATACATCTACCACAGTTCCACTTCTTCCGATTGTCTATATATGTTCTGGGAATCTTGACACGACTTGTGTGGTACCATTCTTTACATTGGTAACACTCAACCATCTTGTGTCCATCATCCGGCAGTCTGCATGTGCAGTACACCTTGACCACCTCTGTTCTTGCTGGTACAAGCTTCTTCACACGCCTTTTAATTTTCCCAGGGAATGGCATTAACAGTTTGTTTGACAACCCATCTATCAAATGTTGCCGCATCATTGCCTGGTCAAATCTGATAGTCGAGGGGTCCTGGCCATTGTACACGCTGATGCAAGTGCAAAAAGTCCACAATCGTACCCACCTACAGGGTTCAAAATAACAATCTCAAATGTCTGGTCACCATGGCCTTGCATGCACTGGCTAATTTGAGTGGTCATTTCTAATTTTGCATGGTTGTGCCGATACCTCTGGCAAGCGTCACATTTGTCAACCTATGCCATCACAAAAATGATATAGCTAATATTATGACCATTGCTTGCATGCTGGTAGCACAGAATAAATTATATAGACAGAATTATAACTCACAAATTCATTAACATCTTTTATGATTCCAGGCCAAATGAATCTCTCATTAATACGTGCCACTGTTTTCTTCAACCTTAGGTGTCCAGAAGTTGGCTCTGAGTGGCAAGACTCCAAAATTCTCAATCTTTCTTCCCTCTCTGAGATATAATGCACCTGTAGCAAAATGCAACTTGAGATAGTAATTATATTTTAACATTTTTATTGCAGGTAGCTATGATAGCAGATTTACAGTATAACTCACTTGCTCTCCACCTTTCTTCTTGAAAAATACTTCACCCTTTCTCACAATAATTCTCTCTGCCTTTCTATAAATGACCCTCTTTTCATTCTTAGTAGCTCCTACAAAGAACGTTAGCACGGGTGGTGATATAGGTATCTACAATCTCAAGCTGATTTACTACTGGCTGTACTGTATGGCTAGCAATAGACTCTAGTTAGTAGTTGCATTACCTGGAGGGTAAATAGCATTCTGAAGGTATTGCACCGCATCCCTCACCAATACAGCTTCTCTATCTTCTTCAGTCTCAGAGCATGAATCCATGACACAGCCAGACACCAAAAATGACAGAGAACTAGCCGAGCACGCTGTATTATTACGCACGGTTGCGCAAGGGGACCAATTTTTGCAAGGGGGGACGGTTTTTGGCAGCTACTTTTGGTCCGGGGGGACCACTTTTGGTGGGGGACCGGATTTTGCGTGACAGGACATGCTGCAGTCAAATGGGAACATATTGTGGTGTAACCCCCCCAAAGGTGATGGTGACTTTGAGACACCTTGTGGCTAAAGTGCAAATCATAAAACTCTGCAACTACTGCTGAGGGCTTGCTGCAGAGTGCCTGTAGTGATGAAGATCAAGCTCGTCTTCTCAGTTTCGACTAAGGACTCTGGTGCTTGGTTGCATGCCTTACCAATCACTTGCATTGGGCCTGAAATTGCTGTTGGGATTGTACCTGGCCACTGCAATCTGTGGTCCACACCATTATGGATCCACTGTGGATGCTTTGGGAAGACATGCCCTCAGCTGTCTCAGCCCACATTCTTCCAGACTATAGTCAATGGGCAGAGGCAAGATGGAATATCACTGGCACGATGGGCCGATCTGCTTGTCTAACATACTGTGATATATTATTTGCTCCTTCAGGGCTTAGGTGAAGCATTGGGAAAGGAGCAGAAGTACACTAGCCTTTCCCCAAATTATACCTTTACACCAGTGGCCATCAAGACATTGGTGCTTTTGGCCCCCACTCTTTGATAGATTATTTTGGGGAGCCATTTGAGAGCACAGTGATATAGACCTCAATCATGGGTGCTATGGGCCTGTAGAAACATAACTCTCATTGGTTAGTTAGCTAGCTTCTTTATAATCAAAGTTCGTAATTTATTGTTATCATGATTGTCATATATACTCTTGGCTGCTCTCCTGTCAATACTGAGCAATTTACTCAAAAGGAGAACCATTGCCTGCATAATTATGTACAGTAAGATTTGATGAATAATTATATGTAAGTTCATAAAATTGAGTTTACCTCTGGCCATAAAATATATTCTGCTATCTGGAGACCTGTGATCATTTTTGTGTTCTGTACATCACACTGGACTGCTTTCAGATATGTCTCTACTTCAAATCCCTCCAATGTATGCATAATCACATTTTAACATGCTAATTAGTACGGTCAAAAATGGCAATTCCGTGACCACTATTTGGCTAACATGTTTTGATGATTGATTTCATTTCTTGGGGTCATTCATTGAAAATTTAGCTCCCAGGTCCCTCCCAAAAGTCCTGGCATTTTTTGCTATGGCGCGAAATTTAAAATTGCAATCTAAAATCGGGGTATGCTGTGTACAACAGTGCACTAAGACACTTCTTAGGGTAAATAAACCTCAAGGATTTCAATTCTGACATTAGTTTCATATGTTTATTAGACCCAATAATCAATAATAATTGCAATTGGAAAAGCGAAAATAACAGTAATAATGGATGTTTGTGGTGAAAGACTACACAATACATATTTTGTTGATGTAAAAGCAGTACTCTAGCATTCTGCATCACTTATAGAGTCTATGGAGTCTGTATCACTAGATTCTGAAGAGTCATCACACCGCCGTGGTACACAATTGTCTTCCTCATCATCGTTATCGTCGTCGCTTTCAACTTCCTCACTGTGGTTCTATCAGAGATTTCTACCAGTAGTGTCCGGAGTTACCCCAAACCGCGATTTTATACTAGCTATGAATTTTGCCCGATAACTTCACAAGATAAAGTACTAAAATAATAACGCTTGGGGCCTTGATAGATGAAGAGTTCAGCTTCTTTTTTGAACTTTACTGCTCGATCATAGCTGCTTCCATTCCAAAGTTATCCTTCCCAATTGAAAGTTCGTCCGGAGTTACCCCCGCCTACCTTACGCTTTGTAGCAATGATAGTGGTTAGCTTGTCCATGATGTCATTCACAACTGACTTGCTTGGTGGCTGATTGTATGACATATGAAAGTAACCCTTGCTCTTCCCCTACTCTTGACTCAAACCTGCGTGAAAACCATTGTAGGATGGGATAGTCTGCTCAGCTGCATCAGGACAATCACTGTCAGTATTCACACGAGCAATGATACTGCGCTTTCGCTGAGGCTCTGTATTTGCTGAAAACGTAGCTGGCTCAGGACGAATTGGTGGTTCGCCACGCTTAGTGGTCTTGTACGGTGTCACAGCCTGCATTTCAGACACCTTCTCACTCAATGCTGGAGACATTGTCTTCGCATCTTTGGTGCGAGAGTGCAGCTCCTGAACATTTGCCTCGTACTCTAGGCACTTTAGAAGCATCCAGTTGCAGCAATGTGAAGTCCCCCCCTCCTGTAAGAGTTTCACTAATTATTGATAATACTGATACTTGGCTGTCCATCAGCAATCACATCAGGACACACGGAACAAAGTCATGCAGGGTCCATGCGTCCCGTAATACAAGGACATTTGAGTAGCTGATCCCTATGCCGAGCTTATGAAATGAATCAACAAGCAAGTCATCCCATGAAGAGTGATGCTGGCATTGATGGAAGTTGTTGTAGGTTGCTTCATGATGTACTGCATAAGAAGAGAAGTGAATGTTAGAGTACACGGAGAAAGATCTACCCCCTTCTTCCCCCGCAAAGCAGAAAGCAGCTCAAGTATAAGAGGAGAAAGTTCTTCTTCCTCTTCCAACTCTTCTACTCTTGGTGGCCACAGAACAAGTTTAATTTGCTTGATATCTTCTCTGAGCCGCTCAGCAACATTGTGTATTAGTTGCTCTGTGCTGATCCCAATAGAGGATAGTGCCGCTTCAACATAGGAACCAACCCCAGACACATCATAGACAAGTTCACCATGGTTTTTTTCTGGACGGGAGTGGAAGCCTATTCTCCCATTACACTCTCTACAAAGAATCTCTTTGATGAATGATGACCGGACACCAGCTGTTGGAAACCCAAACTGAGAAATGGTCGAGCAATAATCTTGGAGTAGGCTCTGCAGTGACCTTAGCTCAAAGATTACCTTTCAGGTGTGGTCAAAAAACATGGTCTGAACCTCACCATAAGTGATGTTCTGCATTTGTGAAAGCTTATCATCTTCACTCATTTTCTGGAATTTCCGAACATACTTCAGCCAGCATTTGTGATAATACCTGATTTCAAGAGCATCAATCAGACAGTTGATTCTGTCACGCATTTTCTGATCTTCAAGGGCCACTGTGTGACTCTTGAAAGCTGCCCATGCACGGTCATATGAAATCAGCAAAAGCTTTGACTCCGGAAGCTGGTTTACAACACCAAACAATTTTTTTTTTGTCATCAATCAGCCCTAAACTTGATCACAGCCTCTTGGCAGCTGGAGCTTCGTCTTGGGAACTAACCTCAGCTATGGATGAAGACTGGCATTCAGCCACCTCACGTTTATTTTGTCTCTTTTGAGCCCTACATGTTTATGGCCGAAGTGGGCTTAACTATAGAACAAAAATAACCATTTAGTCCACATACCTTTTCTCGATGCAGCTGCAAAAAAGAATGGTGATTCTTTGCCACTAAATTTGATCGATCAGAGGACTAGGAGTATAGCAGTTAGTACAGCAAATTCCTGTATTATATAATTATGGTGACTTACTCAAGATGATTTAAACTGACTGAACTAGTGGCACAAAAGTCTCTGTACTTATACCAAATCCTGCATGATCATGCACATTGATTATTGGGTCTAATAAAGGTCATATCATGAAACTAATGTCAGAATTGAAATCCTTGAGGTTTATTTACCTCTTAGTGCACTATTGTACACAGCATACCCCAATTTTAAATTTCACGCCATAGCAAAAAATGCCAGGACTTTTGGGAGGGACCTGGGAGCTAAATTGACCCCAAGAAGTGAAATCAACCATCAAAACATGTTAGCCAAAGAGTGGTCACGGAATTGCCATTTTTGACCGTACTAAATTCAACTCTATGGGCCATTGTGTTATTATTTTCCTCTTCAGTTCCTTAGTTGGATTAACACTGTAAGGGTTCTGAATTTTTCCATTGACAATTTTCCTCCATAAGTCCTGCCATGGTGACTGTTATGATCAAGGTGTACAATTTATTATGAACTTACTTCATTTTCTTTCAGTACTCTCCTCACAAACTCTCTTTTGAATATACAGTCACTATAATCAAGGATATCAACAGTGGTAGCTAATGAAGTACCCAAGAAAAGGGCCTCTGGCTTATAGAACCAAGCTTTGTTGCAATTATTATGCCATAAGCCCCCTTCATGTAAGTAGCTACCTACTTTATTTACTGATCTGAAGTGCTCACGGAAGTATGTCTTAGCTACATCGAACCATACTTCCTCGACTGTCCTATGATCAAATATAAAGATATCATCTTCATCTTCAATGTTTTTTCTTTGATGGAATGAAGGAAATATGAATTCTGAAGGAATATTAATCTGCTTCAATGGTATCAAGGGACTACCAGACTTTTCATCACTTAAATCTAAATCTAATAGACAATATAATTAGTATGCAGGATTCAAGAATCAAAGTTTACCATCTTTGAACTTTATTGGCAACAGTTCTCCATGAATCAACTCCTCATGGATCACTCTTCTTAAATGTGGAATATCAGTCTAAAAGATAAACGGCTAAACAATATCAACATTCTTGGCTAATGATACCAACCTGAGAAAATGAAGGAACCTCACCAATCGCCATAAAGTGAGCAGCCTGTAATATCAGTTATGTATTATAACTATTACTATTAGAGTTACCATGCATACGAAGATCCCACAATCTGATGTATTCTTTTGAAGTGGCATACTCTGCTTAATAATAATTAACATCATTTTTAGCTAATGGCATGATAGGTATTATTATTACATGTGAATTCCATCTCCTCTACTCTGTTTGATCCACGTCACATCCAGACTCTTTACTCAATTCACATATAGAGTACCTGCCAATTATTAATAATTTTGAACCCTTATTGGCTGGTTAGCTATTCTCTATTTTAGGATTAGATAGCTCCAAATATGAATCCATAAAAATAATAAGTTTTTCTTGTGGTTTCACAACCTATATACATATTGATCACAATAATTATTATTACAGATCAGCTAGATAGTACATTTTAATTACCAGCAATATCCAATGAGAATTATTAAGATGCCATGGAATTAAAACTATATCTTTGTCAAAAAAAATTTTCTTGACAGTGATAAAAAAAATTAATGATCATAATGAATTATTATGGAAAATATTTCTTTGCACCTCTATATCCATCCTTCATCAAAGAAATACCAAAGAATGTACTTGCTGCTGCGATTTGTAGCTATTCACAGCTAATAATTATTATACAACTCATAACAGCAAATGCGTTGGACTTACAGCATCTTTATGAACATTTTCATGGCTCAATAGTGCAAAATACTTATTAATGATCTAAATGAAGTAACAAGTAATTATCATAAATTTAGGTTACAGTACAACTCACAATATCATCAAGCCATTGACCATCATTCAATCGCCACAAGCTAGGTTCCAGCAGTGGATCACTCAAAGTTTCAGTATGCAACTGCTAGTATTGTAATTTCAAGAACTAAAGTTATAGCCACTTGTCCTTACATTCTTATCTGGTATGATTATGCTAAACTCCTACATGTATAGAAGAAGAATAAAAATTGGGAAATGTCCACTGGATTTTGGACTGCTAGCTAACCTTTAACTCTGATGAAAAATCATTGCCATCAATTTCCAAGATATGTACCTTTATTAAGAACACCAAAAGGAATGCAAAAATTGTAAGATTTTCTAATAATGCACTCACTGAAGTTTCCAAGGTCGAGTATAGTAGGATTACCACATTTCTCTGCAGAATAAATTAAGCGTTTAGTAATCTGCTTAACTAACAGAACTAATAAGAGTAGTAAGTGTGATATACAGTTTATATGTACCATAATTATAGGAGTTAATTATGGGGAGTTTTATTTTCGCATACGTAGTTGGCAACATTCCTAGATCGATGTCAGCTGCCTGCTCACTTCCTCCTTCTTCAAGAACTTTCAAAGAGACGCTGGAAACGGAGCTAGCTAGCTATTATGTAGTCTTGCGTGCAGCTCATAGTTCCACAATATACACTCAAGCCCAACCCCCAGCCCCTAGCCCTATAGAGCTAGCTATAGATATTGGTGGACATTATTATTGGTGGTTCCAAGACGGACCAAATTTAATACATCGCCAAATTTAACTTGTAGATTATAATTAACACATGTACATGAAAATATAATGGATATATTAGTGCTGGTCACATGACCTGTGACCAATCAGATTCTATGAAAAGTGTGTTTTAAATTTAATGCACACTTGAGGTGAGCATTCTTACTGAACCCAATGTGTCTCAGAGCTTGCTAGGTAGTAGAGCTAGGGTGGAATTTGATTGGATCAAAGTCGTGTGATCAACACTAAATTGTTTAGATCTAGCTCCATGTGTTTTAATGCATGGTGCACTCGAATGATGCTTCGGCTCATGCATTACATTCACCTTGAACATTATAGCATCATTCTAGTGCAGGTGCATTAAAACACTTGAGCGAACTAAATATGTATTACGTAGTATAATAGCATTCATTGCTGAGTAGATAGCTACCTTGATACATGTAGAGTCAATAGTATTGCCTTCCACTTCTGAAATATGTGAATCATTAATGTGGACCAAAGAAGAACAGGTTTGTTGAGTCAGATAAGTATCATCTGTGGATATTGAAGACAAATTATGTAGTTATTCGATGTTAGTAATATTCAATCTTACAGTGACCACTTGTTACTGTAGTACCATGATGTACCTGCAGTATGATCACTATAATCTCTTTTCAATACTCATTAAGAAACTTACAATAAAGCCTTGTAATTGATACTCGATAGTCCTACCATCAAGCTTTAGTTTTATGTTCCTGTACATACATGTAGTGTAATACGTAAGCATATGATTTATAATTAGCTATTAGTGTCAAACTATGATTAATCAAACACCTCTGAATAACGACTTGTCTATTAGATCGCTTGGATGGTCCTGATCGTACAGAGTCTTAAGCTTTGAAGATACATGAATTCCTCCCAAGTTCTGGCAGATCGAACATTGTCTATACACCATGGATTGTACAAACAAGTTTGCATGTACTAAATTTCAAGTATAGCTGTTACCTATCACTTGGTCCTTTTGTGACTCTATCAATGTTATGATCAAACATAATCAGATCTTCTACAGTGATTTATTTCCGGCTATTACCGAGTGAACAATAAAGGATTGGATTCTTTTCCAATACTCCAATGAACTAAAGGATTAGCTTAAAATCATTTAGACTATAATTACTATTATACCTGACGAGTTCCTCCATTGTGGCAAAAGGTACAATAGGATCGAGTCAAATAGGATGTAGTAAACAGTTTGTCACACTTGTATTCCTGTCATCATCATGCATAAAAGAATTGCATTTATAGCTATATACGTAGCTATTAGCTATGTATATTCTAAGTGAGTGAATTCCTATACAATAACTTACATCAATGCTCTCAACCAAATGGCCTGTTAATGATTGCAAACCCTCTGCAACATCCTGATGATGACAATTAGCAAGACTCTGCTTGAGCATGGACTATAAATGATTATAATTACATACATCAATATGGTATTAATATCTTCCACACCTTCAAAAGTAGGATGTTGACAGACTGATGACACTTCAATGCTTTGAAAATTCTGCAATACTCAGCCTGAACTTGATTCATATTTTTCATTCCTTATAATTAATAACATCACATTATTATCACAAATGGCTCATTGACAAATACACTTACCATAAAGGAATTTGTTGTATTCAGCAGTTGAACAACTGATATCAACCAGCAGCTGTTCTCTTTATTGGGAATTCCACAAAACGTCTGAAGTATTAGCTATACACTATAAAGTCTACGACTGGCTGAGATATAACTATGGACCTTGTAATGGGGCTGCTTGTCAGATGGTTGAAGTGGTTGCTGATAGGGTGATGGAGAAGGCTGCATGTTCAAAGGTGAACTAAATTGGAAATACATGTTTACCTTGGAAAGGGGGTGCTTGTCAGGTGATTGAAGTGGTTGCTGATAGGGCAATGGGGGATCCAGAGGCTGCATGTTCAAAGGTATAAAAGCAGAACTAGCAAAATTAGAAGCGCATGTTTTCACCTTGGAATGGGGCACCTTGTCAGATGGAGGAGGTTGCTGATAAGATAATGGAGGAGGCTGCATGCATGTTCAAAGGTAGCTATGAAGTTAGAACTAGCAAAATTAGAAGTGCATGTTTTCACCTTGGAATGAGGGTGCTTGTCAGGTGGTTGAAGTGGTTGCTGATAGGGCGATGGGGGATCCAGAGGCTGCATATTAAAAGGTATGAAGGTAGAACTAGCAAAATTGAAGTGGATGTTTTCACCTTGGAATGGGGCACCTTGTCAGATGGTTGAGGATAGGATGATGGAGGAGGCTGCATGCATGTTCAAAGGTATGAAGGTAGAACAAGCAAAATTGGAAGTGCATGTTTTCACATTGGAATGGGACACCTTGTCAGATGGAGGAGGTTGCTGATAGGGTGATGGAGGAGGCTGCATGGTGCAATTAAGAATTTGCTAAAGTTTTTTACCTTGGGATGAGGCTGCCTTTGAGAAGTTGCAGTTATCTAACTAGCTCTAATGGGTGCATTACCATAGAGTCATCTCTCTTCTTGTACACTTTTATCCTGCTGATATTCACTTTCTTCTTAAGAATCACACCTTTCTGGTTCATAACCTTGTATATACCTTTCCCTAAACTTTTATGAATTGTATATGGCCCTAGAAATGCTTTGTCCAACTTTCCTCCCTTTCTTTCTTTTTGAGCAGTATTTTCAATCAGGATTTCGGTTCCAGGAGCCAATTCCTTGGGGAGATGCTTTCTGTCATAGGTCTCCTTTTGCTTTTGCTGGGATATTTTTATATTGCTCTCAACTTTTTGAAATAATTCTTTCTTTTTCTGTAATAAAATCGCCATTGTCTTGTCCAAATCTCCTTCTTCAATATTTCCTTTAGGGATTATTTCGTTATCAATTGGAAGACGCATCTCTTTTTGAAATAACATGAAGTAAGGGGAGTGTTTGGTCGACGCTTGACTTGATGCCCGATACCCCATTAAAATGGTATTGATCTTCTCATCCCAGTCATTATGATCTTGATTTCATACTTTAGCCAGGCATCTGGTAAGAGTCTGATTGAAATGCTCTGTGAGCCCATTGGTCTATAAACAATATAGTTATAGGTAAGATAGCGAACTCAGATAATACATGTATATAAAACACCTGTGGATGGTAGGCAGTGGTGATTCTATGCTCAGTATTTGTCATAGAGTAGAGCTGTGCTGAGAGATCATTCATGAATTCCTTTCCTTGGTCCGTGATTAAGACTTCTGGGCAACCATATCGACACATCACCTGTTCACATTTTAAACACAGTAATACAGAGGCACATTCACTATTCAAGTTCAAGTCTGCAGCAAAATAGGCATGAAACTAATGGTTTAGCTAAGTATGTTCAAGCCTGCACCATAGCTTTGTCAGTGCATAAGCACGTTCAAGCCTGCACCAAAAAATAGCTTTATCAGTGCATAAGCACGTTCAAGCCTGCACCAAAAAATAGCTTTGTCAGTGCATAAGCATGTTCAAGCCTGCACCAAAAAATAGCTTTGTCAGTGCATAAGCACGTTCAAGCCTGCACCAAAAAAATAGCTTTGTCAGTGCATAGCTAAAAACACAAATGCTCTACACAGTGTAAATATTCATACAAGTTTTATGGTGAAAAACTCACACTGTACACAAATTTAGCAACATTTCCAGCAGTTTTATCTGTAAGAGGGGTAGCTTCAGCCCACTTGGAAAAGTAATCAGTAACTGTGATAATATATTTGTAGCCACGAGGAGTCTGAGGTAGTGGTCCGATGAGGTCCATTCCTATTTGGCTCCATAATTGAGATGTGACAGGAATAGGATGAAGTGTACCACTTTCTTTCCTTAATTTTTTATTACTTCTTTGGCACTGATTGCATGTCTTAACCTATATGAATGTGACAGTTGTAGAATATTCTAACACTCTAGTGTTAACACTTACATATGCTGAAACTTCTTTGTACATCAAAGGGCAGTAATATTTTTTAGAAATGAGATCATAAGTCCTTTTTAATCCCAGATGGTTGGCATCATGAATTGCTGATATGATTCTATTTTGTTGATCAAAATTTTCAATCACCAGCCTTGGTGGAACTGTTCTCTTTCCTATAAATGAAATCAGACAAAGTAGCTAGCTACTAATTTAGACTCTTTTAATAGTAATAGTCTTACCCTCAACATAGTAGAGCTGAGCCTCCTCTATAATAAAGTATTTCGCTCTTTTCCGTAAAGAGAGTTTATCTTGTTTTTCCAAACCCTCTGGATAGAATCCAGAGTTGATGTAATCAAAGATTTGTCTGTAACTAAATTTTCCTCCAGTTTTTTCCATCACGACTGTTGCATGCATATGCGCAATCTTAAGTCGACGTACGGATTTTCAATGTTTGCGAGCTTTTTGCAACATCCATTTTACTTACGGCGCATGCGCATTAAAGGTTGCGATGTATTAATCAGTTGCTATGCTACTTAGGCTCACTCCATGACCCATCCGCGGCAGAATTATGGCATCCCTGCGAGCTATACTACACAAAAGCTTACAGTGGTCTGGAACTGAATGCTGAGTCTTCAACAATTAGCCCTTGGCAACCTCAAAACCGCGCATGCTCAGACAGTACGTTAATATTTCAACATTGCAAAAAGCCAGTAGCAGTTTGAAATCGCAATTATTGGCTGTTGGGTATATTGATATCTGACTCAACTCCTTTGTATAAATATTAAAATTGCCACTACTGAATGCCCCAGTGGTGCCCGTGAGATCAAGGAGTCGGGACAGAGAGAAATCAGACATTGAGGGTGAGTTCAAACTCGAACTCTGCATAGGAGGCTGAGGGTGGGGGCTAGAGGGGCTAAAGCCCCCCCCCCCCAAAAAAAAAATTCTGAAAGGGGGGGCTCAGCCCCCTCAATTTTTTGCCTACATTACGTACATCTTTTTCATTGAACTTTTCATTGAACTGTTAGACTTGTTAGAATGTGCAATGCTCTATTAAAACAATCACATGATTAGCAATGAACTTACATATAGCTAGCTGATTATAGTTTGCAGCTGCTACAATCAAGTTAGTGGGTTACCACTGCATTGAGTGATATTGAGCTTGATGTTATTAGCTTAGCAGCAAAGCTTCTGCTTAGACTTCCTAGCTAGCTACTTTAAATGGCTTGGCCCATATCTGGTGCACTTTCTACATTACACCTCATCCTCAGCCCCCCCAAAACTCAAGTGCCTCAGCCGTCTATGCTCTGGATCATTGCATATTATATAGCTACAATACGTACTCAACTTTTGACATAGCTAGGGATGAGATATCAAAATAGCATATAGATTTGGGATGGTGTCCCCTATCTACTAGCTTCCGGGGGTACCATTTATCTATCAAAATACACTTGGGATGGGGTAAAGAAAAAAGATATAAATCTACATATAGATATAGGTACCATTCTGCATCTGTCATGGAGACCGTCTCCATATCTACAGATGCAGTATGATACCTATATCTATGTAGATTTTATATCTTTTTTCATCAAAGTGATATGGAGAATGGTACCTATATCTATGTAGATTCATGGATGAGATATTCTTTGATCAACATACAATCCATATATTATACAGATTGAAAATGGTAGCTATGTAGATTCATCGATGAGGTGATCAACATGATGAGGTCCCCATATCTACACATGGAGAATGGTACCTATACAGCGGTGGAGTTAGGGGTCAGGTTTTAAGGTTTCAACCTGACCACTTTTTCAGCCCTGCCACACCCCTGATTTTTTTAAACAGCAGCTTAGTAATGCATGCATGAAGCTATTGATTGGCCGTAGCCAGTATCAATAGTCAATTTGATCAGAAAGGATTTTGTATCTACTCTAATATCGAACAACTTTTCTTTAAAGCAGCATCTGGAGTGAATTTTCTATTGTGTGTGCTACATAGCTACTCACAAGTCCGAAGGTCAACCTGACCACTCAAAAATTCCTAACTCCACCCTTGCTACGTATATATATCTATGTAGATTTGTGGATGAGATATCTTTGATCAACATACAATGGGATCTCCATAATTATGGAGAATGGTGTAGATTTGTGGATGAGATATCTTTTGATCAACATACAATGGGATCTCCATAATTATGGAGAATGGTGTAGATTTGTGGATGAGATACGTTGATCAACATAAATTTAGGAGTGGGATCCCCATGGTGTAGATTCGTGGATGAGATATTTCGATCATTAATGGGGTCCCAGAGAATGGTACCTATAGATATCCTTTGATCAATATACATCTGGGGATACCTAGCTAAATCTATGAAGATTCGTGGATGGGATGAGATATCCTTTGATCAAAGTGCATTCGGGGATGGGATCCCCATATCTACAGATGGAGAATGGTACCTATATCTATGTAGATTTGTGAATGAAATATCTTTTGATCAACATACAATGGGGTCTCCATATCTACAAAATTAATGGAGAATGGTATGTTGATCAACATATGATGGGGTCCCCATATCTATTAATGAAGAATGGCCAGGATTTTAGAAAAGGGATGGCTCTGAAACAATTATTACTGTGTTACTCAGCTACGTATAAGATATTTTCAATGTGTATGAAATAGCTATACCTAAGTGGTCATCAATTCAGGAAACTAATACAAGTGATGAAATCTCCATCAAGGGGGGGGGGGGAGGGGGGGGCTCAAGCCCATTGAGCCGCCTGCTGGCTACAGGCCTGGAGTATGATACCTAGTTGAAGATTCGTGGATGAGATATCCTTTGATCAAAGTACATTTGGGGATGGGTCCCTATATCTACAGTGTAGATTCGTGAATGATCAACAAATTTTGGGGATGGGGTCCCCATATATACATCTATAATGGAGAATGGTACCTATATCTATGTATGAGATGGGGTCCCCATATCTACAGATTGAGAATAGTACGTACCTCTATCTATGTATCTACAATGGAGAATGAGATATCCTTTGATCAACATAGTATGATGGGGTCCCCATATCTACAAATAGAGAATAGTACCTCTATCTATGTATCTACAATGGAGTGTATGTAATATATATTTGGGGGATCCCCATATCTACAATGGAGAGTGGTACCTATATCTGTGTATGTAATATCCTTTGATCAAGCAATATACATTAATTTTGAGATGGGGCCTACAATGGAGAATGGTAACTATATATCTAGCTATGTAATATCTTTTGATCAACATACATACGATGGAGTCCCCATATCTACAAATGGAGAACGGTGTAGATTCATGGATAAGATATGTTGATCAACATACATACAATGGGGTCCCCATATCTATGATGTAGTAGCTTTGGTACATACTGTGGATGAGATAATATCCTTTGATCAACACATACGTATGATGGAGTCCCCATATCTACGATGGAGTATGATACCTAGTTGAAGATTCGTGGATGAGATATCCTTTGAGCAAAGTACATTTGGGGATGGGGTCCCCATATCTACAGTGTAGATTCATGAATGATCAACAAATTTTGGGGATGGGGTCCCAATACATCTACAATGGAGTATATATATATGAGGTATCCTTTGATCAACATAGTATGATGGGGTCCCCATATCTACAAATGGTATGTATCTAATGGTCTATGTATGAGATATCCTTTGATCAATATACATTTGGGGGATCCCCATATCTATAATGGAGAATGGTACCTATATCTGTGTATGTAATATAGGCCTTTGATCAATACACATTAATTTTGGGGATGGGGTCCCGGAGAATGGTAACTATATATCTAGCTATGTATAGCTATGATGTATCCTTTGATGAACATACATATGATGGGGTCCCCATATCTGAATGGTGTAGATTCGTAATGAGATAATTAGGGATGGGGTCCCCAATAATAATAATAATAAGGATAATAAATATAAATCAACACCCCGACTTACTACATCTACAATGGAGAATGGAGATATCTGATGGGGTCCCCATATCTACAGATTGAGAATACTACCTCTATCTATGTATCTACAATGGAAAATGCATGGTATGTATGAGATATCCTTTGATCAATGTAGCTACATTTGGGGGATCCCCATATCTACAATGGAGAATGGTACCTATATCTCTGTATGTAATATCCTTTGATCAATATACATTAATTTGGGGGATGGGGTCCCCATATCTACAATGGAGAATGGTAACTATATATCTAGCTAGCTATATGTATAGCTAGGGGATATCCTTTGATCAACATACATAGCTACATATGATGGGATCCCCATATCTACAAATGGAAAATGGTAGCTACCTATAGCTATGTAGATTCGTGGATAAGATATCTTTTCGATGGGGTCCCCATATCTACAGATGGAGAATGATGTAGATTTATGGATGAGATATTTCGATCAACATACGTATTATAATTTTGGGAGAATGGTACCTAGCTACATCTAGTGACTATGTAGATTCGTGGATGAGATTTTTTCTTAATCAACGTACATTTGGGGATGGGGTCCTCATATCTACAAATGGTACCTATATCTATGTATAATATCCTTTACATTAAGTTTTGGGATGGGGTCCCCATATCTACGATACCTTAAGATGGGTATTATTGGCGACTTGTTAATTTAGTGAATTTAGCGAGTAGGCCTTTATTCGCTAATATAAGCACGCGCTAATAATAAAATTTCGTATAATTAGAAGTAATACTGAACAATACTGAATAACAGTGCTAGCCCTAGCTAGTTAGATCGCTGTTGTCTTCATCAGAGTCTGTTTCAGATACTCTGATTTCATGGACTCAAGAATGGTAGCAGTAGGATGGAAAAGGCAGGAATGACATGTGTAATAGATTGAAGTATCACTATTCCCAGTGAAGATCCTTTTTGTTCAATCTACAAAAACTAAACTCTCCAATGATAGTTACTGACACAATAATGCATGTATTATTTGTGCCTGATATTTTTGAAGCAACTTCATACGAAACTACATTTAAAAATAGCTATTACACAAAGCTCAAAATAGCTAAAATTAATACCTGCCAAATACGGTCTCCCCTTAAAACGCTAAAATTAGTAGCCGCCAATAATACCCACCTTAAGGTATCTACAATGGAGTATGGTACCTAGCTATAATTATCTATGAAGATTCGTGGCATTTAGGGATGGGGTCCCAGATGAGGTAATTTAAATATTTGGAGATGAGAATCCATATCAGCATAGATTTGGGGATGGGTTTAGATTCACAGATGAGATATTCGGCAACCACTTTCTTCGCTATATACATGAGACTATCTGCATTAAGAGCTACAATCTGCATCAGGATGGGATCCCATCCAAAAACTATGATATGTATCTCATCCAAAATTTAGCCCCTTTTGTAAATATGGGGACCCACTCCATTATTGAATGTACAATAATAACCCTTTTTTTTTTGTGCTGTTATAGGTGTCAAATTTCTAGTAGAGCATCGTTGAATCTACAAATATTATTGGATGTCATTAAATCTATGCTTTTTATTTTGAAAGTATGCCTATTATTATTATTATTATTAGTAGTAGTAGTAGTAGTAGTAGTAGTAGCTAGTAGTAGTAGTAGTAGTAGTATTTATTATTACTATTAGTATTATTATAAAATAAAATATAATTATGAAAATAATAGTAGTATGCAAGCTAGGATAATATATTAAACTATTGGAGAGATGGACTATGACTGAAACTGTGGTCCATATGACAGCCTCAAACTCTTGTATTATTCAACCTTAAAAGTTTACATGATAAAATAAGTACTAGCTATTATAGCTAGGCAGCTTGAACTGCTCTCCCTCACTTTTGTCCTAAATTTTGCTGTATAAAGCGCGCGAGGATTGGGGGGGGGGGGGGGGGGGGGGCGGGGGGTCCCTATATCTATGATGGGGTCCCCATATCTATGATAGTTTTAGGGACGGGGGAGGGGGGATCCCTAGAATTAATTACGGGGTCCCCAAAATTTTATGATGCCGGCGGCCGCGTTTTTGTTCCAAGCTTTTCGCGCGCAAACTACGGATAGATTATATGCGCGCGCGCGCCGCTCGTATATGGAACCATGGCGGTTGGCCTTTTCTACTCAGTTGAGTACAGCCCTTCACTTTTTAGGTGAGTCACAGTAATAGTTTTTTTTCCTACTCACATTTCTGGCTCCCATACAGTGTTTGGATATGCACATGTTTGAATAGGAGAGAGAAAATATTTTGTCATTCTGTTGGTGATGGCATATCTGTCATTAATAAGAACAACCTAATTCCTTAACACTGTTCTGCCTTTAACAACTTAAAAGACTAGGAATGCCTCAGCACATCTTCAGTGCAACCTAAATAATGTACACTGAACAACATGGCTTATTGTAAGGTTGATAACCCTGCCCCGTACGTGATTCTTGGACCTCATTAGCTTTTTCTCTTGATGTTGGTCTCTTGATTCTCAGAGCATAAACCCTAGTGAAGAATCAAGCCTTGATGCAAGTATATCAGGTACATGCATAACACCAGTACAGGCCTTAAAAAAAAAAAAAAAAAAAATTAGGTCAATGCAACCTTATAAACAAGCTCCATCAGCATTTTCCTTCCAGATCAGATTCATTTCGGCTAGCTAAGAATAATCTATACGTACCTATGCTACAGAGAAGTGACACCCTGCTGTTCTCACTGAACTATTTTGCAATGGTACATATAATTTTGGCTCTTGTATGATATTTCTGGGGAAGGATGGTATTCTAAAACCCTGTCCTGTCAGATAAAGAATTGTGCTATCAAAGAATAATGCACTTCACAAGCTTGATTGGAAATGCAGGTGCTATAGATCTTTACAAACTGATTTTGAAAATAGCCAGGGGTCGAATCTGATACACCTGTGTAATTTTGGATTAAAAACATTACATTATAGTGTATGTACCTTGGTTTGCTTGATGGTAAATTGATCTGAACCTGGTTAATAAAGTTATCATTACACAATAATTAGGGCCTGATACTTGGCTGAGAAATTGTGGCACAATTTTCTTCTCAATGGAACCATTTCGTGACAATCAATACATGTATCAAGCAATCCACAAACATCCATCTGGATCGTCAGGCTCGCCACCACAATGCCCTCCATTTTTCTGATATGGTTGTACCAGCTATGTTATCTATTTTAAGGCAGTTTCCATCACATCATATGGAGCTGTTACTGGACAGCCTGACAACATGCAAACAAAACATATGACATTAGCTATCCCAGAAGACAACCTTTTGGTGCTGATTTTCTCAGCAATTGAAGTCTCTAACCTGACCTTTCTCTCATTGGTTGTTGCCTTCTAAGTTTGATAGGCACTCAACCTTCTACTATCTAGCCTAACCTCCCTTGAAGATATTCTACTTCAATAGTTCCTTGCTCTTTCTAATTCGAGCTTTCTTTGTTCACTCATTTAAGCAGCCCTTGGTCTTTCCAATCTGACCTGTCTTTGTTCATTTGTTTGCTTCAGTCAATCCCAGTCTGCTTCAATATTATAGTCCCTTGCCCTTTTTAAAATCTAGCCTGACTTTGTTCAGTTATTTGAGCAGCATGCAATTTGAATCTGGCCTGTCCTGTATCCTTTGATCCCAGCTCTTCAACCATAACTCCTTTTGTTAATATATCATTAACTTGAGAATCTGTAATTTTTATACCAAATGTCTTGAAATTTTCTTGTGATTATTGAATGTTCTTGTGATTATTTATATTTATAGAGATGTTGCAGCTGTTGTGGGAATTGGATACCTCTTGCATTCATCGTGGCACCATTTCTGCAAGCTAACCAATGGATTCCATGCATACTTTTTGGCTCCACGAGGAATATTCAGCACAAACCTCAAGCAATATGGCTCATGGGCAGGTATTTATGTATCTTACATTTTAAGAATCTCATGCATTTATGTTGTTGGAAGAAAGCACAAAGAATGTTCATAATAATGTCTTCAAAACAGTTATTACAGGAGCTTCAGAAGGTATTGGCAGAGGTTATGCACTGGAGGTAATTGGAGTATATTTTTACTAATAATTATTATGATGCTCTTCTTTCTTACATAAGTTGGCAAGACGAGGTTTGAATGTGGTACTGATGAGCAGATCAATGCAGAAACTTGAAGAAGTAGCTGAGGAAATCAGTAAGTTTCGTAAATTATTTATGTGTAATAGTATAGTACGGTGCTTAGGAAATTGGCTGTGAATGGTCCAAGTCCAAGGGCACAAGCCAAATTTACATCATAATGTCCAACTATATATGTTCCAGTTGATTGTTTGACTAGAGATTTGACTTTAGATTTATTTGTACAACAATTCTATGTGACTGCTGCTATCCATCTTCTAGTGCACAAGATATAATATGACTTCTCAAGACCCACATTTAGTCTAGAGTTCAACATAATTATGTTACCGTGACAAGTTTAAACGAGAAGTTCTTGAAATAACACTGCTTTCAAGAGATGAGTGTAATACTTACATCATTTCGTTTTGCAAGTGAGTATACTAAACAGAACTGTTCTGGGAAAAGGAATGTAGAATCCAACCTCTAATACTAGAGAGGTTGGATTCACAGTTAAATTTTCCCATGCAATGCAGAAATAGAAGATTGGCATATGATTTTTGGCTCTTTTGTGAGTGTATGGTACTGAATAAAATCCTGGACTGCCTGTAAGAGCAGAAACATTCAAGAGCAGGAGTAGTTCAAGTTTAGGGTTACCTTGCACATGTGCTTGTAGAAAGCTTTTAACAATAACAATAGAGTGGTTGGGTAATATGGATATGCCTCTGAGAGGGTTACAGTAGTTGTTTTTTTGTTGTTGTTGTTTTTTTTTTGTTGTTTTTTTTAAATTGGAGTGTATGTGTGTGTCTCACACACCTGATCTCTGAGAGGATGGTAAAGGGTAAGGGTCTGGTAACTCTAACATAGACGAGTTTTGTCAATGCTTCCAGGATGGTGGCCCAAATAAGTGCATGCATGGTCTTCTGAGTTTAATGGCTCCAGCCTCCTGTCTCCAGATACTACAGAACCACCATAACCAAGACTCTGACAAACATTAGAAGGAGTCATAGTTATCTCTCAGGCTATGTGGACTAGTGGTAGGCAATATGTAATAGTTAGAACACGGTAGTCTGGTGATTATGGCCAATAAACAACCGAATCCGAGGGCGCAGCCTGAGGATAAGGTTGTTTATTTGGCCATAATCACCAGGACTACCGTGTTCTAACTATTACATATCCCCAGGGCGCACGATTTCATTGGTCGGTCTGTAGCTACCCCTTAGTTACAAAACAAAACGAAAACTCCTGCCATGGCTAGCTTGTCCCTGTCCTGGGATGTGCCGTTGCTTAGACGCCAACTCTACAGAGCCTCGTGCTCTCGAGACTACGAACTACGAGGCTCAACTCGAACTCCTCCCATGCCCACACCCAGCTATTAACGAGTTCCTCCACCCACGTTTTGTATTTGCTAGCGACAGCGAAGCTAGCGGAAGGTATGACGCCAAAAAATACCAAGTGGGCCTTAGAAATAATTTCTTCTTGTGGAAAATTGCAAGAAAAAAATAGCTATAAAGTTTCCTTGTGACCCAGCACCAGATGACTTCTTCATTTTCCAACAATCAGCTATAAACTACCCAGAGACAGAAATAGATTCTTTAGTAATAGTTAATGACAATGTTATCTGATCATTATCTTCATAATCATCTTCTTCCAACAGTCAGCTATAAACTACCAACATAATACAGAGATACTCTTTAGTAATAGCTAGTTAATGACAATGTTATCTGATCATTATCTCTATCTTCATTATCATCTGCAACAGTCAGCTTCAGAAAACCTAAAAATGTTGTTATTCATAGCCTGGGGAACAGTGCGTTTATGAGTCATAACGCATTTTACCCTAAGGGAGGGAATTTATGACAGTAAGAGCACTTTTCTCTATGGGAATAAATGTATTAGGTGGGATATATGTTCACATAAATATCTCTGCTGATGTAATCTATGATGTAGTTACCAGATCCTTTCCCTCCCCCTGCCCCCAAGACAAGGAGGTAAAGAGTCAGCACAGCCAGACTACATAAGTAACCTTTAGGAGAAACTTTTGCACTCACTTGTATTAATATTACTGTGCTGGCTCACTTAGTGGAGCTAACACTGTTGTCTACAAAATTATATTTATGCATATCTTCCCTGAGTACTCTACTGCTTCGCTGCCATTGCCAATCTATAAAAGACCATCATCCTTTAATATTTTAACTTACTCTTTTTTTTTCTTTTTTTCTTTTTTTCTTTTTGACTGCACATCTGTATAAAAAATATACTACTGTCTTGCATGTTGACGATGCTTTACCTCTCCCTCATTGATTCCACTATAAAGCTAGTTAGTCAGCCATGAAAGCTTCGTGCACAAAAACAGAGAGTTTTATGGTAGTGAGGTAGGCTTTCCAGGTTATATGCTTGCTACCTTCGGTACTAGTCAGAAACCCCGCCCCCTTGCATGGTATGGTTTTTAAATGAAAGAAGGTATGTGCAGTAATGACTGAGCCAACCTTGACCTCATAGGCCAGCAAAGTATTATAAAGGCTCCTGCAAGGGAGCCAGCGTTAGGTGTATGGGATGTACTATTCACGCACTGTTGTGATTCCAATGCTAGGCAATACTCACCCAGCTTGCAGTGCAGGCCCAAATTTTTGCAGTGTTGCCACTGAAATGTATTGGTTAGTGAGCACTGTGGCCCTGGTCATGGGTTTGAATCCTGGAAGTGCTGCTTTTTTTTTTTTTTTTTTTTTTTTCAATCTTGAATGAAAATTTTCTAAGTGCAAAGATCAAAGGTTGGCTCAGTCATTCCGATGGTTACTACTTGCCCATCGTCCATGGCAGCAGGTACTAAGTAGCTCAGGGCATGGTTGTTTCTCAAGTTAGACTAGAGTAAGATAGATGGCCATAGTAATTAGATACCTTGGATCTACAGCATTTAAGAGATCCTCAGGCCCATAGTAATAACCTCACTGTGCTCAGTAACTACAGCCCAGGTCTCTTAAATGCATGGTATGTGGTTCCATTTGAATGAAAAAAGTGCTCTTTAGGGGGAAAGAGAACACGCGCTCTGATTCACTTTTCTGCTACATGATTGTCATAATTAATTAGCCTTGTACCTAGGCTCTTATAGTTCGACATCAAGACGGAGGGATCTACAGCTACATGAAAGCAGCAGGCACTAAGTACGTGAAATAAGAGCCCTGTGACTGACCAATCAGATTTCTCCATTTGATTCAAGTAGTCAAAAATTATGCTGAGGTGGGAAATAGAGCCAGTATGTGCCAAAATTTTCATGTGAAATTCAAGCCTACTAGAGCTATGTGCAACATTAATTCTGACATCAAGCCAAGTAAACTAATGGTAGCAAGCAGGTGGTTAGAGAAAAGTGGCACAGTTCCAAAACTGAAAGTAGCAAGCAGCTGGTTGAAAAGAAACACTGAGTGAAGTGAAAGAAAGAAATACTATATTAACCAAGAAACAGCTGGAAACCACTAAGAAGTGTAGATATATCTGACCAGTGTGAACAAGGAGGACTTCTAACAAGGAATTCAATAATTGATAGCAGAGTAGAATTAGAAAGCAGCTGCATCCCCATATGTGTTACATATGTTGCTATGTAATGACACGTGCACTTGCTTCAAAATGGCAGAGAAAGTCACTAGTGTTCAGTGTGCTATTGATATCACGAAGTAGAACCTTGGTCAAAACTAATACCAAAAATCAACCTCTGTACTGCTCTAACAGATGGCCATAACAGAATTATGACAACAATAGGCATTGAGTCAGTACGTCGATTTTATTATTTTTATACATTAATTTTTATGCAGAGACTACTTATGGCACCAAGGTCATACTTATTGCTGTTGACTTTAGTTGTGGTCAAGATATATATCCATCAATAGAGGAGCAATTGAGGGGTCTAGATATTGGAATCCTTGTGAATAATGTTGGCTTGAGCTACCTCCATCCAGATTACTTCTTGGATGTGCCCACAGAGGTATGTATCAACTTAAGGGTGCAGGCACATAGTAACCAAGGCATGGGCTAGTACTAGCACTAATTAACCACAAACACTACCACGCTAAAATAACAGATAGTAAACACAATAGCAGCTGCTGCTTTGGCACATATAAAATCCATGCTAGCATGAATAATGAACAAGTCATTGCAACTCAGGAACTATGCATGGGAATGAGCCAATATTTTGCATATGGCAACTACTTGATAAGGTCTAAAAAGTTACATTTTGCTTTAGTTTATAGCTAGTACAGAATGTGCAGGACACTAGATCCTATATGGATAAATTAAAAAGTAGAATGTGAATTGATAAAAACTAAATGTAATTTTTATGGCAATAAGTATAAGAAGCTGTATATCAAAAATCAGCCATTGATTCCAAGTGGTCATTGAGATGTAACGCAGTTTACCTTGAGAATGGAATGTCATAACATCAGTCATTTTGATTGGTCCTCCTTTATTTTTTGTGTATGTGGTACTATTCTGATACTTAATAATGTGGTACAAGTTAGAAATTTCTATCATGAATAGTTTTTAAGTTAATTTTCCCTAGCAACCATGCGTGGGCGGAGTGTGCCTGCACCCTTAAGAACCTAGATGTATTCGGGACACTCACATGTTGTGAACTAGTTTACAAATCTTAATTGGATTCACGGATTCAAATGTCCTATATATGTAACCAGACCTATCCTATCTTATTGTTATTATATTGGTCAATACTTAATGGAAAGAAAACTTGACTCCACTTGCCCTCTCTAGAACTGACAGTCTAGACTCTATAATCTAGAGCATGATTGTAAGCACGTCTACTCATGTAAACATTACAAGCTGAAATCTTGACTCTTTAGTCCTCGTACCTGCATAGAAATAAAGTTACTCATTTTATTATGCTAGGCAAGTATACTGTGTGAATGGGTACCAGCTGCTTTATTCATAGGAGCATGTAGCTGTTTCTGTTTGCACAAATTCATGGCTGGCTCTACGAACTGTACTATCTGTGAAATTTACTCTTCTATCTTCGTATATCTCCTGTTTGCTAAAAAAGAGTTTCTGTACTATCTACTTCTTTTATCTCTTTTCACATGGCCCTTGGTGATAGTTGTGCAAACATGTAGGGAGAGCCACTCACCTAATAAAGTGACCTCTGTCACAGGGAGTATCTGACCCAACATTCCCTGCTGTCTGGGGACTTGACCTTGCTTACCCACAATCCATGGGCCTACAACTAGACTGGGTGGCTACCCTGCCCACTGTGAGTAGGTGGATTGTGGACTCGTGAATTCACCACTGACCAAGAATAGGGGAGTGTGAGTTTGCTACTACATCATCCAGTGCTGCATGCACCACAACGAGCGGGTAGATGGTGCACCCATAGTTAGTACAGTGATGTTACAATTCATCGGGGTGGACTACTCACAGTTAAGTGGCCACGGCTTCTGCATTGATGCGGCAACAATGGCAGCTTGAATCATCAAAATGTGGAAGCCATCAGCTTTTTTTGAACACCATGGTTGCAGCTGGCAGCAGTTTCACTCACTCTAGTGACATATATATAAGATTGATGAGTGTGGCGCATGTAGTAGCCAACTGACACTCCCCTAATCCTGGTCAGTGTCATGTTCACCAAGGTTGCACCATTGAGAAAAATGAGGGCCTTGGTCTGGTGATTACTGGGCAGACTTTCCCTCCACTGGAGAACATCTCATAGCACTAAGGTATGATGAGTATGAAAGGGATGAAGTAAATAGAAATGCAACAAAACTACAAAGGGTGGATCCACATGCAGGTAGGGGTGTGAGGTTAAACTGAATAAATGATCTCACATAGGCTGTTATTATTGCTGGGCCGACACCTCTTGTAACAAGAGTTTGAACCGTTTAATCCAAGCTTGTGATCCTCAATCTAGCCTAGTGACAATTAATACCTCGTCCTACCTGGCCCTCTCCCAATCAACAAAATATCAAACCTCTCAAGATTATTTGCTGGTATGATTACAGCTCTCTCACCATCCGCTAATGCGAATATCCCTTCTGTATTCAGAATCTTCCAGGGTATCTGCACAATCCACATGCCACGTGTTTTCGGTAGTGGTACATATATGACTAAATATGATAAACACACCTCTCCCTTGTTCAAGGAGACACATAATTGCAGTCAAGGTCTGTGTGTAGCTGTACCAGATGTGGTTGGAGATGGTTTGGCTGGCGGTTGGCCAGGCATAGCGGTCAGCCATGTGGTCCAGTTCTCTACAAATACAGGGCCTGTCCAACAAAGGTTTGCTGCCTGGATCCATAGATAGTATATTACCGCCCCGGGATTGGAAACGGTAGCATAGGCTAATTGAAAATTCCGCAGGCACTCCGTGTTATGGTTTACAACCAAGAAACTTACCTAGTTACGTGGGTAGCAACGGGCTGCAGTGGTCTACTAGGAGGCATGTAACTGCTCTTCACAGGGAAACTGCAAGCTGCAGTTGGTATTTATAATTTGCATGCACAATTTTAATTATTCCTACTAGTATAATGGCTAAATTCCACACTTTAGCGATCTAGAAAACTAGAAGAAAATTTGTTGAGGGAATGGTAGTCTTCATAACTTAGTTTTGTGCTTATTATCTAGTTTTTGTGAGTAGAATCATTCTTCTTTTATAGAATGAGTGGCATTAGATGCATGTTACTGCATTAATGGTAAAAATATAAACCAACATTCATGGGGGGAAGGAAGCATCGGCTATGTACATGAAAGTAATGGTCATGTAACCTCCACTGCTGCACTCCATTCCAGATATCCTGGTCACTCTACGTATTAAATGATGTCAATAGTGTCAATATCGTTTATAGACTGCAACATTGACCCTAAAAATTGTTCCGTCATTGCAGCTCTCCTGTGTCTCTCTAGTATCTGTGCCGGATTGATTCCAGCAAATTTGTGTTGGTAATTCTGATGACTACATCTTGGCATTGAAGTTTATTGACACTTTTGATGGTATAATATTATATTATCAGCAACTCTGCATTAATTTTCGTGATCACTTACTTGTACTTGTGTACATGCAAATCTATCTGATCCGGAATATATTTATACTTGCTCATAATTATTATATTGTGTAGTATAATTATTGTGTAGTAGCCTCCTCAGCTGATGAATGAGGAGAGGAAGAAGAGTCCATCACATCACTAGTAGCATGCACTGTACATATCACTGTAATTAATTATTAGATTTTAAGAGCGCGCGTTGACTTCATAACACGGATCGCCCGTGGAATTGGTTCCGTTTCCAATCCCGGGGCGGTAATATACTATCTATGCTGGATCCCAGATTGCAAAGTATTCCACCTCAAAGATTGGCTTGTTGACGGAATACCCAGTCGTAGTCAAGCCATCCAGTACCACTATGGTTCTTGATCATGAGTCGGGCATAAGTCCCATGTGTGCTGGTCTGTGCTACATAAACTAAAAATAGTCTTGCAGTTACCCACATATGTCTCACAGTCTTGCTCCTGGCATAGTTGACTGCTGAATGTCTCGGGAGACTGTCAATGACTCCCCTGAATTGTCCTATTGAATCTTGCTGACCAACTTTTGGGGAATGGTTTCAATGCTGGACAGGCTGAACACCATTTGGGAAGGTTTACCTCAGGTGGCATCACAATTGATGTGATGGGTCCAGACTCCATACTCCATTTCAAGGGATTCTGGGATTGATAGGGTTGCAACCATGTCACTGATCAATTTTATTTGGGTTCTGATGTGTGACAACATCAACGCAGTGGAAGCCAATGGGTAGGTATTGGAAGGGCGGGCTGCCCAAGGGTTACGAGGTAAGTAGGTAGGTCATCCAAGAGCTGACTGGCACTAACTGACCAATATATAGGCCGTCTCATGCCCATATATTGTCAAACGAAGGGCTGCAGTGATTACTGTGCAAGCAAATTGTGCTTAGCAGATCAGCTGTATGCTGTCTAGCCTATGCCAAATTTAGGGGGTAGCCCTCCTTTGAATGTTAACCTAATATAATAATGGCCTTTTTTCTTCTTCTTCTAGCGCCATCGCCAGATAATCGAAATAAACTGCCAAAACATGGTTCAGGTAATGTACATAATTATATCATATTCTAGTGTTTGATTGAAATTCATTCCTGTAATGCAGATGACACATCTGATATTGCCCAAGATGCTTCAGCAGTAAGCTATCACATATATAACTAATACATAGTGGACACCTTTTAGCTGAAATTTAACTGCTGTAGTAGAATGAAAATAAAGCCTTTTTAACATTATTTTAACAATTTGCTAATGACAGTAGATTTCTCACTGAAGAAGATAGGATGTTTGTGTAGTCACTAAGTTTTGTAAAATGGCTCATAAAAGAAATAGATTGGTGTGTAAGCAACTGAATGTTTTAGACCATTGATTGCATTTACGAGTATATTTTATCAGAGAGTACTCTCTAAGTAGGGATGGCACGGATGCTCCATTGGAGTAGTACTTAATTTTTCTTTCATAACTTACCTCAGCAACTCCTAACTTGAAGACAGATGTGCTAGGACTCAAGTATGAGCAGTATCATTTTATAGCGACTTCTAAAATCGCCCTTTTCATCTGGTCGTTCATAACTTATTTCAGAAATGGTTCATTCAAATGCTATAATTCTTATGAGAGTAAAAACATTTCTTCTAAATGAAAGAGTGATGTAGGCTTAAGTACATGACTATAAAAAGTACGGAAACAAGGTGCTGGCTATGTACTACATTTGCTCTGCTAACTGTCACAGAATTGACAAACCCTACATCGCTGCATGGACTGCATTTGTCACTGTGCTCTGCTAACTGTCATAAAATTACATCGCTATCATCCTTTTGGCTGCACCTTGCAGCAATGTATGACAGCAGAGCACAGTGACAAATGCAGTCCTTGCAGTAATGTAGGGTTTGTCAATTCTGTGACAGTTAACAGAGCAAATGCAATACATAGCCAGCACCTTGTTTCCATACTTTTTATAGCCATGTACTCAAGCCTACATCACTCTTTCATTTAGAAGACTCTCGCTTGCTTGCACTTTTTTCAAGGGGCGTGGCTAAGGATGTTAGAACAACCCTTTATCAAACAACCTTACTCTTGGTACCATCTTGAAGCCCTACACCTCAGGTAAGGAATGGCCCAAATTGAAGTAAACTCAAATTCTCCTAGAATTTGCGATATTTGGTTTTCTAGATCGAACACTTTGTAGACAGCACACACTTTGTAGGCGCTACGTAGACAACATTAGAATGCTAGAACACTTCGTAGACACAGTTTATACACTTGCGTGATCATAGATATAGGATGAAGCAGTCGGGAGTTATGGCTGTCAAGCATCCACGAAGGCACTTGGACTGCAATTGACAGTTAGGACTTGAGTTTTACTTCAATTTGAATGATACCATTCCTTAGATTAGGTGTAGAGCTTCAATATGGTACAAAGATCGTACATATAGAATGAAGCAGTTATGGCTGTCAAGAAGATTATATGCGAGTAGTCTCGCAGGCCAGACTCGATTCTTCCTTTTTCTTGGGGGCGGGGGAAAGAGTCTGGCCAAACTGCATTGGACGTTTCGTTTGTACTATGCCACAAAATCGTAGCAGACATGCACAGAAATACCGTGGGAATTTTTTAACGTCACTATATGTCACAGTAGTGGTTCAATTAATAATGCGTGGTTAATTAATTTTTGGCCTTCATTCAATTTATTTTTTAGCGCAAAATAATTTTACGTCATAGCTAAATCACAATGCCCACACCATCCCTAAGATGCTGAGTGGCACAAACGAAACTTCCAATGCAGTTTGGCCAGACTCTTTCCCCCGCCCCCAAGAAAATGGAAAGAATCGAGTCTGGCCCGCGAGACTAATCAGCAGCAAGCCACACACTTGTGATGCAAATTGAGATTCGCTATATATGTACGTATAGTGCTCCAAACTTAGAGAGTAGATTTTTTTTTAAATTTTTGGTCCTTTTTTGTGTTTCTGCTTATTTTTCTTGAACTACAGGTTCTGGAAGACTGAAACTTGGTACAGATGTACAAACACCCTTCTACATCATATATATGGAATAAAATGAAAATGAATCTGTGCCTTTATTTTTCACAGTATTGTGTGCATACTTTTAGGTCTGTAGTACAAAAAGTGTTTAGAACAGGATTTCCACATTTATTTTAGTTAAGGTCTATTATCCACTGAGAACCTTCCATTTGGACCAAAGTTTAAGATCAACCACTATCCAGAACCATGATACCAGGTATGTTCCCACAAACTGCCACAAAGGTAAGAATTTTGCCCTTTTTTCAGAAAAATCGAACTGTTTAGGCCATAACTCCCCTAAATATTTTAGTTAAGGTCTCTTATTGACATAATTATGCTATGCATCTACAACCCAGCTTACTTGGTACCAGGTTTGGACTCTTAATCATCATTAGTTTTTGAGATCGTCTAAGTTTTATAGCGGGCGGTACAGCCAAGACAGCGCTCGCGGTTAGATTTCTCTACGTCATCAGTTTGCAGCACACCCCTTGACCTTCAAACCAAGGCACACCTGGCACTCAAAACTTGGTTCGAATAACTGGTATGGAAGAAGAGAGGTTGTAAGGTCAGACTCTACCAACATTTTTGATGCTACAATACGAGAAGCTGTACTGCCAAGGCTGGAGAAAATATCCAAGTGCGGGCAACTGGCGGTAAATCGTGCTCTTGTGATGTAACCACTGTGCATATTTTTACCTGGTGACGTAGAGACATCTGACCGCATCGATTTTTTGGCTGTACCACCCGGTATAAAACTTAGAGACGATCTCAAGAACTAGTGATGATTAAGAGTCCAAACCTGGTACCAAGTAAGCTGGGTTGTAGATGCATAGCATATCTTAATAAGAGACCTTAACTAAAATATTTAGGGGAGTTATGGCCTAAACAGTTTGGTTTTTCTGAAAAAAGGGGAAAATTCTTACCTTTGTGGCAGTTTGTGGGAGCTTACCTGGTACCATGGTTCTGGATAGTGGTTGACCTTAAACTTTGGTCCAAATGGAAGGTTCTCAGTGGATAATAGACCTTAACTATAACAAATGTGGAAATCCTGTTCTAAACACTTTTTGTACTACGGATCTAAAAGTATGCACACAATACAGTGAAAAATAAAAGGACAGTTTCACTTTCAATGACATTTTATTCCATATATATGATGTAGAAGGGTGTCTGTACATCTGTACCAAGTTTCAGTCTTCCAGAACCTATGGTTCAAGAAAAATAAGCAAAAACACAAAAAAGGACCAAAAATTGAAAAAATCTACTCTCTAAGTTTGGAGCACTGTATATATGCAGAGGTTTTCTGGTTGCTTGTCTGTTCTCAACTGCGCATGTGCATAATTTCACTATCAACCTTTGAACTCAAAGGAACTTGGCAGGAAGCTGTAATAAATCCTAGACCACTGCCAGGTTCTTGTACGCTGTCCATTGCCAGTGTGACCGTGAACATGGCAGCAAGTGTTAGTCACTCCGCTCTATCCAACAACCACATCATCAGTCTTGGCCCCTCCAAAGTCATGTGGTGGTTTCTTCCCATCCTTCCCATCAAGTGGTGATGAATTGTATGTCTCAAGGTAGTACTCAACTAGGAAGTTATAATGTTGACAAAATCATTCTAAAAGGATCCACGAAGAAAGATTCTAGAGCTTTTGTCCAAACTTCTTTGGTTTGTACATGTGATGATTTGAAAGATCTAATCAGGAAGCAACTATATCATGAAATAATACCTGAAGATTTTTGTATTCATTACATGGAAGGATCTACTGTGGTTATGATTAGGAGCTGTGAAGATATTTCTGAATTTTGGGCTAGCTTAAGTAATACGAACAAAATCAAAGTTGATCTTGGAGATGACAAATACCAGTTACTAAGAAGAAGAAAAAGCGGGAGCTGTATCAAGAAGAAGAAGTGCAAGAGATTGTGGACAATCTAAAAAAAAGCATGCCACTGCAATTACTAGTGCATTCTCTCCAAAACCTGCCAGTAGTAGTAGCTCTCCAGGTGGGATAGGAAATAGCCCAGCAAAGGTAATCAAGGGGAGATCTAAGCTTTATAAGCAATTATCTGAGTTGCAGAATTTAAAAAGTATTGACAGAAGATGAACATATTACAAAAAGGATCTATTATGGACCTCCTCAAAATGTTAAAAGCTAACAGTAATTATTGACATTATTGTTTGCAACCACACACAATTGATTAATCCATGTATCCACAATGTTGAATGAATTTTATAGTCATCCTGAGTTACCAAGCTGAATGCCATTGCCAAAGGAATTCTTGCAGTGACTTGAAACAATTGATCATTTTGCTTCGTGATACTCTTCACTTGACTAAAGGCTTCTTCGGCTGGATTGAGGTCAGGAGAATAGGGAGGGAGGAAGACTAGACGTGCACCTGCTTGATTCTCAATCAAATCAACAACACCATCTGTGTGATGGATGGATGCATTGTCCATTATCACAACTGAGCACCAATTGAATGGCTGTAAAATTGGCAGAACAGTACTACTGATGAATTCCTCAAACCTCTCACCAGTCATTAGCCCCGTTTACACGGGGTTTTAACCCAGACCAACCCAATCCGGATTGAATCTCAACCCAGGTTGGGTGCGTGTGTAAATGCGGCTATTGTTCCCCGAATTATGTGTATATCTGTATTCCCTTCACAGACAGTACATATCGTATTCCTCGAACAAGAAGGTGTTGGTCTCTAGGAGGCATGCCCCTCAAGCTGTATCCCCACTTCCGTGTACTGTGACGCTGATCACAACTAACCAGATGAGCATGGATGAATCATACTTGCATATCTCAGCCATAAACTTGGCTCAGAGTTCTTCACTGCGCTGAACGGCAATGTGCTTAATAACCCGCCTAGAGCATCCCATGAATTTTAATGTCTTACAGATGATGGAAGCACCTACAGTCACTCCAAACTTTGCTGATAGTTTAGCCTTTATTTCATGTAAGTAGATACCTGGATTTCTCATTGTTATTTTCAAAAGGACTAGCTGTTCAAATTGTCCAAGAAGCCTTTTTGGTCCATGACAATGAAGTGATGGTTGAACTTCACCTGATTGTTCAAATTTTGTTATATATCTTCTTGCAGTCTTCTCACTGACACACACTAGTTGTGAGATTTCTGATATACTGAGGTGCTGAGCAGTGTATAGCCAAATAATTCTCCACCGAAGATCAAGTGAATATTGGTTAGGCATACTCATGAATTCAAATTTGAATTTATTATGTTTTCTCAAGTGCATGCTTGTTAATAAACCAGAAATCCTCTGTATTTAGTACACTGATTTGCAGGTTTGTTGTCACAAAAAAAGTGGTCAATTTGCACACATGCGCATTCCTCTCAATTCAAAACGAATGGAATTCAACATGCATCGGTGAAATTGGTTTGACCTTTTTTGGACAACCGACCTGCAATTTGGTGTAAGTCAATATAGTGTGGTAGAAATACATTTGAACCCCCAAAAAAATAGGTAGAGAAACAATTTTGGTATCAAAAGAAGCACATTTTTTCACACATTAACATATCCAAAATCCTCTGAAATCCTCTCACCGGAATTTAACTGATAATATTGGCACAAATTTCCAAAAAAAATATTTAAAGATTTTTTTTTAATGATATCTTCATTTTCATCAGAGTCCAGATTTTCTTCTTGGTCCGTTATGATCTGTTCAGAATTATTGTAGGTTTCTCCTCGACAGTCTCCACATGCTGGTACACACTTGGGTCCATTCTTGTGACATGAACAAACATTAGTTCCACAAGGATTTCTGGAGGAAACTTTACATTTGCATTGAATGAACTTAAGCATATTATCTGGAGCAGGATCTAAATCAGTCATGATGGGCATCAGTATCTTTCCATCAAGTTTCCAACCCCATTGCAAAGGATCCAGCTCTTTGTTTGAAAGTTCTCTCCATAAAATGACTTGATGATGAACCCGTAAACTGTGAAAGAATGCTGCTCTTTCAGTTGATCTCTCAGGCTCTAGTGTTTTTCCATATGATGCCATCTCCATAAATTTAGCATACCTCAAGCTGTCTGTTTGCTTATCACCATATAAATGAACAAATAGTCGAATTCCTGCTGAGCCTATCTCTTCTTTCATTGCATTTGGGTCATTCATGATATCTGCCGAATTTTGTGACTCCTTTATTTTCTTCAATAAGGTTGTTTTTCCTTGGCCAAAAGTAGTATTCACAACCGCTCCATGCATGAATAAAGAGAATGTGTGATGATAATGCTTCACCAGTTTTGTAAAAAAACATCTTTCAGCTTCCAAAGTTTCTTTTGTGACTTCATTTCCAATAAAAACCATCTCTTTTTGCCAGTGATATATCAGAAGAATGAGGATATCTGTGTCATCTGCAATTACAGTGACTTCGATTCCCTGAGTTGCATACTGTAGGGCACAAGCAACTATCATAGTCATACTGAAGGGCACAAGCAACTATCATAGTGTCAGCATCTGATGAACTATTTGATTATCAGCTCTCAGGTGGTGACTCAACAATGCAATGAACTGACTCTTATTTCTTTTATTGGAAAGAAATGCCTCCTGATTCACTAGAGCCTCCTTTGATTCACTGAGCTGGATATCTGGAGATACTTTCCCAAGTCTCCTAAGATGCTCCTGATCTTTTGTTGATGGTCCGCTTTCATAGCCATCAAAAACAATGCAAGTATGTTGTCCATACTTGGCATGCACATACTGCACATATTGCAGGAGTGTATATCTTTGTAAGCTGCCTTCTTAGCCCATTTCACTTTATGTAAAAGTGCCCAACCATCAATTACATAGCTTGTCCTCACATTGCACTCAGCTGGTTGCACATCACTTGTAACAAGTTTGGCTAACTGTGACTTCTGTGTTTTACGCATCACACCATCCTTGAATATAGATGTTGGGATTCCTGTAAGTTCATAACTGAAGTATGGAATCATATCTTCTTCTCTTTGAACAATGGCTATTAATCGTGAGAACAACTTCATGGGATCAATATGATATTTCTTCTTTTCAATTTGTATTGCTGGTTGTGGATGATTCAAGGAGTGAACTTGATGATTTCTTTTGAGTGATGCTTCTGTGACACGGATGTTGTTGACCTTTTCCTGAATATTCGCCCCAAATTCCTCTATACAGTCACAGTTTATTCCATCGCCATCTGCAGCAGTTAAACCTGAGGACAATGAGTTCATTCAAATTGAAGGGCTCATTTTGTTCAAACCATTCCTGGATTTTACTAAGGTCTTTGAATCTCGATTGCTCCTTGAAACACTCAAATCTATGTGTTGTTCACTGGTGGTGTGCTTGGTGTTTGTGAGTGCTGTCATAGCACTATGAATCCCAGCACACCTATACATAGTGTAGACCCATTGAAGACGAACAGTTTCATTAATTCCTCTTCCTCTTGTCAACCCTCCACGACTCTTGATGGATCGCATCAATACCTGTTCAATAATTAGGTCTGTCCATAATCCTGCCCAGTGTCGGCTGCTCCTGCAAACAGCATGAAAACCTTGCTCAGTAAAGCACTTTTATAGCCAAGGATGGTCATTTGGCAATTCAAGCATCATCTGTAAATAAAGTCGTGCACTTTTTGCATAATGAACATGACCAGTTGCTGCAAACACATTTAACATCCTTTCCACTGCTATCAAATGCAAATTCCAATTGCCTGTTCTTTCGGCTCTAATAAATAACTTCAATGTCTCAATATATTCGATGTACTGCACCCAGAGTTTGGCTGTGCGAGATTTCTCACATAGAAATGTTTTGTACTGAAGTAGACACTGATTAAGCTTGTGTAGTGCTTCTGAATTACCAACAGATTCAAGTGATAGAAATTTATTTCGAATTCCCTCATATAAATCACGAATTTTTTCGGCCTCAATGGGGTCAAGTTTGCTCACTTTCCATGTTTTCTTGTGTCGAAGGACGAATTGGCTCATCCTATAAATCATAAGCAGACTCTTGACTGCTATTCCCTTGCAATGATGTTGTGCTGCTGTGATGTGGCCAAACTTCAACTAATAGTTTGTTTGTTAATGCTGCTTCTATCAAGAAATGACCACGCAAAGCCCTTGAAACAGCTTTTCCAGTAATCATATGGGTAACCACATTTGGACCATATACAGTACCCAATGCTTCTTCCAATCCAGAGCCCTTCATCATTGTGCCAATGCTACCCATGCAGCTCATCATTGTATGGAAACCACCTAATCGATAAATCATATTTATCGATTTTGCCATTATAATCTCCACTGCATAGTGGCTGGTCAAATGTAATGCATAGACTGGGTATGTTCAATTTTCTGGCTTGAGTTTGAACATAATTTAGAGTTGAATAAATACAAGTTTCATCAGATGGGTTGAGATCAATAATTGGAAGAAAAAGAACTTCAGATTTGGGGGGGGGGGGGGGGGGGGGGGCTATTGTGATCATTACAGGATATATGCAGCATAAAATCTGACCAATTTGGTCTTACGGATTCTGCACTGCTAAACATCCATCCAGAGTGCCAAAGAAGGTCCAAATATATATCAGAAGGCAGAGTATATGGAAATTTTAAGTGCACGACAGGCTTGAAGGAAATTAAAGCAAGACTCTTCAAGGAATTGAAGTAAGAAGTAATTGGTACTCCTTTATCTTTTACCAACTGATTCACTTTAACATAATGCTGTCTTCTCACCACCTGCAACTTGGTGGCAGGTGAAGTTTCGGTGTTTGGGGTTGAGATTGCTATTATACCCGTACCATGGAAGGTACCTTGCCCATCCAAGGTTACGATATTATGATCAACGTTATCAGCCCCCCCCCCCCCCCCCCCGCTGAATGAAATTCCCAGGTAGGTACTCTGTCAAAAGGTTGTTCTGATTTTCACTTTGAATAACAGATTGCTTATATCTTGTTACTTCATCATAACTAACAGAAAATCCTAGTTTAAATAATTCATTGCTAGGGTATGATCCCATATCATATCTTTGCTCCCTTATACTAGCTTTTATCAATCTAGCTGCAGCTGTAACTATCCGCTCCACTTCATCATCAATATTTTCTTTTCTCTCTGAGTACTTGCCAAGTCTTTAAAGCAGACAACATTATGATGCCCCCCTACTTCAGCAAAGAATATGGAATCTCCATAATGCTCCTGCAGCTTCTGCTTAAATCTCTTTATGCTGTAAATTTCTGAGCCATCTGACAATTCTTCCATTTTTGCAAGAGTGTACATCTCAGCCCCAGGTTCGAATTCCAGCCAGTGATAGAGCCTTTGAAACCACTTCATTTTATCCTCATCACAGTGCCTTCCTGAAATTTTGGGTGTTTTGATGGTAAGCTCTTTATTGAGTAAGAATCTAGTTAGGCAGTTATCATGATAGATAGCTTCAGCAGCAACTAAGCTAGTCTACAGCCTTGGAGGCAATTCATGACTTCAGAGCCCCATGGATCATCCCTTTTCTCACAACATTCCATGAGTTTTGCACGCATAGGCAGTGTTGTAACAGAACGTACAATTGTCTCTGGGTAACGAGAATCAATTATTGCTGAGTGGCCACAAAGCATACAATCCTCTTTCCAATTGAAAGGTTGCTGATTTGAACCAAGTTTTTTGGCACAAGGTGCTTCAGCATCTGTTACTCTGTTACTGAACCCTCTTTTTAAATCAGTACAGTCTCTTCGGCATTTTTTATGTGCCAGCACAGTTTTTCGGGGGGTCTTGTTAATAATTTCATTTAGATAGGTCAGAAGGTCCAGTTGATCACGTTTTTCGCTGAAGTTAATTAGAATAAGAATACCTTTAATGGATACACGAACTGCAACTTCATCTTCAAAACCAAGATTACATATGACACAGCAGTCTTCCTGAATATTAGAAGTAACTTCATAGTCTATCTCAGCCATTGTGGTAAGCTAAAGAAATCATTCTGGTAATGTAATAGCTAGTATAATTATGCTACAAAACTCACCAGAGATAAAATAGGCAGCCTGAAGCAGTTTAATGCAACTCAGTAAACCTCACCACAGAAACACCAAGCATAAGCACCAAAACTTGCAAATAGGCACCATCACAAATAGTTCAACTCACCACACCACAGCCAAACTTCAACACACAAGCAGCCAAACCAAAACAACTAGGCACAGTCAGAAGTATAAACTTACCACAGGTCAACTAGACAATCAGAAGCAGATAAAGAGAAACTAGACACAGTCAGAAGCATTCAATGAAAGCAGGAGCCAAACTAGGGTCATGTGACTATACCAAAGCAGGTGGCAAGCATGTGTATATTCTTGCAAGCAGGTGCATAGTCTTATAAGCAGATGCATGATCAAACAAAGCTCTAACATGCTCTAACCACAAAAAATTTTGCTGGCTATAACCTATATTTTTAAAAAGTGCTTTTTTTTTTCTTTTTTTTTCCAGTGAAAGGATAGTAGAGGATTTTGGATATGTTAGTCTATGAAAAATTCTGCTTCTTTTGATACTAAAATTGTCTCTCTACTATTTTTTTCTGGGTATGACCCATATTTGAGCTATATCTACTACACTAATAACTAGCTAGCAGCATGATCATACATTTGTTTGACCTTTGACCCCACAAATGAAACATGCCCATAGGCTATAGCTCTTGGAACAAACAGTTGGAGCTTATTGCTTTAATAACTTTCACCAACTGCTTTGCTCACTGATTGAATATGTTACACGAGCGTGGGTGTTTTGCGTGTCCAGCCTACATAGAGAGTGCTACCTCACTCTCTGATACCAATCTGCTCAGAAATGACTGCGCTATAATCTTTTACCTTTAACTCGACATGTTCAATAATAGCATGTCATTTTCCAACTTGTTAGCTTTCCACCTACAAGGCAGACATTTTTATGCCCCACCCCATACACGACATTGTTGACCCAGTGCGCTATATAGAAACAACCCCGATTCTTTTAACCGTACCGACAGAGCGAATAGTGATCGTTTCTTCTTGTCTGTCAATCTTCTTCAACACTTTAGATTTTCATTTCCTGTTGATTATATGTAGCAATGTGCAGCATTTGACAGTGAGCAAGTGAGCAATAAAAGTAGCTGGCTCCAGTGCTTGATATTGCTGTCACTATTGTTTAAATGAATTAGTAAGAAGAGAAAAGACCTGTTCAGATGCAGCTGATGATGGCTGTAGAAGGAGGACTGATTTACAGGCTTTCGACCAGTGAAGTAGCTCATGTGCATTTTTTTCCATCACTCTGTTACTGACACTGTGGGTAAAACATCCTCAGCCTTAGCCATGTAAGTAGGTAACTCTTCTGACCATACTGCATGCAGTATGGTATAGTATTATACAGTATACTGCATGTATGGCTCCAATAATATTGACTCCACCTATTATCTCCATCCACTTCCTATCCTATTATTCTGGCATTATTCTACTATACAATGGTGTCTATCAGCTACTTTAATTGCTCACTGTCAAATGCTGCACATTGCTATAGTAGTAGTTGTATAGGTTCTAGGCTTATCTAAGTGCTCTGTTACATATAAACTCGACAACAAAATCTTCTAAAGAGTTGAAGCATATTACAATAAACGCTCAAAGATGTCGAAGACATAGAGACCTGCATAATTTTCAGCTAGGGCACAACGCACATGTGACAATCAATTTTTGGGCCACACCCACCCATTTCTTAGCCACAACTGACTAGCTCTAGCTCTTAATAAGCTCATCTATGCATAATTACGAGAGCGTAAAAATTTAATGCCTCAGTGCTGAAAATTGGTGTTTTCATCTGGTTGTTCATTTATTTCATTCAAATTTTTATACTACACTACTCGTAATTGACTGTGGTATCAGAGAGTGCGGTAGCACTCTCTATGTAGGGTTAGTACGGAATGGGCATGGCTTCTCTCATTAGAACAATACAAATGAAAAGCACTGAAGTGCTAACCCTCAGCGCACACTGAAAATGCTTAGTTATAGCAAGTATCGATAATGATTACAGATATTGAGCAGATAACTGATGAGCAGGAGGTATTTAAAAGTATCATTCATTTCCAATCATTTTATAAAGCAGTTGAGCTAGCTAGCATGTTTCTACCACAAACTCTGAGGTAGCTAATGGCTACATAAAGCTTGCCATGGCAACACCGTTGTAGACTTGTCACTGAAGACACTCCAGCTAATTGATGCTGTTGCTCTAACAGATGCAGATCAGCTCACCTTGTAGTCTTACACAGCCTGAAACATTTCAGATAGAGTAGGTAATGGTCGGCAGTTTGGTGTGTATTATATGGAGTATAGGCCATATAGTATTACTTTAATGCTCACTTTTTTCAAAGACAGCATGGAATTGAAGGATTTCACTTTTTTTATGTGTAATTTTTCAGCTGCTGTGTGCTCGTAGCTGTTTGAACTGTGGTAAGTGCGCTAGCTCCTAGATCAAGGCCTGATGTGCATTATATGGAGTATAAGCCATATAGTATTACTATAATAGGTTTTTTTCAAAGACAGCACGGAATTGATGTGTAATTTTTCAGCTGCTGTCTGCTTGTAGCTGTTTGAGCTGTGGTAAGTGCGCTAGCTCCTAGATCCAGGCGTGACAGACAAAAACAGAAAAATGATTACTATAACCCTTGCACATGCATGCTGAGGGTTAGCTAGACTCTCTGTATCTCTTCTATTCTTGCTATAATCTATTACCTTTAACTCGACATGATAAAAAATAGTTCGCATTTTCCAACCTGCCAGACATTTTATAGAATATGTCCTGCCCCATGCATGTGATTCTTGCACCTTGACCTCGCGTCTGACTGCCCATTTCGGAGCGTATAAACCCACGGCACTGGTCTGGTTATGAATCAAGCCTTGATGCAACATCACTATATCCTTAAGGTTACATAGATATGAGCTCCATCAACCAGATAGATTCATTTTGGTTCACATATATACTATTCAAGAAAATTAATCACAAGAAGTTCCATTTTCCCACAGTGTGTCCATGCATGGCAAGAACATTAATTGTGGACTATTTCAATTGCAGGAAAAAGGGAATCATTGTGAATCTCTCATCCATAGCTGATATCCATCCTGTACCACTTTTGGCCACTTATGGTGCATCAAAGGTATGAGTCAAGGAATAGAGCATCCTCAAAACCACTAAATTTAGTACCTGCATACTTAATAGTGCAAACCCTCCACGCTGCAGTACGACACATGCAGAGAACATGTACATGTCCTAGAAAGTCTAAACATGTTCTAATCAATTGCTGACGATCGTACTAAAAATTTAATTCAACCAGAGATGAAAGGGGCGTGGCACCACACATCACCCTATTCATGAAGGTGCAGGGCGACAATTGATACTATTGTGGGTGTGCATTATTCAAAATATTGCAGTAGAGAATAGCTAAGATGCAGCTCAAATTTTTTAATAAACAGTTAGATTATCACTAATGTCTGTCTCAAGGGTGAGATCAAACACTCTAATTTAAAAATAACTACTGTAATCCTATTGCATATGTGAATAATCAGAGAGGGTTGTAGCTCTCTCTATAAGTGAGATTCCAGTTCCAATTGGATGTTTACTAGAGCCTACTACAAAGTGCAGAACAAGTTTCAGGACCAGAGAGCTTAAATATGGCAAACAGGTAAGTCACTGGATTCTTTCTCTTATCCTTATCCAGCAAGTATTTCGGCTACAATCCTTGAAAGAGTCGACGTAAAAGGAGCACAGTAGTAGAATCCACACCTCTTTATCTGGATTTGAAAATAGTTATTAACATGTGAAATGGAGAGTTTTTTTTTTGTTGTTGTTTTTGTTTTGTTTGTTTGTTGTTTTTTATTTTTGTTTTTTTTGTTGTTGTTTTTTGTCTTTTGTTGTTGTTGTTTTTTTTAGAATGTTTGCACAGCCAGCACAGGCACATAATTATTACAGTCATAATTATTAGCAACTTACAACAATAGTCAGTAGATGGGCACATAAGTTTCCATGTTCACTCCTAGCTGCTGTGTGTCAACTACTCAATGGCTAGACTCAGGGATTTTAGACTCACTAATCCATCTACCGGTATTTCAACTTCATCTGTCTTGCTGATCATAATTATTCATTTGGCTACTAGTTATTGCTGTGCCATAGAGCTGGCATACATACTCAAGAACTTCTTTCATCTGTCCCTGCATGCACAATAGAATTCCTGCACTAATGTGTGTGTATGTGTGTGTGTGAGAGAGAGAGAGAGAGCTTTTTGACCAAAGGTCATCCTTACATTGCGCATACCGCCCATAGACTACTCCAGTTTTCAGATCAATCACTCTATCAACTCGGGGATTTGTCATCCCTACATCTTTTTCATTTGATGGAAAAAAATTTTCCCTTACTTATTATCCTTTGTGATGAATACCGGTAGATAGAATTGTGCACACATGCATCTACTTGCTACCTACACTGTTACTTCCAGCAGCTTTGTGGAAACCTTTCAGTTAGCCTACAGTCAAGTTTGTGTTAATGTTACACTGTTACTGCTTCTGCAAGTATACATATTTTGCTCCTCTCTGCTCGAATCTAATACTGGGATGTTGGTACAAACGATATAATACCATTTTATATACAATTACAATGCATGCTCCAAGTTTGACATAGAAAGAATACTGGAGACTAATTTTATCGACTTCAGGGGCAAGTCTAGAGCCATTGGCAATCTGAAATGAATGTAGTCCGGTGCCATATAGCATTGCATTTTGATTAGGGATCGTCACACACAAAAATCATGTGAAAACTTTTATGGCATCTACAAGTAATAATTATATCCCAAGTGTGGGGAGTGTGTGCCCGAGGGCCAAGAGCTTTAAATCCGGATACTCCACTGAGCACGACTGATATAAGTATTTTTGTCTGCCCAGTCTGAAGATCAAAGAAGGCAGCGCAGCCGGCTGTAGACCAGCTAGAATGTTCTTTCTTTTATACTAGCTACTGTCAGAAAAGCTTATGGTTCGAAATGTGGAATTTATTGACCACGTTACACATTTATGATGATATTCATGACCACATTCCACGTTTCAAACCCAATATGCTTTTCAGAGAGTAGCCAGCATAAAAGGCAGAACTTCCAAGCTGTGCAGGCTGGCATTCTTCATGCCATAGTGTGCTCGCGGCCCACTATGTCTGTGGCACCGTACCCCTGCCCTGCATGGGTGAGTTAAAGCATGGTGTATGGGTGGGTTGTAGCCCACTCTGAACTTTATGCAGATTTAAAGTTTGGCATGACATAACACTATAAAAGAGTCTCTATATTTATCACTCTGATGGCAAAGAATTGCTCACTGTGAGGTTAAACTTATTACAAAACTTACACTATTATCCTTTTAATTTTTTTTTTCAGATATTTATAAGATACTTCACTGACAGTCTCAGGTATGAATATGGTCATAAAGGGATAATATTTCAGGTAAGTTTTAGAGACTTTATGTGTTAATTTAGCATTGAGCATTATAGCAGTGAGGATAATTATTTGTGAAGTTTCATTCTGCATGAGCATCATTTTCACTTTCTTTAACATGACTCCCATGCTCTATGGTTTTTGGGAAGCAAAGTAAGGATCATGGCGACAGGAATAGAAATATTTTCAATTTCACATAGTACTTGGATAACCTTTTTATTTAGAAGAAATTTGCTTCCCCCACCCCCACCTCCAATAATCATTATGCTAACCATACTGAATAAACACTAATGTATTTCAGTCAGGGTTTAGTGACATCTTGGTATGATTTTTCTTCAGAACATTACTAAAGGTATTACTTCACTACTAAATTATAAATGAGCATATTATGCACAGATCCATGTGGAATGCCTGAAACTGATCTATATTTGATTGGGTTTTTAGGATGCTACTTATTACCTAACCTTGTAGCCGGGCTCAGTAACTCTACTGAGACAGTTGATTTGCTTGTTTGGTAGGCCTTCTCTAGCTTAAACTCAATGCTTAATTGCCATTTTCATAAATTATCCCAGAATCTTTTTCCATCCATGTTTATGAACTATTTCATGTCCTGATCCTTGGCCCAGAACATAATATTATGGCAAATAGTAAATTATAGAATTACCATTCCATGTACTATGACATTTTGCAGACTGTTGCTGCTGGAATGGTGACAACTACTATGAGCAATGCTCGTAAAGTGACATTTTTCACCCCTGACCCCATAAAGTACTCCAGGGCTGCTGTGGCAACTATTGGTATTCAGGATTACACTCATGGATTTTGGCCACATGCTTTGCAAGTAAGTTTCTAGTGTATAGGTTTCCATCATTTTAATAGACCAGGAATGTTGATAATTATAATGTGCAACATTGTAATTTAGCTCTAGGACAGAGCTACGGTAGGCTGCAAAAAAAAGTTCCCGTTCCGTCCACGTAGGACTGGCGTTGAACGCCTTGACTGTTGTAGTTTCTACACAGTCACCCGTGCGTTTAATTTTCTACACCGTTAACATCAAGCGTTGCACACCTGTGCCCACCGTTCAACGTTCACGAAGAAACGGTAAGAAGCATAGCTATGTACGTACGTAGGTGAAAAAACGTTATTACAAAACGTAACCCTAAGCCTAAAAGCTTATAAAACTATACGTAGCTATCTCTCTAGGTTTACTAGCTATCTCTCTAAGCTGACTAGCTTATGTTGGCACTAGAGCTAGCTAGTTCTGCACTTACAGCTAGCTATAATTATAGTATAACACCACCCATGATGTTCTATTGTCAGATTTGCAGTGTGATGAAACTTTACAGACACGATGAAGGCAGAAGAAATTGTACCACCACTAGCATGCACGAGTTGATATCTAGCTACGTAGAGCTCAAGGCCTTCCTCAGAGACTGCCTGCCGGTCATCTCGCTGTCGATCTGCTGCTGATGAACGTTTTTGCTGGAATTGCTGCGTGCTTTCATACCGTAAAAACGTTTAGTAATTTTGAACTCAACTACGTACGTTTAATTTGGCCGTTCAACGCAAACGCCTGCTTTGCATTCATACAGCGTTTGCACACGGGTTTTTTACAACGCTTGAGCGTTCTACCGACGTTGTACGGCAACGCAACGGGAACTTTTTTATGATGAAGACCATATAAATAAAATGATAGGTCATTATAAAGATTTGGTCAGACATTCAGCATCCTGTAATACTTAAAACTCTGATTCCAGGAAATTGTTGGGAAATAACCAGTGTCCAGCAGTTATTTTTATTCTGCTAGGACAACAGAACACATCTACTCTCAAGCTATGGCTTCCAGAATAGAATATATATATAGAGAGAGAAAGGCTTCTGGAACAGTATCATCCCTGGGGTAGTTTGGATAGTTCAACCTATAAGTGCAAGAAATGATTTACATTTTGTTGCAAAATTTTTCAACTCATGAGATGTAGAATTGAAGCTAAAAAAATAAACATGGCAAGTCTGCTGTGGTCTCATGGTAAGCGCTTTCATTTACTAAACAAGCACCAAAAAGACCAGGCTTGATTGAGACTGTTAGTGTAAGAATTAGATAGTATGGTTGTAATATAAGAATTAGATACCCAATGTAAGTATAGTTAGTTACTTTTACTCACTTGGTTCTGGTATTCAGAACTTGCACACAAATCGATCGACTTTAACCATCCAAAGAGCCTACTTTCCATGATAATACAAGAACCTAGGGTCCACTTCATAAATTAAAGTGGTGGGCTAAGTACTTCCAGGGGAACTTTGATTAGTTGTTTTATTGAATGAAATTAACAAGTGAGAGGAAAAACATTTCATGAAAGAGTGATGTAGGCTTGAGTACATGACTATAAAAAGTACGGGGTAGCTTGCTGGCTATGTACTGCATTTGCTCTGCTAACTGTCACAGAATTGACAAACCCTACATTGCTGCATGGACTGCATTAATTTTATGCTCGGCTAACTGTCATAAGATTGACATAAATCCTACATCACTGCTGCCATATTATCCTTTTTGGCTTCACCTTTTAATGACGCTTGTGACGTCAGATTCGTTGCTGGATCTCCAGTCTAGCAACAAATGCAGCTGTAATGCAGAAACCGTTGGAGGATGGAATTCAATTTTAGGAGTGATGTAAATTGGACACTAGCTGGACATGCTTTTCAAATAATAAATCTTAACTACCGTAGATTTTCTAATTAGCGCGTCATTCTTAAATAAGCACCAAAACCGCACTTTAATTTTTATTTTTTTCGAATATAGCACCAAAATCAATATTGCAATATTTTTTTCTGGCGCTTCAATAATTAGAATGAAATTGCACGGCCCACCAGCAGCACGCACACAGAGCAACTGTGATCCAGCAAACTTGAATATGTCGAAGTCCTTGAAGTATTATTTCGCTAAGGCATTGGGTGAGAATCTTCAGTGTCCTAATTCCATGCCTGTAATCGGTATGGAAACGTCCAGTTGTTGGTCAACCGCAGCTGCATCAAAATTTCGTTCTATCAACAAGGTGCCACTCTAATAATGGTCCCAAAATATCATTCAGATTAATTTCACACTCCAATAGTGTGCCAATTGTAAATTGAAATTATTTTTTTCTGGCACGTTAATTAGAAAATCTATGGTGCAATATTATTTTGAACAAATTATGATCTAAACATATCAGGAAGAAAAAACAGCTTCTACTGAATATTGTGGAAACTTACCTTGTGCTAGGATGGCAAAGAGAACTGTAGAGGTGATACTAATGCTAGCGGAAGAAATGTTCAAGATTTTAGGCCTTTACTAATGTGAATCCCACACCCATTTTAGGTACCTTCGCGTGCAGTTGTTTACAAACAATATGGTTTCATTTTCAACATTGATATTTGTACTGTAGTGAGTGATAGCTGATTTATATTCTTACTGAGTTTCAGATCTCTCTGACCTGTAGCTTAGAAAATACAAACTATGTTGTTTTTGTTATACACTTAATTAAGCAAGCTTTTTCCCTCCCATTTGTTGTCTATCAACAATCATTAATTAATTAAGGATAAACAGTTTTCATGTTCCTTACTTTTTTGAGTAATGGTCATCCCTACATCTTTTTTCATTCCGTATTACAGTGCCACAGGTATTTTTCATGTTTCTGTGTTTCGGAGTCATGCAGTAGCTGGATTACAGTTTAGGAATATTTAAAAACTGATGGACAATCATTTATAAGAGGGCTATGCTGGTCTCTTCATCCCAGTCTCCACTCACAAGGGACCAGTAAAACATGACATCATCACTCCCAGCAATCGTGGTTTTTACTTCATCTGTCAACTCACTCTACACTCTCTCTTATTTTTTCTCTACTTCACTTTCAATTGCCAAAAGTTACATTATTGACCAAGGTCAAACCCCCACAATTCACAATGTGCACCCAGTCCTGTGTCTCATCATCTTCTTCATCCCCTTCGAGTAAATCACGGATACAGAGAAGAATGTCATCTTTTAGTGGATGAGTGGAGGTCTGGAATTTCTTTCTTAACATTTGCCCAGCAGCCGGAGGTCATTTGCCCAGTAGCCCATCCTGTTCAGTATTGGATAGAGGATGGCGAAGCCTTATTAGTCTTTTAAACATGTCGGACCATACTGGTAGCTAGAATGCAGGTTGATAGGGTCCCTAATATCACTACCAACTGCAACCTGTTTAAGAAGTTTATGCCATTCACTTTTATACTTTTCAAATGTGTGCAGTTGGTGATAATTAGTCCACATTTTCTTCCTCTCATTCTTGACTATCCCCTTCCTCCTCAAGTATCCAGCAAGCCTACCATTTCCCCTTCAAATTCAGCAATAACTTGCTGGTGGCCTTGAATCCATACTAAAACTCTTTGAGCTATTGCAGCTTGCTTGCATTGCTTTTGTAACAGGTCTAGAAAAATAACAAAAGGTACATTATAATTACATGTTACCATTCTCTTCACCACCACTGTTAGTTAGAGAGCTAGCTATGCATGATGTGCGAAAGTTGACGTCACAGATACCAATACTTCTGGGTTTACTTTCGACCAACACAGAGTGTCCGCACTTTACATTGAAAAATTTTGCCGTTTCTAATCCCAGGGCAGTATACTATCTATAATACAACCAAATCTGTAAATGGATCAACCCCTGAGTTAAGCCCAATGTTGCCAGTAGTACGTAGTTGTTTTAAAAAATGGCTATTGACACAATCATAGGAACTATTATCAATGATGTCCACATGTGTATTATCAAGGCTTCCAATAATTAGTTATTGCCCCTTTTTATATTGTCTAGTAGGCAGCTAGGATATGCATTCATTGTAGCTTTTGTTGACTCTATGTGGAAGAACTAGAATTTCACTTTTCTGTTAATTGGAACTGCTTTTTTCCCCCTACTACTGCTCCCTCAGATATTCTTGCCTCACATATCCAATAACATAGACTTCATTGATATCTAATTAAATCTCCTGTCAGCTGAAAAATATTCAAGTTTAGTGAGATGTTTACCACTTATGACAACACCAAGGTTCAGAGGCAAAAGATATCCCATAATTATTGCCCTTATAACTGTGATAGTAACATGCACAGGTAACTACAGTCTGTTCTCTCTAATAGTCCACCACTGGGTATGGGTCATCAAAGTGGACTATTACAGGTATTGGACTATTAAAAGTGACCATTGAAAAACATAGTAAATATTCATATTATAATCAGAAAGCATGTTATCACTATCAATAGTCTCTGAGACAGGAGTGAAGAAGTCTCCTAATACAGTTTGCCTTGATCTTCTCCCCCTTCAGATCAAGGCACTTTCTATACACTTGAGTAAGCATGTGAGAAGATTCATCTTCACCCAAGAGACCCATCATTCCATGTACTTTCTTCACCATGCACTACATCAAAGAGTCCATCATTTCATGTTTCTTTGCAGCTTTACCTATCATAGCCAGGGGTAATTTGTGAGTCCCAGTTGCATTAGTGCATGTGACCAGTGTCACGCAATCTTTTGCTTTCTGTGCTTTAGTTCCATGTGTGCGCTTCCATGCTTCATTTCTAGCTGTGTAAGTTGCACTTGGAATCAGCCTGAAATATAGGCCAGTTTCATCCCAATTATATACATACTCTGGATCACATTCCTCTAATGCCTTTTGTATCTCCAATATCTTCTCCTTGATTTTATCACGGTCGACTTCACCGTGTAGACGCACACTCTTGTCAATGCCATTTCTTTTCCTCACCTTTTCCCACCAACCAGCTAGAAGAAGCTCAAAATTTTTTAGATATTGCCATTTGCTCAGCATACTCCCTGACAATACTCAGTGATACAGGTAAAGGCTTAGATCTATTACGAAGTAGGCTCACAAAAGCTACAACTTTCTATTCAATGATACTATAATATTTTATTGTACATTTGTGTTTCAATTCACCGGCAGAGGTAAGTAGCTGCTCTGTGAGAGCTTCAGAGAATTCTATTTCTAGTTTTATTCATTACATTGTACACTTTTGCTAGGTGGGTTTGGTAACAAAACGTAAGTAGACTGTATGCTATTACGTTGAAATCCATGCTTCTTTGCCTCATTAATAATGTCACACTTTTGCTTTAAAGTTAGTTCCACTCTTGGTTTCAATTGAGTAGGGACTCCACGAACACCAATTTCACCAACTTCAAGTCTTGCAGGAGTAGCCATTGTTGTACAGTTAAACTAGCTTGCAAAGATACTGCTGCACTTTAGTGATCACATGATCAAATCATGCAGTGAATAGATGTACAACATTTTACATGTGTACATGTAAATTTGTGCAACAGTGTGTGAAAATTGGGTCATGGTGATCAGAGTGGACTATTAGAGGGTTGACTATTAGAGAGAACAGACTGTATTATTATTAATGTGTGAAACCCATCATGTGGTTATAATTTTAGATGTACTTGTACAGTCGGATGACATGTGGCTTGTTTACAAGGTACAAGAACAGCTACATGCATAATTCTAGGCAAGTTTTGCTGAGGAGGAAAGCAGAAGGGACTTTAACCAGCCAGCTGAAAAGGAGAAGCAGTGTGCACCAGTAAATCACAAGTGTATCTATACACTTTGTCACAAGTTAGGATAACTGTTTCTTAGCTCTTTATAATAATTTTTTTAACACTTGTTTCCTATGGCCACATAAGTTATATCCTAGTGTCAAATAACAAATTCCAGTTGCATACAAATAATATTTTGCTACAATAAATCCCAGTTTAGGAGGTGGTACATGACTATAACAGTGTGGTTGTCATGTTGTGGATCATAATTATGAAACTCCTAATTATATTAGGCACACCAGCATTTTGAAAAGGGGGGGGGGGGGGGTCAGGGACCCAAGATTCTCTAAGAGTTTATATGTTCAATTTTGGAACACACAACCAATTCCTTACTCGAGTTATGTGAATTTTCATCACTTCCCTTTGTGTGGAGAAAGTACATCTCTGAGCATGCATAATTAACTCATGAATATTGTCACCCATTGGCTCCAAACTTGGATATTATGGCTATGGCTATGTACAGTGAATTGCAAGTTACATAATTGTCCAAATGTAAAATGCAAGTTTGACTAATCGAAACTTGCATCTATCATGCACACATCATTCAGCCTCAAGTTTACACAGCTCTTTAGATTTTGCTTTTAAAATATTGGGTGCCCCTAAATGAATCTCTCAAGTTATCTCATAGATTAAGAATTTAGAGACAATTGGAATATTTATTTCAGTTTACTGCTTTAAACAAGAGAGCTAATCATTAGAAATGAATCAAGTGTACACAATGATAGACAGTTAACCACTCCTCTGGAGAACTTAATCAGCATGAAAGGGCTAAAGATTTTTTTTTAAAAATAAAAATAAAATTATGCTCCAACTCCAACCTGTCAGGAATATGAGAAAGGATTGAGTAAAATCAGAACATCTGACTAGAGCTAACAGTTGGATACTGCACTAGGCTAAACCACCTCCTAGTAAGGAGGAGCTGAAAGCAATAAAAAAATAAACTTAAGCAAAACTTAAGTTATTCTCCCTGTAAAGCAATGGTGAGAAGATCAAATGCTTTCTGATAGGACCTAGAAAGAAGATGAACTGAAGAAATTCCTGAAGTTGTATTATGAACTAGAAGTTCACCTAAAAGACACCACTCCTGCATGTACAGGATTTCAAAAATGCATAACAGGTATCCCACTTAGGCCAATTGTCTCCTTTCTACATACCAATTACTAGTTACCACCATTAGTATGGAATACCCTGTGAGGAACTCCACTGATTTCTCAAGTTTAATTTCTACACGACTCCAGGGAAATTGGTTTGATATGTGATTTCCTTGTTCACTATGATCTCAGTAGATTGATGGAATGAATGACTGCACATCATTTCTTCCAACAAACATTTGGTATTTCAATGGGTTCTCCTGTCTCTGTCACATTTGTAGATTTGGTAATGGAAGATATAGAATATAGAGCTTTTTCAGATTATAAAACCACTCGTACATTTTGGAAGATGTACATGGATGATATATTAACCCTTTCTAGCCCTGTTACACCATAACAGTAGAAGAGGAGGAGCAGAGAAAAATATGATCATTCCTTTGACAACTTCATACTTTGCAAAAAAAAACAACACAATATCAAAAAAAAAAAAAAGAGAAAAAAAGTGATGATCTTCTTGAAGCAATAGTTAATTTTAATCGTTGAGTTACCAGGTTAGATATGGAAACAAAAAATTGTTACCCTGCCATGAAACAAAGATGTCAAAAAAAATTATAGTAGCTGACTTTTGTGGTGCTATTGCATGGAAGTATAAAATTGGACCATTTATCTTAAGCATGTTTGTCTCTAATGCTGACTACTACTATGACAAACTAATACCATTAGTCGATAAATCCCAAGGTGCAACATGACTCAAAGTGCTCCCCAATGTGACTTTGTCCTTAGTGAAATTCTCACCACACTGACTTATTCAGCAGATATTCCGCAAGCCGAAGGTGAGTGACCATATCTCAGATAAGCCACACCATGGAGAGTTCAACAGCTGGTCTGTGGGGAGTTGGCATGGCTTAGAATAGGTAATAGTTGACTAGATACTGTGGGAGCTGATTTTTTAAAATTATTATTTCAAGAAGGACTTCTTAAATATACAGTAAAGGCTTTGGGGTTTATAGCATCAAAGGAAGGAAAGCTTGTCTAGTTTAGTTGCTAGTCTACATTTCTTCACACTGATAAAATCTAATGCTTTATCAGAGAGTACGATAGTACTCTAAGTAGGGATGGCACAGATAACCCCATTGGAGTACTTTCTTTCATAAATGATCATTGTAGATTCCTAGAGAAAGGGCATCATGAAATAGCTGGGAGTATATAATCTTTTTCTCTAATGAAAGCTATGTTGTTTTTATCATAGCCTACTAAACATTTGCCATGATCTATAAATTCATATCGGGTTCTAAAAACATATCAAATTTGATATTTTGGAGCAGAATTCCATAATCTAACTGGTCTTTTCAGCGAATGGAGTAGTTTTATCAAGTGATTTGGAGTTTTTCAAAACTTCAGAACAATTTAAATATTATTTATAGAAGCAGAACTCTTATGATAGCTATTTAGTTCACCCAAAGAGTTATGTAACCATTGATCTACTTATGCAGACTGTACGATCATGGCAGTTAAAATATCTGATGCTTCCTACATCAATGTCAAGCAACCAGTAGATATCAGTGATGAAAGTCGTCAAGTATCTGAAGAACAGGAATTTTCCTCCTACATGAACACTAAAGAGAGAGAGAGAAAATATCAAGCTGTGCAGAAAAACACTTTTGAACCCAGTGGTAATTACACTGATCTCAGTTGTAGAATCATACCTTCTGAACTGATTGGTATCACAGCTGAAGGTTGTATACGTATGCCTCAGGCTTCTGTTAAAAGGATAAACTATACAGATATATTACCATCAAACAAATCAAACTGTTTGAATAAGTGTCCCAGTGATCTCAGAGAAGTGAATTGCAAACAAATGAGTGATGCTTCTGACAAAAATTCAAATAACTGCACTCAGAAGAAAGTCTCTAAAAGACCTCCACTTGTTAAGCCAAAACCTAAAAGGATACCCCTTACAGAAGCAAAGCAAGAAACAGTTACAAATCATCCAGCAATTAAGATGTTTAGCACATGGAGGTGCACCTATATTCTCTTATTGGGACTGTTGCTGCTTATTTTGGTAGTTATTTCAGTTGCAGCAATAGCCATCACAATAACTAGACTTCACTGTGAGTATGATCGCAGCTCCTGCACAATTTATCCAATTATAGTTCAAGGGGATCCATACCCTTATCTGCTGAATAATACCTGTGAAACTTATGCAAAAAAGAAAACTATTCGGAGTAGTAAGGTTTGTTTCAGAGATTTTACTTGTACCCATCAAGGTTACTGCAATTGTTATTAATTTTTTACTGTGTAGCTATCTCAGTGTCTAGATTTATTTTTCTATCCTATTCTCAGGAGATAATACAAAGAACTTGTGAATATTCAAGTGGCTTTGATAATTTTGTCAGTGCACAACTTCGGCAGATAAATAGTGATCACTACTGTCAGTGCTACATCATCCTCTGGCCCAGACCCAATGGACTATTGCAAGGACTTAGAGAGGAGGATCTGCAAGTAAATTGTACCATGACTGTTTCAAATTGTAACTATTGATCTGTGTGTGTGTGTGTGTGTGTGTTTGAGGGGGTTGTTTAAGTAGTAGAAACAAAAAATGAAAATAATATAAGTTTGGCTTGTCCACTGCGCTGCTGATTGGGACCAAGTTACAGCCTATAATAGTAGATCCTAAAACTCCCATTGATCCGAGTTAGTCAGCATTTGATACCAGTCATCAGGGGAGAACCCAATCCGATCAACACTAAGCCATGGGTTTCAGTCCCATTAATCTCCCGACCCATTGGCTAGCTCCTGGTAAGGGAGGGACCACTCCCACTAATGGAGTCCGATAACATCAAAGATTAGAAGCCCCAAGCTGTTTCCTATCATGTTGCAATTCACACTACTTCACATGACCCATAACTCAGTCATGATCATTTCTGGTTTGCAAGCTGCCACACTGGTTGATTTTAGATAGTCAAACTTGACCTACTTATAAGATATGTAAGTTTAGCTAATAATTGTACAGTGTAATCTTAAGCTAGGTACCTTGATGACAGAGGATCTTCATGCACTTTTTTTGACCATGTGCTCTGACTCTTAATTTATTTTTTTTGAACAGTGTCATGTATAATTAGTTCATGGTAATTGTGTAGTATTTAACTCTTCATTTCTTACTTGCATAATTGCTTGTGCTTGTGTGTGTGTGTGTGGGATATAGAGCAGTAGCACAGTACTTTCATTAAGTTATACATTAGGCCACTCCAACTTGCATGTTAGTTTCAGGTCCTCGCCCGCATTGAAATATTGAATATTGAGTGTTTGAGGATTATATGACATCATCATAATTTACTGGCACGTGTGCTCAACTATTTCTCTGATCTATGGTCCAAGATGTAAAGAGCTTCTACTAACTACCATCAAAATAACATCGAATGGCTCTATTGTGAATTTACATTTCTACCCCAATCCTGCCTCTGCTGACTCCATGGAAGTTGGAAGAAATTTTAATTTATGTGGTTTTTAATTATTATGTTGTGATTAATTTTAATCTATGAATATATGAATATTATTAAAATAATCCCATATCCTAGCCCTCTCGCCTCAATTTTTTGAGGTCTAGAAGACCTGAAACTAAGATGCAACTTGGCATGGCCTTAGCAATTGGTCCTCCTGTTTAATGGAGGAATGGCTCTTGCAGCTGACGGTTGATAGATTTGTTTTCACTTGTTTGAATAACTTTGTACTGCATATTTTGTGGTTATTAGTCACTGCAGGCTTACTGTTTATTCATATTTCCTAGAATTAGACCAATATCAATTAACAGATATAAACCCTCGGGCATCAAGCAATATATCTTGTACACCCCTCATAGGCATTATAATAATAATTAACAACTCGTTCCTCTCTGACTTGAACTGTTCATCATTAACAATTGTCATCATGCTGGAGTGGTATGTAGCTGGTATGGCATAGCCTACACTAGTTGCACAGTGTGACACTGTGAGGGTATGGCAACATGGTCATAATACTCTACAAGATCTTGTAAAATACAAATAATTAACATTAAGAGACCATGGTACCAAGATTGTATACAATAGTATGCTTGGGTATCTAATTAAGGAATCTTGTACTGTAATTTCATACAGTAGAGGGAGGAAAAAAATTAGGAGAAAACTGCAAAATCTCACTGGCCCTACTCCCTTGCTCTGCCAATATCATAAAAAGAAAAAAGAATATGTAAACCCTGAATTAGGTTTATACCATCATAATAATCACCCATCTCAGATTATTGTGATGTAACCTTAGCAGCTCACACACTTCACTGCCATCTCTAAAGCAAGTTTGACTTTTTCCATGCCAATTACAAAGACTAACTCATTAGAGTGTATCCCTGAGATGTTGAACTTATATTCTGGCACTGCACTCTCAGTCAGGATCAATTGTCCAACATGAGACATAATGATTTACAGTTAACTTCTGGATAATTGCTCTATGCCTAAGTAGCTTGAGTAGCTAGTTAGGCTAGTTGTTTATTGCACCTGGGAAAAAGAATACAATTTAGTATCATGATGATTGATCACCAGCTGTAGGAAATATACATAGTATACCAGAACCCTAAGGATCTATTGAGATTGCTGGCTGGCCACACACACCCCCACTAATTATAATAATAATTTCATACTACTACTACTAATAATGATAATAATAATAATAATAATAAATCACACTACCATCTCTCTTTTTCACTGTCAGTTTTGTTCAACTGAGTACACCCATTTAATTTTGCATAATGTGCTCTTCCCTCCTGTGACACAGGCTTAATACAGTGACCTCACTTTGATCGAATAAAGAAGTCACCACTGGTAGTGTTACTGGGTACATATGTACCACAGTTCAATAGTAGTATTTGAGTAACTGTCCTTACTCAATGTGTCCTTTAATGAGGCCACACCACTCACACGGTAGACTCACACTCAGACAGATATACATAAGGGCAGTCAGAGTGAATACGGGAACATTAAACAATGCTACAAAAAATGACTCACCAGGCAGGCAGAAGACTTCTGCAACTAATTTTTTTAAATTTTTTTTAGTGGAACCGTAGAAAATAATAATAGCCATCCACATGGGGTGGGGTTTCCAACTAGAGTCAGAGCTAGAGAGAAGCTAGCCACAAAAAAAGGCTTGGTTTGAGGCTAGAGAGATGCTATGAAGAGCCTAGGGAAGAGCAACAAGTAGCATTATTAGTGTATTATCCTATGCTAGAAAGCCTACCTTAGTTTTGGTGATCCACATGACTCTGCTGTTGGATTCACTGTGCATGTGGAGTCCAAAATGAAGTAGAGTTAGTGCCGCACTCTTAAGTTAATAGCATGGAGAAGGACAAAGGTACTTAAGAGATTCACGATGGCAGCAAAGCAGGGAGTAAATGTACATTGATATTATTTATGTATTTCTTTTTTTTTTCCTATTTGGTTTTTCTAACAAAAAACACACTTATCAAAATGCTATGAGATTCAATAACGTATAAATTTGCTCAGACTTGCCCATATAACTTTAACAAGCTTACTGCTGCAATTGAATCCATTCCCACTGAATCCTGAATTACAGACACAGACAAAGGAACCATTGGTATCTTGACACATGGCATTCACATCACATGGAGTACTATCACACTCATTGATATCTGCATTGTAACGATATGATAATGCTTCATACTTCATACTAAATAGGCTAATACTACAAACACTGCAAAGAAACTAGGATGGTATCAAAAGCTACAGCAGCCATAGTATTTTTTTTTCACCTGGCCTAGAAAGTAAAGGAAATTCCCGACTACTAGCTGACCAACGTAAATTTAAATCTTTAAGATCACATTGCAGACCAGTCTGGATTAGTTCCACTATAGCCTCATGCCCAGGCCCAGCTTTTTCAAGGAGCGGGAGAAAAGTGAAAGGGCCTGGTATGAATTTATGCACCTAAGTACAGTGAAAGATGTACCTAACATGCATGTTCTATCCAGTCTGACTTGAAACTCGACTCTCCAGCTATAATGATCTAGGTCTACACTCCAAAATGCATGTCATGCAATAGTGGCACCCTGTGTTGGTGCATAATGTGCATGCTCTAATCGTAATTGCAATAATATTGGTTGATAGGCTCATCCAAGTGGATTTTAGGCTCTAAGCGCATTGTGGTAAGCATTACTGTATTCAGCTGCCCATATCTCAACAGTTCTAAGGAGCTGAAATGAATATTAGCTCTAAAGCCTATAGGAATATTTGGTGTCAAACTAATGTTGCACATTACCCTAGTAATTAGACATTTCATTGTAAATAATTTTCATTCACTGACAAGTGTTCAACAATGCAAATTACAGTACCACTTATGTAGGAGTGAAGTCCTCAAGTCCTTATAAATTCCATACATAGGTAGCTAGTTCATAATAGTAAGTTATTAATGAATAGGTATCTTTATGGTCCTGACATAGAATGGGTCAATTCAGAGTTCAATGTAAAAAAGGTGAGATGTTTAAAAGTGGAAATGTGAGAGGGAAGATAAAAATTAGATAGTCAGTTCAGCAAAAGGTCCCTCTTCTGTGTGAGAGGATAGGCGTGATTCGGCTATTGCTCTGTCAATAGGAGGTGACTTTACGGCTCTGCTAGCTGATGAACATGATCCACAAATTACTTGAATCGTTGATGATAAAGTGAGAATGAAAGCATGCAGCGGAGCAAACACATTGTGGGGTTACATGCTTGATTCCATTTAAGGGAGGCTAGACGTTTGAAAGTTGAGGTTGCACTCCATCCTAGGCTACCTATGCAGGACATCACAATTGGTGAAAAGGAGCCATGTAATAGCATGAAATGACGTGCTTTAAGCCATAGTATTCGGTAGCTGACTGAAACCTTCACTTGAAGCAGCAACTAACGTTTACATACTTATCCCATTATATGCTACGTATGTAGTATGATAACTGGCTGGCTGCTAGCAATATCTCTATGATTAGGCAGTGGTCCCTAGTTTTATAAAGAGTCCCCATGATTTGTTGCCATGGGCCATATTCCGGGTACAGGGGGCCAAAATTAGGCTATATCACTACGATATTGGCCTGGAGTCTGGTAGCCACTTGAACACATCCTTCATAAAAAGCTTGCACTGATCATTTCTTAAGGGTGAGGTGAGTGAATTCTAGCGCTGAAAGAGTGATAGTTTGTCAAATGTTTTGTGTTATGAAATATAGCAAGTCCCCTTGATCTGGGGATGGAGCACATGGAGATCTGGGGCCTTTTATTTTTCTCCCATTCTGCGAAAAAATTGGGCCTAGGTACGTTAGCCTAAAGGGATGAGTGGGATATAGTATGCAAGGACAAGTGGGCATGAATTTAACCTCATCCCTTCAGCTCTTGTATTATATTCCTAACAGGAGCTTACTGCTGCAAGCGAATCCATTTCCACTGAATCCTGAATTACAGGCACAGACTAAGGAACCATTAGTATCTTGACACATGGCATCCACACCACATGGAGTACCATCACACTCATTGATATCTGCATGAATTTTAAAGAGATAAGAGAAGGAGATACGGTAAATAAGAGCTTACTGCTGCAAGTGAATCCATTTCCACTGAATCCTGAATTACAGGCACAAACAAAGGAACCATTGGTATCTTGACACATGGCATTCACATCACATGGAGTACTATCACACTCATTGACATCTACACAAGTTATAAAGTGATGAGAATATGAAATAAAATAAAAATTCTGAGCTTACTGGTACAAATGAATCCATTTCCACTGAATCCTGAATTACAGGCACAAATAAAGGAACCATTGGTATCTTGACACATGGCATTCACATCACATGGAGTACTATCACACTCATTGATATCTGCATGAATTTTTAAGGGATAAGAGAAGGAGATACAGTAAAATAAGAGCTTACTGCTGCAAGTGAATCCGTTTCCACTGAATCCTGAATTACAGGCACAAACAAAGGAACCATTGGTATCTTGACACATGGCATTCACATCACATGGAGTACTGTCACACTCGTTGATATCTGCATGGGATAGGAATATGACATACATACAAAAAAATGGGAGCTTACTGCTGCAAATGAATCCATTTCCACTGAATCCTGAGTTACAGGCACAGATAAAAGAACCATTGGTATCTTGACACATGGCATTCACATCACATGGAGTACTATCACACTCATTGATATCTACATGAATTATAAATGGATAAGAGTATGAGATATAATAAAAGTAGAGCTTACTGTTGCAGATGAATCCATTTCCACTGAATCCTAAATTACAGAAACAGATAAAGGAACCACTTGTGTTTTGACACACAGCATTCACATCACATGGATTAAAATCACACTCGTTGATATCTGCATGGGTTAGTAAGATAGAGTATGATATACAATAAAATAGGAGCTTACTGCTGCAAGTGAATCCATTTCCACTGAATCCTGAGTTACAGGCACACACAAAGGAACCATTTGTATCTTGGCACATGGCATTCACATCGCATGGAGTGCTATCACACTCGTTGATATCTGCATCATAATGAAAATTTCTTAATGCATGTATACCCTCAAAAATGATAATCTTATGAAATTCTGCAGCCTCCCTCTCTTTTGCAGGGGGGAATGGATCTACACATGGTATAGACGACTGCATGGCTCTGCCATACTGGGATGTGCCCCCTCCCACACAGAGTGTGAAATAAAATTTACTAAGTTATTTTTGGAAGACTCATTATTAGCTAATTCTCATAAGTATCAGCTATGTTGTGCACCCATTTTGGGTCTAGGGTCTAGGGCTAGTAGGCTAGGCTAGGGCTGTGACTAAAAAATGTAAATTTTAGATGTATTTAAGTAACAGAATCTACTTTAGTTATTCAGCAACAAGTGAGCTGAATCTCAGGTCATGGCTCATTGAAATTGTATACAGGTTACACTCTAAAATGCCCCAGGCATACATAGCTACAGTATGTGTCCCGAATTAGTAGTGCTAGCTGCATGCTCCAATTGTAATCGAGATTGTTTTTTACAGCCTTTTGTCATAGAGGTGCTTGGCCTCATACCCAGGCTCTAAATTTATGTGGAGGTTGGAAATACATGCAATTTCACACCAAATTCCTGTCTATTATACTTTATGATGCTTTGTGATATCATAAACATATAACTACATGTATAAGCATCCATTACAGGATACCTAGAAAGCCATCTATTGCAATAAATTCTGGAGCAAAGAAGACAAGACTGGCACTTCAAGAATTTCCAGTTATGTAAACAAATAAACAGAGGAAATTGCTTGCTGCTGCTCATGTTCAGTACTAGGTGGGGGGTAAAACACACTGTATGCAAAGAAGAACTGGTACATGAAATAAACTAGAGCTAGCTGTTGCTGTCTGCTGCAGTACAGTGCTGATTCAGCTATATTGCATCATTCGTCACGGACAATTACTGAGAGATTTCAGGATTTTGCCACATGTACAAACAGTGGGTACCAAGCCACCTCCGCAAAACTTTAGAGCCTGGGGATATGGCTAAGAGGAACTAGACTTATTGAAGTGGATTGTAGGAGCTCAAGTGCCTATGGTAACCATTTAATATATGGAACGTCCTGGTTGGAACCACCATTTACATATGACTCTGTCTCTGACAGCAATATCTAAGAATGAGTTGGACTTGGAGCTTATCAGCTACTTGCTGTCAAATGCTGCACATTGCCATAGTAGTAGGCACTAGGCTTATCTAAATGCTTTGTGGTATGAAGTATTACAGCTTTCTATGTATCCAGCCTGCCTACCACTTATAACTCAACAGCAAAATCGGCTAGCTCACTCGCTGTCAAATGTTTGCACATTACCTTAGTTATTGTGTTTGCTTACATATGGGTGGGGGAATCCAAGGTTCACCCCATGAATTCTGATATGAGTCTTCAAATTACAACCAGCTACTTTTAGTCCATACACTTGGATCATCTTTCACCCAGTCTTAATAGCCTCTGTACTACAGGGTTCTGCAGAATCTTTTCAACAAGAATATGTTCAAATTGTCGTGATAGAGCTATACTGCTGTGGTCCAGGCCTATTGTTCTACTCAGCTACTACTTCCAAATAAGGTAGGTCTTGGGTCTTCAACTGTTGCAAAGATTCTGCAAAGCCCTGTATCACTATGCAATCTGTTCTAGCTTGTATCTATACGTATCTTCTTCAGTAACAAATCACAACTCAGGCTGCCCAAATTATTTCCATAACTATGAGTGAATCGGAATTACAGTCACAGACAAAGGAACGATTGACATTATCAATGTCACACACACATAGAGGTATGAAATTTTATAGTTCAAGGTAAGAAGGGATTTGCTGTTATAGCCCTTGGTAGCAATGCTTAGGTCTCATAATCAGGAAAATCTTTTCATCAAAACTAAATAAAAAATCCCCATGAAATTATAGCTAACCACTTTTGGATTCTACTAGAATTCCTACACACTTTAAATGTGAAGTATTGATGAATTAGAAGCTTACTGCTGCAAATGAATCCATTTCCACTGAATCCTGAATTACAGGCACAGACAAAGGAACCATTGGTATCTTGACACATGGCATTCACATCACATGGAGTACTATCACACTCATTGATATCTACATGAGTTATTAAGGGATAGGAATATGACAACAAAAAATTGGAGCTTACTGCTGCAAGTGAATCCATTCCCGCTGAATCCTGAGTTACAGCCACAGATAAAGGAACCATTGGTATCTTGACACATGGCATTCACATCACATGGAGTGCTATCACACTCGTTGATATCTGCATGAATCATAAAGGGATAGGAGTATGAGATATGGTAGAATAGGAGCTTACTGCTGCAAGTGATCCCATTTCCACTGAATCCCGAAATACAGGTACAGACAAAGGAACCATTGGTATCTTGGCACATGGCATTCACATCACATGGAGTACTATCACACTCGTTGATATCTGCATGAGTTATAAAGGGATAGGAATATGACAACAAAAAAATTGGAGCTTACTGCTGCAAGTGAATCCATTTCCACTGAATCCTGAGTTACAGGCACAGACAAAGGAACCATTGGTGTCTTGACACATGGCATTCATGTCACATGGAGTATTATCACACTCGTTGATATCTGCACAAGTTATAAAGGGATAGGAATATGATACACAAAAAATTGGACCTTACTGCTGCAAGTGAATCCATTTCCACTGAATCCTGAGTTACAGGCACAGATAAAAGAACCATTGGTATCTTGACACATGGCATTCACATCACATGGAGTGCTATCACACTCGTTGATATCTGCATGAGTTATAAAGGGATAGGAATATGATATACAAAAAATTGGACCTTACTGATGCAAGTGAATCCATTTCCACTGAATCCTGAGTTACAGCCACAGATAAAAGAACCATTGGTATCTTGACACATGGCATTCACATCACATGGAGTGCTATCACACTCGTTGATATCTGCATGAGTTATAAAGGGATAGGAATATGATATACAAAAAATTGGACCTTACTGCTGCAAGTGAATCCATTTCCACTGAATCCTGAGTTACAGGCACAGATAAAAGAACCATTGGTATCTTGACACATGGCATTCACATCACATGGAGTGTTATCACACTCATTGATATCTGCATGTATTATAAAGGGATAGAAATATGACATACAAAAAAAATTAGAGCTTACTGCTGCAAGTGAATCCATTTCCACTGAATCCTGGGTTACAGGCACAGACAAAGGAACCATTGGTGTCTTGACACATGGCATTCACGTCACATGGAGTATTATCACACTCGTTGATATCTGCACGAGTTATAAAGGGATAGGAATATGATATACAAAAAATTGGAGCTTACTGCTGCAAGTGAATCCATTTCCACTGAATCCTGAGTTACAGGCACAGATAAAAGAACCATTGGTATCTTGACACATGGCATTCACATCACATGGAGTGTTATCACACTCATTGATATCTGCATGAGTTATAAAGGGATAGGAATATGATATACACAAAATTGGACCTTACTGCTGCAAATGAATCCATTTCCACTGAATCCTGAGTTACAGGCACAGATAAAAGAACCATTGGTATCTTGACACATGGCATTCACATCACATGGAGTGCTATCACACTCGTTGATATCTGCATGAGTTATAAAGGGATAGGAATATGACAATAAAAAAATTGGAGCTTACTGCTGCAAGTGAATCCATTCCCGCTGAATCCTGAGTTACAGCCACAGATAAAAGAACCATTGGTATCTTGACACATGGCATTCACATCACATGGAGTGCTATCACACTCGTTGATATCTGCATGAGTTATAAAGGGATAGGAATATGATATACAAAAAATTGGAGCTTACTGCTGCAAGTGAATCCATTTCCACTGAATCCTGAGTTACAGGCACAGATAAAAGAACCATTGGTATCTTGACACATGGCATTCACATCACATGGAGTACTATCACACTCGTTGATATCTGCATGAGTTATAAAGGGATAGGAATATGATATACAAAAAATTGGACCTTACTGCTGCAAGTGAATCCATTTCCACTGAATCCTGAGTTACAGGCACAGATAAAAGAACCATTGGTATCTTGACACATGGCATTCACATCACATGGAGTGTTATCACACTCGTTGATATCTGCATGAGTTATAAAGGGATAGGAATATGATATACAAATAATTGGACCTTACTGCTGCAAGTGAATCCATTTCCACTGAATCCTGAGTTACAGGCACAGATAAAAGAACCATTGGTATCTTGACACATGGCATTCACATCACATGGAGTGTTATCACACTCATTGATATCTGCATGTATTATAAAGGGATAGAAATATGACATACAAAAAAATTAGAGCTTACTGCTGCAAGTGAATCCATTTCCACTGAATCCTGGGTTACAGGCACAGACAAAGGAACCATTGGTATCTTGACACATGGCATTCACGTCACATGGAGTAATATCACACTCGTTGATATCTGCATGAGTCATAAAGGGATAGGAACATGAGATATGGTAATATAGGAGCTTACTGCTGCAAGTGAATCCATTTCCACTGAATCCTGAATTACAGGCACAGACAAAGGAGCCGTTAGTATCTTGACACATGGCATTCATATCACATGGAGTACTATCACACTCATTGATATCTGCATGTGTTATAAAAGGATAGGAATATGACATACATACAAAAAATTGGAGCTTACTGCTGCAAGTGAATGCATTCCCACTGAATCCTGAGTTACAGGCACAGACAAAGGAACCATTGGTATCTTGACACATGGCATTCACATCACATGGAGTACTATCACACTCGTTGATATCTGCATGTGTTATAAAAGGATAGGAATATGATATACAAAAAAAATTGGAGCTTACTGCTGCAAATGAATCCATTCCCACTGAATCCTGAGTTACAGGCACAGATAAAGGAACCATTGGTATCTTGACACATGGCATTCACATCACATGGAGTGCTATCACACTCGTTGATATCTGCATGTGTTATAAAAGGATAGGAATATGATATACAAAAAATTGGACCTTACTGCTGCAAGTGAATCCATTTCCACTGAATCCTGAGTTACAGGCACAGATAAAAGAACCATTGGTATCTTGACACATGGCATTCACATCACATGGAGTGTTATCACACTCATTGATATCTGCATGTATTATAAAGGGATAGAAAATTGACATACAAAAAATTAGAGCTTACTGCTGCAAGTGAATCCATTTCCACTGAATCCTGGGTTACAGGCACAGACAAAGGAACCATTGGTATCTTGACACATGGCATTCACGTCACATGGAGTAATATCACACTCGTTGATATCTGCATGAGTCATAAAGGGATAGGAACATGAGATATGGTAATATAGGAGCTTACTGCTGCAAGTGAATCCATTTCCACTGAATCCTGAATTACAGGCACAGACGAAGGAGCCGTTAGTATCTTGACACATGGCATTCATATCACATGGAGTACTATCACACTCATTGATATCTGCATGTGTTATAAAAGGATAGGAATATGACATACATACAAAAAATTGGAGCTTACTGCTGCAAGTGAATCCATTCCCACTGAATCCTGAGTTACAGGCACAGACAAAGGAACCATTGGTATCTTGACACATGGCATTCACATCACATGGAGTACTATCACACTCGTTGATATCTGCATGTGTTATAAAAGGATAGGAATATGATATACAAAAAAAATTGGAGCTTACTGCTGCAAATGAATCCATTCCCACTGAATCCTGAGTTACAGGCACAGATAAAGGAACCATTGGTATCTTGACACATGGCATTCACATCACATGGAGTGTTATCACACTCATTGATATCTGCATGTATTATAAAGGGATAGAAATATGACATACAAAAAATTAGAGCTTACTGCTGCAAGTGAATCCATTTCCACTGAATCCTGGGTTACAGGCACAGACAAAGGAACCATTGGTATCTTGACACATGGCATTCACGTCACATGGAGTAATATCACACTCGTTGATATCTGCATGAGTCATAAAGGGATAGGAACATGAGATATGGTAATATAGGAGCTTACTGCTGCAAGTGAATCCATTTCCACTGAATCCTGAATTACAGGCACAGACAAAGGAACCGTTAGTATCTTGACACATGGCATTCATATCACATGGAGTACTATCACACTCATTGATATCTGCATGTGTTATAAAAGGATAGGAATATGACATACATACAAAAAATTGGAGCTTACTGCTGCAAGTGAATCCATTCCCACTGAATCCTGAGTTACAGGCACAGACAAAGGAACCATTGGTATCTTGACACATGGCATTCACATCACATGGAGTACTATCACACTCGTTGATATCTGCATGTGTTATAAAAGGATAGGAATATGATATACAAAAAAAATTGGAGCTTACTGCTGCAAATGAATCCATTCCCACTGAATCCTGAGTTACAGGCACAGATAAAGGAACCATTGATATCTTGACACATGGCATTCACATCACATGGAGTGCTATCACACTCATTGATATCTGGTAGGAATACGGAAGAGTAGCTAAGTAGATTATAAGACAAAATATTATGGTGAATATGCACTGAAATAAAATACCTATGACTATAGATAATTTTGGCAGTATAATTGGTACCTGCTACTGTTTTGTTACATTATGTACGAAACCAGAATCCTAAAGATCTCCTTCTTATTTCACATCAAAACTGAATGAGATATGAAGAATTGTGATGATCACTAAACTTTGTCCACTAGAGAAGAGAAAATCAAAGAGGATAATAGGAATCCAGATAATTCTTTATAACTGTTGGACTTATAACATTCATCTCAAGCAAAAGAAGCTGATATTCATAATTATTCATGTGGAGGAAAAAGACTCCAGCTAGCCAATATTTTCTTTCTGCAGATTCAATGAAGAGAAGAAATGAACTCCACTTCTGCCTTTTAAAGCTCCATCTCAGTGAGCAATAGAGAAATACCTATCCTGATCGTATGGCACTTAGCTAAATTTTGAGGAGCTCAACTTTTGCAGATCACCCCATACGTGTCTTGTACGTACAAAAACAAGGGCGCCGGCTATTTAATGTTGATTCAGAACTAGGTAGCACATCGGATCCATTCTAACTCTTCTAAGTACCGTATTTCCTTGAATAATAGCCCGGGCGTTTATTTCTTACAGAGAATTCTCATACCCGGCTACAAAATGAGGCAGGCTTCTATATAAGGCCGGCGTCTATTAAATTAATGTACTGCGGGCCGGCGCGGGGCATATGCACAAGGTGGCGTGTGCATTATTAATGGCGAGTTGAGCGTTATCCGAGGATATAGTTAGCATTGCTGCATCATACGTAGCTGAAAGTAGGTTCATTAACTGATCTTACCTGCTTCTTAGACTTTTATCTGTCATTTCTATAGCTTTGATTTTGGTTATGCTACCGTAGCAAGATCTTTTTGACACAAACTTAGCAGCTGCTTCATGCACGCATGCGCGCGCGGTTTGCAGCTATTAAACTTTGAACTTTGACCAGGCGTTAATTCGAGGCCGGCGTGTATTTCTTATGTTGCTTGAAGTTTCCCGGCGATTATATGGGGCAGGCGTTTATTCAAGGAGGGCTATTATTCAAGGAAATACGGTAATTAGATTTCTCTCCGGATAAAAAAAAATCTACTGGTGTAGTGAGGGGGTGTGGTTATTACTTTCACGTGAACACGTATGCACTCCGAATGCAACCTATGTGTACCACACACATATGTAAGCAACTATTTTACAAGCACATTATTAGCATTCTTTTTCATTAAGTTATTGCTCAGGTTTGCCTGAATGATTTCCATATTATGTTATGGAAGCTTACTACTGCAAGTGAGTCCATTTCCACTGAATCCTGAATTACATGTACAGACAAAGGAACCATTGGTATCTTGACACATGGCATTCACATCGCATGGAGTACTGTCACATTCATTGATATCTATTATGTACATGAAAACAAGAACACTGAGAAAACACTATCAGACCTACTCATGCAAGTATTCCCATTTCCTGAAAATCCAGTAAAGCAGGTGCACATGAAGGAACCAGTGGTATCTTCACATAGAGCATTCTCATCACAAGTGTCTATACCTTCAACACACTCATCTGCATTAATCAAAAAAATTTACATCCGTACGTAAGTTTACCACCAAGGTATTTTCTACAGTTGGTTAATTTGGTCAGAGAAATGTTTGACTATCAAAAATGAAAAACGTTGATGAGTTTTTGTTAGCATAGCAGCATGCAAGTAAAGAACTAGCCAAAACTAAAATTTAACATACTGAGTGTAAGAGTTATTCTTTAATATGACTAGGGTATGTTCATTGTTCATTACGGTAAGTGAATCATTTTTTTACATATAATATACATATGTACCACCTCATATCCAGGGTCTGAGTCTTTAATTTGAGAAACTGGTAGTGACTCTATGCTTTATGTTAGCAGAGACAATTCTGTTTAGTCTCAGGTACAGTAAGTTGTATTATCTCTTACAGGAGAATATTCGAAACATTACTTTAGTTGCTGTTATTTGTAGCCATGCATGAATAGCTAGATAGCTATGCCTTTTATTATTATTATTATTACTTGATAGGCACCACAGGATGTTAAGATATGATTTCATGAATCATCTAGCCTACTTATGTATTCCAGCTAGTTTCTAGCTCTATCTTTGGGTTGATTGTATACTTACTGACTGCTGCATCTAATAATGCTCACAGCGAGTAATTATCCATTTTATAAGGCAATGCTTAACTGGGTATGGCAATGTGTAGTGACAAGTATTCCTATATGCTGATAGGCTCAAGTCTAGTATTGATTCAAGCTTCAAATATTTGCTGTCAAGTTATGTAAGTAAGTGCATAGAAAGCTGTAATACTTACCACAAAGCACTTAGAGCCTACAATTCACTTAGACATGCATGCACAAGTAATCAGTGCATGCCTGGGCGCTACTATTGCACAGACACATTGCAGGGCATCATATAGGTACTCTCAAGCACCAGGCACAATGGTAGCATAATAGGTGAATTTTCAGACATAATAATATTATGCAAAATGTTAGGGTTAAAGCAAAATAGGTAACTTTTGGGGAATTCCTCAAAAGCATAAAAGGCATAATAGACTGATGCCTAATACTAGGCACTACTACCTGGGGCATTTACCTGAGAGTTAGCTCGCTCACTTGCTGAATTATACATATAGGGAACTTCAGAAGTTTGGTAACTTCAAACTGTTTTGAGCAGCTCTAACTCTCCTTAAATATGCTCTATGTAGTAGTATTTTAGTTGCTAATTATGTAGAACATTTTTTACAGATGATGTTTCACTAGACTCAACCTGTTTTGAACAACAATTGTGCAGTCACACATACCTATTGTATTCAGAATAGTTACTATAGCATTGCTGGGTGACAGTGTCACGGATGGAGCATTTGATGATAGTTGAACTGAGAATGTTTCATTAGACTCGTTATCATTATCGGTAATGATTGTGATATTGACACAATTCCGATTATTTGAGGTTAGATCCAAGTTTGATATCAGCATAGAGACAGGAGTATAATCATCCATAACTATAATAATCATAATGATAATAATAATAATAATAATAATAATAATAATAATAATAATAATAATAATAATAATAATAATATAATGGGGTGATCTGTGCCATCCCTACTTAGGGAGTAATATTGTACTCTCTGATGAAATAATAATAGTCCCTCATCAGTTCGGGTGCAAAATTGCATATTGCACTCTTACCTACTACACATGTCCAGATTAGCCTAGTAATGACATTTCTGAAGATAGGCAAGCTAATACTTTTTGACAATGATAGGCAATTAAGCTAGGCTAGGCTGATGATAGACAAGCTATTAATAATAGTCAATTTCAGTGTAGTTTTTCTTACCTAAATGACATTTCTGAAGATAATAGGCAAAGTTGATTGATTTCTACATGGGATTGATCTTATCTAAGTGGATTAGTCTACCCCTAGGCTTTGTCAGGTTCCATTTACAGCTTCCTTCCTGGCTGACACATGTAAATGATTAATAGCCAATCACATGATTTTTCATGCAATTTGACTACAATTGCATTTGAAACTGTCTAAATTTTTTCCTCCTGCAATTACCTAGCCAGTTTCTCATGCAATTATACTCAACCTACGCAGATACAAATAATAATAATAATAATACAACAATAAAACAATCGTTCAATTGTTCAGAGATTTGGTAGCAGTTTACCATAGCTAAATTTTTATTTATCTGGACCAGGATACGAGTAAAGAAAAATATTTAGCTATTCTAATAAACGAAGATGATGTAGGAACGACTGGTCAAAAAAGAATTGGAACAAGGGCTTAATGGATGAGTCGTAGCAGCTATAACTTACTGTTTTGCATTAGTCGTAAGGTAGTTTGTGGGTATTAGCTATGAGTTAGTTGCTCTTTTTTTTTTTTCTTTTTTTTTTTTGGAAACCAGGAAATTGCTTCATATATAAAATCTTTGTACATGCAAGTCATGATCTTAGATGACATACTCAGGAAGGTATTATGAGTCAAAGGTGAGTCACTGGCCTGATTTCTGTCTCTAAGAATTGATAATGTAGCTAAGATTTCTACAAAATAAAAATAATAACCTTAGATTACTTCATTACTTCCCTGTGCTTTCTAAATCAAGATTTGTCACAATTTCAAAGGTCTTATTTAAGATTATGCTTATGCACATTTTTTAATTTGACCATATCTAAAGTATCAACTCTTGTAGATTCTTATCAAGAGGTTAACCCATATCAGACTATGGCATCCATAATATGCTTTGAAGTTTTGACCACAATTAGGTTTTTAAAACAGTGAAACTACTAGCCATCAGGCTTTGGAGGACCTTCGAGCTGTTGCCAATGATGACCTTCGCCTTCAGTCACCATAATAGCAACAGCTCTCAGGTTCCTAAAGTAGTGAAACTCCTCAACTTCGTGCAATAACCTATACATAGAGACTCACTGACTCATAATACTTTGCAGGGTGAACCTGATGAAGGCTAGAGAGTTCTGGTTGAAACGTTGGTGGTTTGTTTCATAAGCTAATTTTATGAGAACTAATTCTATTGAATTTTTATCATGTTAGCTGAGAAAAATAAGCAGAGTAAGAATTGTCTTGTTCCTTGCGAATGAATATCCTATTATAAATTTCATCTTGGTAGTACTGATTTTATAATGGATGGTTAATTGCTACCAAATAAAAGAAGCAGTGTTGGATTACAATACTGAATACAGCTCTATATAAAGGAAAACTGAAAGACCTCTTCCAATGCTTACCTGAAGCTGTATCATTAGCAGATGTTATTACATCCAGTGTAACTGAAACAGTTCTATTTAGGGCAGCACTACCAGCACTGTATACAAGTACACACACTGTTATGAAGCCTGTTTGTTCCAGGACAAAATAAGATTCCATCTGAAGTCCTACAGTCACACCTGCAAAGTTATGTCAATATTTATATATAAGTTTACACTGTTCAAAGATGTATGAATTAAAGCTATCCACAAAATACCAGTCATTGAATGTCACATCAATTATGTCCTATAATAAAAGAGTTCCATGGTAGCTAACTATTTGACAAAGCTGCTATCTTCAAATTATGGGCATTCATATTACCAGTTTCAGGAAAGGAGAGGGTGTAAACAGTAAGGACCACAGTTTCAGGTTTCCATTAGTTCTCGTTATTGCACCTACATGCACAACTACACCAGAATTGTGCAGCCATGGGGTGACCTGACTAGCCTTGTACTCAGGCACATTTTGCAGGGAAAGATTAGCAGACCATACAATTTACAGTAAATGATATAATTATAACAGGTAATTGTTTCTGCTAATAATGTGCACACAGAGTAATTACACCAGAATCAGCTTGGGTGTCTCTCTTATGTCTGCAAAGAATTTATGAAAATATCTCTTTACAGCTTTTTCAATGTACTTTAATTCTAATGTGATTGTAACAATTTAAATCTCATACTGTCCTGCTATACATTTTTTTTTTTTTGAGTAGACTACTTTGATTCCAATAAAGTAGTACATTTACACTTACTGTTAGGACATTGGATGCACATAGAATTGATGGAATATCCACTGCCATTGACACAGCATAGTGCCACAGAGTCAAAATCTCCAAGAGGAGTTACACACATTCCAGTACTGTCGTAGCTGGCATAGCAGGTCGTCATATTGGATAGAGGAACTGGAAACAATGATCACATTTTAATTTATTTATTTTTGGCAATCATGTTTTGTTTTTGTTTTTTGTTGTTGTTATTGTTGTTTTTTTGTTTTGTTGTGTTTTTTTTTGTAGTCTTCTTCTTCTTCTTCTTCTTCTTCTCCTTCCAGTAGCAAGAGAGTACAAGTTTACATAGTTACGTGCATAAGTTTGTAGCAGGTTCAAATTAGCAATAATCATGAAGGAAATGCTTTGAGGTTACACATGCACTCTCCAATAACACACAGTTACATAATCTTCAGTAAAAAGCTTGCTCTTCACTCATCAGGTTGTTAAATGTACTTCATACCTGCATTGGTGACTCGTCCAGGACAAGGAGTCGGTACTGCATTTTGTATAACAATTTTAGCATCAGTACTGTTAGCAGGAGTATAATTATTACCTTGAGTGGGACAATCACTTAAGGTATCCTGTAAGTAAATGAAAATATTTTGTTATCCCTTTCTTAGTTTAGTGTTTAATTGATGATAACCACCGTATGGATATTTTCCCCAACTTGTTGAATAGAACTACCAGGATATAGCAATAATGTCAGAGAGACCTTCGATAGCAATTATTAATGAAAATGTTATGATAGCTTGCTACATATAACCTATACATTATGGCACTGAAAAGTCATAAAAATAGACAAGAGCATTTCAGACTACAGTTACACATGCAACTTACAAAACAGATATCAGCACAAGATGGACAAATAAAGGATCCTTGATAACGAAAATTATTCACCATTGTGTCAATCACCAGCTAAATATAGTATTGCTATAATTATGACTGATCTCACCATCCACAATTAACTCACCTCTTCACCTTCACATGCACACAAAAATCTTTGACTAAAGAGATGAATCTCCACACCACTTGAAGTACAAGCATACTGTAATTGATGTAAACACTTAGGATACTCGGTCTAGTTATACTGACACACATGTATAGGTATGACAGTCATACACCTGTAGCTGTCCAGTAGAGAGTCTTAGTCTAGTTGTCCCAGTTGTGAAAATGAATAAGTTAATTCAACTTTGTTGAATAGGAGCCCTTGTTACATTCATGTATGGTATAGGAAGCTTTGATTACGTACCTGATAACAGCCAACGCTCCTTGTAACAGTGATTACACTTCCGCTGCTGTCAGTCCTACTCCACCCTCGTCCATGTTCAATACATCTGGAGCCTGACCCAAGTAATTCACCAACAATATTACTGGATTCAACAGGTTGGTCACCACTATTAGAACAGCTCCTAGACTGAAATGTATAAACATAGTTAAAAATGTATCATAGAAGTCCACCATGGCTTACATTTGAGAAAGGGCGATCAAATGGGCAGTGATCATATAACTGACTTGAACCACCAACTCTAGCTGGGCTAATAGTGTTGCTATTAAAGTTTGGCCCAGAATTGAAGTACTGCATAAAAATAAAATGTATATTAACTAAAATCATCAACTTTGGCCAATACCTACATACATAATTATGCACTCGTAAAATTACATATGTCAAGTATCTTACACGTACCAAGGATGTAAAATTACTATAAGATAAAAAGTTAGACATACTTGATTCTGAAGCGGTAAATCACTGGAGAATTGTATTAGATTGCAAAATGATCGTAAGTCTCTATCTACACTGCAAGTAGTGAAACTTCCAGGTGCATTACTCAGGACATTGCAGAAAGGACTTATTGAACTTCCACTTTATAATAACACAAATAATAATTATGATGATCTGAAATAATAATCATATTACCTGCTTGTTTGACGGTTGATATGTTCCAGGCAGCTTCCACGAAGAAAACGACAGCCAGCTCCACTCCCCCAAGCAAGGGCTCCAGCCATAGAGTAATTTGCCACATACCACCTACATGGGTCAGAATCAATGATTATTTAATACTACACACTATGCACTAACCCTGAGTCTTGAAATAGTGCTAAAGTCAGATGAGATACTGGAGAATTAAATGATATCTGTCCAATCATGTATTCATTCTACATAAAGTATAAATTCCTTAATCAGCTATAATTGCTTTTTGATATTCTCTGTTACATCAGCCTAATTTATAACACTATTGACATTACACCAAGGATTCTTGCTTCCCAGTGTGAACCTGCTGTCCCTGATCCACCATCATCTTCCACTTCAACACCAAGAATTGATTCAATAGGACAGCCATATTGCAAAGAAGCTTGTTCCTATGTGTAGGTGTGTGTGCATGTGTGTGTGTGTGTGTGTGTGTGTGTGTGTGTGTGCGTGCGTGTGCATGTGTGTGTGGTATAATTATAATAACTATTAGCTATGATAAGATCATTTAAAGAATTCATACTATAACATTTGGAGTCACTATGATATTTGCAGCACGTGACACTGGGCCATTTCTAGTTTCCCAGTCTGGATACATCACATTGCGAACAGTTTCATTTCGAACATTCCCATTTTCATCCCTGAAAAATTGGAAAAGCCCGCTGGTGAATCCCTACAAGAAGAAATAATACAGCCAATAATAATAATTGAGGGGAAATCCTAAAGGTAGAAAAATTAAAGTTCCAAATTATAGGCTTGATGGATCAGATACCTATTGTCTGTTTGAGTCTGACTGATTTACAACCATTTATAGTTATGCCTAGTCATCTATTCAGCTGACTGATAGTCCAGTGGAGAGCTCAGCTGAGTCAATGTAGGAATCCCAGTGAGTCGAAGTGAAAGCATCGTGAATGGTAGGTACAAAATGTGTACATACTAAAGCTACCAATGAGCAATGCTCTAAGTATTCCTTTCACTGACCATACAATATATGCACATATCCCAGCTTTACAATTATTAAGTCCCACCCCTTAATTTCCTTCCTAATAATATCTTCAGTCTTTTAGCGTAGTGATTGATATCACATTTAGCTCCTACTACATATATAATGAAATACACAATACGTACCAATGGACACACCACCCTCTCACATATGTGCTAAGGTGTAGGGGAATTTAATAGCTCCAAATATGTAAGTATGCACTAAGGTTGAGACTGGATACGTAGATACAATGATCAACATACCAGTGCATGTGTTACTTCATGAAGAGCAACAGTAAAAATTTCCTCATCTGTAAGTCCATTGATAACATCAAGGCAGTACACATTAAATCCAGCGATTGGCCTTTAAAAAATAACATGCAACTATAATAGTGAAATCCATCACTGTGATACTTACGTACCTACTCAAGGAAGATTCGAGTTGACAAGCATTAGCAAATGCTAAGACACCTGAATTTTGAGCACAAGTGCCAGTATTACTGTAAGTGTAATATATGATCATGTCTGTGTTGCTTATGCCAGGCCCATCTGTGGATCCTGGCCTCTGAGCACAATTAGCACTGTTACCAAAACATTCGGTACATGCCTATAAAAATATAATACACACACAATGAAAGTGAACTGCAATACATATCCTCAAATAATTTATATGCCACCAAAAAAATCCTACATAGTAGTAGATTTCAAACAAATGTGGTAATCTGGAGTTGGACCATTAGAGTTTTGTACGGACAAAGCAATAACACATCAGCTTTAGCTTTTGGCAGTTATGATATCCATTTCAAAACTTAAAACTAAGCAGTGGTGGATTCAGGATGCGAGAAAGGGGGTTGCACGCATTCATTTTACTTGACCACACCCACTTCTGAGGCTGACTGCTGTGACATGGTAAGACTTAGGCAGCTAAATTTTAATAGATACAGCTAGATAGAGATAATAGACGATAAAGAGGATGAAATTAGTCTGCTTACATCTGAGCATGCTCAGTGGGCACAGCGTGCTGGGCTGGTGGGCAACGACCCCTGGTTCGTGACCTGCCAGACTAGGCCCAAAGGGGGAAACCTTCAAACCCCCCTGGATCCGCCACTGCTAAGTCATTTATGTTAATACCAATTTTTGATAAATTCAGAGGTTACTATTGATTACTAAATTTCAACTCCTGAGGAAGAAAATTATAACAGTGTATTGGAACCTTGTTAACCAATATATTTGACTAATGAAAGCCTTTAAGGATCACAGTAGAACCTTTCATTTGCTCGATTACACATACTTGTAGGTGATCTTCTGGAATAGGAATGGAACCACAGGTTGAGGTAGCACTACACTGGTTAACACAACCTATTCTTACTGAATCCCGAAAGAAGGCACGACCATTATCACAAGACCTGAGAAGCAAACGTACACCACAAGTTAATACATGAATAAAGCCAAATCTGTAAAAAAAAGTACCCTAGTGTATGTACATATGTGTGGATATGAAAATCTAAGACTACCCTTATTAGTAGATCAAGTTAATTATGCAGAGATATAAATTCTACCATGGTTATAAATTTGGGCCAATAGGATTATAGAGACCTATACCTTTTTACAGAGTCAACCCCCCCCCCCCCCCCCCCCCCCCCCCAATGTGGACATCTTCATTCCTACTAAATAGAGTAGAAATTAATTATACATCCAGGTTGACAACAAACATAGGCCAGAGTTCAAATATATCGAAAATACTATTCTGCAGTTATGTAATAAATCTGTGGGTATGGCTATTATTGTACAGCAGAACCAACAACCATCACTCAATTTTTGTATACAAACTGTGTCTGATTCCTGTTATGAAGTTATAGCTACCAATTACGATAGGCACTGTAGCTAGCTAGTGGAAGAGACATTTAGCTAGTTACTAATTCCCTCCCCCCTGAAGTTTGCCATTAAAAATATATAGCATAAGCCACAAATATATTGTGGGACTTAGTTAACTAGCTAAGTTGTCTCAAGAGTGTCCCCATTACATTGTACCTTTGTAACAACAGAGGTTGAGTGACAGGAATGACACTAAGTGCAGCTTGAAAAAAACTTTCCAGTCGAGAAATTATTCCCTGTACAAAAAGCAATGTATGTTAGTTAGAATAAAGTGTTTTTTTTGTCAGTAAATGTATGTATAGCTACCTCCAATCGCATCCTCTGTGCTGTAGTACCACTGCAGATACAACGATAATTACCATATTAGCTATATATCTTTAAGCTGCTGTTATCATGGACATGAACCACGTTTCTCAGGTGATTAATATACCAACTTAGCTATTTGAACTAACACGCCACTGTCATGATAGAAAAAGGAGAGACGAAAAGGTGTAAAGTTAGATGCTTCTCTTTTCTGAGGTCCTGAACCACCTCTAAGGAGTACTCCAGTTATCAGCTATAATAACAGTAACTATGTATATAGACTAGCAAAGTAGCAGAAGATTATACTTACTTTTGATGTATCTGGGTCATGATAACACTTAAATTCTATAGCATGGACTGAAAGAGATAGGATACAGATGATCAAGAACTTAGCAAAATTTTCCATACTTCCAGACTAGCAACTGATGTGTTGCTAGATAGCAATTTACTTCCAATCTTTGTCAATAGAAACCTTATTAGCTATGTCTGATGACTGCTACAAGAATGTATTATAGAGCACACTGAATCAGCAAAAATTAATACACGTAAAAGCAATTTTAGGATCTAGCTAGGAGCCTTTTTTTTTTTTCAATTTCAATTGACTGTTTAGAAAAGAAAGTGGCTTGGATTCAGCCAAACATTAACAATGCATTGTGCCAATAGTCAATAGTCAATAGAACAGCCCACTAGGAGCACAAAAATAAACACAAATTAAAGTGACAATAAGACACTAAGCTCAAACAAGATGATATACGCACACAAATTATGATAAAAGGTTAGTGTTCGATATCTCTACTGGCACACCAGCCAACTTCAAAATGGTCACAGGATGCAAGACAAGACAGGCACAGATAGATTCTCCTCCTCACAGCAAGGGAACATAGTGACTCCTCTCCCATGGTGGCTTAACAGTCTCGAAAGTACCGGCAACCCCTCAGTGCACTGTGTCTTGAAATCGAGTAGTCCCCCCAAAGGCTTCTCCATCCCACAACTTCCTCTACCCTAACAACAAGGGGCACTTTCTTGTCAGGATGCTTTTTTCACTATGTATAAGAAATGTACTATTTCCATCCAGGTTCTGTATGCATGATGCCCACCTCTGCCTGCTGCTGTGTTTCAACTACTATATTCATTTCCTATCTGTATTGGTTTTGGTGGTGTAACTGCCTCCCTGTGTGCTGCCTTCCCTAGAGAACTGCTTCTGCTGGGATGTTGGGAGACTGTGATACTGAAGTGAATTTTTCACAATTTAGTGGGTAATGTGCAAGGCTTGCTTCCTTGAAGAAGGGCTAAATATCTCATGATTCTGTTAGTCTGTGTAGCTTAGTGCTTAACAGCCTCCTGCTTGACCTGAGAGGTAGCAGTTTATCTGTTACTTCTGCAGCATAGAAGTCAGCTAGTTAATGTAGCAGCTTGGTTGTGATACTGTGGTGGCAAAGCTAGGTACCCTCACTATCCTGCTATCCCTTCACAATAGTTGTCCTCTGACCCTGACCAGCACCTTTATAGCTACCTGTCTAAAATGCACCCTAGGCATGTGGTTTTATCTTGTACTACTGAGTAGTTTGTAGTGCCATTCACTGTCTACTGGGCGAGATCTTGTGCCTATTTTGATATATTTATTAATTACGTAGCTTCTGCAACCAGCCTTACTATAATGGTCAAATTAAGCATACAGTTGTGCTATTCTTGTACTGTCCATACCTTGCAATGGAGGCTAAAAAAAACTTATCTTGTTGTGTTGGCTCATCAGAAGTTGTCTGTTACCATGCAATGCATCAACAACCCTGTTAGCACAGCCAGATAGCTGCACTACCGTAATTACTCTGTAATGCAAACATTAATTACAAATGTACAGCTGTAGTAGTGGGCCAGCCAGCTGCACAGTGCAGGTACTCAGCCTGCATGCATGCTTGGGCTATCTACGTTTGTGAAATGTTTGGCTACGACGATGCAGCATCCTCAGAATCATAGGCAAAGGAAACAGGGGGCACTGGGGGCACATGCCCCCCCCCCCCCCCCCCACATTTTGTGGACTGGTGGCACAGGGGGCATTCACCAAAGTTTCTTTTTTAACCAAAATTAATGTAACATGGCATTCCTTGTAAAAAAACCATAAGTGTGACCATAAGCACATGACAATAAGCACATGGTAGGCATAGTACTGTGGGTAGAATTGGTAAGCTGTTATCATGGCAAAGCAAACCTCATTGAGTCACTGGTTTCCACCAACCAAGAAAAGGAGAACTGATGAAAGGTATGGTACACTTAGAGATCATCAGATGTATACAGTAGTCATAATAAAACTTTTTCAATGCAGACCACAACATGATCATTTAACTTCTGAATCAAGTGATAAAGAGAATTGTAATGCTACTAGTCAATGTGTGCCTACAAGTGAAATTGCATGCACTGGCGACTGCTGCAATCTAGAAGCAGCTGTTTCAAGTGGTCCTCATCAAGTAAAAAAATCCTATTATTATTAATCAAACCAAAAAAATTCAAGGCAAGAAAAGTCGATATTTTTGTATGGATTGGTTTAAGGATTATCCTTGGCTAATTTTATTTGCTACAAGATTGAAGTCTGCTTATTTTTCTCAGCCAACATAATAATAATTCAGTGCGTTGTCTAGATAACGAGCGTAGCTATATAAGGACGTTTCTGTGTGTATTTTTTTGTATCACCCTGATGAAGACTAGAGTATTTTGGTCGAAACGTTGGTGGTTTCTTTCATAAGCTAATTTTATGAAAACTAATTCTATTGAAGATTGAAGTCCTTCTGTTACCTTTGCAAATACTGCTCAGAAAAGGGTTTACTCTTAGATAAACAGTATGACAATGCATTTGTGCTTACAGGGTTTGATAATTGGAAAAAAACACACCAACGTTTCAGACAACATGCAAAAACAAATGCCCATATAGAGTCAGCACAGAAAATTAGGCAGTTGGCTGCTCCAGGCATTAATTCACTATTTAGCAATCAGGTCAGAAGTGAGCAAGAGTTTCATCGCAGAATGTTGCATATTCAATTATCATCTTTACGTTATTTAGGGTTGGCTATTCGAGGCCATGAAGAGCTTGAAGGTAATCTTATGCAGCTTTTTACATCTTCGTGCTGAAGATACTTCAGAGTTAAGAGCATGGATAGCAGAAAACACTACTTATCTAGTGATTGTTTGAGTGAAATGATTCAGTTGCTTGGTCGCCATGTGTTGTTGGATATTGAATTAGGTCTGCTTACAGCTAATGAAGCAACTGATATATCTAATAAAGAACGATTTGCTATTGTAATTAGATGGGTGGATAATGCTTTGATATACATGAAGACCCTATTGAACTTATTAATGTGCCTAAAACAGATGCCAAAACCTTGACAAAATTACTTAAAGATTGCTTAATACGACATCAGATTCCATTAGCTCATTGTCGTGGGCAGGCTTATGATGGGGCTGTAAATATGAGCGGCTTCATCAATGAAGTAGCTACTAGAATTCAAGAAGAAGAACCAACAGCATTGTATGTTCACTGTCTTGCCCACAACATTAATTTATGCTTACAAAAAGTTGGTAAACAGATTAATGTAGTGAGGGAAGCTTTAGACTTAACAATGGAACTGGGCGTATTTATATAACTCTTTTTCGCCTAAGCGTTCAAGTTTGCTGGAGTGCTTGAAATCTCAGTTTTCTCTTGATACACCTACTGTCAAAAACCTTATGTCTTACAAGATGGACAGTGCGTACTGCAGCCATACAAGCAATTCTTTCTAACTACAATGTTTTACAATGTTTTATGTAAATTACTTGTTGAGGTGAATGAGAGTGGAAGAGATGAGTATGCCATGACGGCAGGTGGTTATCTCAGTACAATGGACAAATTTAGCACCTTTTTTGGTCTCAAATTGTCTCATTTAATTTTTTTCAGCCATTGAACAGCTTTCAAGAACTTTGCAAGCTAAGAATACCAATATGCAGAATGCTGTTGAAAGTGCTAAATTAGCCTCAAGTTATTTGGAAAGGCAAAGATCTGAAGAAAATTTTGAACAGTTTTATTCTCGAGTTTTAGAGGATTCAAAAGGACTTGACTTCGAGGCCAGTCTTACCACGTCACAGAAGGTTACCTCAAAGGATTGATTCTGGTTCAACCAGTAATTATAGATTCAGAGATCCTAAATCCTTTTTTCACCAACAGTATTATGAAACGATAGACTTACTGAATGGAGAACTCAAAGAACGTTTTCAGCAAACAAGAGGTATGCCAATAGCAGCAGCATTGGAGAAGTTCTTGCTTAAAGCCTTTGAATCTGACTTTACATTTCCAGATGAGATTTCAATATATGCCAATGATGTAAGCTTTTGATCGGCTGAAAGTACTGCTTCCTGATTTGCTAAAAACTTTCAATAAGGCTAATCCATTAGAGGAAATAAAACAGATTACTACCTTGAACACAGTCTGTCACATGATGAATTCAATTGAGAGTTCTAAGGAAGTGCTTAGTGAGGTGTACAAATTACATTCCAGTAACTTCTTCTACAGCTGAGCAATCTTTTTCAGCTCTTCGAAGGATAAAAACATATTTGAGCTCATCCATATTGCAACATTTGTCTTTTTATTACACTTTCATAAGGATTAAACTGATAACATCGACTTAATAAAAGTAGCACATGAATTTATATTAGTTAATGAGAGAAGGAAAAAATTTTTTGGATTACAATTAATAATTATTTCCCCCAGATCAATAACTAAACTTGTAGGATCCCTGCCCTCTCCTGCTGGCCTTGATTCCCTCCTCCCTTAGCATTTTGACTATAGTACATACTGTGTCTTAGGTGTCCCAGGTGTCTATGGTGTCTTAGGTGTCCCTGGTGTCTTAGGTGTCTTTGGTGTCTCAGGTGTCTATGGTGTCTTAGGTGTCCCAGGTGTCTTTGGTGTCCCCAGTGTCTTTGGTGTCCCTGGTGTCTTTGGCGTCCCTGGTGTCTTTGGTGTCCCAGGTGTCTTTGGTGTCCATGGTGTCTGTCTTTAGTGTCACCAGTGTCTTTGGTGTCCCTGGTGTCTATCTTTGGTGATCCCAGTGTCTTTGGTGTCCCCGGTGTCCCAGGTGTCTTTGGTCTGTCTTTGGTGTCCTGGTGACTTTGGTGTCTCGGTGTCTTTGGTGTCCCCAGTTTCTTTTGGTGTCCTTGGTGTCTCTGGTGTCTTTGGCATCCCTGTGGTGTCCCTATAAAGTTTTTGATGTCACAGGTGCCTGTGGTGTCCCTGGTGCCTGCAGTATCCTTGGTGTCCCTAGTGCCTTTGATAGCTACCTGCAGTGTCCCTGGTGCCCTATATGTATAGTTGTCCCTTCAGTCAAGTTTCAAGAGTCACATGTGAATTAGCTAGCTACAAGTGCAGTCTTTAACATGGAAACACCAAATCTAAAAGTGAGTATATACTGTCATTAGTAAGAATTGTGTGAAGGTTATGTATGTATAAGGATGTGTTCCCTTCATATAAGAAATCATTCTCATGTCCACTGGAGGAATGTCAAAAGGTGTACTCACGACAGGACAGTCTCAAACATCACCTTCAGCATGATCATCTAATGGAAGATGTAGTTAAGAAGGGAAGGTTTTTATGCAGCCACTGTGAAAAGAAGTATTACCATGCAACCAGACTTGTGAAACACTGTGAGAAAGAGCATGATTTGCAAATAGGCAAGACAATATATTGTGTGTCCAGTTCTATGACTTAACAGAACTATGTAATGATGCAGATGTACAAACCAAAATGTTTTCTAGTTGGATAAGTTTTTTAGCATGGAAAGAAGAAGAAGAAACTGAAACTTATACTTGCTTTGTTCAGCCTAATGGAGAGATAGCAAGATGTGAAGAAAAAACTGCAGGTTTTTCTTCCTATGCCTTACATGTCTGTGTATACTGTATAATAATAGCTATAGGTCCTAGTCGCAGTGTATTGTATGTGTGCTGCAGAGATAGCAGCAAGAAACGCATCAACAATCGTCCAAATAAATCAGGACAAACACGAAAGCGTGTTAGTTCACGCAAGCTTGAAAGTTTCTGCATCTCACGCATGATGGCTACAGAGGATGCTAAAAATGGAAATGTTAAGGTTACATACATTACTTCACATACCAACCATGAACTTGGAATAAAGGAGTGCAAGCACCTTCCTCTCCCTTTATCTGTGAAGAACTACATACAAGAACAGTTTTCAGCAGGAGTATCCCTGGAACATGTACTTGATGGTACTATAGCCCATTACAATCAAGTCATAGCATCCATGATGTTTGCTGCTATCTTTAGATATCGGAGGTGATATTGGTGCAAGGGCAAACCGTGAAGACTTTGTTAAAGCTGCTTCTAGAAAGCATTTCATTACCCGTCAAGACTCCAGGTATTGCGGTAGCCCTAAGCCTTTAGTTTGTGTATAACACAATGGTTCAATTTAGAAACATATGTCGAAAACTACGTGAATTCACCAATCACCGACACTCAGAAGATGCAATATCAGTTGACAGACTTGTAAAAGAACTACAAGAAGAAAGTCCATCACCTGTTTTATTTTATAAAGCCCAAAATATTTCCATCCCAGAATTTCCGATGTTAGCAAGAGAGAGTTTTCTTTTGGTCATAATGACCAATTTTCAAGCATCCATTTTCGAGGAATTTTGTGATAAAATTGTGTGTATTGATTCTACACATAAGACAAATGAATATCGCTTCAAATTACTTACCATAGTTGTTCCTGATGAATATTGCAATGGTATATATATACAGGTCAATTTAACAATAATTATAGGGTAATCTTTGTGACTTTTTACACTTAGGGCAACCAGTCGTCTGGGTAATCTCTGACAGGGAGGATACACAAACACTTGAAGTTGTTTGGACTGTTGTGAAAAACCGTTGTCCACAAGCCAATGTTACTACTTTAATGACGGATGATGGTATTAACATGCAGTATTATGATGCATAAAAATTTTAGGTCACATACATAATACAGATCTTGCTGGCATACTTGCCTGTTCCCATGCGTACCCTGGAGTTCGTCATATCCTCTGCAAGTGGCACATAGACAGGTACAATGTTTTATACAGTTCTAAATATCTTCTCCAAAAAATCATACCTTCCTATGTTAGTGCCCACACTTCTAGCCCAAAACTATAGACTCCATTAATAATTTTTAGAACTTGGCAGAGGAAACTACACAGCACTGTGAAAAATAAAGAACACCAAGCTGAAATATATGCTTGCCTATGGATGCTGATTTCTGAAGAGGATGAAAATAATTTTCTACGAAATCAAGATACCTTCTTGTCATACTGGCATGATAAAGAACCAGATTTTGTGGCCTATTACCGACAAGAATATTTAGAGAGAGCAGGTTCACAGTCACATGTATATAAATACATTGCAATTCATGCAATCTACATAGATAAGTGGGCTATGTGTTATCGGCATTTTGATCACAGCTGTACGGATACTAACATGCTCGTGGAGAGGTTAGAGTAGTTATCCTACCATTACGATGTCATTTTTGTTACACTGCAGCTTCCATAACAAGTTAAAAACAAATCCTCGGTATTTTAATAAATGTACAAATCGGCGATGTGATGATCTCATCCAAGTACTACTGAAAATTGAAGAGGATATGTTTTATGATTGTAAAAGGAAGGAAATTTTGAGTACACCTATGGATGCATCGTTGAAGATAGAGGGGAAGCAGAGACACGCTTGCGGAAGAAAAATACCCGAGTCAAGCATCACAGTGTGTATCTTAATTATAAAGCTTCTAGTAATATTCATTAGTGATATGTTTGATAGTCTGTTAGTGACAATCGGTATCAGGTCGACTCAGTGGAACAAGGATGCAAATACACTGTGAAAATTCTTTCTTCTAATTGCTCACAACGACCTGGATGTGTTCCACAGTGCTGTGAAGTACAGTGCAAATATCTGTGCCGTCACATGGTTCAGTGCACATGCTTAGACTATGTTCATGGACATATTTGCAAACATGCACACAAGGTATGCAAAATTCATAACTATTATAATTTAAGTCATTAATCAATAGATCAACATAATGCTTCATGCACAAAATAACACTGACACATCGAATTTTGATAACTCAAAAAACAATCATCAACCATGTCAGCAAAATAGAAAATCTGATTCAGGTAAAAAGAATTTCACATAAGTTTTGAAAATAAATTATGATAAATTAATAGATTTGTTTGGAAAGAGGAAGACAATTACAACTTACATGGATGAAATCAAAGGCTGTATTGATGTTGTAGATGACCCAGATGTACTTGATAGAGCAATTGCACTTTTAATGCAAACAAAATCAGCCATTCAAACATCGGCTATTGCTCCAGTAGGGACTTTTCAAAAGAAAGACCATTTTACCCCTACACAAAAAAATGAAATACAGCTCCGTTTTAAGAAGACAACAAGAAGTCCTGGGAGGAAGAAGCAAAGCACTTCCATGAGGCAAGGCTGGTCTTTAATAACCTTAATAGTATACACTGTTCTGTTCAGGAAGCCAACCCAACAACAAAAACAATTATGGTCTACCATGGAAACAGAACAAGAAACTCAACCTCAGTAATAATTACTACTGTATAAATAACTATGATTATGATATTGTTACTTTTTAGTAACATCACATGGAACTGGAAGAAATGAATGACAATAAAAAGGAAATGGCTGAAACAAGTGATGAAGAAGACATTGAAGATGATCAATGAAATTCTAAGCCATGTTTTTTGTGACTCAGAGCAAGAAAGTAACTAATAATAGCCTTCTATACACCGATATTATTGATGTTGTTTCATAAGTTAGCTATAGTGGAGGGTGGGCCATTTGCTGAATAGAGCATGCTACATGCTGCAATTGTGTATATAACTTCTACATGTAATAGGGTGTGAAATGACATTAAGACCTTCTGTGTCCAAGCTTCTTTCTTGAAAAAAGATAGTCCTTATTGTAAACATGAACATAATGGTTAAGCTACACTATGTACTTCAACGCATAATATTTTACTGAGGAATTATGTAGGCAGTACAAACACAATGGTAACCTACTTCCCTACCTTTTGACTGAAGCTTGAAGTAATTGTCTCTTTCTTCAAATACAGAAAAACAAGAATGGCACTGAAGAAAGACTATGAATTAGTGATACTTCCGGAATCAATATTATAACTTCCGGCGTGACGTCATCGCGTAATTAAATTTCCGTATATTTCACGGTGGCGATTAGACTGTATAGCATTAGTTGGGCGAGCAAGCAGCCAGTGGTCATTTCAATGTGCTCCCCCCTCACTTATGATTATATAGCCCCAACAGTGACTTTCGATATCTAGCTATTCAGGTTGTTAACTGACTTGGTGCATTCCCAGTTAACATTAGAGTGTCTTCTCTGAACCCAGGCTACCACTCCTGTTCAGACTCAGTAGCTAGTCTCTCAAATAATGAGCCCTCATATGCTCTAATCTGGCAGCTCTGTGTTCTGCTGACTCTGCTCTCCTTCTGGCTCTCATTTGCTCTGCTCTTGCAGCATTATCTTCTGCTGACTCTGTACATTCCCTCCTCCTGGCTCTATCTGTCGCATTTCTTTGCTAGTCTTGTTTTTCTCTGTTCCTTTGACTCTGTTCTCCTTCTAGCTCTGTCTCTTTCATTTCCTTCATGAGGTCTCGCTCTTCTTTGCTGGTCAGTTTCTAGAGGGTGTTCTGGGGCCCTCCTTCGCTTGTTTTCTGGTTCTCTGGGTTCCATAATACTCGCTACAATAGTGTTTCAACTTCAAGCTTAACGAAAATGATTGCTTATTATGACGTTGCTTAGTAGCTATTTCATGCGCATGCGCATGCGCATTTTGAGTGATGTACGTTACATATAAATATCGCGAATTTCCATTTTGACCAATTAGTGTGGGGCTTCGCTCGCTTCGCTCGCTCGCCAAATATTATAAAGAAAAAGAACGAAAAGTCAATTTTAGAACTCGTTTTTTTTCTTATGTTGGCGAATGAATTTTTGGCTTTTGAACATTCTCCTCTCTTCTTTGTAGATATAATAATTCACTGTAGCCTTCTGAGAACCTGTAGAGTGAGGGTAGAAGAGAAAGAAGAGTTTTTAGTTTATACTGTCCTATGGACTTTGACCTGCCATCCCTACTTAGAGAGTGCTACTGCACTCTCTGATTATTACAGTCGATTTCTTGCACATGTGGTACATAAGTCATGAATAAAAATTTAACCACGAAATAATTACCCCTCAAAGTATGGATATTATCTAATGCAAGTATTAAATGGAGTGAATAATCTGCTGATGTAGTGATCTCCATCATAGGATTACTAGCATAACAACAGTGGCAAAGGAAACCATGCAGGGAACCTAGATATATCAGTCTGGACTATGGACTACTGCATTGGACCTAATTTCATTTTCCTCTTATAGAAATCTCCCTTGCAAAGCCAGAGGTCCTAAAACCACAGTTCTCTACCCCTTGATCACTTATAAGCTATAACTTTCTCAAATATCTAGTTTGATGCATCAACAGAGAGCTGATCGTCCACTCTCTCTGCGGGTGTTTTAAATTTGAAATTTGGTTAAGAATTGAGAAAGTTATAGAAGTTATAGTGAATGATGGTGAATGCAAATAGACTATAAGTCTATAGATCCCACCTCCTAGTGCAAAATAGTATAAGCCTCAATCATGGCCTGGCTCAGTGTCTAGAAGGGTTTTATCAGATTCTAAAGAAGTAACCAGAGGTCCATGCTCAAAACAAGGACCGACCCTTTATCTTCACCCATGAAATAAAAAGACAGTAGGAATGGTTAAATGTACCGTTAAAAAAGTTCAGTAACAAGTAAATCAAGTAACCCCTTACCCATACCCACCACCAAACTCAAGAACCACACCAATATTACCAAACTACAAGCTAACTATTCCTACTTCACTCCTAGCCCTCCTAATTTCAATAATCACACCCATATCACCCAATTTAAGCTCGGCCTCTCATGGGTGGAGTGAAGTAGGGATAGTTTGCGTGATATAGGTGATATTATTGAAATTAGGAGGGCTAGCAGTTCTTCTAAGTGTACGTTCAGTAGTGGATTACGAATCATATAAACTTAGCCTCAAAGATAATTGTGGACTTACACATTTATAGTTTTTATGATTTTTCCCACTTCAGCAGTGGTAGCCATGCATTATTCCAAAGGTTGATAAAAGAACCATTAGAATTTGGCAATAATTTAAGTCTACATTATCATTATACAATGCTGATCCTATGTAAGAATTTTCACTACTATAGAACTTGCTAGATTTAATGAGTGATTCCTGTACAAGATAAAAAAAATAACAGGCCCAAATCCAGACAGATGACAGGCCATTCAGCTACTTGACCAGTCATGTGTGACAGGTCATGTTTTAATTAGTAACTGCCAACCTGTCTGCATGGGTTTGTTTATCTCTACCTTACTTTTGAACTTGACTATGTATCTGATTGGGACAATTGGCTTGATAATATTAATTTGAACTTTTTGATTTCATGATTTCCTCGACTGAATCCCTCCAATCAAGGTATATGGTTGCTATGGCAACTACCACATGTCAGGTTATAACCTATCAAAATTTAATCATCATTAGTCAGATCAATCTGAAATAGGGTAAACACTTTTTTAAAAAATCCCATCCGGATAGCTAGGATACAAAAGTATATGATGCTTTTTTATCTTAAATGGTAGGATAGCTATATGTGGAATTGCTATTGTCATTGCCTTAAAAAAGAAAAGGAAGGCAATTAAAGAGACATCATCAGATATGGGTCAAGCATGCAGAAAAGGGAAGAACTAGATGCATATAACTTTTTATAAAAGTAGGCTAAAAATACCTCACCAGGACACACAGTTCTGAAAAGCAATCCCAGACTGTATGGCAATAACTCTATAGCTAGCTGGCAGCTGCTAGTGAATTTGAATCTGCATCAACATGTAATATTATAAGTACTACTTACTATAATAATACAAGGGAGGAAAATACCTACAAAGTTTGCTATAAATTTAAGCCCCCTAGGGTCTTATGATTTTTGTGGATACGTGTTGCCAGAAATAGAACCTTGTTCTATTCTCTAAAAGTATCCTCTAAGTATCTCTCACTAGAGATTTTTGTATCCGGAAACAAAGTATCCATGTATATGGATACAAAAAGTATCGTAGGCTTATAGTTGAACAGAAAGCAAGTCAAGTATAAATAATCAATAAGGGAGGGAGAGTGTCAAACTACCTACTAACTTCCTATTGCACCATAAAAATACTGTCTGGAAAAGTAACTATAACTCACACATCTTAGTTATGACCTAGAGATAGTAGTGGTTGATCCTAGTCTCACTACAGTGGAACCTGGTTATAATGGTCCCTGTATAAGCAGGTCACCTCTACACCAGCAAGTCACAAGAGGGACATTTCAGTTGATCCGAGTTAACAGGCCACCTCTTTATAACAGCCATTATTTCTGCTATAAATTGTGACCCTAGATCAATTTACCCATCATGCAGAGTCCGACTCTGCATGATGGGTAGATCTAGTGTGGGACTCAGTAGATTTGGGAGTTGGGTGAAAAGGACTTTGCTAGAGACTCTCCTAAATCTAAATGAATCCCCACCGATAGTACAAATAGCTAGAAATATTAATTTACATCTTAGCACTACAAGAAGAGTCTCCATCACATCTTGGCTGCAATGAGGGGGGAGGGGTCACCTCCTATAATATAAAAAGGGACCCAGTCCACGAGTTATTTATCAGATATCTAATCACCTGCTTAATTAGTTGCACTAATTGTCTGTCTCAATTATTTACATCAGCAGGCAGAGCTCTAATTATCTATAAGTGGCATAATTAGTTGCACCAATTGTCTGTCTCAATTATTTACATTAGCTGGTCTGACTGAGTCAGATTTCTAATTACCTATAAGTGGCTGTCTCAATATAATACCCAGGGTTCTGCCCTGATTATAACAAGCAGCCTAGCCAGAGAGCAGACTTTAATAATCATTGCTTATTCTAGATATAAATAAGTGGGAATGGCTGCATGTAATGTTCATAAATTTAACAAGACAGCCTATCCAATTACCATACCCATATATCATGTAATTCAGATTAGAGATGAAAATATGGTGCATGCATGTAGCTATAATTAGTCATCAGAGATATGATTATTTATAACTATTATCAGAGAGTATTCTCTATATCGTACTCTCTAAGTAAGGATGGCATGGATCACCCCATTAAAGTAATATACTTAGTATTTTCTTTCTGCGCACAAGCGATATATTGCAACGCATGCCAAGCGAAATTAAAATCCTCGAAAAATTTATAATCTAGTTTTGTACTGATATTCACAAAATTTTAATTCCTCGAAAATATCTACCCATACAGTAAGCTAGACACCTCGACCAATGTATATTCAGAAACCCTCGGGTCCACCCTTGCTCCACTGTCAAGTCTTTTCTAATCATCAGTCCACAGTGATGGACTGATGGTTAGAAAAGACTTTTGACAGTGGCAGCTTGAGTCCATCATCGTTCAAATTTCTATATTGCGTTACTGGTATTCAATTGAGTGGCAGCTTCTGCCCCACTTAAGCCATGACAAATCCTGTTGCTTAGGTGGCAGCAGAAGCTGCCACACAAGTCAAATACTCTACACAGATTTAATAACCACACTCATATCCTGACTTAGAGCACTCCTGGGAGTAAAGTAGGTTTGGAATTTACACACAACCATCCCCATTTGTCACTTTATTTCTTTTTTCCCCTTCTTTATAGTATTTTATAGCATCTATGCCCCCCTGGATCCCACTAAATAAAGCTGGTTGGCTATACTTAATTTATTAATTAATTCAATTATTATTAAACTTTTACTGGCTGGCTATAGTTAATTAATTTAATTTTTTGCATGGTATATAAGATGATGCATTAGTCTTCTAGGTCAGTCAGCCCAGCAAGTGATCGTCCATCTACTACTATAGCTTAATGGGTGATACAGAAGCCACTAGCAGTTCACAAAGCAGCCAGCAATCACCACTCATAATGGCAACTAGCAGTTCACAGAACAGCCAGCAATCACCTAATAGTAGCCTCGTAATGGGTGATAAAGGAGATACCAAAAGTTCACAGAGCAGCCAGCAGAATGAAACCATGGTAAGTGGATATAGTTACTGCTGTCGAGAGTACATTTCATATTCTTCAGTAAACTGAGGAATCTCATGTACATGCAGGCACCATTCTTTGTAAATTGGGAGAATCCTGCAATCGGGACTGTTAATCTTCGAGATGGATCCAAAAGTGATGCTAAAGGTGATTTTGCTATAAAGCTTGATAAGCTAATCGAAGCTGGAAAAAAAAACTGGATACATAGCAACTGTGAAAAGAGCTATTGATTGCATTGAGAGGTAAATTAAGTAAAGCGAAAAAGATGCTTTTATAAATTATTAATTTTATTGATAAAGAAAGACTCTTGCTAAAATGTTAACCATTGCTTGTCTACTTTTGTCTGTAGAAAGTGTTTTTTCACAATGGAATCGACTTCATTTAAGTCAAGATTCATGGCTAATATAAATAATTCATTTGGGAGTGGAGGAATGTCCCTGGCACTGAATGAAAGCCAATTTTCATCTTTTATACAATTCCTTAAAAAAGATGGGCTGCCAATAAAGAAGGCAGTACAAATAATAGGACTGCAGAAAGATGAAAAAGTGTGGGTTTTGGGAGAAGATTTACACTTAGACACGAATGGTGATATCATTGAAGAAAGCAATCGTACTTACACTTGGCTGAATGAAATATGTGAAGGATTGTCTAGCATGAGAATAGAAGAGGTTCTTCCGAAGATAAAATTACCTCTTGATACATCTGTGTTACACAGGTAATTAGCACCACAGTAATGTAGGTTAGGAATATCTTTTGAGCGTGTGTGCATGCAAGTACATGCAGTCACATGTTATGCAAAAAATAAGGGTTTTTAAATTTAAACTGACATTAATTTTCACACAGGCTGGTCGAGTTGCTACAGACGGTGATGAAGCATAACTTTATTCCATCTTTAATTTTAATTGCTGGTGCAGTATTATCTCTTCATTATGTCACAATAACGAAGACTACTGGCTGCCCTATAGTGATTGCAGAGGGCATGTCACAGACTGGAAAATCCACCGCTCTACGCATTGCACTTGCACTTATAGGTAACAAATTATGATTTCTTATCTCCAGCACTAATGTGTATGCAGAAGATATAGCTGATCGATGCTACATGTCTCCTTAGCAATATAATGTTAAAGCTTGTTATTTAGTAAGCTAGTTAAGCAGTGCCTGGCCAGCCTAGTACATGGATGGGTTACCCCATGGAAAGGCTGGTGTAAGTGGAATGGTGGTGAGTTGGTAGTTGTGTCCACTGAGCTCCACCCCTCAATTGAGATAGGAGGTGTCTCTGACACTGCATCCTTCGAAAGAGATGTAAAACCATTGGTCATAGGGGGCCTAGCCTATGGCTATACCTATACCATCGCCTCCCATTGAAATGTTTTTACTCTACAGGTATGTCAAGAGATGCAATTTACGAAAAATTTACAAATTGCTTCATATTGGAGAGGGCTGCAGCATCGACGTTACCTTTCGGAATTGATGATCCAAATGATAAATCCAACAAAGGAAGTAACTTAAATGAGATTTTAGTTGACCTGTACAACCAGGGAAAGACAGGCTCTCTGAGGAGAACCACTCTGATTCCAAAATCTATACCTATAGTGGCAACGAACTATAAACTGAACCAAGATGAAAGGTTTGTAGCATTAATCCATGTATAAAATAATTATGAGAATTATCTGTATTAACAGAGTGCAATCAAGAGTGTGTGTGATCCCATTTAAAAAGCCGCCAATTGCGCCAAATAATGATGAAGATTCATTTGATGAGTTAGATGAAATGCTATTGAATGGAGACTTGTCATCTACATGCGGCTGGGCCATTCAAGTGAAGACAGTACTTGAGGACAGAGAACAGTTTAAGCTAATAAAAAAAGGGTTGAGATCTTTTGAAGGTCGCTCAGTCCTTAATTGGACGTATTTATTGATGTGCTTAAAAGAAGTAAGAAATACTAAGGCTTATTTAGTTACGTATGTACTTTATTGAACTTGCAGCTATTGCTTAAAGCCGGATTTCCAGACATGATTGATACAGCAAATGAATTTATTTGCGACCTACATGCAGACTCCAAATCCTTTCCAGCACAAACAGCCACAGAAGATGCTGATGTTATTCATCAGACAATAGATGAAGTGATTGATACGTGCTCCCAACAACCTGTTTCTAAGGTTAGCTTAAGGGATTGCCTAAGTGGGTCACACAGTAAAACAATATGAATCAGCTGTCTGGTTCACCTCAATATGTATGCATAGTGCTTGCTGTCTATCCGTTCACCTCATTATGTATGCATAGTGCATGCTGTCTATCTGTTCACCTCAATATGTATGCATAGAGTACACAGTGTATGACAGCAGTGGAACCTCCCAAGGACTGCCCGATTATGGACTCCTCAAAATTAAGCACTCCAGTACCTTTAAGTGGGCATGGTCCTTAAGGTTACGGTCTACACTTGTCCCAATAATTAACGAGGCGGGTAGTTGTACTAGCTATGAGATGCTACAGTCAAAAAAAATATCTAACACATCATGCAGGTATTGGAGTACATTCTGATGTGTTAGATATGTTGGATCCATATCAGTGGGATGAAACTGTATTTTTTGACTGAAGACAACCTAACAGCCATACAACCATCTCCATGACCTTAGGACTGTATTAACACTTGGACACATGAAACATTCAATTCAATCAATAACTTAGACTTACTCACCTTGATTCAATCAACAGCTCACACATGCTACCATATATGATCATCATTCAATCACTATCAAACTATACTGTTGTATCATTCAGTCAGTCCTGTTGTGATTTTGCCAAGTCTACATGAAAAATCTTTCCTCTCTTCCAGTTACCTGGGTGAATAGCTAGTCGTGTTAGCGCAGAACTTTGGGCTCATTGCGAAGAACCCACAACACCCGCCTCGCTAATTATTGGGACAACTGTAGACCGTAACCTTCTTTTGCTTGCTGTGTAGCCACAATGATATCAAATTTGCTCTTACTTATCTATCAAGATATTTGCCCACACTGGTCGACAGTTTGGCCACTACTTGGTTCTACATATCAGTGATGGTTTTGATCGTCCAAAGGGACACCATTAAATAAATATTTATAAAGTGGGCATGGCAAAATAGATTGCTCAAGAATTCTGGGCACGACACGAAATACAGGGGCGGACCCTCACTAATCCCAATAGCCTTGGGACACAGAGCCCTTTTGGATTAGTGAATACATACAGTTTGAATGGAGCACTTTCTAATTTCCATTCAAAATAGCCCTAAAATTTATGGCTATTTGGATATGTGAAGGTTCGGATCAAAGGGGTTCAGATTAGTGCACATGCCAACCATCCAGACTTCCCAGGGGATTAGGAGACCCAGGAAACAACAGAAAAACCCAGGGAACACATTTTCATTATCATGCCTAGGTGCTCTTTAATAGGTTAGATGATTATATGCATCTGAGATACATCAACATTAAATTTTAATAATTTCATTAATTCAAATCCAAGGAAAAAACAGTATCTCAGATCCAGAGAAGTGGCTTATGTAGCTAGTGTATTGCAGTGTTTTCACAGGGCACCACAGGCACAAGGCAGCATGGCACCAAGGACATGTACATAAGTACTATGGACACTAGAGGCACACAGACACCCAGATGCAGCATGAATACTAAATGTGACACCACAGTGATACTAAGGCACCATGCCACCAAGGACAAAAATGTGACACTAAGGCATTGGACACCAGAGGCACCAAGGGCACATAGACACAGTGCTGTGATACTTTACTCCATGGACACCAGAGGCACCCTTGACACCTGGCAACAAAGGCATCCTTGACACTGTGACACTATGGCACCAAAGCACCCTTGATACCAGTGGCACCATGACACCCTTGACACCATGACACTAGAGACCATGGCACCACAGGAACCCTTGACACCGTGACACTAAAGCCCCGTTTATACGGGGGCTCTAACCCGGATTCGACCCGGATTCACTTCGCGTGTGAATGGTGCCAACTCGGATTCCAATCCGGGTAGCCCAACCCACATCAATTAGGTGGATTGGAATCCGGATTGAATCTCAACCTGGGTTGGGTGCGCGTGTAAACACGGCTTAAGACTCCTAAGCACCAGTGACACTATGGCACCAAGACACCACAGGCACCCTGACACTAGAGGCACTAAGGCTCCTAAGCACCAGTGACACTATGGCACCAAGGCACCCTTGACACCGTGACACTAGAGGCACTAAGGCTCCTAAGCACCAGTGACACTATGGCACCAAGGCACCCTTGACACCGTGACACTAGAGGCACTAAGGCTCCTAAGCACCAGTGACACTATGGCACCAAGGCACCACAGGCACCCTTGACACCGTGACACTAGAGGCACTAAGACTCTAAGCACCAGTGACACTATGGCACCACAGGCACCCTTGACACCGTGACACTACAGGCACTAAGACCAGTGATACTATGGCACCAAGGCACCACAGACACCCTTGACACCATGACACTAGAGGCACTAAGGCTCCTAAGGACCAGTGACACTATGGCACCACAGGCACCCTGACACTAGAGGCACTAAGGCTCCTAAGCACCAGTGACACTATGGCACCAAGGCACCCTTGACACCGTGACACTAGAGGCACTAAGGCTCCTAAACACCAGTGACACTATGGCACCACAGGCACCCTTGACACCGTGACACTAGAGGCACTAAGGCTCCAGAGCACCAGTAAAAATTATCTTACCTATCATGCAGATCTGACACATGCTGGAGAAAAGGAGGTCAAAGTTCGTTGGATCTCTGGGCATAACGTGATTCGTTTTTTTTGTTCTCCCACACATTAAGGCGGGGCTGGTAAGAGACCAAGAAACCTCTAGCTACAAGGTACAGAAATGTTAACCGTAGCCGTAGATTTAAACATAGGTGGAACTTCAATGGCGTAGATTAAATATTAATTTAGTCTCCTTTGAAAATCCTTTTTGGAGTCAGAAGAAGGTAGAGTTGGGTTTTATTAGCATACTATAATTAGGAACCATAAGTAGCAGAAATAAGGCAAGTGTTTTAAAAATAGACACATTAGTCTTAAATGACTACACTATAATAGTTTAATAATATGAATCTGCTGACTTGTATTTTTTTTTTTTTGAACAAGTGTAACAGGCTTTGCTTAATAACCATGTCAAGTTCCACACTGTATGCTTAGAAACACAGTGATTAGACTCTTTTCCCTTGAGTATTCTCAATTGGCTGCTAAATACTGTCTAGGGGTGTGGACAGAAAGAATATAAAGTGTAGCTTTGAGATTGCAGAATGTTTGGGGGTGTCAACGATCACTGATTGGGACTGGACTCACATAGCATGCTCACAGCTATCTGTTATCCAAGTGATGCCCTTTATCTGATAGTCTCAAATTGTAGTGTGTGCATGTCCCTAGATCATGTGACGATGCTCAGAGCTTTCATGTTGCTATGAAAGAGCCAGTTGTAATCTTTATCCTTTTAATGCATACAATGATTTAATCTGTGGTCAAAGGTCAGTCCAGTAGTAATTGCTGACAGCAAAGGACTGAGTAAATAATTTTGTCTTGATATCTTTACATGGTTTTGTATATTGTTTTTGGTGATGAATTTTATGATGGTTGTTCCTTAAAGGAATAAGACGTAGTAGCCCTCTCCTTTCACAGAAATGTCTGTAAACAATATAGAATAACCTGTAATGGACAGTACGGTTAACAGATTAAATTCACACATAGCATTCATGATGTTGCTCTACCAAGTGATAATTCTCTGGCTGTTAGTGCACATGTGTTATTTTTTGTTGACCAATCTGAAACCTCTGTAATTATACCAACAACATGCCATAAATTAATCTTTTTGTTGAGGACTCGGACCATTTTAGCAGGTCAAAACAGAGGAATTAGCAGTCAAGATTGTTGTAAAACTTATGATAGGGCTTTGCTATACTTGCAGAATAAGTTGATCACTCGATCTAAAGCCCATTCCTACACACACATGTAGGGTATGAAATCTTTACACCATCACTCCAGCTACCTGGGTGTTTAGCTGATGATGGGTATGCTTCCTACACTTATATGAAGAGTGCTGATTTGTGTTGTGGTTATATATATGATGCAGAAGAATTTTATCATGCAAGTCATCACATTTGGATCCCTTCTGTTCATGCTGCTACTGTTTCCATGCATCATTCAAGCTGGACCAGTGCTCCCTGAACAACCACACACCAGGTCATTTTCTAGGTACGTAAATATAGCCCAACAAAATATGTAACATCCATTCAGTTTAAGAATTGAGGTGATTTGGCAGAAGATAGCTATAGCTAAATAGTTGACTAGCTATTGGATCTCGTGCTGGTCTGACTTTAATCATTATTTTTGTGATCATTGGATAGGGTTTGATCTATCCTTCTCTTTATCCTTGTAGCTGGTAGGAATGGAAAGTGGACCATTATAATTATTACTTTTAAACAACCTTGGTGATTAAACATCATGAATGACATAATTCAAGGATCATAGTGTTTGCATTAACAGATTCCTTCGTGATACTGGTCTTATTCGGTTGCAACGTCAGGATCAGGCAGTGGTCTGTCAAAATAACACAGACTGTCTTCCAGAAGGAACTGTCTCTGCTCCCTCTGACCTAGTCAGGTGTATAGCAGGTAAGCCACTTTGATAATCAGGAAAGGTCCATACTAGTGTGTAAGCTGCAACAATCTTAATGGAAAATCAATAATACTTTGACCACACTAATTTCATATCATAGGTGAATGCATTTGTAACTCGTGCTTCATGCATAATGACTCTACCAGCAAGTGCCGTTTGTGCCCTAGTTTTCCTTTCAGTGAGGATGACCAGGAGTGTGCATTAGACAGGAGGAGATCTCAACTTACTGCGTTCCTTCTTTCTTTTTTTCTCTCTTCAACTGGAGCAGCCAATTTTTATATTGGAAGAAATGATTTAGGTAAGTAGACTCAAATTTAATACCTCTGTTGGATTGTGTTGTCATAAGGCTACCTTCTAGTATGCTTCATTTGGGCTAGAAAACTGGTGCCAATAATCGAAAGTTGAATAGCTAGTTACAGAAACTGCTGGTATAGCTTTTTGGCCCATTGATACTTCGGAAATGGAAAAACTACATGAATAATATCTAATTTTCCCCCAGGTGGTGGACAATTGTTCTTGCTTCTATTTTTGCTTACATTGTCCTATTCATTGTGCTGCATTCCCTGCTGCTTAGCCTGCTGTGCAGCAAAAGAGGAAATGAAAGGTAACCATTGATGGATTGCATAGTGCTGGGTATAAGGCTCTAGTGGGTTCTTTCTCAGCTTTTAGATTACATAATATATTATTATCATGATTACTCCTCTCCTTGGTGCTGCAAGGCAGCACCACACTTGCAGAGTTGTTAGGTTAGCATGTTCACAACTATTTTAATAATACAGGGAGCATTATTTTCATGACCCTGATGATTATTGTTGTGATCCTTGTTTTGCTGGCATCGCTTGCATTAATGGGATGGTGGATTGCTGACATTGTCATATTTGCTACCAATCAACGTCTCTCTAGCGATGGATGTGTTCTTCAACCAAATCTTTAAAGTACCAGATGTATAAAAAATGTGTGATGAACCTCGTTATAATTATCGATGTACACTATTATGTATTTTTTTAACTTTATTGAGATCTTGATCTTTTTTTTTTGTATAGCTACTACAATAATGTGATCATAATATGAGAAGTATGCCCTTGGAAACTGTAGATAACTTTAAACCCACAGCAGTAACATAATTATAGAGATCATAGCTCAATTGTTTCCTCTCTGGGTGGTGTTTTTGACACAATATCTCAAACAACTGATGATAAAGGAAAGATATCGAGTGCTGGACCAGGAAAATATCTTAAATAAACAAGGAAATATAAGTAGCGTCTCTTAAAATAATGTTTGCTACTGTAGTGTCTTCTGCAAAGTAGGTACCACATTATGGTACTGCTGTGCAGTACTATATTGGGTGTATGAATAGGAAAATGAAAGAATAACTTGATTTGCCTCACTCACAGTTGCTACTGATAGGAGGAAATGGAATTCCTCTGATACACACAGAACAGGAAATAAGGAATTGGGCTCTTGTATATAAAGCAACCAGCTTCACCAGCAGTGAACAATCGGTGGCGTGATTCATCAATAATGGGTCCACTGATATATCTTTTGTTGATTATAAGCCTGCAAGCAGTTTCTTCCAGTCCCTTATCAAATGGTCGCCACAGATATAATGATGTATCACTTGCAAAGCTTTCATCTAACCTAGATTCGCTACGGGATGAGTTAGAACAGAGCATTACAAAAGATGAAGTGGACAGTTCAAGTGATAAAAAACTCGAGGTTCAACATCAAGACCATGTTAAGAAAGAGACTGAGCCTGAATCACTCAATCAAGATGATACTGAAAAGCCAAAGGACAAAGATAACTTAAAAATTCAGCATGCAGATGATACCCCAAACAGTGCTTCACAAGAATATCAAAAAGATGATACCATTGATGACAGCACGGTCCAAGCATGGGATGATGGTGAACAGGCTGATGGAGTTGTGCAAAATGACAACAAGGAAGATGAAGATGACGAAGAGGATGACGGAGTCATGCAGAATGATGAAGATGATGATGATGAAGATGATGATGAAGAGGAAGATGCAGCTATGCAAGATAGTGATGAAGAGGAAGATGTAGATGACGAAGATGATGATGAAAAGGAAGATGCAGGTATGCAAGATGATGAAGATGACAATGAAGATGCAGATATGCAAGATGAAGATGATGAAGATGCAGGTATGCAAGATGATGATGAAGAGGAAAATGGAGCCATGCAAGATGATGAAGACGAAACTTTGCAAGATGGTGATGATGAAAAGGAGGACAATACAGAAGTGAATATGATTCAAGATGACCAAAAATTTGAAGATGACCAACAAGATGATAAAGTTAGTGCATACGATCTTGCAAAAATAATGGACGAAGATGCAATTGAAAATGCCTTGAAAAGGGACACAAAAGAACTTAAAAAGTATGAAAAAATGGATAAAGAGATAAATAAAATAATGAAAGACCTGGATAATATGAAACAAGGAGGGGTAAACCTAAATGATCAAGATGACCAAAATGTTGACGAAATGGATGATGATGCTACCACTCAGAGAAGCCGTAGACGTAGGACTCAAGGAAGACGTAGGACTCGAGGAAGAGGTTATAAAAACCGAAATCCTCTATGTAAGCCACCTCCTATTCCTCGTCCTCCTCCTCGTTCTCCTTCACCTTGTCCCAGCACAAGAGGAATAAGACGTAGAAGTGGCTACAGACGTGTAGGTATACCTGGAGGCAGACGTGGAATGAGACGTGGAAGCCGACGTGGAAGCAGACGTGTAATGAGGCGTGGAGGCAGACGTCGCTCTAGGCGTAGAGGCAGGGGTCGACGTTGATTCAGATGCAGACTGGAAAATGACTGAAACTAGAATAGGATTGTAGATTAGTAATCCACAGTAGAACAATGCCTCCTATAATAAGAGTGTGTCGGTCTTTTTATAGTAGTTTTTATCCGAGCAGTTTGCCTTTTATTGAACATTTTCAAGTTTATGAAAACCATGCCTTAGGATACATTTCAAGTCAAGCTGAACAATTATTTGTATAAAAACAAAAAAACAAACACTGTTTGATAATAGGTGTTAGAAAATTATTTTTGTAGTCTTTACTGCATTGTATGCAACATGCATATTGATTCAAAATAAACCTGTCCAAGTGATTTATGACAGACAAACCTATATATATCAAGAAGATCGGAATTATGAGCATACAATTTTGAAACTGCTAGTGATACTGTGAGCCATGGGTGTATACAATTGGTGGACTGGACTAGATAGATTGTAGCAACAACAGTAGATTAGCAAGGGTCTGCACAACTATTCAGTCACCATAGATACTGTTACATCCACTAGATCTGACTTTTGTTGTCAGCACCCGAAGTTACTTGGAAAATAAATTATAACGTTTAACAGAGATTAAGCTTTATACTTTTATTTGGTACCACAAGGAAGATATTTCCTATTGAGTGTGACAAGGACCACATGAACCATCAGTGCTCATTAAAGGATGCAGAAAACACTCCTTTCAAAGTGAAAAAAATTTACACTTTTTATTTCCTGAATGCAATAACTACAACTGTAGCATGTACAAACCCTTAAGTATTATTTAGACCTAACAAATATGTGGTGTAAGAAGTTATAGGCAACAGGCACTAAGTCAGGCCACACGTGCACATGATGCTAGTTTGGGCATGCTTCAAATTTTCCGTGCAGCACACTAACAGACAATAATCAATGTAGAGTCTCTAGTATCACTCGAACGTTTCACAATAACAAGTAACTCATCCAGTAGTCCAGTCCACTGGTTGTATATACCCATGAATTCATGGGAACTTGAAACAATTACATACCCTCTGTAATACATGAACACTAATAAGTGGTGTATGGCTATAGAACCCTGGGTCTTATGACTGCAGTTCTAATAGTGGTGAAATGTTCTCTCAGATGGTAGGATAAAGGTATAAGCTCCCTGAACTATAAGCTCATTTCCAAGCTCATTGAAATCATTTACCAAGTCAGCAAAATTTTTTGTTCAACCAACATTGCATAACTATTATGAAAAGATATTATATATACCTATAAGTCTTCATAGAGGGGACAACCATTGTTATCGGGACGACTATTTTGAAGAAAGACAACTAAATCAGCTATCCACCAGAAGATTATCACTAACAATATGAGCACTACACCAAGAGCTGAGAGTACACAGCATAATAGTGCACAGCAGTAACGCAATACATCTAAAGTAAAGAACAACAATATACAACATTAAACAATTAACTTCTAGATACGTACCAGTGTACAGTGAAACCTGTCTATAATTATCACCTCTGGGGGCACCAAAATGTGGTCTTTTAATGGAGGTGGTCTCTTTATAAATGGTACTAGGACTTATTACAGTGGTCTTTAAGAGAGGTGGTCTCAATTAATACAAGTTTCAGTGTTTAACCTCCATGCCCACTAGTATAATGAACTTACTATCATCATCATCATCATCATCATCATTACAGCATTCAAGTACACAGCATGGAAAAAATATCATGGTGCAGGACAATACAATCACCAACAGTAACAGGACAAGCTGCACCGCACCTATTTAGAAATATAAAACTTGTCAATCCAGCATATATGTCCATGCATATTAAGAGCAGTGCTAACACAGTTCTTATTGACATAAATAAGATTCAGTTAAACATTTTATCACCAATATATTCATTACCTTTTTTACTATCTAACTATGTAACAGTCAGTGATTACTAACAATCATTTAACACTGGTGTAGGAATAGGAATAGTATAACTTGCATCATAGTCACACTACACTCCCAGCAACGTATTAATTTTAGCACAGAACTAGAGCTATGTCACGAAGTTAGTAACATGAAAGACTAACTATATAGTCATCCATTCATATCATTAATCATTCATTCACTTAAGCAGCGTAATCAAAATCAAATATTTTGTTTGTAAGTCTGTAATGTGACATGGTAAGTTTGTGAGATGCTTCCTTTTACAGGGAAGGAATGTGGTCTACCTGTTGGCGAAGTAATATCTTCTACAAAAATAATCATTTCTAGTACCTGGTTACAAGCAATAAGAATAACTTGCAAGGTATAGCAAAATACATAGAGGTAACTAGCTAGATTAGTTTCTCATAATATGAAATAATTATCTCCGACTAGTTTCCAACAAGTTTAACATTTTATGCCCCACCCTAAGGAAAATTGCACTATGTGGGCTCATCTTGCTCATCATAACTACATAAAAACTTGTTAGCTCGTTACTTTTTCATTGTCTATTCTCTGAGATTTCTATGTATCCAGTGAATCCACTGAAGTAACAGCTCAAACCACTCCATTAAATAATTCTTCATCCATGTATACAATGTATTGTGTGGGTGTGCATATGAACGTGTGGTATTAAGACATACATACCATAGATGCTTCGGACACTGCTGCGCCTCAGCACCAGTGCCAAGACAAAAAATGAATTCTATTAAAGATGATCACTGATGAAACCAAGAGTGTCATAAACTCATTGTTCTCATCAAACTCACCTAAAAGATACTGTCCAATATAAAAGTTTGCAGCACCAGTTGAAGAGAGAAATGCAGATAATAGCACAGTGGTTTTTTGTGACCTACGATCATCCACACAATGACCAGAATCAGTCCAATTCCAACACACATTTATCTGGCAAGAGTTGTTATACAACACAAAACAATCTGAGCACACACAGGATCCTGAAGAGACTTCACAATTGATGAACTTTTGTGGTATAGAAACACTCTTCAAATGATCTGGAGTGCAATCAATGGCATTAGTACAGGAGTAGTTCATATCACTTCGTTTTGTCCTTATATGTCCTTCAGTGTTGGAAATTTGTATATATTCTATCCATGACTTGAATGAAGACAGCAATCTGAAATATAAAGGAGGGACAATGATTACCTTCGATATATATAATAATCTAATGACTATGGAAATATGTATACCTACAATCTACAACATCAATGTGTAGACCTTTTTGAGGGAATGTCTGGACAACTCTTGACATATATGAGTGAGAAATGACCCTACAGTCACATATTGGAGCTCTGCATCCGAGATTTACATACATAAGTAGCATGGCAATGTGCGGGCTTTTGCTTTAGTGATCCATAGAATCTTTACCCAAACTCTCAAACAGCTGAATTTATAGTTCATGACATCATATAATGGTGATGTCGTACACATTGCCCAGATCAGCCTTTGAGTAGCTCACAACCAATTGAGTATAGTCAGTCCTTAGTATAGCCCACCGGTTTAACATTCCATGCTAATATCTAACCCTGTCTGCTGAATTCAGGGTGGTGTGGGGGTGTAATTACCTTTTGAAATAATGTCCCTTCCTGTCCTCATCCTTTTTCTCCCCACATACACCACTGCCAATAAGTAACAGGAATATCACTGCCTTCATATACTTCATTTTAGCTGATGTAGCCATCTTTGTCCAGTGCACTACTACAGTGGGAAATGAGGCTAAACCTTTTCCAATTTCTATCAATACCTTGGCTCCAAGGCACCAAAAAGGGGATTCATTTTCTATAGGTTGATTGTGTTTACATGTAGACCACACCCACTCAAAATTCTGTGAATACGATTGCAATTCGAGTCCCAAAATAAATTAATGATCAATGCACATGTGCAAAATATTCAATTTTTGAAAATACATGTGAAGTGGAAAAAGCACGTGCATTGTGGCGAGTCTCATGGTCTAGCTACATTAACTAGAACATATTATTTCAAGATATAGATTATAAAGAGCTAGCCACAAAACTATTACTTCAGTTCAGTACAATCAGTACATAATTAGTGGCAGTTTTATCAGCTTACCTTAATTTAACTTTCTTTAGTTTCAGCTTATCTTTATAATCCTTTTTGGTAATGATACTTCTTCATACTGCCTACATAATTATAATCGTGTGCATAGCCAGAAAAAAAAAGATTTGGCAACAGTATTGTAGGTAATAGAATTAAGCTCGTAGCCATAAATTTCTTTAATCAACCCCTTGCTAGTATGTGTGCGGAATAAATTAAGAATATTCTGCACAACAAAAGAGATAGCATCAAGGTAGCAATCTCATTTCTAGCCTGACAACCATGAGATAAGGTAAAGGTTCGACTACACCAGACTAGAGGTATTAGGGTGTTTTATATCACCACTATCACTGGGGTATTCGGGTTTGGTGGATGTCTTAATCTACAGGGCTGTCTAAGGTCATGTGTTTGTACAGATTGATGTCCAAAAAATAGGATTCCCTACATGTACACTGCATGCTAACAGCACCAGACTCTTTCCGGTAAGGAGGTAGCCATATGCCAGCTAGTACGTGGAAATCAGATCTCGACTACACAGACACTGTTAGGTAGCTACGTCACCAGCTCTATTAAACCATAGTCATCACATAGCATCGCTTACTTATTCGGATGATCTACATAGTCCTACTGCTTCTCTAGCTCTAGAACGTTTTTTGGCTTACAGTTTGATGGTACTCGTGGGAATTCAGCCTTGTTATGTCATGCCAACCCCACCTTTCGCTTTCCAGCCCCTCCTACCATTATGCATAGCAGTGTTCACTATTTCCGGCCACTTCTATACCCCACAATGATTTGCACCTACTACCCACAATATAAACCTTCATCCACAAAAGTTTTCACCCCATCCACACTAAGTACTTCGTAAATCTTCACAGAAGTCACCCACAAATTTACCCATAGGTGGTTTACCTCACACACTATAATTACGGGTTAACCACTTGCAAAACAAGAGCATCTAAAGAGTGGCGGGGAAAACTTCTACAGTGGCAGAAACTGTATAAAGGGATACAGAAATATGTCTGTATTATGATCCCAACATGTTCTTGTTCCATCGTGGTGTCACACCTTGAGTAAAGTCTTTCTCATAGTGCCATGGACAATTTAAGAAAATCCAATACAGGCCTCTGTCCTCATCGCTTTTTCAAAGTGAAAAATTGGCTTCTTGTGACGTTAACCTTTGACACCTCTCTTTCTATTTTTCATAGGAAATAGCTGCAGGAGGACTTTGTGTAGGAACTCAATTTAGTTAGTCAAAGTAAAGACAACTTGGACTCTACAATATTTACTTGTTACGTATTCAACTTTTGATTGTATGAAAAACAAATGTGTATGAAAAATAACATTATCTGGTAACCATAATTCATAAATTCGGCCTTAATATACATCCATTGCCACTAAGACGGTCATTCTTAGCAAAAATCGCAAGGTCTGCTATCCACCAGATTATGATGCCCACACCAAGTACAACAGTCAAAATAATCGATAAAATAAACAGAAGGCAGAAGCAACAGGTCCCTGCAAGAAAATTCATGACTTTGTTGTTCATATCACATGAATGCAACACAAGGTATCAATGGTTTGATATGAATACAGAGTTTACCTTTCACTGCTCCATCACTGCAGACACATCCACAATATACACAGCATGGACAAATCAAAACATAAGCAGAAATGAGAAAACCAATCAACACAATCAATTGTCCAATAGCTGCAAAAAGGAGATGAATTTTAATGAAGGACATTGTGAAATTAACCAACCCACAGCACATTACAAATACATGAATCATGTATTAATAGCTACAAAATTAATTTAACATGAACACATGAACATTCATTATTTTAACACAAAATATTAGCAGTTTATGGTACTACCATGACACACATGACACACATAGCAAGTACTTACCAAGAGCATATGACTTGATGTAAAAATTAGCTGCACCGGTTGATGATAAGAACAGAGATAGAAAAAAAGCACTCCTTTGATCCTGACGAACATCACTGCCACACATATTGGTTGATGTAATAAATGGGTAATCCCGGCAAGCGAAGCACATGGAAGTTTCAGGATTCAACGAAAAGCATTGATTACATACACATACACCATCTGAACAAAAAAAATATAACATACCGAGTAGAAAAAAACAACAACAACAAAAAAAACGTGATGTAAATAAATAAATAATTAATCAGAGCACGATCGTTCCCTGAGTACCTCAGCGCTTCGTTGCAATCACGGATCTCTAAAGCAACTTCATCCCTCTTCATGCTATTAACTTAGAGCTATTTCGTTTTGGACTGCGCATCAAGTCAGAAATTGTACTACCTGATACAATCTAAGAACATATGGAAGCAGAGCTCCTTACTTAGCTTTCTCCTGTAGAGGCAAGCCTTGATTGCAGACAGTGATGAGACTCTGATAACCAGTGTGTACAGGCATCATGTGGTTCAGGTGAGTATCTAGTTTAACTATCATCAGTATTAATAGCTAACACAACACTCAAAAAGCAGCTAGGTCATAATCAGCTTATATTACGGAAATGTTTCCTATCAGGTTATGGCTTTCCAGCTTCAATAATCTGACACTAGTGAGAGAGTAGGCCCAATGGGCACTGGTGCCAGTGATGGTTACTTTGTAAGCCATTCCGGAAGGGCCAGTTCTTGAGGTAGGCCTGAGTTTATGTATTATAAATAGGTATAATACGCACAAGTAACATGCTTTGCATGCTGCTCTACTTGGTATGTCAGATACACTTGAAAAATCCATCTGAATGTTATTACTTCAGAAGATAATATTGTTTCCTAGCACAGCTAGTACTTGTAGAATTTCAATTCTTGGAAGGTGCAGGCTTATCTATCAATGTCACTGTAACTGTTTAGCCTTGAACCGAGCCTCCTTTTTCTAAACTGTGCTCCAACCCTTTACACATTGCTACTTTCTTATTCTCAGAGACCATAAAATATATGTTGGAATTAGTACTTCAAGGTAAGAGGTGGCACTTAAAAAAAATCTGGATCACCTCTAGAAAACTACTGTGTCTCGCCTAACTCTCATTAAACCATTTATATTTCAACCTTCACCATTATTTTCTGGCACTATGAAGTGCCAACTAAAGCCTAGAGAAGAGAAACAAGGTTTAATGAAGGTAGTGATTTTCCACATGACTCTCTGCTGTTGGATTCTCCGTGAATGAAGCTTTCATGGCTGACTAGTTACTAAATTAATCGAAGCCTTTCTACTTTAGTCTAAGCTCTAAACTCTGCTGGCCTCACTGAACTATCTTGTTTTCTCAGCAGTGTGTGCATCGGGTAAGGGTTGCCAATATAGATTTAATGAACAAAAAGAATTATGTAGCTGTATTAAATTATTATTTTCTTAGAAACTCAAGCTATTTCTGGTTATATCCACTCCAAATTCAACCGGCTCTATTCCACGATCCTCAAAAGAGATTATTCCACATGTGCACTCAGGATAGCAGCTGCTGTACTGTACGCTGTGTCGACTACTCCATTTTGATCTCACTCAACTCAGGAATTCTATATTCACTGATTTATGGTACATAGGCATTATTACCCTGTTTCCTTCCTTCACCTCTACCCTTAAAGCTTGCTTACTTTTTTTGAGTAATGGTCATCCCTACATTTTACAATTTATTTTTTTCCCTCAGGTCTCTTTTCTCTTTAATAACTAATTTTATGTATGTACAAATGTAAGAAGTTTCTTGAGTATGCATAACTCTCCAGGGCAGCTCTACAGCATAGCAATAACTTAAGCAGCCAAATAATTATTTATGATCAGAATCCCCAAGTTAAATACCATATGAGTTAAATTTGGAGGTGTATTAAATTTGACGGTTTAGCGATCCATCTTGGAATCACCAATAATAATGTCTGCCAATATCTATAGCTAGGGCTAGGGGGCTCAAGTGTATCCCGTAAAACAATGAGCAGCACGTGCAAGACTACATAATAGCTTAGTTTCCAGCTGTTTGGTGATCGTGAGCAGCTGATATCAATCTCGGAATGTGGCCAACTATGTATATGTTGCCATCTGTTATTACTGCAACAGTGTATGGGTTCTCTGAGTTTCCTTCTTCCCTTTGACATCTGAATAACTCCCCCACGTTTGGATTTCAGATAGCTTTAATAGCCTAGTCAAGTGAAACTCCATGGCTTGCTCCTGGCTTGCTCCTCCTGGCTTGCTTGGTGCTCCACTGATGGCATGCGCACGCACACGCAGTATAAGAATGTGCGCACAAGTGCGCCGGGCTGCTGCCAATAATATCTGCCAAAAACTTTCCATGGTACAAATGCCAAATAAAACTCCCACCAAAATTAACTCGTATACGGTAGTCATGAAGAGATTGAGATCAAGTTGACACAGTACAGTACAGCTAGCTACTACGCTGAGTATACAAGGGAATAATAATTTTATATTAACTCTTTCGAGGGTCAACAAGTAGAAAAGATTGTAGCTGGTAGAATTTGTTGGAGTGTAGCTTGAGTGGTTTGCAAGTTGAATAATGACCAATGAAAGTGCTAACCCTCAGTGCACATTGACAAACATGCCATTACAGAAGCTACAAATTAGAGCCTATGGAACTGATGGAATTTAAACACCGAAGAGTACTGTTTATACATAGTTGAGGCTGAAGCTAAAAGCAATTACTGCAATGTGACAGACTGGCTCACACAGAAATTATTTTACAAATGAATTATACTTACCACTGCAGCCAATCAAATCAGTTGAGACATTACTTGGTATACCAGAAGGTATACAATCACTGGGTTGTGTACAGGCTGGTTGTCCCGTTTGTCGACGAATCCGATACTCCCTCTTTAACCTGTAGGAAATAATGGTTATCATGAACTCAAAGTCCCCATCCTGGTTTCTCCTTGTGGTTTAGGCAGCATGTCTTGCTTAATCATTTGATCTTCATTCCCAAATAGTTTTTCCAACTTGCTCTGGGCCTGTATTCGTGTCCTTTGGGCATCACATCTTGTTCAAGCTCTCCAGCACATGTGCAATTCCAGTCAATCATCACAGAAGAAAACCGAAAACCACGTAATAGTATACCAGGTGTAAAAAAACCATGTTCAATACTTAAGAGTATTGAAAATCCTCGGCAAATTTACTAGTGTAGGCTCACCCCAATTATAAGTGGCAATAAATTCATTGTGTAGCCTGTCCCATTCTTTTGTGGGGTGGAGGAAAAGTGAAAGGGCCTGGTATAAATTGCACTTCTTCCAAATAATTAATGAGACTCACTATATTACTTTCATGCATGTCCATTACACAAATCGTAATAAACATTACATCATTGTATTTTCGAGAGCTGAGTCAGCAGCTCTAGCTAGACCATTCTGTTTCTATGTTAGATTCAACTCATCTCACTCAGAAAGGTACAAACAAGCTGTTTATGAGAATTGATGTGTTTGTGCCGCTACCAGCTGAGAAGAGTTGTCACTATTGAGTCTTACCTTCTTTTTTTTTCTTTGACCATAAGCTTGGCTTGAGAGGGATGGTGTTGTGTCTCAGTTTATTTCGCTGATGTGGATCAGGTCTGGAGCCAGATCTAGCTATCTGATAAATGCCATAAATTATATATTCACCATCCACAGGATTTTACAATACTACATAGTTAATTGCAATTTGTACTAGGCCCCTTCTGCCCCACGAAAAAAAAGAGGGGCCTGGCAAACCAGCTGTAGATATCCAACCTTGGGTTGTGTGTCAAATGATGGGAGTATGTGAGAGAATCAGAGAAGTTGTCTTCGGAGACAGCTGAGGTGTGTGCACTGAAGCAGAGATTATGTGCAAAATCAAATAAGATTTTCTTCCAAAACCTGGCCTCAGAGATAAACATCTCAAGGTGACGGTCCATCCCAACACTCAATAATATAATGCATAAATACATCTACCACACCATCAGGCTCACCCCACAACATACATAGCTATAAAAATTAAAAGGTGATATTAATAATCACTATTGGCTTAATTACAAGAGCCACGGTAAAAATAAGCAAAACCATAGCTACTACCCGGCCCGTTTCTTATAAAGATCTTATATGTAGGGTCTTGTAACTTAGCTAAGAAGACGATTGATAGGCTAATTTTTTCCCCCCTTGGTTTTGAATCGTGCTGATGAGAACTAATTAGTTACCTTTGGATAAAACTCTCAGAACTTTCAATAGCGATGGCGCAGCACAACGTTCCAAGCACTATAAGGAGCCTCACAATCATCCTGGACCTCAATAAAACAGGCCCTGTAATCATTGATTTATCATTTCCGCGATATTAAATATGCATGCACAAGAGTCAGACCCTGGCTTGCGAGACGAATTATGCCTGCATTCACCACACATGATACTATAGTAGCTAACTCGCACAACAACAATAACAACAACAAAATTACACATCATTCCATAGATAGCGTTCATCTTTTAGCAACTTGGCTAATTTGATATTATATGGATTAAAAAATTCTCTCAAAATATTCCTAGTTTCTGGCCACATCCTGAAATTTGCCGCATATTCGCTACTAGTAATCCATGGATTTTTGTTCACTTTATCCTTTATGACACTGTTGGTTCTCTGCACGCCAATGAATGACCAAATCGATTTCATAGTTGATAGTGGATCAGCTGATAAATCTTCCATTCTTATTAGCAGAATTTGATTTTGTTGAAATATACTGAACCATCTTAAGACATGTAAATAATATATACTGAGTCCCAACCTTAAATTTTTACAACCTGCTTCATGTCCCGGGGTGCTTCCTGTTAAATTTGTGCAATATAATTCAGAATGACCACTGCTTATGCACTTATGAAATTGTTCTATTATTGAGATACTGTGGTTATGAAATATTTCAGAAGCTACAAGAGTAATCTTTTTTGGAATTCTGTATTTATCATTAGATTTCCACCTTGAACGAGAACAAAAATACCAAAAATCAGACCATAATCTATCAACTGGATTCCGCATGATTATCACAACTTTGGACTGAGGAAGAGTGTTATGTAGAATCCATGGAACAAAGCAGATATCTTTATTGAAACTCCCAAATAGTTGAGAAGCAGCAAACACAGTCGAAGCACTGGCATCAACAGTGAACATGTTCGAGGTTCGTCTCAGCTTATCTGAAGCACCGAAGAAATGAAATAAATATATCAAAACTTGTAACTGTTTATATTTGATATTTGATGTTTTTGTGAAGTCTCTCCAAAACTCATCCTCCTTCCAGCGAGGCTTAGCAAATAAAGGATGAGACTCAAAATATTTATACAACAAAGTTGTTCCACACTTAGGAAATCCTATTAGAAAGACAGTAGGAACACAAAAGTAATTATCAGTCTGATGTTTGGTAAAAAGGGTATGGTTACTAGAACCCAACAGCCTTTTCATGATCATCTCGACTTCATCTTCTCCAAACCATTTCTCTATATCCACATAAAAGTTTAAGTTGGTCATTTTTTGAGTATGACTAGCTGGCAGTACATTGAAGTTTTGTACATACCAACAGTTAGAGGATGTCATTTCATTCTGATGTGGTATAAACTTATGCCATGAATCTAAATTATTCGTTATGATCGAGGACGAGCTCGCATCAGCCGCTTCCTTCATTTCATGACAAGGGTCCTGTTGATGACTCTGATACAAGTGCTCTGCAGTAAAGCGATAATGAATAAATCTACTTGCATTTGTATGAATTTTGCTATTTAAAATTTAATGAATATTTTGACAAATCGTAAACCAGTTGACATGTTTGGTGAGTGAAAAGTGAGCCAGTTTATGGAAAATACCATGATACATGTGTACTTAAATTATTGGTTCAAAACAAACATTTCTGTTAAAGCTGACTCAGATAACTTCCTCCAGCTAGTAAAATGATTATGATCTGTCCCGCTAGCTATGAGAAGATCACTGGTACAGCAATTTGGTTTGAATAATCGAAGCCCCATAACCAATACTCAGAGCCTGGGCATGGGGTACAAATACTGTACAGAAAACTATGTAACTTGCCATCTTGATATTTCACTGAATTTCTCATACGAATCTCATCCTTCACAAGGCTGATGTGAACTCCAACCACATCACTACTTTCATTGATCGACTCCAATTTCCCTACTCTGTTTCTTAGTAAATAAGTATAATTGAAATGGGTACACCCTATAAAATTAATACAGTATCTAAGATTACATTATGAATAATGGCTATATATATATCTTGGACCTATATCTACATATGCTAAAGATCCATAGATACACATCTTTATAGTCATGCCATAATTATTGGTTATTGTTATCCAGGGACATAATATGCAGACAGTTACCACTACATACTCCTAAATAGTACTAGGTAGACCTTGATAATTGCTAGGGGTGTCTTGATGATTAATATAGGCATGTATAGTACAATGAGGATTATAGTCTGCCATAGCCATTTACCCGGGTCAAAAGGTCAGCTTTGGTCTGACATTATATTATATTCCATTGCACTTAGGAATGTATCTATTTAAAGGTCATTATCATGATCAATTCTTCTGACATTTTGTCAAATCATTTCAAAAGAGCTATGATCCTCACTGATAGTACATCCTGTGACATGTTCCAAAGCAATTGCAATGGCCAGGCTCATGTGGTAAACATTTGAAGAGCCACCAGATGCCTTTTTTTTTCTTTTTTTTTTTTTGGCTTACTAGCTCAGGCAGCTAGCAGCCTAAGGAGTTAAGAAAGTATTAAATGGAGAAAATAAAAGCTGGAAAGACCTTATATCACCTGTTGACTTTTACAGATTGAATACATGTAGCTAGCTAACTTATTCATAAATAAATTTACCTCCTGGTTCATGTATGCATGCACATTCATAAAAGCAGTGGTCACTGGTTAGGATACTATACTAGGACTCTCAGTTAGTCAGAAGTTATCTGGGAGCGTCAGGACCCAGATATTAAAGCAAACTTTTCAAAACTTCTGTCAGACTGTTCCCACAATGACATGTGTATTAATAAATGGTTGTGTGCTGTGCACGCTGGTGTTACTACATGTAGTTCCTTCTTCTTCCCCATAATTAGGACATCCCCTTCATATTTAGAAGAATTATTTTTTTGCCCATTAATTTTGTAAGACTAGTAGATACATGCAGCTCCTGTCTTTCCGTTTTTGTGTGTGGTCAAACTCCAATACCCCAATTGGTTCTGCACAGTCAGCAAGAGGTGTCAAACCCTGCAAGCAAATGTGGTCAGTGCTTCTGAGACTGAAGAAAGGATCTCTACAGTCCAAGCCTCATTCATTCTTAGACCACTGTTGTGTCGTACTTGCAAATCTCTAACTCTTAGTCTATCAAATCCTGTAAGCACTTGCACACATGTGCGTGAAATGGGTGAAAGTTGCTGCAGATGTGCATAATGAAAGAGAGCTTTAGAGATGTGATTTGGGGTTACTAGGGTACTACCATAGGAATTTGAACAGACCTTTTTCTTTCCCCTACCACAAACACACACACACACACACACACAAAACAACAACAACAACAACAACAACAACCAAAAAAAAAAACAGGGGGTATGAACTACCTTTCAATACATTTGGGAGAGTCTACTAGTGTGCTATTCAATTTGGAGATGCATGGGCTACAGCTACATTCATACCTATAATATACACCAAGACGAGAATCATGCAAGGCAGCAAACAGCGGGGACTCAAACTCGTAATAGTTACTTTCATTTCCCCTAGAAGTTCTAGCTCGAATTTATAAGTGCGCTTCAATTCGTCTAAGAATGGATGAAGAACATTCTAGGGGTATGGAAAAATAATTTAGGTAGCTACTGTATGTAGTAGCCATGAAAGGTTTATGATGTGATGCGGTTGAGTCTTAGGTGCTGGACCCATGATCAATTTCCCCAACTGGCAAGTTTGATCAAGCTTGCAGTCTGCCCATAGATGGTGGTACACCTTGTTCAGAGTTTACTAGTAGTGATTTTGATATCGGGTATAAACCTACCAAGAGATGACTCTCTTGTTAAAGCAGTGTCTCATGGAACCTTCTGAGGCATGCAGAGATTTTTGAGCCTAGTCTGAGGGGAAAATGTCTGGTCACATTGCAACCTGAAAAAGAATTAGCATTATGCTATAACAGTATGACACCTCTAGAGGATAATAGCTAGCTAGATAGTTAATCATATCATCCTACTGTCATCTGTCATTTAATTTGAGAATATGGGGCATGGCATGATGTGCTACTGGCCTGGAAGCCTGTACAAGCTGATTGGTTACAGCTAAAAGGAGGTGACACCTGGGTTTTTATTATGTACCTATGGTGAGAGACTGTATTAATTCTTATGTGAAAAAACTTTTGCTTAGTATGGAGGGGCCAACATTGAGTAAATTTCATCCTCCATTGCTGGGCCTTCCAGTCATATTTGGATACCACACCCCCTTCTTGGTTCATGGTGTAATGAATTATACTATGACGAGTAATGACATTAATTGATGAAGAGAGACGGGCAAATGGAAGTAGTGTGTAGGCTAATGAAAAGTTGGAATTGGAAGGCATAATAATTATTATCTCATAGCCATTAAAGTTATAGTGTGTGAAAGGTATGTAGGTGGATGGTGAGACAGCAGTGCAGCAGTAAGTCAGGCAGTAGTGAGTTCAAGAAGGTCTGTAGATGTGTGATGTTTGCTCTCTCTCTCTCTCTCTCTCTCACACACACACACACACACACACACACACACACGTCATTGTCTGGATTCAGGGTGTATTAGTCTCGCCCACCTTCCCTTTACCAACCACACAGAAAGTGAATGGATGATCTTATTTGCTAATGATTTTATGGTTGGCCATGTGCAAAACAATATATCATGGCTCTCTCGAATGATTTTTCCCTCTCCACATACTGTGTACATGTTTTACATTTAAATCCACTGTGCAGACTTCTCCTAAAATTCATGATGTATAGTCAGATCCTCCTTCCAACAATAATTATTGCTGACCATGCACAAGATTGTGTGTGGGATTTGACCACAGTTGGTAAAGGGTCTGGTGTACGAGACTATGGGTATACATATCTACAACATATGTACCTTTTGAACTGGTCAGCCTTGGCTGAGATTTTGATATGTATCAAGCTAGCTAGCTGTACCTGGTACTATTTATATAGCTACGTAGTTGTAATTAAGAATAGATAACTTAATCATGGCCTATTTCCACGTAAAAGAGCCAAATGGCCCTGTTATTTGTGTTTTCCATTCAAGAATATTTGTAATACTGCAGAACTAAAATAGCTACTGACTCGAGGCTTATCTTCCATATGAAAGACCCGGTTTTATGGTTGGTCCAATCAAAATTTGAGCTGGTTGCTCAAGTATGTTCAAGTTTAATGCTGGTGATGTTTAAAACCATTACTCACCTGAAGGTTTGAAGGACTTCTGGTGGCCAGTGGCCTACCCATGTCCCTCATGCTTATCTATATGGTGTGGGTGTACAGTGGGAATTTCAAACTATGACCCCTAACTTCCAACTGGCCATTTAAAAAATATTGCTTTATTTTTAACAGGTAAAAGAAAAGCACTTGATGCTGGAGAAAGTGGCTCCACTAAGAAACATTGTTTAAGTCAAGGTACATAGTATGGTATAGTTAAATATGTATGTCTCCTCCTCCTGATGTTGATGGGGGGTGGAAGTATATTTCACCCTATGGCAACATGCAATATTAGACAGCAAGCGAGTGAGCAAGTATTCCTATAGGTTTAGAGCTGATAGCTCTCTTCCAGGCAGCTGCATTACATAGAAAAGGCTTACCACGAAGCACTTAGATAAGCCTAGTGCCTACTATCCACCTAGCGCCTACTATATCCATAGATACTATAGACCGCTATTAATCCTATGTACATGTATTGCATGGAAAAAAAGTGGTTACAATTGCTCCAACACAAATGGTTACAGAGTTTATAGCCGTAGGTGTCTATTCTGGTTTTTGGGAATCTTGCAAAAATGCCACTCTTCTTGCAAAGCACACATGCATTAAATGATTAACAGAGCATGTGGAGTCATGATAACGCAATCTTCCTTTACTTTAAGCTGTCCTCCTTCGATTTTAGCTCTGTCTCTTGGCACTGTTCGATATGCTTGCCTTCTCCTATAAGTTATGCATGTTCTGCAATGACTAATTTTACTGTCTTCCCTCTCCTGCAGGTTATCACATGCTCTTTAATTCTCTCTTCTAATCTAAGTATTGTTTCTCTTATGTATACTTTTCCACAAAAACATTTCTCTATTTCCTTCACTTTCTTAAGCAATGATCTTAACATAGATAGTGAGACTGAGGGATCTAAGTAATTCAATGAGGATGTGAGGAGAGTGTCGAAGATACAATATCTGTGTGGCCTAACTATATTACATATATCACATCCAGCATTCAAGTAGCCAAACCCAAAGGGCCTGGTATAAATTGCATGTGCACGCACTTAATAACTATTATAATAATGTTCCACCTGATTGGCTGACTTGGCTCTGCCTTTAGGCTATGTCACTTAGTTACTCTCTCACAACACCAGCACCGGCAAGGTAGATTCAATGGCTGTCCCTACGACAATTTCTGTCTCGGTATATGCATACTTGGTGCTTCACAGGAGCCACACCCACAGGATGACGAGTTTTTGACCCTGACAATGACCTGTTATGCTCTCAAGAGGAAGCTAATACTAAATTTATTATCGAGCCAGAAAATGTGATGGTGAACAGTATCCGAGCAACTTTGCAGTCTTCTTTGTGGACTTTTGTGCCATGAGTAGCTATACAAGCGAAGAAACTAAAACATACTTTATTATAGCTACATCTCATGATTTCTTTTCATTGCATTACTCTAAGAAGAAGGACATAATTATTTAGCCAAGGGGAGGACGTTATATAGCTAGTCCTATCCCCTGGGGGAGGACTTTATACTAGTTGAAGTACTACTGGTCTATGGGACTAGGTGGAGTATTGCACTAAATTTTGCACATGATTATGGTGAATGATGTCATGTTTGGCTTACCCACTGGTCCCATCAGTGAAAACCAAAGAGGCACAATAAAATAGCACTATTCTCCGACATAATTATGGCCACACTTTTCCCTACTAACATGATCAGTCACTGATATTGGAATTTGAGGGGGTTCTCCTTTGATACATCATAATTGTATGTACTTGCACATAAGGATTTATAATAATTATTTTCTCTTTCCAAGAGGAAGATGTAGTTGGGACTTCAGGTTGCTTGGATGAAAGTGATAATGAATTTGTCGTGGATAGTGACTCTGAAGAATTTGATTCTGCAGGTATGTGATTAGAAGTGAATATCCTTACAGTGGTGACCAAGCTAGTTATTGTATGTAGTATAAAGTATAAAGGTACAATTAGCATATTAGCTTCACAACTTTGTATTGGCTTGCAATAAAATCATTGATAAAAAAGATTGAAGTGTCTATGATATTACCTTATCATTCTGAGCGAAGTGAGGTTTTACTGTAATTCAATTGAACTTTGTGATTCATTATGGTCGACCATGGTATACTTCCTGCCGTACATGCATACAAGCAAACATATACAATAACTGCATAGCACTCTGAGCTAGCTAATGGTCAAAAGTGGTAAAGCGTGAGCAAGGTTTGCACCCAGTGTATCCCTAGTTTAATGAAAACTTTGGTTGCTTTCCTTTTATTCTGTTGGGGGAAAATTTTTATCCAGCATCACATAATAACTTAGTGGTCTCCTTGTCATGTGATAACCAGCACTAGTTATAGTCAATACATTGGAGGAAAACTTCATTATGTGCATTAAAAAAACACAATTTAGTTGGGAAATGTTCTGTAACTGGAATTTGATTGGACCCAAGTAATGCATATGTAGATCCAGTGCATGGTGCACTTGAATGACTTTCCTTTGATCAGTACATTCACCTCAAGCACTAATTAGAGCAATGTAAATATTTCATAAAGCCATATCCTCTATCATAGTTTCTGAAATCTGCCTCCCAATGTGTAACCCTATGAAATCCGATAGCGATCCTTATCTCAAGGGAGTGTGTACGTATATAATGCATCTGAATGGAAGAAGTGCTATTTGCTCTCTCTGAATATTTATAATATATAGACGATTCCAGTGATGTTGAAGAAGATGGAGAGGATCAAGAAGATATAACATGTGTTGTATGTGGCTTTCAGATTGCCATGAAATCCAATGGAGATGGAAATTTTTGGTAAGCTGGAGCTAAAAATTACTGATATGAATTGAAGTGTACCGAGTTTCATAACTATTCGTTTAGTTGCAAAATTACAAACTAGTTTCAGATTCAGGAGTATATTTTTGATCCTTGTGTGTCATACTGGCTTATTTCTCTGTAGTTTGGTGCAGTATCCAAATAGAAAAGATTTCAAGTTGATTGTTCCTGAAACAGATGTAAAAAGGGCAATCACTTCTTCTAAGGAATTTTATTCCAATGGAAATATTCCAGTGTTTGATGCTCTTGATCTGGAAATTACCAAAAATGGCAAGTCTGGAATGATAGCATACTGCAAAACTTTGAAGTCTGCAGAAAATCATTATAAGTTCATAAATACACTTAAAGAGCAGGATGAGACTCAAACAATTATGAAAACAAACAGTTTATGTATCATTAGACTTGAAAACCCTGATGAAACATTTGCAACCACAGATTTGGGTGAACCTGTACCTCTTAAATAATAGTGTAATTTGTGCTACATCTCCCTTTTTCGTTACAGTAAAAAGAAATTATGAATTGAAGTTCATTATTTTTACGAATACAGAATTTTTAGTAGACACAGATTTTGCAGATGGAATATAAAATAGGACATAATGCCTCAACAGAGATAATAAATTAAAATAAATAACTCAATAATATTATAGACTTCATAATTGTGCAGTTATTCAACTTAATGTATTACTTCTTTGCCCTGAATAATATGAAAACAAATTATTATAACCAGAATGTTGAGTATTTCTTTAAAAAATTAAATGTGCTTGAGTATTTTTCAAGCCAAGAAAAGAAAAAAAAGCTGATGCTTGGTGGCTAAGTTTCATGTGTGTGCCATTTGTGTTGCTAGTGATCTGCAATACATTTCATGTGTGTGCCATTTATGCTGCTGGTGATCTGCAATAATTCTGAAACCAATGGGCAAGAGTTCTAAGAGGCAGGTAAGCCATGAGGTATCAATCACAGTACAAAGTCAATGGAGTAATTTATACTCTAACTGTTGAAAGAGCTTATGGATTTGAACGTCATTATAGATCATGTGCTAAATCCCAGCTATCGAAATTAGCCAACCAATGATAGTAACCTCAGTTTTCATGTGAAAGTTGTGTGTGCAGCAATGTATTCCCATCCCCATTATAATCTTACTTGTGAACTACAACTCTTCCTAGTTGAATCAGTTGTGCTGTCTCATTAGTGAAGTGGCAGGCAAACAATAGCATGTTTCTGGGTTGTACTTTGATTGCAAATCGCATAAAGAGAGCCGAGTAGATGCATAAAGCTATATTAAAGAAATAACAAATAACTTATACTGCATAGGGGGAAAAAAGAGAGTTAAACAGAAGCACAACTATTATCAGCCTGTGATGCTGAAATTACAGCAGGTGAAATTTAAAGCTCACTATGTGGATTAACTGCACATTTAATAGTATACCTAGGTACCTGTAGTCATCTTGGGACTGATAATTTCAGGATCCTTCTTCATATCAGCAATTGCTGCCAAAGGCAACCCCCAGTTTGCTACAGGACCCCAGAAATGCTATACAATACAAAGAAACGTAATGCCTGCATATCATTGATCTATTAATCATTATACTTACAGTACTATTATCATCAGCAGCATTGAAGTGGTAGGTACATGTAAGAAAATAAAGGTACTCATTAAATTAAGACTACAACTAATGTAACAATGTAATTATGATAATATTTCTGCTCTTACAGGCACTCTAGAGCTTTGTTGTTGTTTTTTTGTATCAATACAACTATCATAGAAGAGCCAAAAATTATATGCCATCTTTTGTAGCAGTTGTTTAGAAAACAGATGCCAGACACCATTTTCTTTATATTACATATATAGTTTGATGTAGAGTGCTATTTGATTTGTAACTCAACATATGTTATCAAGTGCCAGCA